>OU343218.1:163766744-164981572 GCA_910596185.1 Chrysanthemum makinoi
GTATCCATCTGAGGATTCTCGAACAATGTTTTTAACAAAGAGCTCATCAATGAATATCCTAGGATTAAAAATCTTGTCTTCACACGTAGGCTCATCGGGATAAATGATGGTGGACTCTTCAGAGATAGGAGAGTCAAGAAAACCATCACGAACAACCATATCTCCCTCGGGATCATTCACAACATCCTCAATACCCGGTGGTATCAAGTCATCGAAAACATCCTCAATGATCGGGTCATTTGTCGGAGTATCAGAAATCTCGTTCAAAACCTTGCTCACATCAATATCAAAGTAGAATCGCTCAAGAATCGGAGGATAAACATTGGAAATAGTGGGACTACCACTAATCTCTTCATCAAATCGAAAGTCTCAAGCTCTGCAAGAATTCACTATCTTTAACCAGATAGATGCGAACTTGAATTATCTTTTAAGGCTTCAATCTTAGAAATGAGAAGATAAACATTCGACAATGTTTCTTGTAATTCTTCATCCTCGATCTGAATATCATCGGGCTCAATCATCAAAATCAGTTACTTCTTCAATATTGACGGGCTCAGAAGGTAAATCGTCGATGTAATCGATGTCTCCGTAAGAATCGTTATCGGAATCCTGAGAACATCTCATCATGATTGCTCGAATTATCAAGATAGGCTCATCACAATATCATCAACAACCCCGACTCTCTTGGGCTTGGATAAGGATCTCAAAGATCGCACTCCATTCCACTCGAATAGTATTAAGATGCTCATCCCCCATTACGAGAAGTCAACCCGTTCAACGATGTCCGTAGAAATATGATCATCACCCTCTTCCAAACGACGTCACTCTCAATTGGCGGAGTGAAGCGGGAAGGGTCTAAATGAAAGGCTCACGCATGAAAGAGGGATCAGATTTTGAAGATTCCTGAAAGGGACAAGTGGTGTGCTTGAGAAAGCAATTTCCACCACTTCCGCTGTGGTCTCATGTTCTTTGAGAAATCGCTTTAAGCTCATATTGTAGTTTCGCAGGTTGTTGTAACTCACCAACTCTTGACGGTGAATCGGGAAAGATAAGGATCGATTCTAGAATTCTTGGATTAGAGTCGAGTACAAACGAGTCACCGCTTAGGAATATGTTCCATCTCCTCACCTGGCAGGGCTAGGAATCGAGGGTTCATCCATCTTATGTTTCAAAAATTTTCGACAAGGTTTCAAATTTTTCAACGCTGTTGTTAAAAGCACGACATTCAAAGAAATCGCCTCCGTGAACCCTCGGTTCTTCAGTCTCAATTGGTGTGATCGCCTTCCATAACTTGAACGGGTTCTTCATTAACACTTTGTCGAGCTTGAATCAGACTTAAGAGAGTTCTACACATACTTTAAATGTTGTTTTGATGTTGCTCAAATCTTTCTTCAAAATCGATGGAAACGTCCCTCGACACCCCTATTGGTTCTTCCAAAGGCAACACATACAAGATTCACGATAAAATCCACATACTTTGCAAAACAACGCTCATAAATTTAATCATCTTTTAATAAATCTCTACAATTAAAGCAATAAGGTTGAAAGAAAATTTGAGACTCCATGAGAATTAATCATAAAAGAGGGATAAAAGAAAGAATTATCAAATCAGAGGGTAAAGAAGAATATTTTTGGGTTTTTGATAAAAGCAAACATAAAAGGAAAACAAAATTTGAAAAGGAAAATCTTTTTGGGTTTTTATAAAAGTAATATGTACAAAAACAAAACGGAATCCCACGGAAGGATCTTCAAACCGCGAATCGAGACGAATAATGAAAACTCACTAAATGCCCTCCCGCAGCGGCGCCAAAAATTGATTCACTCGGGAAACCAATAATAGAAGCTTGTATTTGGGTAACTCAAACGTATTAGGTTTCGAGCACCGAGATCGCCTAACGAAGTTGAATGGAATTTTCAACTCACGCCGCTGATATCGATTTGAATAAGAGAAGGGGATAAATTGATGATTTTCTAAACTACGGGATAAGGAAAAGTATAAAAGGGAAATTACACTACGTGGAATCCTAATTACGAAAATTAATTTAAAACGTATTAAATGAAACGTGAATAAAATGCAAATACGTCTAAACTAAATCCTAAAAATGATCTTAAATTAATTTTAAACTAAAAATAATATTTTAAAGTTATTTGAGAATTAAAACTAATTTTTAGGATTTTTCTTGAATTTATTTGAATTAAAAACTATTTTCTAATTTTAAAAATAAAACTAATTATCTAAAAATTATGAAAATAAGAGAGAAAATTATGAAACTATTTTTCGAAATTCTAAAATATCTAAAAAGACTTTTCAAAATTGAATTTGTATTTTTCTGAATTATTTTATAATTTTTATGATTTAAAAAATATTTTAAACTAATTAAATTGCTAAAAACTACTATTTGAACTAACAAAATTATGGAAAAATATTTTTTTGGCTTTTTATATTTTTATTAATCTAGGAAAATTGAAAATATATTTTTTGGAACTTTTTCTTATTTATTTGGAAAAACAATTAAAAAGCCTTAAAAATGAGATTAAATTCTTAAAAATATCAAAAGAACATGGAAAAATATGAAAACTTCTAGAAAACACTAATATGATACTGAGAATCAGGAAAAAATAACAGAAACAACTTTGGAGAACGAATCTATGATTTGGGCAACACAACTAATATGAATAAAGACTTAAAATAAGCTATAAGCTAACTATAAGCTACCATAAGCTACCTAAGGCCTAAAAAAACTAAAAATATCCTACTGCAACTAATTATAACCTAATAAGCAAAATCTAGAGGGAATTAAGCAACATAACATGTTCAAACTATCTAATGCCAAACGGCCCTCAAGTACCTACTTTAAGCCCTGATTAAGCTAGCTTAGAAAATTCATAAAAATAAACTAAAAATACCTAGTTGTAGATCACCAACCAGAGACCTAATTTCCAAAATTTCAATCAAATTGACCTTAAATGAATGAGATATAAAATCATAAAGAAACGCTCTTGAACACGACAATTAAATTTTGACTTTAAAACTCGCACACTAATTTTGACTTATATGATATTAGATTTTCAACAATTGATTGTAAATGACAATTAAGGATGCAAAGTGACTAAAATAAGCTAAACTATAATAATCTAAGTCTATAATGCCATCTAGCTTACTCCTATGTTAACTGATAAGCAAATGAGATCAGATAAATGGCAATTTTGACTATGAGAGTGTACAACCGCAAATGATGTATGAAATGAGAGTAAAATACCACTATAAACCTATATCAACTAATCTTATCAATAGAATCAACCTCAAATACGGAGACTATCCTCGATCCAAACATCGCTAAGTAATCGATGTAAAGTTCTACTAACTAAAACCTTAATCCAAGCCCGCTTATCCTTTATTCGATTTCAAATGCTAAAGTACAACTAAATGAAGCGCACTTAACAACAAATAATTCTAAATCCGATCTCAACTAACTGATGCAATATGAGATGAAGATTAAAACCAAAATAGCAAATGAATGTAGTTAAACTAGTACTTACAGGAGTCCGACCCACTATGGCTTGCTCAACAAATCAATGGAACAAGAACCTAAGCTAATCACCAATCCAAATCCATTACAATCATCCCATAAATCAACAAAGTCAATTCTAACCATAACTCTGATTGTTGACTTTATTTGACCAAGTGAAAATGAGAGTAAATTCTGAGTAACAAACTAACTTAGATTTGAAATAAGCTCAAATAAGCATTTAAAGAATAAGTCGAGATGAAACAAATATTAATGATTTAACTATGAAGAGAATTTAAAAAAAACGGTATTAATAAAGCTTGAGTACAATTGAAATTACACCATCAAATTTAACTAAAACATTAAAAATAATAAAGCTACCAGAAAAATATACTCTACACTACTCCTAATCTACTTTCTATTACTAAACTACTTATCTCTAAGTCGCGAATGAAGGGATTTATATAGCCACCGCTGAGTCATGGAAGGATCCGTAAACCCAAATGTGTGCTTTCTCACGCCTTCTAACCCTTGATCATCTTTACACATCGCATCTTCAATCTCACTTTGATCCCTTGCCACGCCTCTCGACCAATTAATCGAGAGTTGAGAATGACACACCGGATTGCCGCGGCATCCGCAGTCGATGTATGTGTCGCTGATTGTACTTTTCTACCCTTAATGATAGTCAATTTGCTCAATTAGGTTCAAGGGTAAATTAGGGTTCTTCTTTGCTTGGGTAATCAGTGGATTTTTGCGTGAAGGTAAATGCATTTTTTATTTTGTTTGACCGATATTAAATGAATCACGGGTAATGAGATAAAATGGGTCAACCGTATAAGGTATAATTGGACCGGTATAGGAGTGTTAAATGTTAACCGAGTTTGACCGTGCCTAAGACTTGGGTTGGGCTTTGGGATATTTCGGCTTTTGGTGTAATAGATTAGGACTTAGGATATATAATGGACCCAAGTAGTAATGTAAGGACCAAAAATGTACAAACCGAAATCCAGGGACCACAAGTGTAATTTAAAATGTACTCCAAGGACCATTTTTGTCAATCTTCAATAATCAAAGGGCCACTTTTGCCATTTCTGAATCTCAAGGGTAGATTTTGCCAATTGATGAAAGTAGAGGGCTGATTCTCGACAATTCTATAAACTTGATCAAATCTTTCACAACTCATCTTTTCAAAGATAGAAATCTTCACAAATGCATAATTCGACCTTCCACAAATTTTAGCACTCTTCTCTCGGCTCTGTTTTGTCGATTTGGTTATCTTTTTGGCGTTTTGACATATCCCACTGCACATGCATAAACTCAAGAAAACAACAATTATTAGCAATAAACGGCTCTTTCTTGGTTATTTTGGGTCCATTTTGATAGAGAAAAGGTATGTGTTTTAGCACATATCAGTCTTCAACACTACACTTCTTATGAGGAAGAAGAGAACTATCAACAAGAGAACCTTAGTAGTCTTGATGATAACGAAGCATGGAAACTCATGGACTTGAGCTTGCTGCCGCTTCAAAAGATGGTGATCTCAAGAGGAACCTAGAGAATCACACAAAAACAAAACTACATACATAGATCACTTGGATCCGGGATTAGAGAGTTTATAACTCAAAGAGAAAATATGGAAAGGGGGAGAGAAACAATGAAGAAATGGCTCACTATTTATAGAGAAAATAATAGAAGTTCCACGGATCCTCACTTGGGGATCCGCCCAGTGACTACTGGGGCCCATGGGTTTTTGTTCATGGGTCATGGGTTATGGATCATGGGTATCCAAGTAGATACAATGTATCTACAAGATGCAATGCATCTAGTCCATGGTTTATGGATTAAAACCATGGGTCATGGATTAAAACTATGGGCCATGGATATTATCCATATATGACTTATGCATGATGTCATGCAATGGGTTATGGGTCAAGCTCCATGGGTATGGGTTATGGACTTTGGGTTGTACCCAACTACATTCAATGTATTTGGTCAATGGGTCAAATACTTAAGTTTCTACCAAATTGTATTACCCATTATAATACATACTAGTTATGTATATATTCACCCAATATGTAAACACTAGTTGTTATACATATGTATTACTAAATCATAAAATCACTTATACTTGTTTTAGTGTTTTATGTGAAAACGTAAGTGTGTTAGAAAACTATTGGCTCAAACCATTTACGCATTTTATTTGTTTCGTTAAAATGATTTTACGTTTGTTATCGACAAAACATTATCGTAAAATATAAATAAACGTTTTTACGGCTTATTTGTATTAACAATTTCTATCCCTTACTTTACTTTCTTTACTTACATTACTCTTAGATCTATACTTTATCTTCATCCATACGATTTCACATAACCTCGAATCTAAAGTTTTTAGAAACTAATTTAAAATCGGCAAAACTATTCAACCCCCCCTTCTAGTATTCAACAAAATGTTAATTAAGCTTGACATGATTTTTATGTGTTTTTCCGGCCACAAGACCCATTTTCAAATGTTTTTGTGATGTATGAAGTATCTAGGTATTGAACTTAGTGACGCTTCTTATGGTTCTCCTTTGGGAAGACTCATAGAACTTTAACAATATGTGATATATGATGTTTATGCTTATGTGTTTATGATTCCTTGTGTGCATTATTGTTACTTGTTTTTTACACCTAATTGTATGCAATATGGAATAATACATATCGTAACCATAACATTAATATTGGTCTTTATTTACATCTAAATATCATCTCCTCATTGTGATCTCTGCTATTTGATTCGTGAAAATTTCTTTTTGTAAAATAAAGTGACCTAAACTATTGAAACAAATTTTCATGAATTTAAAAACTAGACGCTATGGACACTTGAGATGTACGGATCATCTACTAGAAAAAACTATAAAGGGTTTAAGGAGGTGCCACACCTAAAGGATTTCGGTTATTGCCTAGTATACGACCGTCCTCTTCCCCATGAGTTCGATTGGAGCTACAGTGTCATTACCAAAAGTTTTTAAAATAAGTGTTACAAAGTTGTTTTGCATGCTTCTTTGTACATGACTTTACCACATTTATGTGCATACCATATTTGTTAATTTTAATTCTATGTCATCCAACTATGAACACGTGCATTTGGTTTAACTTCTTTGGTCAGACCTTAGGGCCATTCCAACCCATGGTGATTATTTCTCTTAGGTCAGACCTTTGGTTATTTTTGCAAGTTTATACTTGGTCGACTTATTTCGAGTTTG
The DNA here is from genome assembly GCA_910596185.1 of Chrysanthemum makinoi. Taxonomy (NCBI): domain Eukaryota; kingdom Viridiplantae; phylum Streptophyta; class Magnoliopsida; order Asterales; family Asteraceae; genus Chrysanthemum; species Chrysanthemum makinoi. The sequence goes on from OU343218.1 coordinate 163,773,502, forward strand.
CTTGGTCAGACCTTGAACCCGAGGCATAAGATGAGAACTAAACATGCTTTTGACATGATTACTTGATAATAATGCCTTAAACAGTCTCATAAAGTCTAAGAGTTGCATTATGCAATTAACGCTCGTCGCTTACCTCTTGTCCTTCTTAGTTACTCACTGGTCAGACCTCTGGTAAATAAGTGGGAGTGCAAGATGGATCTTAGTTCTATTAATAATTAATTGGGTATTTAATTCTTTTAAGAATGTAATTATCAAAAATACTAATTATTTGAACTTTTAAAAATTGTAGATGACTACTTCAGTCGGAAACAGTTCGGTACTCATGAGTTTCTTTGAGAAACAAAAACTCACTGGACCTAACTTCATTGATTGGTATCGCCAGCTTCGCATTATACTACATCTAAAGATAAGGAAACTTATTTGGATCATCCTATACTTGTTGTACATGTTGCAACTCCTGGCCACCCTATCCCTCCCGAGGCTCTTGCAGCTCAAACTACTTGGGTCAAAGGCTCAAAGGATATAGCTGCCTTCATGATCATGACCATGGAGTTAGAGATCCAACAAAATCTAACTCATCTTGGTGCTTATGACATGCTTCAGGAATTGAAGTCTATGTTCTCCCAACAGGCAGAACAAGAGCTTCTACAAACTGCACGTGAATTTTACGCTTGCAAGGTGAAGAGGGTCAATCGGTTAGCTCATATATTCTAAAGATGAAGAGCTACATTGAAAATTTGGAACGTCTTGGTCACCCAGTTACTCTGAACTATGGAGTTAGTTTGATCCTAATCGGTCTCTCTAAAGAGTACATTTCGTTTGTGCAGAACTTTAATATGCACAAAGATGGGGAAGACTGTAAATGAATTACATCCTATGCTTAAGCAACATGAGCCGACGTTGCCAAAGAAAGATGTTGCACCTGCACTACATAACATATACGGTGGGGAAGGTCCGAAAAACCAAAAGAATAATAAATCGCTTAAGATCAAGCTAGGGGAATCATGGAAATGGAAAAGTAAGTTTGGTTATGCTACATAGTATAAGCCATACAATGCTTCCAAACCTAAGATTCCTCCACCACCCAAGAAGGATAATCCAAATAAGGACGCTACTGTCACCAAGTGGTGAGATGGGTCATTGGAGAAGGAATTGTCCCCAGTATCTCGCCAAGTTGATGAAAAAAAAGAAACAGTCTCTTGCAGCTAGTTCTTTAGGTATTTTTACTATAGAACTCTATTCTTTTCCTAATACATCCTTAGTATATGACACGACTGTAATACTACTCAGGGTCTCAGGGGAAGTAGGAAGCTGAAGCTAGGAGCTTTAAGTCTCAGATGTGGGCTGATGGTCAACGGGTGAGTTGAAGCTATTGGTGTTTTTCATTTATGTCTCCCTAGCGGATTAGTTATTGTTTTAAATGATTGTCATTATGCTCGCTCTATTACTAGAGGGATTATTTAAGTTTCTCGTTTGTATCACGATGGTTTTGTTAACCGTTTTGAATCGAGTAATGCAATTTCAGTTTCTAAGAATAACGTTGTTTATTTTACTGCTATTCCTCGTAATGGTATTTATGAAATTGGTATGTTTTGTTCAAATACAAATGATAGTTCTATGTTTGCTATTAGCAATAAAAGAGCCAAGTCTAACTTGGACTCTGCTCTCTTGTGGCATGGTTGTCTTGGACACATTATCAAGAAACGCATGAAGAAGTTGCAACACGGTGGACTTCTCAACTCAGCTGACATTAAGTCACTTGAAAATTGTGTTTCATGCATGTCTGGTAAGATGGCAAGAAAACCCTATAAGCATCAAGTGGATAGGGCTAAAGATCTACTTGGACTAATACACTCAGATGTATGTGGCCCATTTAGAATTATGTCAAGATAAGGAGCAAGTTATTTCGTGACTTTCACTGACGACTATAGTCGGTATGGTTATGTTTACTTGCTGAAACATAAACATGAAGTGTTTGAAACATTTAAGGTGTTTCAAAAGGAAGTAGAAAACCAACTCGGGAAGACCATAAAATCACTACGTTCTGATCGTGGAGGTGAATATATGAGTCAAGAGTTTTTGGATCATTTAAAGGAGCATGAGATTATTGCCCATCGAACTCCTCCTTATACTCCACAACATAATGGTGTATCTGAGAGGAGAAATCGTACTCTGCTTGACATGGTTCGCTCCATGATGAAACAAACTACTCTTCCAAAGTCCTTTTGGGATTATGCCATTGAGTCTGCTGCACGCATTCTCAATATGGTTCAAACAAAGAAGGTTGATAAGACACCATACGAAGTATGGCATGGGCAAGCCCCTAAGCTGTCTTACTTAAAAGTTTGGGGTTGTGAGTCACTTGTTAAGCGTGATACACTTACCAAACTTGACAAACTTGAACCCAGAGCTGTTAAGTGTATCTTTGTAGGATACCTTAAGGAAACTGTGGGATATTCTTTCTATCTTCCATAGTTCCATCATAGAACAAAGTTATTATTGCTCGAAATGCTGAGTTCTTTGAGAGCAATCTCATGGATTAAGAAGCAAGTGGGAGTTTAGAAGATCTTAAAATAATTCAAGATGAAGATACAAATCCTTCTTTAGACACTAGCATTCATCATGATGAGGATGATTAAGAAATTGAAGAACCACAAAGTGATATTGTTCCAATTCGTAAGTCCACAAGGACACGCCGTGCTCCTAACCGTATGTGTTTACACATTGACGTTGAGGAACATGAGTTAGGGGATCTTGGTGAACCCAATAACAATAAAGTTGCATTGTTGGATCCTGAATCCAAGAAATGTCTTGATTTGATGAACGTGGAAATGCAATCCATGAAAGACAATGATGTATGGGTTTTAGTTGAGCTTCCTCCTAACTGCAAGATAGTTGGTAGCAAGTGGCTTTTCAAGAAGAAAACCAACATGGATGGTAAGGTATACACCTTTAAAGCTCGTCTCGTAGCAAAGGGCTTCAATCAAACCTACGGGATTGATTATGAAGAAACCTTTTCTCTTGTAGCAGGCATTAGAGCTATAAGGATTCTCATATCCATAGCGGCGTTCTATGACTTTGAGATATGGCAAATAGATGTCAAAACCGCCTTTCTCAATGGGCATCTTTACGAAGAGGTCTATATGAAGCAACCTGAGGGTTTTGTTGATCCTAAATATCCTAACCGTGTATGCAAGCTCAAGCGTTCCATTTATGGACTTAAGCAAGCATCTAGGAAATGGAATAAGCATTTTGATGATGAGATTAAGAAATTTGGATTTTCTCGAAATCAAGATGAGCCATGTGTATTGTGGAAAACTAAAAGGGAGGGTTGAATAGTTTTACCGATTTTAATTTAAGTTCAAAACTATAGATTCGATCTTATGTGAATTCGTATGGATGGATAGAAAGTATAAAGCAATAAGTAAAGTAAATAATGAAAGCAAGTAAAGTAAAGGATATAGAGTAGTGACACAAGTGATTTATAGTGGTTCGGCTACAAGGACACCTTCCTTGCCCTACTCCACTCCCCGAGTTCCCCACTCGAGAGTTCAAGCACTATGTCAACAAGCTCCTTCAACATGGCGGAGAAGCCTCACAATGTCGCTTACACTTTTTCCGGTACAAAGCTAAACACCAAGTCCTTAGCACGGCGGACCAAACCAACACAACTATTACAAAACAAACTATGTAAAATATGAAATAAAACATCTTGATACAGAAATCTTATGGATGAACAAATCAATCAAGGAACCCTTGCTTGGATGACTTGTAATATCATGATCTCGCCTTTGAGAAGGACCTATATGAGAATCACAACAAGAGAAAGAAGAACTACTAGATTGATCAAGAGATCAGAGGTTAGAAGAGTGAGATAATATATGAGAGAGTTTGTAAGAAGAGGGGTGAGTAACAATGAAGAAATAGCTCATTATTTATAGGCAAAAAAGCTTACTGTAGCCCGGTTCCGACGGATCCCTCACTTAGGATCCGCCCAGGTAATCCAAGGATCCAAGAAACTGGTTGTACCAGTCCGGATTTTGGGTTGCAAACCGGGTCATGGGTTCTGGGTATGAGCCTTGGGTACCCAACAAGATACAATGTATCTAGACAATGGGTCATGGGTCATGGGTCTTGGGTCATGGGTCTTGGATAATACCCAACATGATTTCATGCATGATGTCATGCAATGGGTCATGGGTTATAGATTAGCTCCATGGGTATGGGTCATGGGTCTTGGATATTCCCCATCCTATTACATAAACTATTACAACAAATGAATTATTACAACATTTTATATGAATGGCCAAATGTATATACTTTACAAAAATAACATGTATTCTTATAAGTTTACTTATGATAACTTTATATTTTTTATCAACAAAATACAAAGAGATCACTAAATATGAATAAACATTTTTACGGTTTATTTGTATAAACATGTGTATCAGAAAGCTAGGGGAGTTTTGTCACTTTTCTAATTCTATATGTTGATGACATATTGCTTATGGGAAACAACATTCCAATGTTACAAGATGTAAAATCCTATCTTGGAAGATATTTCGCCATGAAAGATTTAGGAGAAGTTGCATATATTCTTGGAATCAAGATCTATAGAGACAGATCTAAACGATTGATTGGTTTATGTCAAAGTGCTTACATTGAGAAAATCTTGAAGAGATTTTGTATGGAGAATTCCAAACGTGGAGCTATCCCAATGCAAGAGGAGCCTAAGTTGAGTAAGTCACAAGGTGTTGAGACACCTGCTGCAAAAGAGCGCATGCAAAGAGCTCCTTATGCTTCTGCTATAGGATCTATTATGTATGCTGTGAGATGTACTCGTCCTGATGTTGCGTTCGCCGTAATGTGACAAGCCGATTTTAACGAATCCGTGAACTTCAATCGACTGTCAGTAAGAATATTCTTAAGTATTTACGCAATACTAAGGATATGTTTCTGGTTTATGGAGGAGAGACAAAACAAGAGCTCAGGGTTTCTTGCTACACTAATGATGGATATCCTAGATCATGGCGACTTAAAATCTCGTGAACCGATATGTATTTGTTCTTAATGAAGGTGTTGTTGATGGAAAGCACAAAGCAAAGTATTTTTGCTACTTCATCTACGAAGTTGAGTATATAGTCGCTTGTGATGCATCTAAAGAGGTCAGTATGGATTCAGAATTCATTTATGGGTTGAACGTTGTTCCCACAATTGAAGAACCCATAAATATGTATTGTGATAATACTGGAGCCATTACTATAGCTAATGAAAATGGAATCACTAAAGGTGCTAGACATTATCGCGCTAAAGTTCATTATCTTCGAGAGACCATTGAAATGGGTGATGTGAAGATTTCAAAGTTTCACGCATATGACAACCAAGCAGATCCATTTACGAAAGCTTTAACGTATCCTAAGCATTCTAAATTGACTAGAGGTATAGGTTTAATGCATGCTAGTACTCTCATGTAAATCTGTGTGTTAATTAGTATTTGGATAATTTGAAATTGTAAAACAGTTATTAATTTCTGATTAATAAAGATACGAGGTATTTGTTATTATATTCATATAATATGTTATTCCATATTTGCATGTTTAATACGTGAAATGATTTATCATTCTAAATATGTCCATTGTCGGTTAACAATATGGGAATATTGTTATGTAAGGCAAATGTGAGTACGCAAAACAATATTGAAAATGGTTTGTTAATTTCGTCCTTAGACTTTAGATACAAGAAAGTCCTGTTATGTGTGGATATCATTTTTTGTAAGTATACACAAAACGCTATCTGAATTAGGTAGTTATAAAGGCTATATTTCGGAATGATGTGAAGCAGCATCCACAACACTTGTAGTCAATAAAGGATTTGTTACTCCACTTGATATGTGCGTAAAAGATTCCATGGCTTCCGTGATTTAATCAGATAATTATTTGGCCAAACCCAAAGGGTAATGCAAGATGATTCTTGATTATATTTGGTATATTTGAATTAAAATCTATAACGAGATTCTAAATGGTTAAACTATATGGAATGAGTTCGGATCCATATCCATGGTTTAACGGTATCTATAACAAAGGATGATTAAAGCAAGACATTGAATGACCGTTACAATCTTGAGAAATTTTTAAAACTATTATCTCAGACACTTTTAGTTAAAAAGCGAGTGAGAGCGTTGCTAGGCGTTTCCGTCGTTAGTTTTGTGTGCCATTCGACCCTCCAACTCCCAAGTGGGAGCTGTTGGTTTGTGGGAGTTAAAACCACACGTAAACGACTAAAAGTGTGTGAGCCTATGGGGGCACACACGTTAAACACGAGAGTACGTGTCGAACGTTTATTATTTGAATACGTTATACCCGTTTATGCATGCATGTGACCCGATCCTTTTAAGCGACCCATGGACTTGATCCAATGACTATGTGGGTCGGTTTAGTTGGTGCTTTGGGCCTTGTCCAATATCCGATCGGGCATATGGGGGTGTTTGGGTTTGTTGCTTGTCGCTCAAGACTAGAGCCCAAGCAATGGGTCGGTTTAGACCCTATATAAACAAACACACCCCTAAATTCATTGTATCCCTAAACTATACTAAATTCGATCACCATCCCACCTTAGATAATCCGATCGGAATTCATCTTTTCCGATTAGGGTTTTGATTTGGTTTGATAATCCCTAAACTTGCAATCGTATCCAAGTTGTTTTAGTTATTTGTTTTAGTTGGTTTTCTTGTTACTAGTTCCTGGTCGAACGAGAGTAGGCAATGTTGGGATTTTAGAACAAGTTAACCAGTAACCTCTACGAGTACGCAGCGGATATTGGATCTAGTTATTGCAATTATGTTAAGCACGTAATTAATAAACAAATAATTAATACAATATTAATTAATTAAAAAGGATAAAAGAAAAGCTAACCTTGCTTGGCAATTGATCTCTATAACAGAACAAGAAACCAATACGAAACCTTAAGTATCTAAAATAGATACCTCAAAGAGTATCACACACAAACACTTAAACCAAGTATGCTTCGATAAATGCTAGTCGAGAACGTATAAACCAATCAACCCCTTGATAACTTGAATACCACACGAACAAGAAAACCCAAGAACCAAAGCTTGCTTCTTATCCGAGAACAAAACTGCTATTCGATGAACAAAGAATCGATTAATATCGATATCATCTCGATAAAGATAACACATTGCATGAATTTGTTTTATCATACATGCATCCATAAAAGATCATGCGCACATGCATAATTAATGAATACAAGTAATCGCCATTGCATCTAGTGGGATATCATGCACATGTATTCTCTATTATGATATATTATGTCAATTGACTTTATATGGATTATATATATCGTATATAAGAGATATGCGTGAATCGTCTTTTGATTTAGAGATATCTCTTTATTCGTATATTGCATACAAATTGAGATGTGTTGTGTTTGTTTTTATAGCCTCACAAACCAACTCTTGTTTGGGCTTTAAGCTTGAACGACAAGCAACAAAAACATTCCATTCCCCTTGCCCGATTCGCCTAATGAGACTAGGCCCAAGGCTTCTCGTAAACCGACCCATGTAATGGCTAAAACAGCCCATGGATCGTACAAGTGGATCGGGTCAAGCACATGCATTAACGGGTATACGCATTCAAGTATTTAATACGTTCGACACGTACTCTCGTGTTTAACGTGTGTGCCCCCATCGGCTCACACACTTTTAGTCGTTTCGAGTGTTTTTAACTCCCACAAACCAACAGCTCCCACTTGGGAGTTGATGTGTCGAATGGCACACAAAACTAACGACGGAAACGCCTAGCAAACGCTCTCACTTGCTTTTTAACTAAAAGTGTCTGAGAGAATAGTTTCGTAAAAGTTTCTCAGTAGCATGGTCGTTCAATGTCTTGCTCTAATCATCCTTTGTTATAGATACCGTTAAACCATGGATTATGGATCTCAAATCATTCCATATAGTTTAACCATTTAGAATCTCATTATAGAATTTAATTAGATATACCAAATGTAATCAAGTATCATCTTGCTTTACCCTTTGGGTTCGGCCGAACAATTATCTTATTAATTCTGGAGAGGCGCCATGGTATCTTTCTACACATATCAAGTGGAGTAACAAATCCTTTATTGACTACAAGTGTTGTGGATGCTGCTTCACATCACTCCAAATATAGCTTTTATAACTACCTTGTTCAGATAGCGTTTTGCGTATACTTACAAAAAATGATATCCACACATAACAGAACTTGCTTGTATCTCAAGTCTAAGGATGAAGATAACAAACCATTTTCAATATTTTACTTATGACAAGGATCCAAAAGTAAATGTTTGAAAGTTGGGGAATCCAATATGCATATCTAGTGAATACATATGAGTTTGGCGGGAACAATCCGAATTCTCGTTAGAATTATAATCAACACTCACATTTGCCTTACATAACAATATTCCCATATTTTTAACCGACAATGGACATATCTAGAATAATAAAATTATTCAAGGATTAAACATGCAAATATAGGATAACAATTATTATATAAATGAATAACAAATATCAAGTATCTTTATTCATCATAAAGTAAAAATTGTCTACCAATCCCAATTATCCAAATACTAAAACAGATATGCATGAAACTCATTTAGTAAGTTGAACCTTAATGTTTCCAACATTCTCAACCTTTCTTTAAAAGAAAAACTAAATAGTTATCTGAGTAAACTTTCCGAATACTTGTTTCAAATTTCACATATAGTGAGTGATTTGAAATAAGATGAGTGTCTTATCTCATATGCTCATACTATTGCAAGAGTTATAGTATGGAGATGTTGTCTTACCTTGCATGAGGTAGTAAAAGTCAACAACATACTGACAGTCATCTTTACAGTTTCTAAAAGTGTAAAGTATTCTCATTCATTAATGTGTAATGCAACAATGCCCTATGTTGAGCATAGCTAGTTAGCAGATTTATCACAAAAGATTAAATCCTACTACAACTAGTATTAATAATCCTCTAGCATCATTTGTACTTATACAACATTATGCTTTATAATTCGTAAACATTTATAAAACAATAATCTAAAAACTCTCAATTAGATATTGTTGTTGTCTGCTCATCTTGTTCTTGTACAAAAGCAACAACTAGTCTTATACACAATATAATATATACTTGATAAACCTTAGTTTAAAAACATAAGGTTTCCATTCATGTAAATTATTCCAAGTGAAATATATCATTTTAAGATTTCCTCAAATGATATATTGCATTTGTGTCAGACTTACTTTTCCGCATTAGTTTATTCCAGATAAACATTTATTCCAAGGTTGTTTGTTTTATTCCCTAAATTTCAAGTGAAGTTTCATTCCAAGCTTAAGGATCAATATCTAGCTTAAATAGAATGATATCTTCAACATATAAATTTTGAGGAAAAACACAATGCTCCCACTCAATGTCAGATGTACTCAAGAGTTATTTTAATTCAATTAGAATCATATTGTAATTAAATTCAAGATCTCAACTCTTAGATGCATGATTTAATCCAAAACTTGGATTGCTCAAATTTTGTATACTTCATAAAGATAATATGGATTCATAACCCTTTTGATTACACACCGTCCTCGCAAAAGGTAATCATAAAGAAAGAGTTATAAAATCTTTATTGTCATATTCTTCATACAAATCACATGTATGACAATTAAATATCTTTATATAATTAATGCATGTATTATATAAGAAAATTTAATCACAGTCAATTGCTTAAGTATGATTAAAAACTTCTTATAAAATGTCAAACATTAATATGTATACAATTTTGTCCTTGTGAGTCTTTCTTAAAAAGAAACTCATTCCAACCTCATAGGTTAACTGTTAGGCGAAATAACAATCAAGCTCAAAACTCGATTTGCCTTTTAAGGACTGCATCTTATCATTCATAGTTCTAAAACATTTATCGGATTCAAGATGTGATAATATATTTTAGTAGTTAGCCGATTTACAATAATCTTCTAACTTATATTCCTCAGCAATGATATTAAAAATATCACTCAAGTGATGAGGCGTCCTTTCGGATTTATGAATGAGAGTAATCATTATACTTCGGTCAACATTTTCATGTTTAACCTTAGTATGACATTAATAAGTGTATTTAAGAAGGTTAAGTATTTTGTTCTCAAAAACTTTGAGATATGTGTATACTCCCACTTACTTTTGTAAGTAGAGACAATTCTATAAATACTAAGTATTTAAGCAATAATAAATTGTTCTTTATGGGGAACCACAAAATACATTTTAAATTCTCATCTCAAGATTTGTTAATAAAATGCTTCATAAGATTTTAACAAATTCAGAACTTAAACCAAGACATAATGGAATTCCTTCCAACAACTCAAATTAAGGTTTATAGAAAAACTCTAATTTAGTATCACTCTTTAACCAAAAATTCTAACAACAGTTTTGTGTTTCGTCAAGCTAGGAAGAACACCAAAACTACAATCTTCAAGCTAGGAAGTGTAGAAAAATCAAAAATCCAAAAGGGTTTAGGATTCAATTGGTTTGAGTGGTAAACCTCAAATCCCTAATGAATTAGGGTTTTCAGTTATAGGTTGTCTTGAATACCTTCTAGGTTTGAACTCTATTGAGTGTATCCATGACACACGCAATTTCTAACCTTGATATGTTTTGGAGGTAGAGCAATTAAAGCTATCAGGAACCAAACAATATGAATAAAGTTTGATCCAACACATTAGACATACCATAATGAAGTGGTATCCTATGAGTTATTAGAATTGTGAAACTATATCAGAATTCCATAGATAACTTAATTCTCTTTGGACCAAATACTTGTCAATTGGGTCAAGCCAAATTGCATATAAAGTATTTACGAACCAAGTGCATGCAATAATGTATATTCATTGAACAATACAAGAACCTTATGTTCACGTGTTCACAAGAAGACATAACTGTTCAAGGATTATATGTTCATGTGTTAACAAGAAAACAGAACATTTCAATAATACATTATAAGTCTTTGAATAATTCAAAGGCCTTATGTTTATGTGTTAACTAGAAGACATAACACTTTACTATATATACTTTATGTTATAAGTCATTGACTAATTCAAGGACTTTATAATTATGTCTTAACATGTAAGCATAATTATACTGACAAAAGTAATGATGAACGCAAACTCTTGAGTTCTATAGTAATTTCAAGTTAATTTTATACTTCTGAATTATGATCATTATCATATAACCATAATTATGTTGACTAAAACATGTAGTCAAATGTTGAAGTATCTATACATGATATTATGACATTTGAATGTAGTAGGGCAACAAACATCTAGCGTGTTCAAGTCCTAGTAGAATCATTATTAGAATGTAGTAGGGCAATAAACATCTCACGTGTTTAAGTCCTAGTAGATTTCTTATTTACATGTAGTAGGGCATTAAACATCTAACGTGTTTAAATCCTAGTAGAATTATTAGTTTTCTTTACCTTGCGGTCAAGAGGTACCAATAATATTGTTGTTCCTTGCACACACTTTGAGATTTCTCCCACTTGTGAAAGGTACAACATCATATTATGAAAACAAAAACACGTGATTGATTGTTTAAACAATATGATAATGTCATATATATCATAAGTAGTTTTAGAACCATAACCTGTAATAAGGAATTGTGGAATATTATTCTATAGATAACGTTTCAGGAAGCGACAGCAGGAAGGCAACGTGTTATCTTATAAAATAAAATGTAATTTTCCTTTAAGCAATGGTTGTTCATATTCGGAAAGTAATGAATTATTTCAAAGCAAGTTTGAAATGATATGGGTGACTAACGGAAAATTAATCTCGTAGCTCCCACTGAAATTGACAACATTACATGAATGATATTTCAGTATCAAATGCAACTGCTCCTACTGGATTTGTCAACATTTGTAAGTGTTACATTTCCAGTAGAAAGCATATAGCAGTTTTATATACTTTCCTATTCTCTACAAATGCCCACGAGTAGCATGTACTTAGGTATTGAGCAGAGTATATGAAGTTTTACTTATGTAGACAATGGACTAGCCATTCTTTTATTCAATTAACTTGAATATTTAGCATGCAATTCCTCCTTTATCGTCTACAAAGCCCCAAGGGTATATAGCACTTTTAGGAATAATAAGAGTCCAAGAAGATTACCTAGCAAATATGCTAGTAATTCCTTTACTCTTTGCGGTTTAAACTTATACATCGTGACAAGTGCAGGATGTTATTTATTTTGGTAGCTCTAAACACAATGTTTCCAGTTACACAAAATATTCTATCTTTCAATTAACTCTAGACCACAAAAAGGTAATGAAAGATCATAAACGAGTTTATCAATTTTTGAATCCTATCTTAGTTTGTCAACTAAGGAGAAAAGATAGGTATAAGTCTCACTCTTCTTACTAGGAAAAGAGACTAAGTTTGTCTTTCAAAGAAAAACAAATTTGTTTACAAATTATGTTGCAATAACACAATTAATCTGAACATAAAAGTTCAATTCAAGTATTTTCGATAATTACATTCTTAAAAGAATTAACTACCCAATTAATTAGTAATTAAGACTAAGATCCATCTTGCAACCCCACTTAATTACCATAGGTCTTACCAGTGTGTAAAAAAATAGGACAAGAGGTAAGCGACGAGCGTTAATTGCATAATGCAACTCTTAGATTTATGAGACTTTTTAAGGCATTAGTATCAAGTAATAATGTCAAAAGCATGTTTAGTTCTCATCTTATGCCTCGGTCCGAGGTCGACCGTGTTAACTCGATATAAGTCGACCAAGTATGAACGTGTAAAAATAACCAGAGGTCGACCCGTTGAGAAATAATTACCATTGTTGGAAAGGCCCTTAGGTCCACTGAGAAGTCAATCCAAGTGCACGTGTCCATAGTTGGGTGGCATAGACTTAATATTTACAAATAGGTATGCACACATAAATGTGGTAAAAGTCGTGTACAAAGAAGCATGCAAAACAACTTTGTAACACTAATTTTAAAAACTTTTGGTAATGACACTGTAGTGACCATCATGGTTCACGGTAGCTCCAATCGAACGCAGGAGGCAGAGGGACCGTAAGCGCAAAGCATAACCTTAGACATCCTTTCGAGATGATGTCTCACTTCTTTAAACCCCCTTTCTAGTTTGTTCTAGTGGGTGATCCGTACATCCCAAGTGTCCATAGCGTCTAGTTTTTAAATTCTTGAAAACATGTTTCATATATTAGGTCACTTTATTTTACAAAAACAATTTTCTACGAATCAAATAGCAGGTCACAATGAGCATGGTATTTTGGCGTGTAAACAAAGACCAATATTAATGTTATGGTTTCGATATGTATTATTCCATATTGCATACAATTAGGTGTCAAAACAAGTAATAATGCACATATAGGAATCACAGACATACAAACATAAACATCAATATTAAATAACCACATATTGTTCCGAGTCCTCTTCGAAGTCTTCCCAAACGGAGAACCATAAGACCGTCACTAGGATGCAGTACCTAGATCGCCCCATACATCGCTTAGAAAAGCAATTGAGTGGGTCTTGTGGCCGGAAAAACACATAAAGCATGGCAATCCCAATTAACAAGTAATTACGCAATATATGAATTTAAATCAATATGTAATTCTAATTATCACAATAATTCTAATTAACAATTAATAACTACAAATTAACTTTTAATTCTAATTAGCAAGTAATTTAAATTTTACATGTAATTCTAAATTAACAATTTAATTTTAATTAACAAGGTAATTATAATTCACATGTAAATAAAATTCTAATTAACAAATTAATTCTAATTATCAATATAATTTTAATTTGTGTGTGACTAGTTATTATTTATTAAAAATTGACAAGTATTGCATGTAGTTGTCAAAATAAAATAAAACAAAATAACTAAACTAGGTTTCATGCAGCCTTTTAAAAAAATGTTTATTAATTCAGAAACGTGTAACCCATAATCGCAAAAACGAGTTGACTCGATGCCATGTTGGGATTTTAGAACAAGTTAACCAAGAACCTCTACGAGTACGCAACGGATATTGGATCTAGTTATTGCAATTATGTTAAGCACGTAATTAATAAACAAATAATTAATACAATATTAATTAATTAAAAAGGATAAAAGAAAAGCTAACCTTGCTTGGCAATTGATCTCTATAACAGAACAAGAAACCAATACGAAACCTTAAGTATCTAAAATAGATACCTCAAAGAGTATCACACACAAACACTTAAACCAAGTACGTTCGATAAATGCTAGTCGAGAACGTATAAACCAATCAACCCTTTGATAACTTGAATACCACACGAACAAGAAAACCCAAGAACCAAAGCTTGCTTCTTATCCGAGAACAAAACTGTTCGATGAACAAAGAATCGACATACCGATATCATCCGATAAAGATAACACATTGCATGAATTTGTTTTATCATACATGCATCCATAAAAGATCATGCGTTACGCATAATTAATGAATACAAGTACTGCCATTGCATCTAGTGGGATATCATGCACATGTATTCTCTATTATGATATATTATGTCAATTGACTTTATATGGATTATATATATCGTATATAAGAGATATGCGTGAATCGTCTTCTGATTTAGAGATATCTCTTTATTCGTATAATGCATACAAATTGAGATGTGCTGTGTTTGTTTTTATAGCCTCACAAACCAACTCATGTTTGGGCTTTAAGCTTGAACGACAAGCAACAAAAAACATTCCATTCCCTTGCCCGATTCGTCTAATGAGACTAAGCCTTTCTTAAACCGACCCATGTAATGGCTAAAAAGCCCATGGATCGTATAAGTGGATCGGGTCAAGCACATGCATTAACGGTATACGCATTCAAGTATTTAATACGCTCGACACGTATCGCGTTAACGCGTGTGTGCCCCCATTGGCTCACACACTTTTAGTCGTTTCGAGTGTTTTTAACTCCCACAAACCAACAGGCAACAAGTTGGTTTTCTGTCTTGGTTTTCTGGACAAATGGGGGAGGCTCTCTACGTTGTTGTCCGACATTCGAGTGGAGGTTTTAAGTCGTTTCTCGGACAACGTTGTTCTTGGGCAGAAAAAGAAGAAAGAGTTCTTGGGTTTTCTAGTTCGTGGTATTCAAGTATTCAAGGTGTTGATTGTTAAACGCTGACTACCGCTTATTCAACGCATTTGGTTTAAGTGATTGTGTGTGATACTCGTAGAGGTACCTATTTTAGATACTTGGTTTCTTTGGTTTCTTTGTTCGTTTGATAGCGTGCAGTTGACGTCAAATGTTACTTTCTATTTACCTTTTATTATTTATTGTTTATTAAATACGTGTTTATCTAATTGCAATTATTAGATCCAATTTCGCTGCGTACTCATTTGCGTTACTTGGTTAACTAGGTTATAAAATCCCAACAATTCGCCCCTCCCACACTTAGCTCCCTTATAACTTGTGACTAGGACCACACGAAAATCGAAATTAACGTCATGAGAAAATAAACATCGTATTGTCAATTTTGTTATTCATTGGTTTATGACCGTATAACGCACGTCAAGTTACAAACACTTTCACGGATGAGATTTTCATGGCAAATAGCACTTTGCATTCAACCATATATATGTCGTGCCTTCTACTAAAAAGATAAACTCATGGAAATGAAAATGACTATTTAACCTCCACTTTATGCTTGATATTTATTATTGTGTGTTATCAGAGGGCTTGTGTTATCATAGTATTTTTTGTTGTGTGAGATATTTTTAAATCAAATAATTGTGAGTTTAATTCATGCTTCGAACATATTAGCTAGTTTGTGGTTATATGTATTGTGAAATAATTAGTTGACGTTCTTAAAAAAAAATAGTTACATGTTATTTAATCAACTAAGGTCACTTTTATAAATACACGTGTATGCTTATGCTCTACGTAGTAAATTGTATGGTGGCCAACCAAAGAGCTTAACAAACATGTTGCCAACATATTAGTTAGATTTTCTAAATCGATACTCAAAGTTAGCGTTAGTTATTTAGATAGTTTATAATCGTATTTTTGTAAGATGTTTACAAGAAAACATCTAAGAAAATAAGCCAATCAGAATTAATTTTAATATACCAATTTATTTTGTTAAAATAATTATTTTACCTTGAAGGCCTCTTGAGAGGGTAATCATCCAAAATATATTTTAACTTATAATTCTTTAATGTAGTTGTGTAGTCATTTATTTTTCATGTTTTTATACATTCATAGTTTTTGATTTTTTGTATTGTCTGACCATTTTACTCATAAATTTACAACACTTCTATTAACTTGTGAGTGGTAAATTCGTCACATAATATATACAAAAATCAAAATTCAAAAGTATGGACATAAAATTAAAATAAAAAAAGAAAAAAAGAAAAAAAATATGGCTACACAACTAAAGAAAAAATGCCAAGTAAAATATATTTTTCCCCTATTGAACTATTGACAAATAATTTGACTGGACTTTTTTATTCCACGAGGCAAATCCAATTGGCTAAGCTCTTACACGAGAATATGGACTATAGATACATAAAGGCTAAATTACACACGAAAACATTCGTTAATACACACTTGCAGTTTGAATAAAAGGCTACAAAATAACAGTATTGAACAAACGTAAATATAATTTGGTTGTACAAAACACTCATGGTCATTTATAGCTCTTTGAATTTGATCTATATATATTTGTCACACACAAGTTGGAAAAATATGGGTTGGTCATGATTGAGGAGAAATATAAAAAACGTCAAAATTGGATTTAGTTGTTTCAAACATGACACCCATATTTTGGAATCAATCTCATCTCATATTTTTGGCATTTCGATCTTCACAATTCCCAAGGATGGAATGCATCACATCTTTATCTCCACCAATTTGACCCCACTATTATCTTATATGGACTTCCATTTGCCCACTCACTCTAGATAACCAATTTGCGCTCCAATTTTTTCCAAATAAGCAAATACATATGTGGAAACCATTTGTGACAATATTTTACATCACTATGTTTAAGGTGAAAAATGTTACACTTAAAACATTGCATTACCTAAGCTGCACAAAAACAATGAGCTAACAACCTTGATTCGAATAAAAGACTACCATCCCATATTACTAGTGACTTCAATTGGTTTTCGACATGAGTCAACCCACTTAACTTAGACATCTATACGTCATCTAAATATCACCTAATATATGTGTCATCAAAGTTGAATGTCACCTACTCGATAAAAATAGGCGGTTGGCTCTTGTAAACTGTTAAGAAAATGATCATGATGTTACAAAATCGCGATTTTCTATAACTTAGTTGCTACATTCTATAACATTGAATCACTTGTACACATTGATGTTTGTGATATAAAAAGTCAAAAAATAAACTAGAAACAATTTTATATTCCTGATCTTTGAAAAAGATCACTTGTTTATATAAAGTGCTTCTAAATATTTTAAAGTTTGTATCAAGTCAAACTCTATATAGGGGTGTGCACAAGTCTAAAACCCAAATAAATTTGTAGGTTTGACAATCACTGTAAATCTTAGTCGAACCATTTAGTAAATACTAGTAGTTTGGGGTTGATTTGGTTCCAATTCAAAACTTGTTCAGCTTTAAAGCGAATCATGTACCCGAAATGTTGTTGTTCATTTATTTCATTTTTTCGAGAGATGAAAAGTACGAATAATCTTTGCATACATGATCTGTAGACTTGAGTTAGATGAGACTTTATTCATTCAGATGTATACCTCTTGTTCGAAACTGATTTTAATGTGAGAATAATGTAAAATATTAGTAACAACCAGGGTCGGACTCAAGACTTTAAATCATTAGATGCACAAATTTTTATTATTTTACGAGTATATGGAAGAAACAAAAAGAAATATTACTAAACAAATAATGTACAGTATTTTTTTACGAGTATATGAAGGAAACAAAAAGAAATATTGTTTGGATTACCTAACAAATGATGTGTTTGGTGATTTAGTTATTGTATGTATCTAGTTTTATGTCGTTTTTAAGGTTTGTTTTTAGCGACTTAGTGGGTTGTTCAATCTTTGTTTGAGCTTAATGTGGTACTTCGGACACATTTCATTGTACTAATTGTTCTATGATTAATATATTTTACCAGGGTGAATCTCTTTTACAAAAAAAATAAATAATAATAATAATAATAAAAAAAAATCAAAACCAGATTCATTACAAAAAAATTGAAACTTTTAACAAAAATTTACATTTCATGACAAGCATACATTGGATTTCCATGAAGCACGAAAATCCCCCGAGTCTGCCCCTGATAACAACTCACTTCACCAAGAAAAATGTAAATAAATAACTAAAGTATTTTGAAAAAAAAATGATATGTTGGCATACTAAATAGTATGTCGGGAGTATTTTTTATACTCGTTTTTTAATTGCACTCGGTTAAAAAAAAATTAAAGCATAATGTATGCAATTTTCCCGATAAAAAATTTCATATCGATCTAAAAAAACATTTTGATTGATGAAAATCTAAACTGTAAAATTATTTTAGATAAACCAAAATAAAAATTAAATGAAATTTGAAACAGAAAAACCTTTTTGTGTTTGTGTTTAATTCGTTGTTGAATGGTTTAATATAGAAACGCACTGAATCATGTGAAGGTTATTGGTTTTTAGGTTATGTTATACGTGTGGGGTGTGGGGTTTTCATTTAGGAGAAAAAACTAATAATTTTAGAAAAAATACTATAATCATATAAAATTTATGAAATATTTTTTCACAAAATGAGGTGTAACTAAATGATTTATTATGAAACAAATAGTTGGTGAAAGAAAAAAGTTTATAAATAATTCAAGTGTAATACCAACATATCATTGTGTGAAAAATATGTGATTTTAACAAATCTAGCTTGAACTAAGGCATTTTGGCCAAGTGTTATGTGAGTTTTGCATCAACTTAGTGATTGCAGGTTCAAATCTTGATAAAGATATCAGTGAGAGGCATTTTGAAATGAATAGTATAAGGCGTAGAAAAAAATTGCTTTTGAAAAGAAAAAATACAAATTTAGCTTGTAACACATCAACATAAATATTATTGACAAAGTTTGAGGTTACGTATGTCACAATTTATAGATTCAAGAAACCACGTTGTTAGTATTAAATAGAAGCAACATTGTTAAAAAAAATAACATAAAATAGAAGCAACACAAAAATAGTTATATAAGATCTCCAAGTAAAAAAAAATTATTTTAATTGAACACACAAGTAAAAAAATATATATATTTTAATTGAACACACCAAGTCCCGTACTCGTACTCGTATTAGGCTGCTCACAATGGAGCCGGTTGCCGCCGGTTGGAGGCTTCGGTCGAGCAAGGTTGAGCTGGTGTGGAGGACTCGGTTGGCGTCGGTTGGGGAGAGTTGGGGAGAGAGGGAAACACAACTCGGTTGAGCACACAACCGAGTGTACAAGCTAAATCTTTACCCTTTTTTTCCAAAACTTTATCACTTTTACAACATTATAAATACCAACCTCAAACACATTTATAAACACACAATTTCAAACAACTTCTCTTCAATATTCATCATGTCACAAAGAAAAACTCCCAACTTAAAAACCCGACGATCCCGACTTCCCCAAAATTCCCCGAACTTGAATTTCTCACCGGATCCACCGTTTCAATTAACCGGTTTAACACCACCACAAAATCGGGATGTTCGGTTTCAAGCACCCGGTTTTGATTATGAAACACGACTACCACAACCCAACCACATTCAAAACCCATTTTACGTCAATCGTCCATATTTCCCACCGGGTCGTCCGAGTATCAATCAAAACCAAGCACCGCCGGTCGTCATATCATCCTAATATGGATTTCTCACAATCTTCCCAACCTAATCAATCGTTTTCACCGCTTCATGTTGTTAATCTTGATATGGATTATGAGCATTTTATGGAATTCCTCCGCTCAATGCTACATGTCTCAACAATACCCGACTCAAGATGCTTCGATGGGACAAGGTTCGGGCACGGCTCATACCACGTTCTATTCGTGTTGAAGACGATGTCGAAGAGACGCCACCACAAATCAAAGAAGGTTACAAAACGGGCTACAAAGGGAAGGACAAGAATGTTGCAACCGCACCCTCAAACCATGGACAAAGCGGAAGAGGTCGCGCTTTGTAGAGCTTGGGTACATGTGTCGGAAAATTCGGAAAGAGGGAACTCTATCAACCGGAGTGGGTTTTGGGATGAGGTGATAGCGTACTTTGAAAGTGAAATTGGTTCAACAAGAACCTACGACTCCATAACGACCAAATGGAAGGGTAGGATTCGCTCTAGGGTTGGTTTCTTTTGTGCAATTATGGATAATATCAAGGATAATCACTGAAGCGGTGAGAATGACGAAGACGACTATGAAAAGGCTTGTAACGAATAATCGTGGTGCTTCACAAGCATGAATTTACATTGAAGGAGTGTTGGAAAGTTTTGAGAGGGCATTCTGCTTGGAAAACTGTTGAGATGTCCGCCACCAAGACTAGTCCTCGGAAGAAATCCAGACTTCGAAACCACCTCTGGTCAACAAAGGTCCTTTTCATCCCCAAGACGTGGATGATTCTGGGAAGAAGAGACTCGAGAATCACGCACCAAAAGGTCGTGACGCAGAAGAAGAAAGCACACGAGCCACCCGCTTCATTTGTTTCTAATATGGCCAAGAACTTTTTCAAGATCAAAAGTTCAAGTAAGGAAAAAACAAGAATATGGAAGAGGAATACATAAAGTTGAAGCAGAAAGAGATGAAGCTTGCAGAGGCAAGGGCAAGGCGAGCCGAGGAGTTGAAAAGGGAGAAACTTGAGCTCCAACGCCGCTTGCAATGGCAAAGCACAATCAAACCGGACGCAAGATTTAATTTTCTACAACACACCCCTCGACACAAATATGTCCGCACGACAACTACAAGAACTTGAGCAACTTAAGGCAGCAATCAAAGAATGTTACAACTTAGATTATTAAGTTACGGTTTTTAATAAGTATTGTAACGCCTACGCTTTATTAGTTTAAGTTTTTAATTAATGTTGTAATGTTAAGTATTTTTATTAATGAAGTTTAATTTTGTTTTTAAAAATATTTGAATTAAAAAAATTGTCAGTCACCATCTTGTGACAACTGGTGTCCGTCAGCGTCGTCGGAGAAAGTTCGACGCTACATGCATCGAAATAGGTTGCCAAGTGACTAGCCTTATATTTGAGTCAAAACAAACAAAAAGTGTACCACGTATTTGTTAAGAGATAGAAAATTGGAAAGAGATAAAGAATTTAAGGGTGGGCGGGAGGTATAGAGAGAGAGAGAGAGAGAGAAATGGGTCGAGCGTTTGTGTATGTGATACTTGGTGGCGGAGTTGCTGCTGGTTACGCTGCTCTCGAATTCACCAACAAAGGTGTTTCTCATGGTGAACTCTGCATCATCTCCGAAGAACCCGTAATCAACTAATTTACTTACTTATTCTATTCTTTTCATTTCTGATTTGTTAATTCTTGCTCCGTCTTTGTTGGATTTGACCGTTGATGTTTGGTTTATTTTCTTGCACGCCAACTGTTTGTTGTTTTGCTTCATGTCAAATTGCGTGTGGTCGGTAGGTTTAAGAATTGTTGATCATTTAACATTTTAACTACAATCTTCCTTAATAAGAAACCTTTTTTTGGGCAAATTATATGCAATCGTCTCAGTTTGACAAGCTTTAGGGTGTACTATGTTTGAGAGTAAAATCATCTTGATTTGAGGAATCAAATTCTTTGTTGCTTTCGCATATGTAACCAAATTGATGCGGTGGACTTTCCTAGCCTTTTTAGTTTAGCTAATTGTAACAGAAATTTTAGCTTGGCTATTTTGCTTTTCACTTGGATCCAAAAAAGGTGACAAGAAATGACGTTATTAATAATTGGTGATTTTGGAAATTTATATGTAATTGAAAGTTTTGTTAGAGTTATAGATTTTCAGATTTTTCTAGTTCGGTGTGCGCTTTGGAAATCATTATAGATTTGTGAAATAGGCCTAACTTGGGTTTGTAACGTGTCAGTATGTCTTTCACATTACGCACGAGGTGTTAATTTTGTTTCATCATACTGTCATAGTAACATCTAATTCTTAAGGTTTTGCATGTATTTGTTCAGTAAGTTCCATTTGTTACACGTATATGCAGGTGGCTCCTTATGAGAGACCTGCACTCAGCAAAGGCTTTCTACTTCCAGAAGGTATCAACTTGCTATAAGATCTTATTGGTTTGTCTGAAGTTTTAGTCATTTACTTTGGATCTATACAAATTTAAAAATAAATAAATTTATCATATGTTGACCTTTATATACCAAAAATTAGTATCAACTATGATAAGATACAGTGAAATTGAAGTATATATGTTAATGCATTAGATCTCCGAGTACTGTGTTTGTTCTAGCTTTAGTCATTTATGAAGTTTAAAATCAAACCATAGCATACTTCCCATGCCATTCAATCAGAATTCACTTGATAGTTTCATCAGTTTCTTCTGTCTGACTTTGTTGTGTTTTGTAATTGTTCTACACAGCACCTGCACGCCTTCCTGCTTTTCATACTTGTGTTGGTGCCAATGAAGAGAGGTTAACACCAAAGTGGTACAAGGAACATGGTAAATCAAGAATATTTGACTATGAATGACTGAGCAAATAAAAAACTATTTTGATGCTGTTTAAGTTCTTCATAATGTTATCCATGTTTTTTATACTCCATCATTAGTAATTGGAAGTCAATGCATGCACACTCAATCAGAATGGGCTAATGTTTAGATATTCCAAAACGTATCAGGAATTGAACTGATTCTGGGTACTCGGGTAAAGTCTGCTGATGTGAGACGTAAGACACTATTGACTGCAGCAGGAGAAACCATCAGCTACAAATATCTTATCATCGCAACAGGTGCACGGGTACTGAAACTCGTTCTCAAACAATATGATCCTTGTTTATTTTATTTGTAACCATATATTTTGAATGATTTGTATGACTGTTTTGTATCAGGCTTTAAGGCTTGAAGAGTTTGGTGTCAGTGGATCCGATGCTCCTAATGTATGTTATCTACGTGATTTAGCTGATGCAACGAGGCTTGTGGACGTGATCCAAACCTCTATTGGCGGAAATGCAGTGGTTATTGGTGGTGGTTACATTGGAATGGAGTGTGCTGCTTCTTTGGTGATAAATAAGATCAATGTTTCTATGGTTTTCCCTGAGCCACATTGCAGTAAGCACTTCGATTATCAATACCTAACAATCTTTTCGCCATTCCTTCTATCCATCTTCTCTTATTGGAAATAATTTCCATCTTTTCTGTAGTGGGCCGTTTATTCACCCCCAAAATTGCAAATTATTATGAAGAATTTTACAAAACAAAGGGGGTTAATTTTGTCAAAGGCACAGTTCTGTCATCATTTGTTTTTGATCCAGAGGGGAAGGTAAATCTCAACCTTGTTTGGCTAGTTTTGGTAGGAGAGTTGTGTTGGTATACATTTTGAATCTTAAAACTGTTTATATGCAGGTTACTGGAGTTAATCTTAAGGATGGAACCTACCTTCCTGCTGACTTGGTAGTTGTAGGAATTGGAATCCGTCCAAACACGAGTCTGTTCGAAGGTCAACTCACTTTAGAGAAAGGAGGGATCAAAGTCAATAGCCAGTTACAAACAAGCAATAGCTCAGTCTACGCAGTTGGAGACGTTGCATCATTTCCAGTCAAAATTTTTGGTGAAACTCGACGACTTGAACACGTTGATGCTGCCAGGAAATCAGCTCGACATGCCGTTGCTGCAATAATGGAACCAGATAAAACAACAGATTTCGATTACTTGCCATTCTTCTACTCTAGGGTCTTCTCATTGTCATGGCAGTTTTACGGAGACAACTTAGGTGAAGCCGTTTATTTCGGTGATTTTTCAGGAACTAGTTTTGGTGCTTATTGGGTGCACAAAGGTCAACTAGTTGGGTCATTTCTTGAAGGCGGAAGTAAAGAAGAGTACGAAGCTATAGCCAAGGTGACGAGGCTTAAACCAGTGATTGAGGATTTGAGTGAGCTTGAGCGACAAGGTTTGGGCTTTGTGGTGGCATTGAGCCAGCAACAACCGGTACTGCCTCCTACGGAAGCGGGTGCTTCAACTTCAGTCCTTGTTTTAGAGAAACCATTGTACCCTTGGCATGCGGCTGCTGGGGTGGTGGTGGCTGCATCAATAGCTGCATTTGCTTATTGGTATGGGAGAAGACGCCGCAGATGGTGAGCGTTAAGGGTGGGGGATTTATTTCCATTCATTCCACTATTTGATACCTATACCGTTGTTGTGCAATTTGATTAGTAGGTTTGATGAACACAAATACCTATGTAACAAGACTTTATAAACTACATAACATAATCAATATTCTATTTTGTGTATCATATGTTCAAGGAAAACATGTTCTTTGTACAGATCGATAGTAGCTGTCGGTCTTTTTAGTTGGGAGGTTCATCCAATGCATCAATTCTTTATGAATTATGAACTACACCAATTTTCTTCCCCTAAAAGAAGAGTGTACTGTAATGCTTTCACATATATGTTCTTGGCAGGGATCCAACCTATGCTTCCTGTCACACGATCGAACCTACACCAGCGCTTAATAAACCCGCATGGAAGTTTCTTGTAGCAAGCTAGAAATCATGTTTTTGTGGTCCTTGAACCAGAGGAACATCAACACACATATACATGAAACCATGGATCCAGAAACATGACCAACTTTAGTTGGCATGATATGCTTTATAACCGGTTTGGTATAAATGCCACACGACCACACATAAATTTACAAATACACACAAGCACATACTCTTGCCGGAGGGTTTTCTAGAAAAAAGTATTTTTACTCTCGAGTAGAGGTGTGAGTCGTGTGATAGTCAAAATCAAACCTTCCTAATACCTTGTTTTAGCGGGATTCCGGTTTCGTATAATTTTTTTAACCCAAAATTGGCTCTTCACAGTATTTAAGACTGGGCTGTAATGTGATTCAATTATTCATTTGCTAATTCTGATGGACTATTGTCACCTTACCTTTCTTTTACTGGAAATCATTTCAACTAAGCTTTTCCCTAAAAATGTCGAATGTTTAAACTTTAAACAACTGTCTTATCTAGTAAGTTGACTAGTCTCTTAGTAGCTGTATTGTTACAAGTGTTAAGCTTATACCAATGACAGAACGAGTTATATATCATAGCTGTACTTCTTTGTACAAGTTGGGCATTTGGTCTAGTGGTATGATTCTCGCTTTGGGTGCGAGAGGTCCCGAGTTCGATTCTCGGAATGCCCCCTCTTTTTGGACCTTCTTATTTTTTACTTTTTCTTTTTAAATCTTTGACTTGCTGTTTCCTTCGTAATTTATTGATATCCACTCTGATTCTTTGAGGCGATGTGGGATGAACCA
This sequence comes from Chrysanthemum makinoi, assembly GCA_910596185.1. Classification (NCBI taxonomy): domain Eukaryota; kingdom Viridiplantae; phylum Streptophyta; class Magnoliopsida; order Asterales; family Asteraceae; genus Chrysanthemum; species Chrysanthemum makinoi. Next base: position 163,798,992 of record OU343218.1, read on the forward strand.
AATCTATGATGGTTGGTTACCTACTTACCTATGTATCATGTACGGATGTGTTAAGCCATTAGGATTCTCATTAAAGAACACTCTTCGCTTGGGTGTTTGAAGGTTGTTCGATGCACGTATTATGTTTCATCAAATCGCGAGTTTTTAACAATATTTTGTATTTCTTAGGAAAATAGTTCAGACTGCATTAATTCTGTTTAAACAGCTCAAACTTGTCCAAAATAATCAAACATGTTTTGAGTTTTAATTTTTTTTTTCGTCTTCGTAAACAATTAGATATATTTATGAATATAATTTAAAAGATTTCATCATCTAAGTCATCAAACGTGCCAAATTATGGTCGTTTGTTAGACTTGCAAGTGGTTTGAATTTTGAAGCGTAGAAACAAAGATGTCTTTAGCCAAGTTAAATGAAAAACTTTACCATTCCATGAGTAACCAACCACAGTTGTAAGTAAAGTCTCATCAAATACACATGCGTATCACACAAATGTATGTAAGCGGTGATTCTGTTTTCAAAAAAAATATAAAGTTATACTCGTCCGTTCGGTATGCACCAAGTAACGACTATAAGTATCTGAGTATCACTTTGCATATACACATGACTAAGCATCTGTATAAGTTCCAAACCAAGTCTTTTAGTAATTATCTCATTCTCTCGACTCATATCATACCTAATATTCTTAAAAATGTTCGACCTACATCAAACATGCTAAGAAAGAATCTAATTCACACTTCAAAACACCATCATGATGGGTGACAACGTATGTGGCAGAATGGCCCAATACCGGACGACCAACCAAACGACCCAATACCGAAAGGCTATTCAAGACGGATGACAAGATCGAAAAAACCTTTTATCCAGGATACTCCTTGATCCAACGGTTAATGTCAATAACCCAAGGTATGCCGCTTGGTTTCGTGGGATATTGTCTCCACGTGCTCGAGCCGCCTGACACCTAGTCTAGAGAGAGCTCGGCTCACCATTTCTTTGGTGTCAGGAACAATGCCAGAACAATAACTTTATACAGTACTTCGGACAATATAAATATCCTCGCATTTACTCACACACATATAACATTTTTTTTTTTTTTTGCATTATCTATCATGTTTATCACTTTAGCCTTTCTACATAAACCCCGTACTTACTCTCTCACGCCAGAGCTTGGACTTAGAGTCACACCCAATGCAAGGCTAACGCGTTTGTTTCATACATACATGTCTGAAGGACCTTACCGCACCAAGTCCGAAAGATCTGTTGACGTTTGACCTCGTCACAAAGAATTACTTCAACAATGGTATAATGATATTATCCTAAGGCCAGGTTCAAAATTACCTGAGTATATATTTTGAGGTGTTTAGAAAAATGGTTTTAAAATAATCACAAAAAATCTCGATTCAACTATATACATCCAAGCTAAAGACACAACCACCAACATAAGTAACCTAACAGACCAAAGGCTTTGGCTCACTTAGTTACTTCGAAAAACTCATGGTCAACTAGAGAGATTCTGTTAATAAAAGGTCATGAGTTTGAGTCTTGACTTGTGCTCACTCCTGTTTGTGCCCTCATTGGGCCAGGAGAGTTTCCGAAGCTATTTTTTGTGAGGTTGATAATTGCTGGTGCCAAAAAAACACCTGAAATTAGGGTGTTTCCGCCAATTCACACATTTGTGGGAAGTAACTTAAGAACCAAAACTTCATTTTATCAATGATGTAGCAATATTCAAAACATGAGGGTTATAAATGTAAAAAAAACTAAATTAAATCGAAGTAAAATCCCCTTATCCTACCTATCTCCTTCTTCTTCATTTCATTTCCTCATCTCCTTCCATCCAGTCTCTCCTCACTCCCAATTTCCCAAACAAAAATGGCCTCTTCATCTCTCTCAACAATCTCCCTACGCGCCTTCACCCCACGCGCCACCACACCTCAACCCTCCCTCTTCTCCCCAAAACACATCCAATTCCCCATCCGCACACCAAAACTCACCCAACGCGCCACCTCCGTCACTCCACGCGCCGCCGTAGCCGAAGAAAACGTCACCAAACTCGGCGACACTATCTCAAACCTAACTCTCTCCGAAGCACAGCAGCTCGTCGAGTATCTTCAGGAAAAGCTGGGAGTGACCGCGGCGTCGTTCGCTCCGGCGGCGGTGGTGGCGGCACCAGGTGGCGGTGGAGCAGACGCGCCGGCGGTGGTGGAGGAGAAGACGGAGTTTGATGTTGTGATTGATGAAGTGCCTAGTAATGCTAGGATTGCGACTATTAAAGCTGTTAGAGCGTTGACTAGCTTAGCGCTTAAAGAAGCTAAAGAGCTTATTGAAGGTTTGCCTAAAAAGTTTAAAGAAGGCGTCTCCAAAGACGATGCCGAAGATGCCAAAAAACAGCTTGAAGAAGCTGGTGCTAAAGTTTCCATTGTTTAAGTCTTTTTGTATTTGATAATTGCGGATAATGTATGTGTTATTAGTTGTTAAAGTTTTGTAGCTGAAGCTTGTTGTGTATGAATTCGTGCTATATTTTAATCGCGTTATTATGCTATCATGATATTCATATTGTTAAATGCTGTTACTGTTATTTTGTTTGAACATGACGAGTTTAGCGAGAATTTCGATGTTTAGATCATGAATATGTGGAATTGTGGATAACTTTTAGCTTTTCGATACTTGTTTTATGCAATGTGTTATTAGTTCTGAAGCTTAGCGTTTACGAATTTGTGTTAACTTGTTCATCTGAAAAGCTGTTAGCCTCTTAGTTATCCCACGCATTTTCATGATTTCTGTTTCTATCGATTCAAATAAGAAGATATGATCTGCTCTATAAGTCTTGTTTCATGAATCTCATTGCATATGTAAAAGTTCTCACTTTATTGAAGTACGGTTGTGATTTGTTAATGACACGTTTAGCAAACAACAATAAATTTGATCATACTTCTCAGGTAAAATTCTTAATGTCAATTCTCTTCAAATAATATCAGAACACATGGTTTGCTCTGAGTTTTTTTGGCTGCATGAATGTTACTGTATCTGGGCGAGTTTCAAATCTAATTTACCAGTACCAAAGCAATCCAGATTTGTCTTTAGGTGTTTACTGAAGTCGTATATGTATATTGATTTTACTAGACGAGTACCCGCGCCTAGCGGCAACGATGTCTAGTTTTCTGCAAAGTTCCGACGACCCATAAGTTTCTTTCAACAAACTGTATTTGTAGCATTAGAGAATCGTTTTCGAATAACTACAATTCTGATGCGTGGTTGCATAGCAGCATAAATATATAGTTTTAAAAAAAATTATGTGGAGTCGATCTAAGTGTGTGAGTATATTTTCTAATAGGATTGTTTTAAGTTATTAAGATTTTTAGTAATAATATATTCAAGCATAACAAAAAGCAACTGTATTATGTAGTTGACAATATTATATTGTAGTTTAGAGGTATAGCCAACATGTGTGACCGCTTTTTTTTGTTTTGTCAGTAATTTAGGCAGTGATAACTATTTTTTTTTACTATTTATTTTTTGTGATTTTAATAAACTTACATAACATTATTGATACACTGGACAAAGGGCTATACAATATATATTAACTTTTAAACGACGATTCATATATGCTAGTCCCTTAAATGGTGCAAGAGCAACATTTTTTAAAATAAATTACATGTGTCAAAGCAAAATAAACCAAAAACTACAATGACTTGATCTCTCCTTTAAAAAAATTGTCATGGGTTCCACAACTACTTCATCATTTCTCATATAATTTTGTCAAATTTGAAACCCGATTTCACCCGGGTGGTTCAACCGTTCCGATAAAAAAACAGGTCGATTTAAACCGAAATAAATCGATAGGTTGGGTCAAAAATGTCAAATTAAACCGGGTCACCCGGGGTTTGAAGCGTCCCCGTCAACCCGATCGGTTTCAACGGGTCAACCCGGTATCGGTTTCAATTGATTGTTTTTAATTTGGTAGATATGTTTTTAATTGGGTGTACAATGTGAATAAATTATTGTACTTTTAAGTAATGGTGTGTTTTAATAAGAGTATTAATTATATTATTTATTTCTCTCACCATTGACCATGTTTTCAACTTTCAACATTTTTCACTTTTTCCACTTTGACCATTTTTCCATTTTATATAGTATAGATAATGAATACAAAGAGTACATAAAGTATATATACACAACTATTGGGCCGTGACCCATACATACCAAAACCAGCCTATGAATATATCGACTAACACTCCCCCGCAGTTTGAGCGGGAGGACACCGAACACTCAAATTGTCACGAAACTCATGAAACAAAGCCGTAGGTAATCCCTTGGTGAAAATATCAGCATACTGAAACCGAGAAGGAACATGTAGAAGGCGAACCTGACTAGCAGCAACCAAATCACGAATAAAATGAATATCAATCTCAATGTGCTTAGTCCGTTGATGCTTAATCAGATTAGAAGACAAGTACACATCACTCACATTATCACAATAAACAAGAGTAGCTGAAGATAAATGAGTATGTAGCTCACGAAGCAAATTTCAGATCCAACATGTCTCAACAACATCATTGGCAACACCACGATACTCAACCTCTACACTAGAACGAGAAAGCGTCAGCTGACGCTTAGAGTACCATGAGAGTAAGTTGTTGCCAAGAAAAACACAATAACCTGAAGTAGACCGCCTAGTAGATGGACAACCAGCCCAATCAGCATCCGAAAAAGCAACCAACGACGCAGTAGTAGATGAAAATAATTGTAAGCTATAGTCTAATGTCCCCTGAACATAGCGTAAAATCCGCTTAAGAACAAAAAAATGAGGTTCTCGTGGATCATGCATATACAGACAAACCTATTGCACAACATAAGTAATATCAGGTCGAGTGAACGTAAGATACTGTAGAGAACCTACAAGACTCCTGTATAATGTAGGATCAACCACCAGAGTACCACCATCACCTAATTTGGACTCAGTATCAACAGGAGTCTGAGAAGGGTTATAACCAACCATATGTGCACGCTCCAAAAAATAATTAAGTGCACCCAGATCGGTCATAGAAAATTCCGTATGTAGAGAAGCAATGATCCGCTGTAACAAACTATTAGAGGAAGCAATGAGAACAATATCATCCACATAAAGTAACAAAAATGCAGTGTCATCACTGTGTCTGTAAATGAATAAAGATGAGTCACACCGACTAGGACTAAATCCAACAATAGTTATGAAAGCAGCAAAGCGTTGAAACCATGCCCTAGGAGCCTGCTTAAGACCATAAAGAGACCGCTGCAATAAACAAACATAATTCGGATGCTCAGGATCCCAAAAACTGGGAGGCTAATGCATATAAACAGTCTCAGCTAAATCATCATGTAAAAAAGCATTCTTGACATCAAGCTGGTGAATAGGCCAATGTCGAGAAATAGCTAAAGTAAGTACAATCCGAATGGTGCCCGGCTTAACAACCGGACTAAAAGTCTCATCACCATCAACTCCCTCAATATGTGTGATACCATTGGCAACAAGATGTGCCTTATACCGACTAAGAGTGCCATCAGCCAAATACTTATGGCGAAATAACCACATACAACGAACTATATTAACACCCTCAGGCCGAGGTACACTAGTCCAAGTTTTATTTTTAATAAATGCATTATACTCATCATACATAGCAGCGCGCCAATTTGGATCATTAAAAGCATCCTTATAAAACCGAGGTAAAGGAGAAATAGTAGACACATGACCAGCATAACGCGGATTAGGACGAGTAGTCCCGACACGAGAACGTGTGACTATGGGATGAGTAGACACGGTAGGTGGGTTAATAGTGGGAACGGGTGTAGGTTCAGGAATATCAACAGTTGGTGGAACTGGTGGAGGCGTATGTGGTGGGGGAGATGGAGGTGGTATAGGTGGTATAGAAGGTGTAGGTGGGTCAATTGGTGTAGTAGGAAGTGGGTTTGGAGTTTGAGCAATGGGAGTGTTACGTATAATGGTATAACATCAGATGGTTTTCCCAAAAAATCATATGAGGGGGTAGGTGTGGGTGTGGTGGAGCGAAACGGAAAGACTGTTTCATGACTTCATCAAATGTAACATGACGGGAAATAATAATTTTATTGGTGTTAAGATCAAGGCAATAATAACCAAAGTGATTGGCGACATGACCCAGAAATATGGAAGGTGTAGCACGTGGCCCAAGTTTGTGGTTTGTGTCAATAAGGGTAACAAAGGCATCCAAACACACGAAGTATACTATAATCAGGTTGAGCACCAAAAAGACATGTAAATGGTAGTTCATTATCAATGGCACGTGAAGGTAATATATTTAAGAGATAAACAACCATATTAAGTGCCTCGGTCCAATAATTAGGAGGTAAATGTGCTTGAAACAATAAGGTGCGAATAAGGTTATTAATGGTACGAATCATGCGTTCAGATTTTCCATTTTGTTGAGAGGTGCGAGGGCAAGAGAATCTAAATTGAATTCCATTGTTGGAGAATAACTTACGAAAATCAGTATTGTCAAACTCACCATCATGGTCACACTGAAACGACTTAATTTCACACTTAAACTGAGTACGAACATAGTTACGAAATAATTGAAATTTAGACTTAATTTCACACTTAAACCGGCCCATGAGTATATCGACTAACATTTACACCTTTAAGATCATAACATTGCAAATTGCAAAAAGAGAAGATTTCTTTCAAGTTTACTCTACTTGTAGTAATTTCAAACCTTTTTACCTAGGCGATGATTTTATTGTATTGAAAGGTTGATACATATGATATATTTGGTTAAAAACTATTATAAAATTTGATCTCAATAGAAAATAACCTTACAAGCTAAAAATGATTAGAGTATGCATAGGATCACTATAGGCGCAAGATTGGTGGCACGATTGTAAGCTTACGAGCCAGTTTAATCTTGTGAGGTATGCCAGCATGAGTTGAATCTGTATATGAGCCAACTGTTGTTTTGTCACTACATAAAGAAAGGGGGATTACAACATCAACAAATGAAGTTAAATACAAGCCTATAAGCTGGTTGGTTAAGTCCTACATAAACAAAAGTTGCAGTCCAAAATCACTGAGGAATAAAAGTTACGAGTTAAACAGTCATGGCCTCTTCCATCTTTTTGGAAACTCCTATCCTTTTGGTGATCCTATTTCACTTACTTTTAGTAACCAATCCCATGAAAGTTGCGAAAGTTTGCAGTTTGAACATTGCAAGCAGAAATATTTAGATGGCAACATAAGTGTTAGTTTGGGTCAGTAAACATTTGCTATTGGGAAAGCGAAAATTCATGATTTAATCTTTGGGTGTGAGGTACCAACTGGTATAAGCTTCGATGGAGTAGTAGGAATTGGGCATGAGAAATATTTTTGGTTTCACATGTACGGAGAGAAGTATTTTCCTATGTTTGGGATCTAGGATTGAAACCTAAAAGAGTCTCAAGCGATTAGTGCCCTTGCAAAAATTAAGATGAACATTAAAAATACGCCTTTCCTAATACCACAAGAAGACAAGGCATATTACTAAATTTGTCTTGAAGGTATCTCAGTAGGCGAAACCAGATTGCCCTCACAAAATCTGACTTCACTATAAATATATATGGAGATGGAGATATGATCATCGACTCAAATATCACATTTAATTACTTGGAAGAACGCATTGTTGTTATGATCATCAAGACTTCAAAACACCATTAGGTATAAATGATATCATCCAATTATCACAAGAGTTGTCAGGTTCAAAATTACCTAATTATATATTTTGAGATGTTCAGAAAATAATCAGAAAATATCCTTAAATCGTGTACATCTTACTTAAAGACGCAACCACCATCATAACTAACCTGACAGACCAAAGGACTTGGCTCACTTAGTACCCAACTTCGAAAAACGCATGGGCCAACTAGAGAGATTTTCCAGATAAAGGGTCACGGGTTCGAGTCTCGGCTCATGCTCACTCCTGTTGGTGCCCCACTGGGCCAGAAGAGTTGTCAAAACTATTCCTTATATGGTGGATAATGACTAATGCAAAAAAAAACACCCGAGATCAAGGTGTTCCCGCCAATTTACACATTTTTTTTTACAAGTAACCTAACAACCAAAACTTCATTTCATCAAAGATGGAGCAATATTCAAAACAAGAGGGTTATAAATGTAAAAAAAAACTAATGTAAATCGACGTCTCACACACTCACTTCACCCAAAATCCCCTTATCCTATCTCCTATCTTTTTCTTCATTTCATTCCCTCATCTCCTTCCCAGTCCCTCCTCCCTCCAATTTCCCAAACAGAAAAATGGCCTCTTCATCTCTCTCAACAGTCTCCCTACGCGCATTCACCCCACGCGCCACCACACCTCAACCCTCCCTCTTCTCCCCAAAACACATCCAATTCCCCATCCGCACACCAAAACTCACCCAACGCGCCACCTCCGTCACTCCACGCGCCGCCGTAGCCGAAGAAAACGTCACCAAACTCGGCGACACTATCTCAAACCTAACTCTCTCCGAAGCACAGCAGCTCGTCGAGTATCTCCAGGAAAAGCTGGGAGTTACCGCGGCGTCGTTCGCTCCGGCGGCGGTGGTGGCGGCACCAGGTGGCGGTGGAGCAGACGCGCCGGCGGTGGTGGAGGAGAAGACGGAGTTTGATGTTGTGATTGATGAAGTGCCTAGTAATGCTAGGATTGCGACTATTAAAGCTGTTAGAGCGTTGACTAGCTTAGCGCTTAAAGAAGCTAAAGAGCTTATTGAAGGTTTGCCTAAAAAGTTTAAAGAAGGTGTCTCGCAAGACGACGCCGAAGATGCCAAAAAACAGCTTGAAGAAGCTGGTGCTAAAGTTTCCATTGTTTAAGTTTTTGTTTATTTGATAATTGCGGATAATGTATGTGTTGTTAGCTGTTAAAGTTTTGTAGCTGAAGCTTGTTGTGTACGAATTCGTGCTATATTTTACTCGCGTTAGTATGCTACCATGATATTCACATTGTTAAATGCTGTTCGATGTTTAGATTGGTAATTTGTGTTTTTGATACTTGCCGAATACAATGTGCTATCAGGACTTCATTTGGAGTATTAGGTTTTGCTGTTATAATTATCTGAAGAATTTGTTGTGAACATTAGTCGAGCGAAAATTTTGATTGCTTAGATATTGAAAATGTGATAGTTTTGCAGTTGATATAAATTTCGCTTTTGAGATTATGTTGACGTTCTCTGTTAAATTTGATGATATTCATACTTTATATTGTGCTGTTTATGAGAAGAATTGCTAGATGTTGTTACAGTTTTGAAACGTAGATGTTGTGAACATGATGAATTTAGTTAAGTAAACAATGAAATTGATCGTAGTATGATTCGCTAGGAGCATTCTCGGCTGCATGAATGTTACTGCATTTGTAAGTTGGGTTCAATGTTTCTGGTTGCATCCATATGAGTTATAAATCTAATTGACAAAAGTAGGAAAGCAATCCAGGTTTTTCTTTGGGTGTATTAGTCACATTGCAAAAAAAGAATATTTTCATGGATAGGGTTGAATATAGTTGGTTTGAACATAGAGTTGAATTTATACTTAGTAAGAATCAAACTAAGCCTACAAACTAAAAATGATTTGAGTATGCTAGGATAGGCACAAGATTGGTGGCAGGATTGTAAGCTCGCGAGCCGATCCAATCTTGTGTGACATGAATTAGAATCTGCATATAAGCCAGCTCTTGTTTCGCCACTAATAATGGGGAATTACAAAATTGAAAATGAAGTTAAACGTAAAGACTTTAAGTTGGGTGGTAAAAAGCCATTATAAACAAAAGTTGCAGAACAGAGTCACTGTGGAATAGAAGTTATGAGTTGAATGGTCACGAAGTTGAAAATTGGTTGTTTTCACCATCGTTTACTATTTTCATAGAGATGATGAGCCAAGCGTTAATTAGGTTGCTGAATTGAATGTGATAGCCGTTTTTATTCTTTTGCTGCAACATATTGACTTTCTTAAATAGCTTTGGTTTGCTTAAAGTACCAAATTCCTTTACTGAAACTAACTTATGATTTTACAAAGGGGGGTATGTATTATAACCTATGCCTTTTACAAAATAGTTTAACCAAATTCCTGCTTCTTTTTTCTTTTAATTTGCTTTTCTGTTTTTATGGATCTGCAAGTTAGCGCTTCCTAACTATACTCCATGGACCACGACTCAACATCAGTTGCATTGTCACGTCATACGACCAAGGACCAGAAGTAAACGTAGCTTCTTAACTGATTGTAATTTGCTCCCCCTTTACACTCAAAAGACCAATGAGTTCATGCATGCGTATTTACTACAACTCCTATCCTTTTAGGGCCTATTTCACTTACTTTTAGTAACCAAGCCCACATGTACTGCATTGATCCCAACTGTAGGAACACAAACCAGCTTTAGACACACTTAACTCAAGTTGGTTCTGGGCAAAATAGGTGCACAAACAGTACTTTAAAACGTGTTGAGGGTCCAATTACAATTAATTTCCCAATGAAAGCATTTAAAGATGTGTACACTATGAACAATTGAACATAGCCTCCGTGACTCCAGAAGTCCCTTTTTTAGCCGTCCTGGACAGTGACACTGGAAGGAACCTGACATCAACAAAATGTAAAACAAAGGTTGCAGTTGACCCTAGTAACCTCTCATCTTCTCTATACCTCATGAAACTTGCGAAATTTGCAGCGTCAAAACCACTAGCAGAAGTATGTAGATAATAGCCAAAGTGTTCGTTTGGGCCAGGAAACGTTTACTATTGGAGAAGCAAAAATTCCTGATGTAATCTTTGCGTGCACGGTACCAACTGATTAAAGGTTTGAAGGGGTAGTAAGAGTGGGTAGCGGGATATTTTCTTTAGTGTCACATTTTCTTTGGCGAACTTCAGATGTAATTGCATCAGTTTTAAGTTATTTATATATTGATATTTGCAACAAATGATTATTGTATTTGTATATAATACAACGTAGTAAGTAAACATGAGAAACATGTCTTTTAACTTATCAAGCTTTATATTTCAATATGTGCAACAAATGATTAGTGTATCGTATAAGTATGTGAATATGAAAAAAAAAATGTTAAAAGACGCAAGCTTGATACGATACTCAAGCTCGACTCAAAAGCCTACCCAAATAACTTGAGATCGATGTAGACTCGATTTAAATATGTTGGACTTTTCTAGTAATTTATGAGTTAGATTGTGAGTTCCTCATCAAAATACAAGTTTTGAATGCATTATGTATAATGTAATTAATGCATGTTTTTGACTTTTGAGTAAATACAATATTAAGACGTTTAAGTTAGGTAAATATAAGATGGGATAATGACAAAAAAACCCTATTTTTCAAACCCACTTCACAAAATACCCCATTTTATACTCAAAAACCTAAAATACCCAAAAAAATCCTCAAGTATTTTGAGAAAAATCGCAAATTTGCGAGTTTTTAGAGAAATATTGAAAATTTTCGATATTTTTAAGAAAAATCGCAAGTTTTGCGAAATTTCTTAAAAATATCGAAAATTTTCGATATTTTTATAAAACTAAAAACCCACCCAACCTGCAGATTCCAAATCGCAAAACTTATCAGGTTTCTTCCACCCCCCTCCCAACCTGCGGATTCCAAAAAAAAAACCCTCCAAACCTGCGTTTGAAGAGATATCGCAAAAAAAACCACCCCCAAATTTGCGAATTGAAGAAAAGCCCCAAAACTATTCGAATTGAAGGTTTAATCGTGCAAAAATTTATATCGAATCATGAATAAAGATTCGATTCCGGTAAGTTTTAATCGTGCAAAAATTATATTAGTATTCGAATTATCTTTATTGTTTTTCTAATTAGGGTTTTGTTTGAATTGGACAATTTTTTCAAATTGGGGGTTTTTCCCAATTAGGGTTCCTTATGAAAATTTGGGGTTCGTGACTGATATGTGATTGTAGTTAGGTTTTCATGACTGATATAAGCTGTGAATTATGATTGCTAAGACATTTTTTTTCCTTTCTTAACCAACCAAACATAACGATTAAGGCCAAAATTACGATTGTTTCGGACATACTTGTAGCTCTGACCGATGCCCAAGTTGAAAAATTCAGGAAAACATGTTTCGGACATTGGCTCGACGTTGTCCTTAAAAAGAATAGCCAACTTTTGATTCATACGATACTTGATAGTGAGGTTGAAAGCGTACCAAACGAGCTCTCATTCAATATATTAGGTAAACGGATTCGCTTTAGACGCCAAGAGTTTTGTTTAGTTACAGGTTTACGTTTTGGTCCGAATATGTATATGAAAGAGTGGGTTAAGGACATTACGGAAAATCCATTTAGGAAAAGGATGTTCCGTGATATTCCAGAAAACGTTACGGTTAAAGTAAAGGATGTTATGGATATCTTTAATCAGATGAAAGATCGGTCAATAGTTTTGGAAGACGATGATGCAGTTAAGATATGTCTTTTGGTGTTGTTAGATAACGGATTCTTGGGCCACCAATCGTCACACAATGTTAGTAACTTTAAGTTGAATTTGGTTGAGCATTTAGAAGATTGTTGGAATATATTTCCATGGGGGTCGTATATTTGGGATAAAACTTATAAGCAACTTAGAGCTGCTGTATCTAATCGCAAACCGCTTCATAATGAGAAACGCAAGAAAGGGGAAGAGATCCGATACACGTTGACTGGATTTGTTTGGGCTTTTATGGTATTTTTTTTACATATGGTGATTTTTTGTACATGTTTTATGTTGTTTTTTTTAGTTGTTTTTTATGTTGTTTTTCTATTTTATAGATATGGATATTGGAGGCCATCCCGGCTACACATGTTTATGCCTTCAAAAAGCCGGATATAATTCCGAGGGCTTTGGCTTGGAGATCATTACTACCGTTTACTTGGACGAGATGTTGCACTTTGTTTGACAATAATAGGTTAGACGAACCATTGGAGACCCTTACACCTACTAAAGCCGAGAGTGACACAAGTTGGTGGAAGGACTCTTTCGAGTATTTTGAAGAAAAACATGTTCAAAGTGAGGTATTAAGTGAGCAAGTTCAGGTTGAAAAGGACGACCTAAGTGAGCAAGTGAAGAAGAAGAAAAAGAAAAGGAAGAGAGATTCATCACCTCACGACCCTACATATGACGAGTTGAAGAGCACTGTTAGTACTCTCAGTGAGACTGTTTCTAGGCTACAGGGTACTATTGAGACTTTAGAGTCTCGATTGCTTGCATTGGAGGTGTGTTATTTGCAAATGCTAGTTCAGTAGTAAATTTTTATTTCTTATTAAATAATTTTTATTACATGATTTGTAGGGTGATGCACGTGTTGGTACTCTCACCGAGACCGTTTCTAGTTTACAGGGTACTATTGATACTTTAGAGTCTCGATTGCTTGTGTTGGAGGTATGTTTTATTTTTATTTTTATTTTATTTTTTTAATGGTAGTTCATTAGGAAAAAAATTCTCTTTTTGCTTATCAGTTTTAATTTTTTCTGCTTATATGCAAATAAGCACTTTTGTGCTTATTTGCTTATTGTCATTTATCAACTGTTCTAAGGTTCCTTTTTATCTGCAAGAAAGATTTTCCAAGATACATTCCGATCTCAGTTCTTAAAAATCAGTTTTCAACATTAAACACCCCATAAAGGGGTGTTTGGCACAAACTCCTTTTTTAATTACAACTTGTTTTTACCAAAATCTGAGATTAGATTAGTCTTAAATCTTAGTTAGTAGTAGTTTTAAAGTGAATTTAATCATTTTCAGTTAGTTTTACAAGTTTTTGATTAGTTTTTGAAATATTTTAGTTTAAAACTGTTTTACATATTAGCTAGGATAAAAATTAGATTAAGCTCCCTTAGGTGTTGGAATTGCTTCAAAGTAGCTCACTATAGGTTAGTTTACATGATTAGAATCTGGTCTTAGACCTTCTTTAGTCAAAAAATCTCATTTTCACCCATTTTCAAAATCTGCATTTGCTAAAAATCTCCCAACAGCCCTTTTATTTTTGATTTTTAATTTCTTTGTTTTAAGTCCTTATGCTCTAAAATTTGGTACATTACTTATTTAGATGCTTATCTACTAGCTTGTATTTTTATTTTATTTTTTTTAATTTTTCTTAACAGCTTATTGAGCCCTTGAAATAGCCCCTTTAGGCCTGATTTTCTGTCCATACCAGCATGTTATTAAGCAACTATTTCAGCTAGTTTTGTGCTTATCAGTAGTACTTAATGCTTATTTAGGCTTCTTAAATGTTACTAGTTAGCTTAGGATAGTATAGCTTATAATTAGCTTAATGGTTGCTTATTTAGTCTCTTAGAATAGCTTATTATCCATGTTTTTATTTTATTTTTTTATTATTATTTTTTTTTAATGGTAGTTCATTAGGAAATTGTTATTTGCTATTAATAATTTGTTATTTTATAACTTGCAGGGTGATGCACGTGACTTTGGAGTCGTGTCGGACGGAGACATAGCAGCATACATGTCACCGGGACCGTCATACACATCACCGCAACAGTTATATACCTCACCGGCGCCGACTACACAGAAATCTCTCCCGTTGGCTAACCGGCGCAAATTACGGCCGAGACGCACTCCATTGAGGTTTAAGTCACCGATGATCGCTTATACACGTAAACGTGTGTCTTCGACCATACCACCACCAGCATCCACTACGACTGCCCCGGTTACGACCATGTCGGTACCCATGAAGGATACCATACATACACATTTAGATGCTTCATATGCGGCCCAAGATACTGGATTTACGGAAGAGGAGTTGGAATTCATAAGAATCGAGAAAAGTAGCAAGCCAACCTTCGATTTGCCGGATTTGAGCAAGATTCAAAGGAAAAAATATCCCCTATATTGTCATTTTGCGAAGAATAAGATAGATTGTTACCTTGATTGCTTACGCAAAGGAATTAGATGTGAACCTTCATTTTGGGATGTTCTTTACCCGGGCATCGTGGAAGGCGGGAAGCTTGAAGGATTAGTAAGTATAATTTTAGATTCTTAAAAAATATTTCATAAAAGTATCTACAAGTGTTCATTATTGTATTATTTGAACAGCACATCAATGCCTTTATAGAGCTTACGATGAGGGGGAGGAATTCCGATGCAAATTGGACTCTTGGGCTTAGTGATTTAGTTGCATTCCATATGGATAGCGGTAAGCCGATGAGCATGGTAGCAACTGTGGATGCATTTCGAGCAACGATAGATGGAACAAATCCGTTGTATCCATCATGGGACAAAATCTCACAAGTAAGTTATGATGTATCCATCATTATGAGTGTTTGGTGTAGCATGTAGGGTGTTTAGTTATTGTTATTGTTGTTGTTTATTCCTATTTTTAAGTTCTTTTTAGCTGATTTTTGATGGTTTTTGCTGGTTTTTTTATTTTTTTTGCTGATTTTTGCTGAATTTTGCTGTTTTTAGCTGTTTTTTGCTGATTTTTGAAGGTTTTTGCTGTTTTTGCTGATTTTTGCTGAATTTTGCTGAATTTTGCTGTTTTTAGCTGTTTTTTGTTGTTTTTAGCTGTTTTTGCTGATTTTTGAAGGTTTTTGCTTTTTTTAGCTGTTTTTAGGTGGGTTTTTGCTATTTTTTTCTGTTTTTGCTGATTTTAGCATATTTGAGCTGTTTTTTGCTGTTTTTAGGTGGGCTTTTGTTGTTTTTTCTGTTTTTGCTGATTTTTGCTGATTTTAGCATATTTGAGCTGTTTTTTTTTCTGTTTTTAGGTAGTTTCTTACTGTTTTTGCTGGTATTTGAAGATTTTTGCTGTTTTTTTAGCTGATTTTAGCTGATTTGAGCTGATTTTTACTATTTTTAGCGGATTTTTGTTGATTTAAGCTGATTTTTGTTTTTTTTTCAATCGCAGGTTTTTTTTTCGATAAATATCGATAACGAACATTGGGTTGCTGCTTCATGGAATCTGGATGACTATACTATGACCGTTTATGACAGTCTTCAGGGTGATGCGACTCGCAAAGTTGTCCTTTTTGTCAGTTGTAATCTCGCAAAAATCTTATCTCGCAAATATAGGGATATATATATAAGAGTATGCCACATATTTTATAAAAATTCATCATGGATTTACCCAAGTTTTACTGTATTGGAGAGTCTGGTACACCATCATACATTGGAAATACTTACGGTATGTTTGCTACATTACCTTAATGCTTTATATTTTAATGGTAGCTAACCAATAAATTTTGTTTTTATAATGCACAGATGAATTTCCTTACCTGTTTTCATTGTTAATACACCATGAAGGACGTTTCTATGGTTTTCCAAAAAGAAAATACTTGCAAGGAAAGATACATGAAGTAGACTTTTTAAACATTGATGATTTTAGTAGGGAAGACATGTATAATATTATGAAGAAAATAAGTGATGCTACTGGCGTTGTTGAGAATATCGAATCGAATGATTATTTCTGCTATTTTCAAAAACCTAATTGTGACTTAGATACTGGACTACAACAACTATGGACTGAAGAAGATTACATGGATCTATACATGTATATTGGACACGGAAAGACGCAATTCCTTCATATCTACATTGTAAGCGAGGAGGTAAACGAAGACTGTGAGGCTTGTAGAGCTAGTTCAAGTGCCGAATCAAAAGGCTTTATAATAATTTAATAACTATTATCATTGTCATGCAATGTAATGTCAAATTATAATTGTCATGCAATGTAATGTCTAATTATCATTGTGATGTAATGTAATGTCTAATTATCATTGTGATGTAATGTAATGTCTACTTTTCATATTGGCAAAAAATACTTAATAAGAAATAACATAGTTCAATAACACTAAAAGAAATAACATAGTTCAATAATACAATACGTTATCATATTTCTTCATACACACTAGATTCTTTAGATCTTTTTGAACCTTTCCTTGATGTGCTAGAACCTGACTTCACACTTGATGTTGTCGCAATAAAAGTCTGGGATGGTATATCTGATGGGCAATCACGACGGTTATGTCCATCTTTACGACATCGTGTACATGATTTTGGTGTAGTTTCTTCACCCTTAGATTTAAAGCGATCACGATTACGCGGCCTTCCTGGCTGACGTTTGTCCATTACAGGTGGAAGGACAGTTATAAGATCATCTGGTTTCTCCCATTCTGAAGGATGCCCAACATCGTATATAACCTCGTTGTATGAAGCCCTCCAAACACTAGTCTTGAAACACGGAAATGCAAACTGATTTGCACTTGATTGGCGCAAATGTCGCATAACAGCAATAAGATGCCCACAAGGTAAACCCGATAATTGCCATTGTCCACAGCTACATGTCCTAGTATTAAGATCAACTGTCCCATTTTTGTTATAATCAACAACATTGTAAAGGTAGTTTGCAGCGGGTCTTACAGTCCATGTGGTGGATTTTGCAATTCTTTTAGCTATCTTGGCCTCCGCCCAGGGTGTTAATTCATCTTTATGTTCATCTACACATGGTATAATATATGTGAGTAAAATATATATATAAAAAAAAGAAACATAAATAGGCATGGTTTGGTATGTGTTTACCTGTCGTTTGTCGATGTTCAAAGTACCATTGTTGCAAAGATTTTATGAACCAATCAATCATCATACAAATCGGGAGTTTTCGAGAATGTCGAGACAATGCGTTCACTGATTCTGCACTATTGGAGGTCATGTAATTATAACGCATACCGGGGAAGTGAACCCTTGCCCACTTTTCATGACCAATCCTATCAAGTTTATTAGCGGCACTAGGCAATACATCACGTAAAGTGCTAAAACGTTCTTCAAAGTCTGAAATCCGATATGCTTTACATGCTCTCCAAAATAGCGTTTCCTTACTTATAAATCGAGGGCACTTTGCACGTAAGTTCATCAACAAGTGGCGACAACAACGACCATGAAATGCATTGGGAAATACATTCTGAATGGCCAAAGCAATGGATCCAGCTCCATCAGATATGATCGTTAAGTTATCTTGCTTACCAATTATACATTCCTTGAGTTTCGTCAAAAACCAATCCCAAGATCTAAATGTCTCCGACTTACCCACTCCGTATGCAAGCGGTAGAATCTGATTATTACCATCCATTGCAACTGCTAGATACATTGTACCCAAAAATTCCCCTTTAAGATGTGCACCGTCTATTATAATCAATGGTCGCATGTGTGACACAAATGTACGAATCTACATAAAAAAATCTTTCGATAATTAGAATAATAAATAGATAGCATGAATAATACATTTTTTTTTTAATAAACAATACTTACCGCAGCACCCATGGCAAGAAAAAAAATCTCAAATCTGTCTTCATCGTCAGTTTCAATATGTGTAATAGTCCCCGGTTTTTAGTTTCAAATTGTGGCAATACAAAGGGAGTTCGGAAAACGACTCCCTAGGAGTCCTTCTCAACAATTGCAATGCATAACATTTAGCTCGCCAAGCTTGAGAATATGATATATCAATTTTGAACCTAGCATTCATATCTGTCATAATCTCTTTCCCCTATAAATCCTACTATTCTCAGACATTACCTCCTTCAATATATGACCAAGGACTTTTGGGGAAGCATTACGATGATGTGGGTGAATTTGAGTTCTAGTGCATGTATGATGGTCGTGAAATGTTGTTACATAAAACTTTTTATAGTCTTTGGGTATATAGGCTCGAAAAACCCATTCACATGTGTCATCAATACATTTTGCATATACCCTTTGGGGGTCTGATCTTGGGTATCTAATTTGAAATCCTTCTTCAAGAGCTTTTCTACCCAAAACAACTTTTATATGTTCTTTATTATCAAAAGTATCATGCAAACAAACAAGACTAGATGTTCCAGAACACATACCTTTTTTCGAGTTGATATCTAGGACTGGTGTTTTGAGTAGGGGAGGCATATTCCAAAATTTATCCTTCTTGGATTCACTAACCAGCTCATCAGATTTTCTACTCTCGTCATCAGATTCACTACGCTCATCATCAAATTCACTACTCTTATCCTCGCTAGACAATCTTTTCACTTTCCCAAAAACACCACCCATTACCTTTTCTCCGAAAGGCCGTAATTTATCATCATCTAGCAAATCCCTTTCGTTAGTCTTTTTGTTTTTTGGTGAACCAACAACTTGTTTTTTTTTACGATTAGCTGAATCACTTTGAGGATCCTGCGTATGATACACGGAATTCCAGCACACACATAGGATTCCCGTGAAATCCATGCATATGTTGAAAACTATGAAAATTTTGATAAAAACTACTACCGTGCATTTGTGTTTGGTGTATTTGTGTGGCATGATATTCGGTTTGATATACATTTACAGACGAGTTAGCATGAATAAAATTGCTTTGTTGATTGCTTCCCGTAGTTGATAATTGCCTACCATTTACACTAGACTCAACAATACACAACGTAACAATTCTACTACTTTTAACAACAAATTCCATAAATCCATTGACTTCCAAATCATCACATACCTCTACAATATCATTATCCGAATTGTAAGTTACCATAAAACCACTATTAGCATCGATTTCTAGCCTCTCGGATACCGCTTCTAGTAAACATGAATATGATGACAACAATGGTAAAATTAGTGTACGTTTTACACAATTTAACGGCATATACTCGAACATACCATCCACTCTTTCCCATGTACCTCCTTTACATACACGTATTTTGACGGTTTCTTTGACGGAATTCATGGAAAACTTGAGTTTTTTAGTGAGAATTTGAGTTTTTTAGTGAAGGGAGCTAAAATAACAATAAAACACGTTTTATCAGCAAAATCTCGCAAACTGACAAAAATCTCGCAAGTTTTATCCATAATTTTGCGATATTTTTAAGATATATCGCAAATTTGCGAAATTTTTAAGAAATATCGCAAATTTGCGAAATTTCTTAAAAATATCTAAAATTTTCGATATTTCTTAAAAATATCGAAAATTTTCGATATTTTTAAGAAATTTCGCAAGTCTTGCGATTTTTCTTAAAAATATCGAAAATTTTCGATATTTTTTCCAATTTCGCAAAAAACTCGAAAATTTGCGATTTTTCTCAAATAAGTTGCTGATTTTTTTGGTATTTTGGGTTTTTGAGTATAAAATGAGGTATTTTGTGAAGCAGGTTTAAAAAAATGAGTATTTTTGTCATTATCCAATATAAAATTGGATCTTAAAAGTCAAATAAAAACTTGGAACTAAAAGTCAAAATTACATAGGCTAAAAGGGTTCGGTGTTCTTCGATCTTGTTCTCTCCTGTTCACTCTTTAGGTAATTAATTCATTTCTGTTATCTAAATCTAACACTTAGTCAATAATTATTCTAAACCATGAAATTGATTAGGAAATATGTTAATTCAACTTACAGTTTGCTCAATATCTAATTTATTTAGAAATGTTAATTAAGCTAATTAGGAAATTTGTATAAAAGCTTATTAAATATCAAGTTAGCTAATTGTTATTACTTATTACTATTATTTGAGCAGAAGAACATGGAAAGATTTCTTAAACGAAAAGCATCACCAACACCATGTAGTGCTGCTGATGATGTTATTTTAGCTGAAAAATCTTCGAGTCGAAATGCCGATAAACCCGAACCTAGCTCGGCTCCTATAATGCTTACACAACTAGATTTAAATGATCTTCCGTGGGACCCTGCGGATAGGAAAAGAATAATGGACTATCACCCTGATCAACGAGACGAAATAAGGCGCAAATATTTGATTAGAGGACCTTTTCAACCGCGTGGCATTGAGTTTCCTAAGAGAAGTATAGGAAATAAGAAAAGACGGTTTTGCCCGACTTGGTTTTATAAGTTTAGTAATTGGTTGGAGTATAGTGTGAAGGTGGATAGAGCGTTTTGTTTGTGGTGTTATTTGTTTAGAGATCAATTTGGATAGCAGCCAATCTAGCTTAAATAAACATAAACCTTAAAAAATCAAACATTAATAAAAACATAAAATCCTTTTAAAAAAAACATAAACCTTAAATAAACATACATAAGAAAATGTATGTATCAATGTATGTACCTGGATAGCAGCCAATCTAGCTTTCTCTTTAGAAATATCCTCCGGATCACCTTGCAATTCTGGCAACACCCTCTGAAAGTCAAATAAAAACTTGCAAATAAAAGTCAAAATTACTTGGGCTAAAAGGGGTCGGTGTTCTTTGATCTCGTTCTCGCCTGTTCACTCCATAGGTAATCAATATATTTCTGTTATCTAAATCTAATACTTACTCAATAGTTATTCTAAACCATGATATTTATTAGGAAATATGTTAATTCAACTTACAGTTTGCTCAAACTCTAAACTATTTAGAAATGTTAATTAAGCTAATTAGGAAATCTGTATAAAACCTATTAAATGTATCAAGTTAGCTAATTGTTATTACTATTATTTGATCAGAAAAAATGGAAAGATTTCTAAAAAGAAAAGCATCACCAACACCATGTAGTGCTGATGATGTTACTAAACCCGAACAATCTTCGCGTAGAAATGCTGATATACCCGAACCTAGCTCGGCTCCTATAATGCTTACACAACTAGATTTAAATGATCTTCCGTGGGATCCCGCGGATAGGAAAAGAATAATGGACTATCACCCTAATCAACGAGACGAAATAAGGCGCAAATATTTGATTAGAGGACCTTTTCAACCGCGTGGCATTGAGTTTCCTAAGAGAAATATAGGGAATAAGAAAAGAAGGTTTTGCCCGACTTGGTTTTATAAGTTTAGTAATTGGTTGGAGTATAGTGTGAAGGTGGATAGAGCGTTTTGTTTGTGTTGTTATTTGTTTAGAGATCAATTTGGGAAGCAAGGTGGGAGTGATGCGTTTGTGATGGATGGGTTTAATGGTTGGAATAAAACCGAGAGGCTTGGGTCCCATGTGGGTGATGTTAGTAGTTTTCATAATAGAGCGCTTAAGAAATGTGAAGATTTGATGAGACGAGACCAAGCTATTGTCGTTACGTTTTGTAAGCAGAGTGATGTTGTGAAGACTGAGTACCCAGTGGTGGAACCGAGTGTTCAGAAAGATATTGTTGAGTGTGTTGCGCAAGAGGTGCGGAAACCTATTCGTGAAGAAATTGGCGATGACGTGTTTGGCTTGTTAGTGGATGAGCCTAGTGACGGATGTAATAAGGGACAGGTGTCGGTGGTTGTGAGATATGTTGATACGTGTGGAATTGTTAAGGAGAGATTTGTTGATTTTGTTCATGTGGTGGAGAGATCGGCTTTAGCTCTTAAATCTGCTATTGAATCTTTATTTGCTGAACATGGATTGAGTTTGAAGAAGGTTAGAGGTCTAGGTTATAATGGAGCATGCGATATGCGTGTTGAGTTCAATGGTTTGAAAGAATTAATAGTGGTGGAAAATAGTTCCGCGCATTATGTGCATTGTTTTGCTAACGAGCTTCAGTTGGTTATTGTGACAGTTGCGAAAAAACATTTTGGTGTTGGGAACTTCTTTGACATGATAGCCGTTTTGAAGAATGTGGTTTCTGCTACTTGCATAATAAAAGATACAATTCAAGAAAGTCATAAAACGAGAGTGCAAGAAGCCATTGGAAATTGTGAAGTTGAAACGGAAAGTGAGTTAAACCAAGAGCTTTCTCTTGTAACTGCTGAATATACGTCAGGTTCCCATTATATGACACTTCTACATTTGGTTGATTTGTTTCCGTTAGTCGTTGAGGTGCTAAAATATGTTGAAAAAGAAGGCGATAATGATTTGAGCCAACGTCAAGCAAATGGTCTTCAAATATATTTCCAGTCATTTGATTTTGTCTTTTATTTGCACTTGATGTTGCGCATTTTAGGGCTCACAGATCCATTGACGCGAACTCTTCAAGGAAAAGATAAAGATATCTTCAATGCTGTGTCAATAGCGAAATCAACCAAGCAATTGTTGCAAAAGTTTAGAGTTGATGGATTTGATTCACTTTTAACGAAGATCTCTTCTTTTTGTGAAGACCATGATATTGAAATGTTGAACACGAAAGACAATTATGTTAATCCAAAAAAGCGAAGAGGAAAGACCAACATCACCTATCGGCATTATTATGAGTTTAGTTGTTTTAACACTGTTGTGGATATGCAAATTCAAGAGTTTAATGATCGGTTTAGTGATGTAAGCTCCGAATTGCTTACGTGTAGTGCGGCTCTGAATCCACATGATTCATTTGGTGAGTTTGAAGCATCGAAATTGTTGAAGTTGACTGAATTTTATCCAGATGATTTTAGTTCTGTGGATAGGATGACTCTGGAGCATCATCTTGACCTCTACATTGACATTGTGCGAGAAGATAAAAGATTTGCTAATTTGAATGGTATCGCAGACCTGGCTAGAGTGATGGTAGAAACAAGGAAGCATCTTTCTCATTATCTGCTCTATCGACTATTGAAGCTAGCATTGATTCTGCCTGTTGCGTCTGCAAGAGTTGACAAATGATTTTCTGTTACGATGCTTGTGAAGTCAGGCTTGAGCAACTGAATTGGTGATGACTTTTTGGATGCTTGTCCGTTTTTGTTGTAGATTAAAAGATAGCAAATGTACAAAAATCATAGAGTGTAACTTATTTCTAGTTTCTAATGACAATGTACCTTTTTAATCGATTATTATGGTAATTACATGGTGCCCTCTTGCAATTTTTTTCCCTTGCTGGTAACTTTCTCTAATCTAGTTCATATTATGTGTCTTTACATAAGGAGGATTGTTTGTATCTAAACGGAAAAATGTCCTGGCAGGAATGACAAGTGATTTCTGATGAAGTTTCTTTATTATGTTAATTATAATTTGATAGTTATTACTTATTACAGTAAAGATTCAGCTTTCAATGGTGGAGGAAAACCCCAAATTGGTTTTAATTGATGGCTTAGGTATTAGTATTTCAGTTTACATGTAATCTGTTTGTTTTCATTTAAATTTTTATCTTAAAAATCCCAAATGTTAGGATAAGAAATTAGCTGGAACTCTCTACCCATGATTGGTTTTTCTTCTCAGTCGACTGTTGTATCTTATAATTCTAGTTTGGGGGTCACGTGTGGTTATTAATTGTGATTTCGTAACTGGTTTGGTATGCAAATATAATGATTTGAATGGAGTCTATCATAAAGAGTTACAGAGCTCACTGTTTTTGTAGAAATTTCCTGACTGTTCTGCGCAGATAGTGAAGTGATAACTTGATGCACTTTTTTACCATGAGCATGAGCACTTTAAAGGTTTTGAAGATCAGAAGTGAGACTGTTGGCATTTTATATATTAATGGCTCTTCTGAATATGCAAAAAGTGTTGATGATGAGTTGTATGTTGAAAGATATTGATATACTGTACAATTGCTAATCTCTTTGCACCCTGAAGGCTGAAGTGACTTTGTTAAAAATTAGGTAAAATGTTCTGTTTGTTAGACATTGATACATAAGATACCTTTTGTGCTTCTCCTGTCGGAAAATTTTCATGATGACTTTAGCAGGCATCATGCATTTGCACAAGAAATCTTTAGACGTACACTAGAAAACCAATTGACAGTGTACTGAGTCACACTTGAATATAGATTGTGTGATACCTGTTAATGATCTTACAGTTGTTTCCATCTCACTACGTATTGGCAATGAGAGGAATTACCTTTGGCTAATCTATATCTATCTTTTATGTCATATGTTGATCAACCTTTTGGTTAATAATGTCGAGAGACCAACATATATTACCTTACGCAGGACTAGCATGAGATACATGTGAAGGAAGTCAGAACATGGTATCAGATCCTTTTTCTCCTTAGTTCTTTAGAGGACGCCTAAATTTTGTCCCCAAAATCACTTACAGTCCACTGGGATTTACACAATGAATCTTTGAGATCAGTGTGTTCCTGACTTTATGGTGTTCAAAAAAATAATATTGCTCACTTTTTGTAAATACCTAGAAACTACAACTGTTGAATCTGTATATACAGAAGAGTGTCAGCTAACCAGGTACATATACAAGCATCTGTTGGTCCTTGATATCTTGTTGATCGCTGCACAAATTTGTTCCTTACAAAGCTCAAACTTATAGATGGGTCCAACTATGAATAATGTCTCACGACTCTCACACTCTCACCCTTCTAGCAGCCTCTCAAATACTACTCGGTCAGTAAAACAGGATTCGTCATAAGGTTAGTAGAAGCATGTGGTGAATATTAGGAATGTAATATATGCACTTCTGTTAGGAAAATACCATCAGGTGTATTCAAATGTGTGTGAAAGATAATTTTCATTTTGCGAGAAAACTAGTTAATAATGTTGCGCTCCCATTCGAATTATATATCTTTGAGATTTCTTTTCACAAAATGGCGATAATAGAAGTATGCAAATGCATCATTAAATGGTGAAAAATGCACCATTGTATTATATATACTGATAACCAACTTGTAACATGTCTCGTGAAGTTGTTTGGGAATAATACTTCAGTTAATTTTGTTAATGGGTCAACTGAACATCATCATCTGATGTAGGACAGCAGTCACAGCACAATATACACCTGCAGGTGGAATGCAATAGAAGTGCTAATCCATACTACAGTTAACTTATCATTTTATTTGTATATATAATCTGATGTCAACTGCTACCCATATGTATCTCTATGACATTTCAGTAGTTCTCACAATATCTTCATAAGAGTATCGTGATATACGGTAATCACATTCTCGTGAATTATCAGTAGGATCTCTTTATATCAGTGTAGAGTAAATTGACCTCATAGCAGAACAAAAATTGAAAAATGGTAGGAGTATCATGTTTCGTAAGCTATACTATTAACACGTCGCCCATTCATTATCATTTATCAGTTGCAGATATGCCTAACGATTTTGTAGCAAAGTACCAATGATTCTATACCCAGCTATGATGTATTGCAGAATTGCAGCTGACAGCTCTGTTATGTGAAAAACTCCTCAATTTTCAGAGCAGTTGTTTAGAGGCTGAGATTGCATTCAAGGAGCAAACTCTAGTTCTATGACGAAGGTGTTTATTAAAAAAGGTTAGTATAACGGAACACGTGCAAGATAAGGTTGTTCAAATCTTCTTGTTAGTAGCTAATTATGCACTTGTTTGTAACAATCTTGTATTTCATCAGATTGCCAATTTGTTTAATAATAAGAGCCCCAACTGAATCATACACGTTTGTCGAGATGTTTACAAATTCACAGAAGACTAATTAAATTTTAGGCATATAAGCAAACTATAACTATTTTAACTGGTATCTGAAGTTGAGATGGAAGAAATGCATCATTTAATATAATTTGAGAAAGAGGTCGATTAACCATGTTTATCTATTAACAAGTAAAGATCATTCACAATTTGCGCTAGAATATATCACCGAAAAATGTTCTTCTCATTCAAAATCATTTCACCCAAATCGACCAATTCTTTACATGGATGAAGAGGTATTGCAATATGAACATCTTTTCGATCTTGTTTTTTAACACGTCAAGATCACATGAATCCAACACAATAACATTGTGTCACCCAAATGCCCCTAGTGCTAATCTTTTACTAACCAAGTGACTGAATCCCATTAAACGAAACCCTACCAAAACCCAAATTATCAACTCTATACAGTTCTAACCAAACCCTATCAGCTTCAAACCTTGCACTATACTTATTACTACCTCCAACGTCAACTTCTTCTTCAATCGCAGTTACTTTTCCTAAATCCACATTTTCTCCCTGATCTTTTCTTGATATCACATCTTTGTCGCCATTCTTTAAACTCCTTTTCTTCTTCTTTTTCTTAGCCATATTGCCCAAACATTTTCTCCCCATCATATATGGAAGTTTAACCAATGTGAGCGTAAAAAAGTTTACAACAGCGCACGGGCAGCAACACACGGCTACGCAGTCTGCGATCACACTAGCCGTGCATGACTGACATGACTTGCTAGAACACTCCACTTTTTCACCATCTTCTTCCACTATATTACTCCTGGTGCATCTTTTGGTGATTTCCTTTGTGGGTTCTGTTGGGTATGTTTTAATATCATGACCCATTTGAAATCTTGAATTCTTGATGGCTAATTCAACCTATAATGCAAAAAGACTGTTAGGATTATTAGTTTTTTGAACTTTTTTTTTTTGTGTTGGGGTTATGGGGAGAAGTAAGGTGAGGAGAGGGTTTTATGCAAAAGTTTTCTTTATATAATATCTTTTATAAAGTTTTTGTGGGCATGCAAAAATGCAAAATCTTGATTCTTGGATTTTCTAAAGGGGAAGTGAAGTCCGTGTAATAATTTAATGATGTGAGACTTAAAGTATATGCTAGAAGAAATGATTCTATTGGATTATGAGTTTATGATAGATTTAATGCAGAAATAAAGCATCTTAACTATTGATAAACCAAAATCTTAACAGACTCGGTTTAAGTCGATTGAGTGTAAATAATATTACGTGTATGATATTTTTTTAATTTGTTACTAGTACTATTAAACAAGGAAAAAAAAAAGCATTTCTGTTGTGTCTTAAGAAACCAAAATGAGATTTCCATTTATGCTTCATTATATTGCATCATATATTATTCATATGATATAAAGAGATTTGCACAAACTTTTGAGCCATTCTTTATTGTAACACAGATTACAAAAACAAATTTGAATAAATTAAAAGAAATCACAATTTCCGAAACGAAATTAGTTCAAAGTTTTCTTTTTAATGTTTTTCTGACTTTTGTAAAAGCCCTTTCGGTTTGGAGTATTAGCTTGGATTCTTTTAAAAATACGGAGTACTCGATAAAATTCTATAAAATAACAAATATTTATGGTATCATATTTTCTTTACTAAGTGCCCAATAAGAAACTTTAATATATTATGCTTTTCAATATTAAATAAAAGTATTTTTGTGAATTAAAAATTGATGGGCATCTTATCTTATGATGAAAATAGCCCAACAATGTTAGCACATAAATCTTTTTCTTTGCCATTTTATATCCTTAAATAACATGTCCTTGTTCTTACTCAAAGTAAAAATTTATTAGCATATGACTTGTCATCAAGTTTACACTTTTTCAATCACATGAGAACAAAATAATCTATTCGTACACACACACGTAAAGTGCAAAGATAATATACGTTGTTTTGAAATATGAAAGGCTTAATTTTGATTTTTGACAACTTAAATTAGATTTTTTTTTTTCTTTTTTTTTAAAAGATGGAATGAAGAGTGATTAAAAATAGGAATAATTAGAAAAAGTGGGACCTCCTCACGTGGAAAGAAGAAGGCAGAAGCCAAGTTAGTGAAAGTAAGGTTGGTGGTGTCACAAAATCACAACTTCATTTGTTGCATCTTATTTCAGCTTTTGTGTACCTTTGTCCTTTCTACAATTCACATTTTTCACTTTCACCTTTCTTTTGTTGCTTTTCTAACTTTGGGATATTCCCTTATTAATCATTTCATGCATGTATGTCATACTATTCGATTGGTCTAATTCAAAATATATATATATATGAATTTTACAAACTTTAAATCTCACATGGATGTGGATGTGACAATATGAACTAGTTAGTTAAATGGTTAAAACACATTGGATCAAATGATAATGGCGGACGCATAAATTTATCATAGGGTATGTAACTTTTTCTTTTTTTAGTTTGAGAAAGATATGCATTTAATGTTAAACTATCAAAATTTCATAAAAGCATAATTTACACTACAGATATTTTTCAGAGGGTATGCATGTGCATACCTTCTGACCTTGTCCGCCATTGTAAAATGGAGAGTTTCTTGGTGTCGTTTAAGATCATATTTCTTGCAAAAAGAGAGTTAACGGAAATGTATATTTATTTAATTAATGATGTTTGGGTGAAATCATATCAAAAGCATATGAAAAATAGATGTTAGGACTTAGGATAAACAAACAACAAGTTATGTTCATTTTGGCTCTAAAGTTTCCAAATGTAAAAGGCTGTCCATGTTAGTTGCAAGGTTTTCCAGATTTAGTATTTATTATCTTAATTGTGGAAACATTTTAGTACCGAAAACGTCGACCTTGAGGTTTCAGTTGTACTATTTGGAGATCACCTTGCCTTAAGAGTCTCCAAGTTGGAAAAGTAACTAATTTAATAAGAGTGTGAAAGGTTACTATCTTAAAGTTAACTACACTAATTTTGTTTATGTTAAACGTACACGACACTAATGAACTGCCATCAACTAAAACATGAAACGAAATGCTAGGATAATCATAATCAATCAACTTAGTTAGCTACATCTAACGTTGATCGATCAATCAAGTTAATTATCAAGTATGCAGTTCAAAAGTGATTAGTATAGTTGGATCAAACAATGCTATGCAAAAGATTGATTATAAATTACTCACATGAAAAAGTAACATAACATACATCTCAAATGAATCATAATTCATAAATTGCTTAGATAGTACATTGAAATAAATTTACCTCATAGACCACCATTAATTTAGAATCTGCAACTAGTTAGAAGCCGATACGTTGGTACTTTGTGATCACTTAGTTGATCACAAATGCCGAATGGATCTGGCTGCTATGTCGAAGAGGTGATCATGAAGAGTTCAAATGGCTAATGTGATTTAAAATATGAATCGATCTATCTAGTTATATATGATAAAACTTTGAATGTAATAATGGAGGAAGTGTATGTAGTTTAAATTCATTAAAAAATATATATTATAGTGATTTAAATAGGGTTATCCTGCCAGAAGGAGATCTTAATTATTAAATATTATAAGATTTTGACCCAATATATAATAGGAAAATGATTGGGGGACCTAAATGTATGACTAAATTTATGCCTAAAGTGATGTGGAAGTGTTTTATTGGTTTGTGAAGTAGTGGGTCCGTGTACTATAACCAATAGAGTGATGACACATAAGATTAGGCATGTATTTAGGCCTACGAGTTAGGCATACCAATCAATGCTCTATATAATATGTGCCGGTCATGATGGCTTGATGGAGCTCCGTCGTAATCCGTCATTGCCACCACCATTTCACACATAATTTATGTTGTCCCACACGTAATCACACAGCGGTCTTTGTCGCGCAAGGTCAATAGTTTCGGGTATACGTGTTTCTATCGATTTTATTTAATAATTATTTGGAAACATGTTTCAACATATAAATATGGGCAAACTAGTTGAAATTTGTTTATACTTGTTTTTAATATGTTTTTGATCACTTATTTTAATGAGTTATGGAGTTATTTCTTATCAATCATGATTTTATAGTTTTATAGAAGATATGAATATTATGTGAAACTTTAAATGATGCTTTTCGAACCCGATTTGGCTAAAAATGGCAATTTAGGTAGCAAAGTTGTAGAGGACAAAAATATGTTAGGTTGTGAACATGGTTAGTTTATGTTTAGTTTGGAATCTGTTGATAGCATTAAGCATGTTGTATGGCAAGAACATGCATGTAGGGATGTCGATAGTTAGATGTGGTGAACAGTAAATATAAGAAATTTATGGTTGGGGTTGCTTCCTGCCCCAAAGTGTCAGGTCATATCTCCCCTTTACACGATTTATAGCATCATGTTCATCTTCATGCCGTATCATATCTCTTGAGTGCAAATGACATGTTGCCTATCAAGGAAGGAACCTCACACGAGACTCTCAAATATAAAATCGGAGTACAAAGATAAAATGTTAATTTAACAGTTGAGTGTTGGGCTAGTAATAAAAAGCTTCTAACTATCATAATTTAAAGAGTTAATTGCATTTTTGTTCCCTGTGGTATGGTCAAATTGCAGATTTGGTCTCTAAAACTTTAAAAGTGCACTAGACGTCCTCATTTTGAAGTTTCCGTTGCATTTTTGGTCCCCTGAGACAAGATGACGTTAAAATTTTAGGGACCAAATCTGCAATTTGGTCATACCACAAGGACCAAGTCTGCAATTTGGTTATACCACAAGGACCAAAAATGCAATGAACACTTTAAAATGAGGACGTCCAGTGCACTTTCAAAGTTTTAGAAACCAAATTTGTAATTTAGCCATACCATAAGGAACAAAAATGCAATTAATTCTAATTTAAATGTGAAAGTTTTAAAGCTTATTTTTAACGAGGCTACAAAAACCCGTGCGTTGCATCGATTGGTTAAGGGTTGAATATATACGTGTTTTTTACGTAATATTGTATGCAAGTAATTAAATGTAAGGTATTGCAATTGATGATATCATAAGTTTTGTATTTAAAGTAAATCAAACACGTTAACCAATTAAAAATCAAACACGTCAATGAGAAGATGTATTTTGTAGCCTAACCAAAAGATACGACTTAAAAATCATCACAAAGATTGTAATTAAGTACAATGCTAGGGAAGAGGTTAAGGACAAATAACATTCTACTTATTTTGGTAAGCCTAATTCTTCCATTGACCCCTGTAAGATGTTGTGCCTGAAATCATAAAAATATAACTTAGTTCACCTCATTAAGAGTCACCTTATATTTACAATCCTTGTAATATAAATGAACAGATGGCATACCCTCTAGAAAGGAATCTCGCAGCCTTGACATTAGAATGATTCTCAAGCCATTTACCTTATATTTTCAATAGCTTTGACGTAATCCAGAATGCGAAATCTGCAAGATGAATAAATATAACCTTTTAACACTCGTGTTATTTAGTTTTTATCAAGTTAGCCGTTGCATTAAAAATAAATGTACAAACCTGGAAGAGTAAATTGCAAAAATCGTCCATGTGGTTTGCCCAGATTGCAAAAATCGTCCCTGTGGTTCGCTAATTGCAGGCGGCGTCCCTGTGGGGAAACTTTTTCATCATTTTGGTCCCTGGATTTAACTATCGTTAAATGAATTCCGTTAGAAGTTACACATTTAGCCCTTTTGGCCAATAATCGTTGCAGCGTCCATCCTTTAAACCACAGGGACGATTTATGCAATTACACAGTTAGTCCTCAATACAAAAACGATTGCACCTTTACGCTGTGTTCTCGAGTCGGATCATTAAAGAAAAGAAAATGAAAGGGAAGTAAAGTGAAGATATTTACTTCCACATTGTGTTCTTGAGTTTTACTTAAGGAGGAAAAGTAAATGAAATGGAAGTAAAGTTAGTGTAATTTGTGTGATTTTGTTTCCTCCCAAAAGTGGGCGAAAAAGGAAGTAAAGTGTTTTACTTTACTTTACTTCCATTTTCTTTAATGACAAAACTCAAGAACACAGCGTTAGTCCTTAATACATAATTTCAGTTAAAAAAATTGCACCGTTAGTCCTTTATACATAACCTAAGTTAGTCCCACCACCACCACCACTTACCACCACCACCACTACTCACCGCCACCCACTGCCACCACCAGTACCACCACCACCACCACCACCCACCGCCATTCACCACCACCACTGCCACCAGTTACCACCACCAATCACCGTCAACCAATCACCACCGCCACTCACCACCGCCACTAACCACCACCACCACTTACAACCACCACCACCCAACACCACCAATCACCAAAAAAAAATCAAAAAAATTTGTAAAAAAAATCAAAAAAAAAATTTTGATTTATTTTTCAAAATTTTCAAAAAATTTTATTTCGAAAAATTTTTTTAAAAAAAAATTATTTCGAAATTTTTTTTTTTGAAAAAAAATATAATTTCGAAATTTTTTTTTTGAAAAATATTATTTCGAAAAATTTTTTTTGAAAAAAAATATTTCAAATTTGGAAAAAAATTTGGAAAAAAAATATTTCAAATTTTTTTCAAAAAAAAATATTTCAAATATCAAAAAAAAATTTCGAAATATTTTTTTTTCAAATTTTTTTCAAAAAAAATTTTTCGAAATATTTTTTTTCAAAATTTTTTTTTCGAAATATTATTTTTTTTCAAAAAAAATAATTCGAAATAATTTTTTTTCAAAACAATTTTTCGAAATAAAATTTTTTGAAAATTTTGAAAAATAAATCAATTTTTTTTTTGATTTTTTTTACAAATTTTTTTGATTTTTTATTATTATTTTTTTTTGTGGTGATTGGTGGTGTTGGGTGGTGGTGGTTGTAAGTGGTGGTGGTGGTTAGTGGCGGTGGTGAGTGGCGGTGGTGATTGGTTGTGGTGGTGGTAGACGTAGGTGGAGACGATGATTGGTGGTGGTAACTGGTGGCAGTGGTGGTGGTGAATGGCGGTGGGTATTGTCCTTTATATTGCCGACGGAGCAGAGAGAAATAATGATGACATGGCACACTTTATAAGCCGTTGGATCATGTAAAATTTTAATCCCAACCGTCTAAATTAGTTTCATGCTTATCAAAAACATTTTAAGAGGATATCCTATAATTTCTTTCACATGAAAAACACATGAGCCAAAATACACAACCTACATGCCTGTTTTTAAGGGATGATTAAAATATTCAGTTAATTTATATATTATATGATTAAAAAAAATACATACTTTGACCTCATATGTAAATTAGCATATCGAGTTCAGTACACCAAACTTTCGTAATTTAAATGCAATGAGTATTTATTCACTACTATTTTAAAGATATTTTACATGCAAGATTATATATATATTAACTCGAGCAAGTTTTTATGTAGTGAATGACGATATATTTTTATAAACTTTTCACCGAATTTATATGATACGAAGTAGGGACAATATTAAATACAACGTTAAGAAGCGTTTGGTCATGCATAATTTTTTACCTACATCCTTAGACAATTTTATTGATGACTTATTTTCGTGTTTAATTTGATCATATTGGGGATTTATTAGAGCTCAATACTTCGTTGATGATAATAAGATATTTTTTGTTTTGATTACTTACGGTTTAATTTTAAAAAAATTATGTTGGGTTTTCATTGCAAATTAGGGAAGATTGTTACTATGAGACTCATGTTCATCGGGCTCTTTTGTATTTATATTATCATTATTGATCCGGGGTTGTGATTCACGAGTCGTTATATGTGGTTTTGTGGGTTTTTTTCATTTACATATGAAGAGAATCGAAACACATGTATAAATAATATGTGTTTCAAGAGTCTTTGTTTTGATGTCTAGAGAGGCCTAGGGGTCTAATATGTTTACTCAATATATTTAAATGTTTTGTCACCTATGCAAACATCATAAGAAAACCTGTACCCGGGCAACGCACGGGAATTGCACTTGTTGGTGGTGGTGGTGGTGGTGGTGGTGGTAGTGGTAGTGGTGGTGGCAGTGGGTGGCGGTGAGTAGTGGTGGTGGTGGTAAGTGGTGGTGGTGGTGGGACTAACTTAGGTTATGTATAAAGGACTAACGGTGCAATTTTTTTAACTGAAATTATGTATTAAGGACTAAAGGTGCAATCGTTTTTGTATTGAGGACTAACTGTGTAATTGCATAAATCGTCCATGTGGTTTAAAGGATGGACGCTGCAACGATTATTGGCCAAAAGGGCTAAATGTGTAACTTCTAACGGAATTCATTTAACGATAGTTAAATCCAGGGACCAAAATGATGAAAAAGTTTCCCCACAGGGACGCCGCCTGCAATTAGCGAACCCCAGGGACGATTTTTGCAATCTGGGCAAACCACAGGGACGATTTTTGCAATTTACTCAACCTGGAATGAAACTTTCAAGGTCTCTTGTAAGTCGGGTTCTAACGATCCCACTATTTCCGAATTTGAAGCTTCATTACAATTTGCAACATGCCCTCGCCAGGTATCGCCTAGAGCTTGATGTTGCGGATGATACAACTATTATGATCTGAATTGTTCTAAATAAATGAAAATTGTAGTTTCATGTTTCGTTAAGTACACTTGTGCAAATGAGTTAATAATTATATTTTATTGATAATTTTAAACGTATGTTGGAATATGGGCAATGTTGGACCTGTTGGATACTGGGTTAAAATTGGTTTCTTTGAAACAGTTAAATATAGCCTTATTGTCTACACAAATAGAATAGTTCCATGTGCTTCACAAAGTCTATAAAACATATGATGGGGCATCCTGAATATGTATTACATTATGGTTTTTCAATGATAACACCAGATTGATATTTATATTAAGCGTTACTTCAAAGCATATAATGTTGTAAGTTTTATCTTGTCATGAAAAGGTATAAGATTAGGGAAAACTAAAAGCAAGGCTAGTGTAATATGACACTTTAAAAAATGCTTGGTATTTATTATCAAACTACAGCAGCCGTTATCACCATGCCTTTTGAGAGAATTTGTATGGAATGCGTCCTTAGATAAATGATTGTTAGGTGTATTGCATAGGCCATCTGCTTAATTTGCTCGTTCAAACACTGCTGCAGTCCCCATACCAGAACCTACAACAGTGGTACATTCCAAGGTTAGTATTTGATTCATATAATGTCTTTAGGAAATGTCAATAGATTTTCCAATCAGGTATGCAAATGTGTGCAAAAGATAGTGATAGACTAAGGTTCAGATCATAAGGGGTCATATCTATGTGCGGGTTACAACTCGGTCAGGACGAATCGGGCTGACCCTAACTTCTTTTTACTTTTATTTTTTGAATTCTCTAAATAGTAAGTATCAACTAATAGGGATAAAAAAATGTTATAAATGGATACTGCAAGCATTTCGATAAACTTTACTATTTTAGAAAATGTTTGACCCATTAACCTCTTCCATGCTTTGCCGCATTTTAAGATACACATGTTTGACCCGTTATGAAACAAATACACCTTGAAATGATCTGTTTCCATATAAATGGGAAGAAATTACCACATCTGGGATAGAGTCATAGAGTAGGAGCTGACCTATGCACATAGAAACAACACCAAAACAACTATCCTTCCCACGACGCTTCATCTCATGAAGTAAAGTTGCAACACAACGTGCTCCTGAAATTCAAAAACTCATGGGTTCAATAAAATTGAGCACTTTCGAGTGTATAAATACAAAAGAAAAATGTATTTTAGGAATAAAGTAAGTTACCTGTAGCCCCTAAAGGATGCCCGATAGCCATGGCTCCTCAATTAACGTTCACTTTTCGAGGATCAAGTTGTAGCTTCTTAGAGCAATATACAAATTGGGAAGCAAAGGCCTGTAGTATTTATAAGTTAACAACATTGAAGTAACACAAATTGCTGATACTACCTTTACAGTGTAGATAGGCAATTTCAGCTAAAAAAACCAAAAATTAAAACATAATTGTAAGTTTTGTAGAACATGAGTGGGAGC
Source organism: Chrysanthemum makinoi (assembly GCA_910596185.1). Taxonomy (NCBI): domain Eukaryota; kingdom Viridiplantae; phylum Streptophyta; class Magnoliopsida; order Asterales; family Asteraceae; genus Chrysanthemum; species Chrysanthemum makinoi. Next base: position 163,835,128 of record OU343218.1, read on the forward strand.
TAATACCTCATTAATATCAAAAAGATCAATATCGTCAACCTTAAGACCTGCTGACTTCAAGGCAGCTGGATTGCAACAGCAGGACCTATGCCCATAACAGCAGGATCCACACCCTCGAAACTCACAGTTTACCGTCACGTTAGCTTCCATATTCTGTCATTAGAAACACCTATAAACACTATTTCGTTAAGATCCAACAAAATCAATTATTATATATTTCAATGAATTAGAAAGAAAACAAAAATATACTTTTACAGTTAATATATACGTGTTTTGGGTATATGCAATTTTAATTTATAATAACCTTATTTGCATTTCCTTATTTTATCCTTATAGATTTGATGCAACTACACATGACATCCACCCTGCACATTATTTTTCCTATCCAACCATCTATGGCTTATAATTAAATAATAGTTCAAGATAATAAATCATACCGATTTCACCCGCATATATATTCTTCAAAAAAGGCTGTTTGGATAGCTTATTTTTAGCAGCCCTTTTGGTATCTTGACACGTTTATGAGGATGTTTGGATATCATATTTCAGCAGTCATTTGGCATCCTAAACATGCTATTAAGGGCTGTTTGGATAGCTTAATTTCAGCAACCCTTTAGGTGTCTTGACACGTTAATAAAGGCTGTTTGGATAGCTTATTTTCATAAACCCTTTAGGTGTCTTGACATGTTAATAAGGGTTGTTTGGATAGCCTATTTCATGAGTCACTTGGTCTCCGAAACATGTTATTTAGGGATCTTTGAATAGCTATGATTATTTATAGTAGATTTTGTATGTACATACAAAACACTATACTAACTTAATAAAATATGGTACATACCTATAAGTGTTTCATTCCTAGTGGCTGAAGTTGGATAAATCCAACAAACCCTCTGAACCACACCCTTTGAACCACGGTTCCTGAATCATAGCCCCTGAACCGCGGGCATTGAACCACACCTCCTGAACATAAATCAATAGTCTTATTATCATTTCATTTCCATATAAATATCGGGCTTATTATCAATTTTGCGGCTGTAACCGGAAAACGGCAACTCTTTACCCATTTACGTTTAGTAACTATCTCAAAGCATAAAATTCATACCTGAAACTTATTCTAAAACTGAAGTACCATCTGTGAACACGTCAGCATTTGTCTAGCAATCCTTTGCAAAATCACAAAATAATCACTTTCTAGTAGTCATTTTAGCAAAAACGGGTGAAGTTGGGTTATGTTTCATTGACAACGGGTCAAGTGGTTCAAAAGTGGACAAATGTATATTCAGGGGTGTATAACTCGCTTAATATTTGTAAATCACTGGATCAATATTGCGTCAAGCATATTAATTACTATCAGTTATCCCGCGACTATAAAAGTGTAGCCTGGTCAAACTGAACCTGCCTGCTTTGCCCTATATTTTTACCCGTTCTGATAAATTTGAAAAACCTAGCCATATTGCCACTAATTTCAGAAAAGAACAAAGGGTTTGTACCAATTCAAAATCAAAGTACCTTGTGACTAAATGCCATAAGTTTCTATCTCTGCTGTAGATGGTTATTTTGATCTCAGAACATGTACATTGTGTTTCTTGGAATATGCAATAGCATCTTCCTTTTCCATTATATCCTTTTCCCTCCAAGGAGCAACGACTTGAAGATCATGATTAAGAGAAAAGAACGTGAGTTCAAAATGCACCTGCATCAGGAATTTTTGGGCGTAAGCGTACAACTATTCTTAAGATATAACACATCTTTTACGGGGAAAGCAAATACACCCTGTTTTAAAACGGGTCTCTGGAAAAGGACCCTATTTGATATTTTTATTCCATCTAATATAATACTTACAGAATTCAACAGTCGGGAAGCTTGGTTGCACGTTTGTCACAACATTCTGTTCTGATCTTCCAAAAACAACACATCTGGCTTCTTTAACGCCTGGCCCCTTTGTAGGAATTTCAAAAGCTTACATGATTCTGGTGAGTCTGTCATTAGAAAATTCCAATTCCAAACACAATGTTCATAAACTTATGGCAAGCAGCTTATCAAATTATAACTATTGCCATTTTATAAGTAACCATTATAAATTTATGAAACATTGTGAAACGTAAATTTACAAATAAACATAAGACTAATTAGAAACTACCTTAAAATACACAAAATACTAAAAATGAGTATAAAATCACCTTGATTTTGAATCCTTTTGCAAATTTTTGTAATTCCAGCACACCCAAATCCTAAGAATCCAGCCTGCACATAAAAATTTATGAATTTTTAAAACACTTTAACAACTTAACTGAAACAGTCATGAACAACCCCTATATATGCAATAACTAATAATCATTTATCAAGAAGTTCCAATATATAAGAAGCTATCCTAACAAATTGCATTAACCAATTCCAAACAGGCTAGTTGATATCAAAAGGACAGGTAACCAAATTTCTTGATGCAATCCATCTAAAAGCTCAAATTTCTTGAAATCTAAGCATAAGTTTCACTTATGAATAGATACAAACACTTGGTATGCATAAATAGTAAGCGTCAAAATTAACACCTTAATTCATCAGTTAAAGTAACAAAACTAAAAACCCACATCACAAATCACAATATAAAAAAACCCATATATTTCATAGTTTTCTTTTGCAATACCCAGCCGCATTCTTAATTTTGAGTGTCATGTGTGTATGCGTGTTTTGAGTGTTGTGGGTTTATTTGTGGAAGAAGCTTGGGATACAGATGGTTGGAATACAGATCAGACCATTGATATTCAGCTTAGTAGTTACGAGAGGTGTCAATTTGTGCCCACATCAAAGGGCTAAATGGGCAAACTTTTAAAAGATTTGGGCACATTTAACCCCTTTTTTTTTTTTAAATGGGCATGTATTGCCCATTTAGAAGTTAAATGGGCATAATGGGCACATGTTTTTCTCGAACATTATATTGTTTTTAAAGAAAAACTTATATTTAATTTTTTTAATATAAATGAGGTGTTAATTTCGAGAAATTTATATCGTCGTTTTGTGTCTTTTTAAAAGCGATTCGTATAACATGAACCCGTTTGACCCGTGCCCGTTTAGCCCGTGCCCGTTTGACCCATAGCCCGTTTGACCCGTAGCCCGTGCCCGCCCGGCCCGCCCGTTTTGCCACCTCTAGTGGTTACATTCAATAGCTGAAAAAATGAAGAGACTCCTTCATTACATTCCGAACAATTCAGCTTCTTCAATTTAGTCCATTAACTTCGTCCAACTCTTTGCATCCTCGCAATTACTCAGATCGAAGTATTAAGCAATCAATCTTTCAATACTCGATATTCAATCATACGGCTTTACACGGATTGTACGTACAAATTGTTCTGCACAATCACTCTTGCACGTTAAATTAAATTAAGAAGTTCAACTTTACAGTAGTATAGATATGTTGCAAACAACTCTAATATAGTCGGAGTCAGGGGCGGATCTACACATGATCAATTTGTGACACGTGTCACACATGATTGTTCTCGACGAACAATAACTATTGAGTAATGCTATGTCCACATAATGTTTACAAAAAAAAATCCACAAAAGTGAGGTGGTTGAGTGCTATTGGTGTTTATCACTCTCATTTTCTCTCTCTTCTTTTTTATTGACCAATCATATGTGAGCACATCATTTTTGTGGATTTTTTTTGTAAACATTATGTGGACATAGCATTACTTATAACTATTTAGTGAATTTTTTTGGTTTTATGAAAGTGCTAGACCCATTTGAAGTGAAAAATGTGTTTCAGCTAAGATAGAATAATAAGGGTAAAACACTTACTAAAGTGCTCGACCCATTTCAAAAATGTACCAACTTAAAACACTTACTTTTTTATTAACAAATACACCCACGTACTTTCAAATTTTGTTCCGACTGGAAACACATTATATACCATTAGTCATCATATGACAACGTTAGTCCATTTAGTCAACGAACGCTTGCAAATTTAGTCCTTTATACTAACGGCTGTTTTTAATTAACTAAAAGTTTTTGTACGTTTTTATACGAATTCGTCCGTTTTTAACGTTTTCGCCCGTTTTGTTACATTTTCATACATTTTTATTCGTTTTTTTTACGTTTTTACACATTTTCCCATTTTCATTCGTTTTTAACGTTTTCGCCCGTTTTGTTACATTTTCATACAATTTTATTCGTTTTTATACGCTTTCATCCGTTTTTACACGCTTTCGTCTGTTTTTATATGTCTTTATAGGTTTTTGTACGTTTTAATAGGTTTCCGTCAATTTTTATACAATTTTCTTGCATTTTTATCTGTTTTTATATGTTTTATTACATTTTCATACGTTTTCGTCTGTTTTTATACGTTTTCGCCCGTTTCATTACGTTCTTTCCTGTTTTTATACTTTTCGTCTATTTTTATACGTTTTCGTCCACTTTTATGCCATTTTCTTATGTTTTATCTCTTTTATACGTTTTATTACATTATCATACGTTTTGTCTGTTTTTATATTGTGAAAAACTATAAGGGGGGGTTGAATAGTTTTACCGATTAAAACATCGTTTTAAACTATTTAGATCGACTTATGTCAATCTATTTAAATGTGTGTGTTGGATGTTGATAGATAAACATATAAATAAGTAAAGCAAAGATAAAGAGTAAGAAGCACAAAACCACAACGCGAGTATTTATAGTGGTTCGGCTACAAGGACACCTTCCTTGCCCTACTCCACTCCCCGAGTCACCTACTCGAGAGTTCGTAATCACTACACAACACAAACTCCTTGTGGCGGAGAAGCCTTCACAACGTCGCCTACTCTTTATCCGGTACAAGGCTAGACACCGGGTTCTTCAACGAGGTAGAACCAAACCTATCACAACGTCGCCTACACTTTATCCAGTACAAGGCTAGATATCGAGTTCCATTACAAAGGAGGAACTAATACCCAACACTACACAACACTTATCCCAAATGAGATCCACTCCTTATAACAACATCAACAAGGGTATCAATATCCTTTGACCCCATACTAATCGATCTTGTACATCGACACACCATATCGAATGTACACCCTAGGCACATTTCACTAATGCCTTTGACACGACTCCTAGGCACCCTTCACTAATGCCTTCAACACGAACTTTCGGCACCCTTCTCTAATGCCTTCAACACGGACTTTCAGCACCCCTCACTAATGCCTTTGACACGGATCTTTGGCACCTTTCACTAATGCCTTCGACTTGACCCTTTAGACATCTTTCATCTATGTCTTCGACACAACACTTCTAATGAGATAGAAAAGAACTATCAACAAGATAACATCAGTAGTCTTGATGATGACGAAGCTTGGCAACCCATGGACTTGAGCTTGCTCGACTTCAAAAGGTGGTGATCTCTCCTTTAAGAGGAACCTAGAGAATCACAAAAACACAAAACTACATAGAAAGATCCTTTGGATCTGAGGAAATGTGTGTGAAAGGGGTAAGTTACAATGAGGAAATGGCTCACTAGTTATAGAGAAAAAATCACTATTGTTCCACGGATCCCACGGATCCCTTGCTTGAGGGATCCGTCCAGTGTATTTCTGGGGATCCGTAGGACGCTCCCCCTAATGGGTTATGGGTCATGGATCATGGATCATGGGTCATGGTTCATAGACTTTGGATCATGGGTATCCAAATAGATACAATGTATCTAGAAGATGCAATGCATCTAGTCAATGGGTCATGGGTTAGCTCCATGGATTATGGATAATACCCATTATGACTTCATGCATGATGTCATGCAATGGGTCATGGGTTATGGATCATGCTCTATGGGTATGGGTCATGAACTTTGGGTTTTACCCAACTACATTCAATGTAATTTAGTCAATGGGTCAAACACCTAGACTTCTACCCATTATATTACCCATTACAATACATTTTAAGTATGTATATATATGCCCGTTATGTAAACACTAGTTGTTATACATATGCATTACTATAACATAAAAACACTATTGCTTGTTTGGTGTTTTAAATGAAAATGTAAGTATGTTAGTAAACTATTTGCTCAAACCATTTACGTATTTTATTTGTTTCGTTAAAATGATTTTACGTTTGTTATCGACAAAACATTAGAAAATCGTAAAATATAAATAAACGTTTTTACGGCTTATTTGTATTAACAATCTCCCCCTTTTTGTTGATGACAAAACATAAGATTATTTCAAGGAAAAACTAAAATTCGTAAAAGTTTGAATTGGAGTTTTTAGTCTCTTCTCCCCCCCTTTTTGTCGAAACAAAAAGAGCGTCGAAAAGAAACTAACACATTGTTTTAAGAAAAACACGTGAAAAGATAAAATATGAAAAATAGAGAGTAAGAGAAGAGGAGTATTCTCGTCTTAGCTCCCCCTTGACGGGTCCATCCCTTTGTGAGGGCGTCAAGTAAGTAGGAACACTAAGCGAGTGCATTGCAATTATGTTTGCAAATGGTTTCGTCTTTTTTACGAACATGCTCCCCCTTGACGAGTGCTCCTTTGCAAGGAGGACGTCATGCAGTTATTGTAATCCTATGTGAAAGTATTGCAAATGATTTTGCAATTGTTTTGCTTTGACAAGAAACTCTCCTAGCTAAGGGTGTCAAAGTCTTCATGTGTATATTGAAAATCTACAAAACAAATGTTAGAAAACAGGTATATGATGCATAATTTCCTGCAAATAAGACTCAAGTTAGTAATAAAAATGTCTTATGTTGCACTGATCCCACGGTTCCTCCTTTGGAGGGATCCGTCTAGACTAAAATGAGGGATCCGTCTGCCTGTAAGCTAAAAACAGCAATGGTGATGTAAAATGTGATGTTAACATCAAAATGAGTTATGTATTAAGGCACCAAACATATTCTCAAGATAATATGGCATATAACATGTAATTTCATTCAATAAAAAACACGAGAAATGATCTACATATCTCTAAAACTAAGAGAATGATTTAAACATGAAATATGATTCCTAATCAATCTAAGTTAAGCTTAATACTAGGACACCACTTGAATCCTTAAGCTCAAGGTTGTTTAGGTTTGTTGACCTCATCAAAACGTTCTAGGAGGTGATAAAACATGAAACGTTGCTCTTCACGTAGTTCATGTACCAAGCCTTCAACATGTTGACAATGATAACAATCTTTGTCATGGCTAGGAAATGGTGGAGGTAAAAATGTAATTGCTTGAGATGGAAGGTATAGGTGATGATGAATATAATAAACATAAATAAAGCATATAAACGCAGCGGAATCATCACCAACAACGGATCCATATTGCCATATGATCAATCAAATAAAACATAGATAAGGTTTATACCTTTGTAGCGTGATTCCGGTAACGAGACACCAATGACCTCCACGTATGGAATCAAGAAACCAAAAGACCAATTAGGTTGTCCTTTCCCGATGTGTGAAACATACTACATGTCTAACAATCACCCTTTGATGCTATTCTTAACCTTTGAACCAATCCTTACACAAGACTACTCTTAGAATTATCAAGGAGAGAAAAAACCAAAACAAAACCAACATGAGTGTGTGTGTTTTTGACGTACAAAAAGAGGAGGGGAGGGAGAGACTTGAAGACTTGTTGTAACTTACAAAATTATCATCAATCATAATCAATTAGCATTAATGCTAATTGATGTCAAATCATAAGATACACATTAGGCCCTTCAAAGTCCAAATACTCCACTTAACGCCCTTATGTAACAAAGGTTATACATAATGTAAATACGATAAATACATTATGATAATGGTGTCTAAGTGTATATGTGTGTGACCCCATAGGCTCACATATGACTAGCCATATAATTATTTATTATGACACGAGCATACTCCAACAGCTCCCACTAGCGACGTCATAATAGACAAGTAATTATACAAGCAATGGTTAGCGTCTAGCAACACGCCAATGCCCCTAGAGATATGTGAGGTGAGTTTCTCAAACGTTTCATTAAATGGTTTATATGTCATATATCCCTTTGTTTCAGATACCATGTTGAATATTAGACATGGATCAAAAGTCATTCTAATTGTTCAACTATTATGTTCTCGATCTTGATATTGAACAAGATTACCAAGTGAATTAAGATTCATCTTAATCTCATTTGGGTACGGCCATACAAACATCTGTTCAAATCATCGAGGGGCCCAATAGTATCTAACTCCAAACCATGTGGAGGAACAAATCCTATTTTGACTGCACGTGTCATTCATGTGTTTCAAATCATTCCTGATAGTGGCCTTTATAACTACCTTGTTCAGGACAGCGTTTAACCATATCAAGGAATGAAACTCCACACATGCAAAACCTGCTTGCATCTCAAGTCTAAGGATAATAGACATAACCATTTTCGAGATTCACTATATGACGCCGATCCATGCAGTGAATACTCGTAGGTTGGGTCAGTCCAATGCTCATCACCATGAACAACATGTGAGTTTGGCAAAAAGGTCACCAACACACTCACAATTGTCTTAATTTGATGGTACTCCCGTACCGTCAACCGACAATGGACAAGTTTTGAATGAAGAAAATCATTCATGGATTTAAACATGCAAATATAGAATACAGTTGATATGAATGAAAACGATAATAACCATTAAATCAATTCATTACAAAATATAAACTGCTTAGCATTCCAATTATTCAAATACTAAAATAAACAGATCTACATGAGACTACTAGCTGGTCGAAGTCCAATGTTCCTAGCATGCCCAACATGTTTCGTGCAAGGCATTGCTTTAGTAAGAGGATCAGCTAAGTTGTCATCTGTGTGAACTTTTAGAAGACGAATATCACCACTTTCGATAACTTCTCGAATGTAATGAACTTTCCGACGAAAGTGTTTGGCACCCTTTTGAACACCAGGTTCATTTGCAATGATAATGGCACCTGTATTATCACAGTACATATCCATGGGTAGTTCATTGTTGGGGACAACGCCAAGCCCAGAAATGAATTTTCGTATCCAAATCGCCTCCATTGCAGCTTTGGAAGCAGCAATGTATTCTGCTTCTGTAGAGGACATTGCAATCGTGCTATGTTTTGAACTCTTTCAGTCAACAGCGCCTCCATTCATGATGAAAACGAATCCAGTTTGGGACTTGGTGTCATCACGATCGGTCTGCCAACCGACATCAGTATAGCAAGTGATACTAAGCTCGCGGTTGTCATCACCACCATAAACAAGAAACATATCTTTAGTATTACGAAGATACTTTAATATGTTCTTAACAGCAGTCCAGTGACATTCACCTGGATTCTGTTGATACCTACTCGTCAGGTTCTGAGCGAACGCTACATCAGGTCTAGTGCACCTTACCGCATACATGATGGATCCCACAGCAGAAACATATGGGATACCTTTCATCCTTTTCACCTGTTCGGGTGTAGAGGGTTCTTGAGTTTTACTCAATTCTGTATTCGGTTGCATTGGAAGATTTCCACGTTTGGAATCTTGCATCCTAAATCTCTTTAGGATTTTGTCAATGTATGCACTTTGACTCAAGCCGATTAACCGCTTTGATCTATCCCTGTAGATCTTGACTCCAAGTATGTACGCAGCTTCGCCTAAGTCTTTCATTTCAAAACAATTTCCAAGCCAGGATTTTACATCTTGTAGCATTGGAATGTTGTTTCCCATGAGTAATATGTCATCGACATATAAGACTAGGAATACGACATTACTTTCACTAGTTTTCTTATATACACATGGCTCATCAAAGTTTTGAGCGAAACCAATCTTTTTGATTTCTTCATCAAATCTCTTGTTCCAACTCCTAGATGCTTGCTTTAATCCATAAATGGATCTTTGAAGCTTGCAAACTTTGTTGGGATGTTTAGGATTCACGAAGCCCTCGGGTTGCACCATGTAAACATCTTCATTTAGGTGACCGTTCAAGAAGGCTGTCTTGACATCCATTTGCCAAATCACATAGTCATAGTACGCTGCTATGGCTATAAGAATCCTAATAGCTTTAACGTCAGCAACAGGCGAGAAGGTCTCTTCATAGTCAATCCCGTAGGTTTGAGTATGACCTTTTGCTACTAGACGCGCTTTATAGGTGTGTACATTGCCATCCATGTCAGTCTTCTTCTTGAAGAGCCATTTACTCCCAACGGTTTTAGCATTAGGAGGCAGGTCAACTTCGACCCAGACTTCATTGTCTTTCATGGATTGCATCTCCGATTTCATAGCTCCGAGCCATTTATCGCGTTCAGAACTCGATAATGCAGCTCGATAGTTAGCAGGTTCATCTTGATCCCCTAACTCATGTTCCTCAGCATCAACATAGAAACCATATCGCTCAGGTGCTTGAGGTATCCTTGCGGATCTACGAATCGGAGAAACATCTCTATGAGGCTCGACATTTTCATGTTCAGTCTCATTTCGATGCTCACTAGTGTTACCAGAAGGTTGTGCATCTTCACTTTGAATTTCGTCAAAGTCTACGGTGCTCTGATCCGCGCCAAACCGTCAAGTTTTCTCACTCAAGCCGGCCACTTGTGAATGGCCGACCGTAACAAACTTAAAACGGTTCAGACACAGATGCAATGAAGATCTGGGGAGTATAGTGTTTCCCCGGGTCGTTATGTCCCAGCGAGCTGTGCGAAGAATCACCAAACGAATAGTGATCGAGAGATTTGAACGGAAAAAGGGATTTGAATTATTATAACTAAGGAAAAAGTACATAGACTACAAGGGCTTAAATGCAAATTAAAGGAAATTAAAAAGATAAAAAAATATTAAATAAACGCTATCACTATTTTTAAAATTGATGAACGTTTAAAACTTAAAACTTAAAACTTACGTTTAAATAAAATTACGTAAACGTACAAAATAAAAAGTGATATCTAAGAAATAAAAGTCCTAAAAATATGAAAATGACATTTTTACAAACCTAATGATAAAATAAAATATATAGAAAAAGAAAATTACTTTTATAACTATTAAATTAATTATTATTAATTAAAAACAATTTTAACTAATTAATAATAACCTAAAATGAAAGAAAATATGAAATAAAGCTTGAAAATTAAAATTATGAATTGGAAAAGTCTAAAATATCAAAAGAGAATTTTCAAAACTATTTTTGTAATTTTCTGATTATTTTTCTATTTTCTAGGAATTAAAAACTATTTAAAACTAATTAAATTATCTAAAAATACAAATTTAACTAAGAAAAATCTAGAAAAATATTTTTTTGACTTTTTATATTTATCTAAACTTAAGAAAATTGAAAAATTATTTTTTTGAACCTTTTCTTAATTAATTGTATTTAAAGCTAATTAAAAAGTGCTAAAAATTGATTTAAATGCAGAAAAATAGCAAACAAGCTTGGAAAAATCTGAAAAATTCAAGATAAGCTTAAAATAATGTGAGTAATCTAGGAAAAATGAAAAAACAAGGGCTTGTTTGGAGGAAATTGAAACTGCTATTGCAAGTGCTTGTGAATAAGCACTTGAATAAGCCAAAGGGACACAACAAGCCACCAACTGAAAACAGGAACTAGGATAAGCTAAAAGAACCTAAATGCAACAGATTACAACTATCTATAACCTCTGGATTGCAAATTACCAAGATTTGATGAAATGAGATTATGTGCCAAACATAGGTTTAGGGTACCAAATTTGAGCTTATGCACAAGCTTCAAAATAAGCTGAATATGAAAACCAGCAATTGGAACTTGGAGAAGACCTGGCCAAGAACCTTAAAACTAAAAACTAGACCTAGAGGTGCTCAGATGAGCTTGAAGCAAGGTCTGCAATACCCCTGTGCAGACTCAGTTAATACTGAGTCAGTTGCACAGGGGATATAATCCCATGTTGACAAGCTCAACTGAAGCTTAAGAAAAATTCACAAAATTATACAAAAATGAGGATAAGAAAATAGACCTACTGAAGATTTTAAAACCATAAGTTTTACTGAATTTGGCCTAGAGATGAGTCCAAGAAAAATCTCCATAGCTGAGCCCAAAACTGAGTTTTCAATTTTTGACTTTTGACATAGAAATGGAAAGGTTGACTTAAATGAGATTTGATCTTGATTTTTGGACTGATTATGAACTTAATAGATGAAATTAAACTAATGCAAGCTAGCTCTAAGATTTCTAAGCACAAAATAAGCTTTTGAATTTGTAAAAACTCAACAGATAAGTGATTAAGACAGATATGGAAAAGTTTTGACTTAAGCTGCTCTAGGGTGCAAATAGGTAACTGAATTGGTTTCAATGGAGCATAACAAGCTTAGGACTACAAGATTTAGCCACTGAACTAGTCTAAAACACAGTTTTGGTGTCAAAACCAAACACTACTTAATGAACTGTTATGCAATTTTAACAAGACTAACTACTGATCTAACTATAGCAGACACTCAAACTGAGTTTAACTACTAATTACCACTTAATTAAACAAGCCTAAACTATCCTTAACCACAAATGCAGATACAACACATTTATGCAAACTGAAATGAAAATGTAAATGGGACAGATGCTTACAAATGTCCAGCTGTTGTTGCAGGCTAAACCAAACCCATAACTACTCTATGCTAATCTAATCCAACCCCAAAGCACCACTGCATCAACCCAAATCAGCTTCATTTCCATTTAGGCTCCAGTTTGACTTTTGTTGACTATAAATGAGAATTGTTTGAAACTGATTCCCAGGCTAATCAAAAGCTATAACAAGCTTAAATTAACTTGTTTGAATGAGAAAAGAAGCTATTGGAAGCTTGTACATGAGAATTCGAAACTGAAATGTGCAACAGTAATCATGAAATTTTGAGACTTATATGAAAACTTAGATTGATAATCAAAAGTACAATACACTGATGTTTTAACTTGAATGAGATACAAATGAACTGAAACTACAACATTTTGGCTTAACTAGAACATTAATTTAAAAAAACGACATTTAAGAAAAATTATCAAAACTAGCTACTCGCTTTCTTCTCTTTCTTCCTCCTCTTTTATACTCCAATATGATTCCACGTGTCCTTCTGACCAAATCCCATCAATAATAATGGCCATTGGATGCTTTGGGCTCTTTTTAGCCATGGATGGATTTTGGCGGGAAAGAGATATTTGTCAGTTGGTTCCCATAGCTTGGACAGGGAAAGGGGCATTTAATGTGGCTTTGGAGGGTTGTGGTTGGAGGGGACAAAGTGTGGAGTAGGGTGAGCTAGAGTGGTGTTGGTGTTGGTTTTGCAGAAAAAGTGGAGGAGAAGGTGGTTTGGAGGGAAAACGAGGGGCGGGTGGTTTTATTTTAAACGTGGGTAGTTTTGGGTAAACGGGTTGGATGGGTTGGATAAAGGGATTGGACCGGGTTGGATATAAGGGGTGTTGGGCTTATATTGGGTTTGGGTATTTATTTTGGGTTTGGTTTGGATATGGGATATAAGTTGGATCCAATTAGTAGTTAAAGGACCTAAAGTGTACAATCCGAATTTCCAGGGACCAAAATTGTAATTTATGAAGTTATAGTCCAAGAGTCAAACTTGCAAATCTCAAATAAGTTAAGGACCATATTTGCCATTTTTAAAATTCCAAGGACTAATTTTGCCAAATTTGAAACTTGGAGGACCAAACTTGTAATTTCTCAAAACTTTTGATATTTTTCACCAAAGGACTAAATTTGACAACTTATGATTTTAAAAGGACCTTTGGTGATTTTTCTTTTGAAATTAAGGTTTAGGGACTATTTTTGACAAATTTTGAAACTTGGGGGACTGAAACTGCCAATTATGCAAACTTAGCTCATTTTTCATCTGTTTTTAAACATTTTGCATCTGAAACATATAAAATGCAATTTTGGAATATTTTCAGTATTTTGATGCATTTCTGAGCATTTTTAGACGTTTTGCAGTTCAGATTAAACCAAAAATGATGAGTATTTACACACTCATCAATCCCCCACACTAAACTATTGCTAGTCCCTAGCAATCTTTTGAGAAAAACTTAATGGATTTGAATCTCTTTACCAAAAGCCATTACTTCTGGAGTAGCCAAATGTTTCAGTTCAAGTAAGAACCATGGTACACCGATAACCATGTGATTTTGAGCAAACCACCAGCTTCCAACGGATTTGATTTGTCTTTACCAGAAGCCGTTTGCTCTGGAATAGCCAACTCTTAGATAAATTATCAATATTATCTTTGGTGAGCTGATTACCAATTATGGTTTTTCCACTGCCTTTACCACAAGCCATATACTTGCGGGCTAGCCAACTCTTCACTTTTTAGGATATGGTGAGCTGAATACCATACAATTTTGGGCAAATTGCAAGCCGTCAACGGATTTGAGATATCTTTACCAAGAGCCATTTGCTCCTGGATTAGCCAATCTTTTTGTTTTTTAGACAAGGCGGACTGATAACCAAATGAGTAAGTGTAGAACACTTACTCCAAAAAAAAATTTTGGCCAAAAACGGGGGAATTAGGTGGTATAATTATATGATAAAATTCGTGAGAATTCCCCCCCACACTAGAAATGAATATTGCCCTCAATATTCAAAGTACCGGCGGTTATGCCGAAACATAGAACGTAAAAGGGAAATACTACGGCCATTATTTGAATTTTTTTTTTTTTTTTTTTTTTGAAAACTTATATATACACAACATGTGGGGCAACTCCCCCACACTAGGGTGGTAGAAAGTAGAAAGAAGTCAGAAATATGGGTGAAAACCCATATGGAGTGCTACTATTTTTGATTCCCGAGTCGCTAGCTTGACTCGACCCCGCATTCATTGGTTCATGGGGAAGCAAAGTGGAAGAAACAATCTCCATCGGACTTTCATTCAAGATGTTTGGACAAACATTTGAAGCACGTGAAAGTTCCACACCGATGAGATATATTCCCGGCTCAATATAATGGTACATGGAAATGCCGGGATCAAAGATAATGTCTTCATTCCCGAAGGAGTGAAGAACAAGAGAAGTGACAGAATATATGAAGAAAAGAAAGAAAATCATGATGACGATCATGATAAGATCTTCTTCCTCAGGATCAAGTGCAGTTGCACTCGTTTGGATTTTATCGGTTGAGCTCTTTGGTTTGGAAAGCATCTCGGGAGGGAGGGTTGGAAAATTTGTCATAGAAATACAAACTCTCATGTTTGAAAACTTTTCCCCCCGATCATGATTTTTGCCATCCAAGCAATCATACTCCGGCGGAGTCATGATATGAGTGAGTTCACCGGCGAACTCCTCATGAAGAGAATCATTCACATGATGTGAATTTGTGAACTCTTGTTCCATTGTGGACTCATCACTATCCTCAATCTGAGTATCAAAGAGTGGATTCTCAGAAATTAAAGTGAATTCAGAGTCGAATTCAAATAGAGGATTGGTGAAAGTAGCTTTGAATGTTTCGGGAACAAAGTGATCAACATTCTCTATTGGACTGTTGGGATAAGAAGTGAGTGAACGATCATTATCAAGGAGACTTTCAATCTCTCCTAGATCGGCTTCGAAATCAAAGAGATCATCGTCACTTTCTGATGAAAGTGGACTGATGTGAGTGAGTTCATTGGTGAACTCATCAAGAAGAGGATCAGACTGTGGGAGCGATGCCTCAACATACTCGATGTTTCCATAAGAAGCACAATCGTCGCTAAAATCGGAGAAAGTTTCAAAATGATCTTTTGAACACTCAAGAGGGGAAGAAGAATCACACATATGATCAGAAGTTCCCTGTGACTCTCTCGGGATTGGGACAAGGTTCTCAACACTAGACTTTATGAATTCGTCCGATTCCTTTTCAGGAACAGTGTCAAGATGCTCATCCCCCATGTTTAGAGAGTGAGTGGGAATATCGGGTGTGATAGCAGTTGTTTGAGAATGAATCTCAACTGCTGGGATATCAACTGATGAACTTGATGAATCTTTATAGAATTGAAGGATATCAAGTGTATCCTCATCATCACTGTCATCAGGAATAAAACGAAATTGAGAGCTAGATCTGGCTGCTTTTTCTTTTGCAATTGATTCCCTAATAGATTTTTCAAACGCAATTTGGGAATTTATTTTAGCAGCCTGCTCTTCAGCTAACAATTCTTCCATGGATTTTTGATTTGGATTATCTTGGGAATGTTTACATTCCTTCAAATCTTTCACTAAATCCAAAAGATCAAGGAGAAGATTCTGAGGAAGTGGCTCAGGCTGAGGTGGTGCCTGATTTATTTGGTACTGTAGAGGTTGGTCATGATACGAAGAGTTGTAATTGTTACAAGAAAATGGATTCCTTGTTTGACAATCAGAGCTACAGTGTGGACCTCCACAATACTCACAACAGTAAAACTGATGTGGCTGTGAGTTATATGTGTGGTAGTCATAATTGTTATCAGGAACCTGCTCATAGACAAGCGTGTTTCCCGATTGACAATCAGAACTGGAGTGTGAACCACCACAGTACTCACAACAGTAAAACTGCTGAGTCTCACAGTGTGGTAGCTGATGGAATAAATCAGTTGTGTTATGGTAAGAATAGGGATCTTGGTTATAGACAGACCCGTTTCCTGACTCCACCATGCTACAACTGGGGCAATTGCCACCATTATAAGGACCACCACACCATTGACAACCAAGAGGGTGAGGATAAGACATAGAAAGAATCAAATGTTTTCAGAGGGGTAGGGATGAAGAATCAAAGATGTGAGAGGGTAAAGATGGATATTTTTGGATTTTTGGATAAACATTTTGTAAAAATAAGAAAGAAAATCTTTTTGGGTTTTTGTGTTTGTTGAAAACTGATTTTAAAATGTTTTTGGATTTTTGGATTTTTATAAGAAAATATAAACATATATAGATGGTATGAACAAGGAGTGAATATTCAAATCACTAATCTGCTAAACGTAAGATAATTAGCACAGCTCCCCGGCAGCGGCGCCAAAAATTTGATCCGCGCCAAACCGTCAAGTTTTCTCACTCAAGCCGGCCACTTGTGAATGGCCGACCGTAACAAACTTAAAACGGTTCAGACACAGATGCAATGAAGATCTGGGGAGTATAGTGTTTCCCCGGGTCGTTATGTCCCAGCGAGCTGTGCGAAGAATCACCAAACGAATAGTGATCGAGAGATTTGAACGGAAAAAGGGATTTGAATTATTATAACTAAGGAAAAAGTACATAGACTACAAGGGCTTAAATGCAAATTAAAGGAAATTAAAAAGATAAAAAATATTAAATAAACGCTATCACTATTTTTAAAATTGATGAACGTTTAAAACTTAAAACTTAAAACTTACGTTTAAATAAAATTACGTAAACGTACAAAATAAAAAGTGATATCTAAGAAATAAAAGTCCTAAAAATATGAAAATGACATTTTTACAAACCTAATGATAAAATAAAATATATAGAAAAAGAAAATTATTTTTATAACTATTAAATTAATTATTATTAATTAAAAACAATTTTAACTAATTAATAATAACCTAAAATGAAAGAAAATATGAAATAAAGCTTGAAAATTAAAATTATGAATTGGAAAAGTCTAAAATATCAAAAGAGAATTTTCAAAACTATTTTTGTAATTTTCTGATTATTTTTCTATTTTCTAGGAATTAAAAACTATTTAAAACTAATTAAATTATCTAAAAATACAAATTTAACTAAGAAAAATCTAGAAAAATATTTTTTTGACTTTTTATATTTATCTAAACTTAAGAAAATTGAAAAATTATTTTTTTGAACCTTTTATTAATTAATTGTATTTAAAGCTAATTAAAAAGTGCTAAAAATTGATTTAAATGCAGAAAAATAGCAAACAAGCTTGGAAAAATCTGAAAAATTCAAGATAAGCTTAAAATAATGTGAGGAATCTAGGAAAAATGAAAAAACAAGGGCTTGTTTGGAGGAAATTGAAACTGCTATTGCAAGTGCTTGTGAATAAGCACTTGAATAAGCCAAAGGGACACAACAAGCCACCAACTGAAAACAGGAACTAGGATAAGCTAAAAGAACCTAAATGCAACAGATTAAAACTATCTATAACCTCTGGATTGCAAATTACCAAGATTTGATGAAATGAGATTATGTGCCAAACATAGGTTTAGGGTACCAAATTTGAGCTTATGCACAAGCTTCAAAATAAGCTGAATATGAAAACCAGCAATTGGAACTTGGAGAAGACCTGGCCAAGAACCTTAAAACTAAAAACTAGACCTAGAGGTGCTCAGATGAGCTTGAAGCAAGGTCTGCAATACCCCTGTGCAGACTCAGTTAATACTGAGTCAGTTGCACAGGGGATATAATCCCATGTTGACAAGCTCAACTGAAGCTTAAGAAAAATTCACAAAATTATACAAAAATGAGGATAAGAAAATAGACCTACTGAAGATTTTAAAACCATAAGTTTTACTGAATTTGGCCCAGAGATGAGTCCAAGAAAAATCTCCATAGCTGAGCCCAAAACTGAGTTTTCAATTTTTGACTTTTGACATAGAAATGGAAAGGTTGACTTAAATGAGATTTGATCTTGATTTTTGGACTGATTATGAACTTAATAGATGAAATTAAACTAATGCAAGCTAGCTCTAAGATTTCTAAGCACAAAATAAGCTTTTGAATTTGTAAAAACTCAACAGATAAGTGATTAAGACAGATATGGAAAAGTTTTGACTTAAGCTGCTCTAGGGTGCAAATAGGTAACTGAATTGGTTTCAATGGAGCATAACAAGCTTAGGACTACAAGATTTAGCCACTGAACTAGTCTAAAACACAGTTTTGGTGTCAAAACCAAACACTACTTAATGAACTGTTATGCAATTTTAACAAGACTAACTACTGATCTAACTATAGCAGACACTCAAACTGAGTTTAACTACTAATTACCACTTAATTAAACAAGCCTAAACTATCCTTAACCACAAATGCAGATACAACACTTTTATGCAAACTGAAATGAAAATGTAAAATGGACAGATGCTTACAGATGTACAGCTGTAGTTGCAGGCTAAACCAAACCCATAACTACTCTATACTAATCTAATCCAACCCCAAAGCACCACTGCATCAACCCAAATCAGCTTCATTTCCATTTAGGCTCCAGTTTGACTTTTGTTGACTATAAATGAGAATTGTTTGAAACTGATTCCCAGGCTAATCAAAAGCTATAACAAGCTTAAATTAACTTGTTTGAATGAGAAAAGAAGCTATTGGAAGCTTGTACATGAGAATTCGAAACTGAAATGTGCAACAGTAATCATGAAATTTTGAGACTTATATGAAAACTTAGATTGATAATCAAAAGTACAATACACTGATGTTTTAACTTGAATGAGATACAAATGAACTGAAACTACAACATTTTGGCTTAACTAGAACATTAATTTAAAAAAAACGACATTTAAGAAAAATTATCAAAACTAGCTACTCGCTTTCTTCTCTTTCTTCCTCCTCTTTTATACTCCAATATGATTCCACGTGTCCTTCTGACCAAATCCCATCAATAAATATGGCCATTGGATGCTTTGGGCTCTTTTTAGCCATGGATGGATTTTGGCGGGAAAGAGATATTTGTCAGTTGGTTCCCATAGCTTGGACAGGGAAAGGGGCATTTAATGTGGCTTTGGAGGGTTGTGGTTGGAGGGGACAAAGTGTGGAGTAGGGTGAGCTAGAGTGGTGTTGGTGTTGGTTTTGCAGAAAAAGTGGAGGGGAAGGTGGTTTGGAGGGAAAACGAGGGGCGGGTGGTTTTATTTTAAACGTGGGTAGTTTTGGGTAAACGGGTTGGATGGGTTGGATAAAGGGATTGGACCGGGTTGGATATAAGGGGTGTTGGGCTTATATTGGGTTTGGGTATTTATTTTGGGTTTGGTTTGGATATGGGATATAAGTTGGATCCAATTAGTAGTTAAAGGACCTAAAGTGTACAATCCGAATTTCTAGGGACCAAAATTGTAATTTATGAAGTTATAGTCCAAGAGTCAAACTTGCAAATCTCAAATAAGTTAAGGACCATATTTGCCATTTTTAAAATTCCAAGGACTAATTTTGCCAAATTTGAAACTTGGAGGACCAAACTTGTAATTTCTCAAAACTTTTGATATTTTTCACCAAAGGACTAAATTTGACAACTTATGATTTTAAAAGGACCTTTGGTGATTTTTCTTTTGAAATTAAGGTTTAGGGACTATTTTTGACAAATTTTGAAACTTGGGGGACTGAAACTGCCAATTATGCAAACTTAGCTCATTTTTCATCTGTTTTTAAACATTTTGCATCTGAAACATATAAAATGCAATTTTGGAATATTTTCAGTATTTTGATGCAATTTTGGAATATATCTAGGTCCCACGCATAGACAATAATCACCTTGGGTTACAATTCAACCTAGGTCCCACGCATAGGCAAAAAGTAATTGCAAGTGTTCTCAAGCGATTGGACGGCATGACTTAAATTTGTGACGGGTAAAAATTTTTGATGTGAATCAAAAAATGTGTACGAAAAAAGCATGCATTCATTCTTCGTAGCACAAGTTAAAAACTCTTCTTAACTTAAGTCTAATCATTGTTTTAATTTATGTGTGTCAAGTTGTCCATTTTCAAGTCTAATATAGAACCTATGTGGATAATAATAGAGATAGGACAATACATAAATCGAAAAACATACATAACAAATTAAGTGTTATTATTAAAACAATGATTTTAAGTTAAATCCATATTTAAACTTAGTTAAACTAAATCATAAGATTTAGTTTGAAAATGGTTTGTGTTGTGTTTTAAGTTTTAGAAAACGATTTGCAAGTTATATACATTCACAACATACATAATAAGCAAACAACCAACAGACAACCACAATATGCAAAGCCTCAACCGATGAAAGAACCTATGCTTGGTCTCGTGAGCCATCACGAGAACCAAGAGTCATCTAGGGACATAAACCACAACCACACGGAGGACTCCCACTTGCTCCAAGACCAAGCAAGGACAAGTAGAAGCCCATAATGCACATGAAAAGTGAATCTGCCAGCCCAGAATTTCTGCATTCGGAGGCCCAAATGGCCTAGAAGGAGTCATCCCCGAGCTTAGCACCAAACTACAAAGTTGTGGGCCCATGAGTTGTCTACTTGCAAAAAAAATTTGGTTAAAAAATACGCTACCAATCACCGGGAAACGCCGTTTTACTGCAGCTTGTTCGAGCAGCCATTTTGCGTCTTTATGTCTTTTATGCTTCGCCATTCCATTCCAAGCATCGGTTACAATATATAGAATGTAAAATACATCTAATCTACTATCTATGTATTGTAAAATGCCCAAACAATGGCAAAAACCAAATTAAAACTCATACATAAAGGCCGAAACAATGGCAAACCCCAAATAACAAGAAATAAACGACAATCACAATCATTCATAGCACAAGTGGTCTAGGTTTTCATCGGCTTTGCATATACACATAATAATACCATAAAATTATGAACATAACAAGGTTTTGGCTAATCCCATGAGCAAACATGCATGTATTTGCCATGGGAACAATTTAAATGACATGAAATAAAAGTATTAGCCAACGAATCGAAGAAATAATCAATAAGAATAAAAACCCCGATTGGTACGCGAGTAAAATGGATTTAGGTTCTCAAACCTACTGAAATTAGACCTTCTAAAAATCATTTTACCACAGAAAATTAAGCCTTAGGGGCTGTTTTGAAATCGTTTCAAGAATCGATTAAAACAACGCTATTAAAGCCATTTTAAGCGTACCGAATACATTGTTTAATTAACGTATGCGAAAACAATGGCCATAGGACCAAAAATCACAGATCTTTATATTACTAATAATATTCCTAGTCCATGAAAAATAGAGCCCTCGGGGCTGTTTTGAAAGTGGTTGCATAAAACCCTTAAAAACACACGTTTTTGACCATTTTTTCGCATACCCGATAATCATATGGCACATATGATGGCTCTGAAACCACTATAGGTGATGATGAATATAATAAACATAAATAAAGCATATAAACGCAGCGGAATCATCACCAACAATGGATCCATATTGCCATATGATCAATCAAATAAAACATAGATAAGGTTTATACCTTTGTAGCGTGATTCCGGTAACGAGACACCAATGACCTCCACGTATGGAATCAAGAAACCAAAAGACCAATTAGGTTGGCCTTTCCCGATGTGTGAAACACACTACACGTCTAACAATCACCCTTTGATGCTAGTCTTAACATTTGAACCAATCCTTGCACAAGACTACTCTTAGAATTATCAAGGAGAGAAAAAACCAAAACAAAACCAACATGAGTGTGTGTGTTTTTGACGTACAAAAAGAGGAGGGGAGGGAGAGACTTGAAGACTTGTTGTAACTTACAAAATTATCATCAATCATAATCAATTAGCATTAATGCTAATTGATGTCAAATCATAAGATACACATTATGCCTTTCAAAGTCCAAATACTCCACTTAACGCCCTTATGTAACAAAGGTTATACATAATGTAAATACGATAAATATATTATGATAATGGTGTCTAAGTGTATATGTGTGTGACCCCATAGGCTCACATATGACTAGCCATATAATTATTTATTATGACACGAGCATACTCCAACAGAAGGTTGGGTTGAGTTTCCACAAAAGAGGGAAGGGTTTGTGGAGGTACATTTTGAGGTGGTTCAACAAAGGTGGTGGTGGTGGAATATGTGTCGAGGATGGTGGTAGAGAGGTACCTACTTCCATGTGATCGGGTGGTTGACTTTGATGATTCCTGATAATCCAAAAGGGACTATTTGAGGGTGATGGAGAGAAGGATATCGGTGCTAGTTTCGATTCAACACCTTATTTTGTTGCGCTATTCTCTCTATAGAGGAGAATGTTGGCAATGGTGGAGGATGAAAGGGCCTAGAAGGCAATTCCTCTAAGTTGTAGATGTGTGGAGATGAATGTGGAGTGGTGAATGATAAGGCTCTAGGTACTAAGGGTGATGGTTTAGTAGAAATAGGGGTGTTTGGTTTAGGAGGTATAGTGGTGTTTGGTAATGGTAGTTTTGTGGGAACAATCCTTTTGGGTACTGGTTTGATTGGTTGAGTTGGTGGAGGGGAAATCCTAGCGTTTGTGGATTTAACGGGAGATGATTCGGTTGAAGAAATTTCGTGAACAACACGAGCAAGTTTCTTGGGTGGTACTTTGGTGGATGAGTTAGCATTAGGAGCTTTCCTCATGATGAGATGATAAAAGGTTAGTGAGATAGAAGCTTATAGTTGCTAAGAATTAAGTTGTAGATGGTGACTTAGAAGTCCTAACAAGATGGTTTATAAAGGAAAGGATTTGGCAAGTGCATTCAAGGCTTAAACCACTACGATCCTTTTGTAATGCAATGATTTGCATGCATAATAGTCAACTTCAGAGTTGCACTGATCAAGGAGGTTAATTAAGGCAAGATGGAGTGTTCAAGTTAGCAAGGAGAGCTTGAAATTATTGTTTTAGCTAGAATTAGCTGAATCTGTCAGCCGGTTCCTACTATTCCCTCCTATGAGGGATCCGTCTAGGCTAATCCTAGGGATCCGGCTCTCAGCAGCCAAGAAAAGAGGAAAATGATATTTTGTGAGGTCTAGTACCTACACATCTTGAGTGTTTCAGCCTTCTTAAGTGTCTTAAATGAAGAGGGCATTAAATGATCAAGAGAAATGATTGATGGTAGCTAATGATTGCATTTTATGGAAAGAAATGAGACTTTATGACCACCAATAGGTAATCAAAGATGACTCTAGGAGATTTGAGAGTGTCAAGTTGTGTTAAATGATCTTAGAGATCAGATGGTGACTGAAGATAAATTTGGGAAACTCCTAAAAAATCATGATAAATGAAAAACTAGTTTTTGGCTCATTTTGAAGTAAGAATGACTAAAATCAATAAGAATGACTAAAATCAATTTGCTAAAATTGAAAGTGTGGAAAACTACAAGGGGGGGCTTGAATAGTTTTACCGATTAAAACTTCGTTTTAAACTATTTAGATCGACGTATGTCAATCTATTCAATGTATGTTGGATGTTGATAGATGAGCATATGAATGAGTAATGCAAAAATAAAGAGTAAGAAACACAAAACCACAACGCGCGTATTTATAGTGGTTCGGCTACAAGGACACCTTTTTTGCCCTACTTCACTCCTCGAGTCACCTACTCGAGAGTTCGTAAGCACTACACAACACAAGCTCCTTATGGCAAAGAAGCCTTCACAACGTCGCCTACTCTTTATCCGGTACAAGGCTAGACACCGGGTTCTTCCACGAGGTAGAACTAAACCTATCACAACGTCGCCTACACTTTCTCCGGTACAAGTCTAGATACCGAGTTCCATTAAAAGGAGGAACTACTACCCAACACTACACAACAACTATCCCAAAGGAGACATACTCCTTATAACAACATCATAAAGGATATCAAGATCCTTTAACCCAAACTAATCTATCTTGTACATCGATGCACCATATCTAATGTACACCCTCGACACCTTTCACTAATGCCTTTGATATGACTCTTCGTCACCTTTCACTAATGCCTTTGTTTTGACCCTTTGGCACCTTTCACTAATGCCTTTGTCTTGACCCTTTGGCACCTTTCACTAATGCCTTCGACACGGACCTTTGGCACCTTTCACTAATGCCTTCGACTTGACCCGTTTGGCATCTTTCACTTATGCCTTCAACACAACACTTCTAAAGAGGGAGGAAAGAACTATCAACAATATTACTTCAGTAGTCTTGATGATGACGAAGCTTGGCAACCCATGGACTTGAGCTTGCTCGACTTCAAGAGGTGGTGATCTCGCCTTTAAAAGGAACCTAGAGAATCACACAAACACAAAACTATATAGAAATATCCTTTTGATCTTAGGTTAGAGAGTTTACAATACTAAGAGATAGTATGTGTAAAAGGGGTGAGTTACAATGAAGAAATGGCTCACTATTTATAGGCAAAATACTCTACTGTTCCCCGGATCCCACGAATCCCTAACATGAGGGATCCGTCCAGTGTAAACTGGGGGATCCGCCAGACGCTCCTCCTATTTAGGTTATGGGTCATGGATCATGGATCATGGGTCATGGGTATGAGCCTTGGGTATCCAATAAGATACAATGTATCTAGACATTGGATCATGGGTATGGGTCATGGACCATGGATAATACCCAACATGACTTCATGCATGATGTCATGCAATGGGTCATGGGTTATGGATCATGCTCCATTGGTATGGGTCATGTACTTTGGGTTTTACCCAACTACATTCAATGTATCTAGTCAATGGGTCAAGTACTTAGGTTTTTACCCACTACATTACCCATTACAATATATATACAAAGTATATATAAGTACATATCCATATTATGTAAACACTAGTTGTTATACATATGCATTTCTATAACATGTAAACACTATTACTTGTTTAGTGTTTTATATGAAAATGTAAGTGTGTTAGTAAACTATTGGCTCAAACCATTTACATATTTTATTTGTTTCGTTAAAATGATTTTATGTTTGTTATCGACAAAACATTAGAAGATCGTAAAATATAAAAAAACGTTTTTATGGATTATTTGTACTAACAATCTCTCCCTTTTTGTTGATGACAAAACATAAGATTATTTTAAGGAAAAACTAAAATTCGTAAAAGTTTGAATTGGAGTTCTTACTCTCTTCTCCCCCTTTTTGTCGAAACAAAAAGAGCGTCGAAAAGAAACTAACACATTGTTTTAAGAAAAACATGTGAAAAGTAAAGATATGAAAAAATAGAGAGTAAGAGAAGAGAAGAATTCCCGTCTTAGCTCTCCCTTGACGGGTGCTTCCCTTTGTGAGGGCGTCAAGTAATTAGGAAGACTAAGTGAGTGTTTTGCAATTATGTTTGCAAATAGTTTCGTCTATGACGAAAATGCTCCCCTTGACGAGTGCTCCTTTGTGAGGAGGACGTCAAGTAGGAATATAATCCTATGTGAAAGTATTGCAAGTGTTTTTGCAATGTGTTGCTTTGACAAGAAACTCCCCTTACCTAAGGATGTCAAAGTCTTCATGTGTATATTGAAAATCTACAAAACAAAGATTAGAAGACAAGTATATGATGCATAATTTCCTGCAAATGAGACTCAAAATAGTAATTAAAATTGTTTATGTTGCACGGATCCCATGGTTCCTCCCTGGGAGGGATCCGTCTAGACCAAAGTGAGGGATCCGTCTGCCTGCATACTCATGACAACAATGTAGATGTAAAATGTGATAAAATGAGTTATGTAATAAGGCACCAAACATATTATTGAGACCACATAGCATACAACATGTAATATCATTCAATAAAAACGAGAGAAATGATGTACACAACTCTAAAACTAAGAGAATGATCCAAACATGAAAAGTGATTCCTAATCAATCTAAGTTAGACCTAATACTATAACACCACTTGAATTCCCAAGCTCAAGGAAGTTTAGGTTTGTTAACCTCATTGAAACATTCGAGAAGGTGATACAACATGAAACGTAGTTCGTCACGTACTTCATGTATTAACCCTTCAACATGTTGACAATGATAACAATCTTTGCCATGGCTTTGAAATGGTGGTGGTAGAAATGGAATGGCTTGATATGGAAGGTAGGAGAAAGAAGGTGGAGGATCCACACAAGATGGAGGGATTTGTGGAAGCACATTTGAAGGTGGCTCAACTAAGGGTGGTGGTGGTGGAATATGTGTCGAGGATGGTGGTAGAGAGGTATCTACTTTCATGTGATCGGGTGGTTAACTTTGATGATTCCTCATAATCTAAAAGGGACTATTCGAGGGTGATGGAGAAAAGGATACCGGTGCTAGTGCTGTTTCAACACCATGGTTTTGTTGTTGCGCTATTCTCTCTATTGAGGAGAATGTTGGCAATGGTGGAGGATGAGATGGCCTAGAAGGCAAGTCTTCTATGTTGTAGAGGTGTGGAGATGAAAGAGGAGTGGTGAATGATATGGCTCTAGGCACTAAGGGTGATGGTTTAGTGGAAATAGGGGTGCTTGGTTTAGGAGGTATAGTAGTGTTTGGCAATGGTAGTTTTGTGGAAACAATCCTTTTATGGATTGGTTTGATTGGTTGAGGGGAAATCCTAGCGTTTGTGGATTTAACGGGTGATGATTCGGTTGAAGAAATTTCATGAACAATACGAGCAAGTTTCTTGGGTGGTCCTTTGGTGGATGAGTTAGCACTAGGAGCTTTCCTCATGATTGAAATGATAAATGGATAGTGAACTAGAAGCTTTTAGTTGCTGAGAACGATGTTTATGGATGGTGACTTAGAGGTACTATCAAAAGGATTTTATAAAGGAAAGGAATTGGTAAGTGAACTCAAAGCTTAAACCACTAAGATCCTTCAAAATGCAATGATTTGCATGCACAAGATTCAATATCAGAGTTGCACTGGTCAAGGAAGTCAATTAAGACAAGATGGAGTGTTTAAGTTAGCAAGAAAGGCTTGAAATGATTGTTTTAGCTAGGATTAGCTGAATCTGTGTAGCCGGTTCCCACGGTTCCCTCAAGTGAGGGATCCGTCTAGGCTAGACCTAGGGATCCGGCTCTCAGCAGCCAAGAGAAAGGAAAATAATGTTTTGTAAGGTCTAGTACCTATACATCTTGAGTGTTTCAGTCTTCTTAGGTGTCTTAAATGAAAAGGTCTTAAATGATCAAGAGAAATGATTGATGGTAACTAATGATTGTCTTTTATGGAAATAAATGGGGCTTTATGAGTACCAATGGGTAATCAAAGATGTCACTAAAAAATTTGAGAGTGTCAAGTGGAGTCAAATGATCCTAAAGATCATATGGTAGTTTAAAAGAAATTTGGAAAATTCTTTAAAAATCATGATAAATGAAAAACTAGTTTTTGGCCCATTTTGAGGTAAGGATGACTAACATCAATTTTCTAAAATTAGGATAAATATTTAAACTAGGTGTCTTGAGATGTGAGGAATAATGAGTGAGCTTTTGAGCGGATGGATGATGATTTTTGGTAAAATGATAAATCAAAAACAACTTGAAAATGATTCTAGTTTAGCTATGAGTGAATGTGAGATCAACTAAGCTTGAGGAAGACTTAAGGGATCCTAATGTATCATGTCTAACTGGTTTAATACGGTCTGGAGGGTTGGATTGATGCAAGGATGATAAAATAGCTCTTCTGTTTTCCCGGATCCCATGGATCCTTCACTTGAGGGATCCGGCTAGTTATAAGTCAGGGATCCAGCATCTGGAACAGATTACTCAATAGTGAGCGTGCAATATTTTGTTCCAAGTATCGAGTTTTGAAACTAATGATCTCTACAATAAGTATATATGTATACAAGTATAGCATAGCAATGAGAGCATGTAAGAATAGCACATATGCAACCAAATAAGATCGAGCTTACAACTAACACAGAGGTTTATCAAACTTAACAAGCGCTATTCAAGAAGCTCAAAACAGATTTACGATCTAGATTAGTAAATCGTTTGTATTAACAATGGCGTGCAAGGTATGTGTCAAGAAAGAAAATAGTACATGATAGTGCTCAAGACAATAGAGTTGTGAGGTGCTAGTTCAAGACAATCCTAGACTTCATTTGGATCCGAAAGGTATAGTTGTTGTTCGTGGAGATTAAGGAGTTGTGTTTAGAAGAGTAAGTGTTAGATTTAGAAAGGCTTGAAGCAAGAACCATTTTGTGAGTTGGTTTTAGCTAAAAGATGTTTACCTATGTGTTGGTATTGAAGAGGAAGAATCACATGTATATGCGTCCTTAAGAAAGTGAATTGTTTAGAAGGTTGTTTTGGTCAACGGAAGCAATGAACTATGTATAGTCATTACGGATGGTGATTAGCATACAATGAACTTCGTCCATGAAGTCATGTTCTTCTTGATCAAAGCAAGATAATCGCTTGATGAGGCAAGTGGTTGTGATTAACTAAAAGAAAAATCAATTTTATAACTTGTTTGATTACTAATCCTAAGACAACGCAAAGTATTTCCATTGTAAACTTACTTTAGGAAAACATAGGAGTATAGATTTCTCAAGTGAGAGAATGAATATGAGACTATTACTAGCGGTGCTCAATTATTGCTAAACACGACCATTTTTACGGGTGATTCCACATACCCAACTTCTATCAAGGAAGCAATTCAACCGTTAGGTCAAATTGAGTTTCTAGTGCAATAAGTTCTCCAATATTCATTCTCAAGTTAGGAAAATATATATTCCTACAATGGCCTATCAAAGAGTAACAATGATGATACTTTGCTTCGTTTTTATTAATATTATGCCTGAAACAACTAAGGTGACGAAGGTGTCATGTTTAAATGTAAAAATTTAAAGTTTTCCATATGGTGAACAAAAATGGTTGGATGAGCTAGTTCAACATATGTTGTTGGAAAGCTCGAGTTTGGATTTTCGGATATGACCAATTATGTTTGTGTTGCAAAATAATTTACTTGATTATATCGGATGAAATAATAAAGTTGTCAATCCTACTATGAAGCTTGGAAAGAGATCATGAAAAGGAAAACGAGAGAGTACATCATCAACACAAGTGTAGGTTATGATCCAATGTACATTCTTGTTGTTTTTTAGAAAACGACACAAGAAAATATGAAATCAAGAAATCATATAAGCACATAAAACATTTGTGTTGCACACATGACAAACTCAATCAAGAAGCCATTTAGTATATTACTGATGCGCTATTTCATCATGCTTTTAATATTTATAAAACTTAGATAACTTAGGATAGACACATACTAACGGGCAGAGAACACGATCAGATGTAGTAAAGCCTTAGGTAAATTCGAGTATCGTCCCAAGAGAGCTGTGACCTTGAAAGAACTAAGATGATTAGAAGTGATATAGATAATATATTGGTATGACAAGGTTGCTGTAATTCATCGATATGATATTATTCTACTCACACAGACACCAGAAATTTAGGGAAAAGAGATAGATAAACAAAGCTTAATAAAGAACACAAGCATGAATTGATTCTCGATATGAAGGTTCAATATAGTGGTTAATTATCACCAGACTCCTTTGGTCAATTCGCCATGGCCTATGGTTCTTAGATTCCTCACCAAGATGAACAGGTCACCCGGGATCATTCGGCAACCTAATAGCAGTCATTAAGCACCAAATCTACTAGATCTAGACGGTGGGAACCCGACCGTTAGGAACTTAGATTCCCCCTAACCTCTTAAATACCTACACTTGATAGGTGATCATTTGGTCAGTTCGCATACGAAGAGTGGTTTTACTATGGCCAATTCCTCCTATACTTCGCAATCTATCGGACTAGGGTCAGTTGGTCATATCTCCCAGTCCTTTAGATACTATCAAGCTTATAATACTACCAAGGCTAGCGATCTATGAAAAGACTAGCAAATGTCTATAAAGAATTAAAGAGAAAAACAATAACATAAATGCAAACTTCAATTAATGATATGAATTCATAGTATAAGTCCTATAAAAATATAAAAAGAATTCAAACTCGAATACAATGGAAATCGTAGACGAGGACTTCGTTATTCAGTGCTCCTAAACCATGCTTCTTCTTCTGTGTTTTGATCTCCCCAAACCCTAGAAGGTTTGGGAAAAAAGAGATGCCTAGAACTGGTGAAACCTTACACTATTTATAGGCTTCGAACTGGTTACGGCATAACCTTATTAGGTAGTTACGTCGTAACCTCTTCAATCATTTGTGCTTTATCCATGGCTACGGCGTAACCTTAGCTGGTGTTACGCCGTAGCTTCCATAAATCATGTGTATTTTATTATTACGGCGTAGCCTGAGTTGAGGGTTACACCGTAGTCTTTGTCAATTAGGTGCGTATCCGATAATACGACGTAACCTTAGCTGGGGTTACGCCGTAGCTTATGTAAATCATGAGCATTTCATCAATAAGGCGTAACCTGAGCTGAGGGTTACGCCGTAGTCTTCATAATATTTAGTTACGTCGTAGCTTCATCACTTAGTTACGCCGTAGTTAAGAGACAATCAATCCATAGGGCATAAAAACGTCCAGTTGCAGCTTCCTTATATCGAATAGGTCCTAAAATAAAATAATAAGGAATAAGGATATTTTCACAAGTATTTTACTCAAAATGTGATGATAAAAGGGGGGAATTAATGCTAAGAAAATCAGGACTATTTGATGTTATCAATTACATGTTTTAAACATTTTTTAACTTATATGACTTATCTAAGTATTTAAACTAAATTTTTTGACACAACTAGATGTTATCCCAAACACTCCTTCAAATAGCACATTGATTAGTAAAATATTACTAAATCGACAAACAAGAGAATGGATAGCAAGGTGAGGAAACCACATATGTTATTCAATCAAACAAGCACAAAAACTATTTGAGATAAACAAATAATCAAGTAATGCAAGGTAAGACAATTAATCATTTAGCATAGCATACGAAAGTTCTTTTCATCGCTTTGTGTTAAATATAAACATGTATACCAAGATTGATTAGTTTCTTTTATATTTATAAATATGATCAAAACCTTAATTTCAAAAGAAGACACATTGTTATTCAAAGATGAAGACATCCGTCTCCAATTAGATCTACGCCCTTTGATAACAAAGGGATCCGCGGATCTGACGCATATTTACAAAAAATCATGTTTTGACCCGACGAAAAGGTTTAACCTTTGTAGAATTTTTAGTGAAGTTATATTACCCATTTTAATCTTTATTCAAGCTTGATTAACAAGATATCTAACAACAAAACTTCAAAGACAAAAAGATCACTAACGCACTTTTTATATTATGCTTATTATAAGAGAGAAGCATATATCACCATTTTATCCACAAGCAATTAGCATGTTTTTTACCAACCAATTGTAACTAAGAGAACATACCTTTGCTATATTCCCTTTGTATGGTTTTAGAAACCATAGACGCGAAAAACTTCATGAGCTTTAAAAATACTTAATCATGTTTCGAAAAAGCAATTTGTGGTCACTTTGTATTCTTCTTTGGGTGTTGACTTCATTTTTCTTCGGATAGGACGAAGTCATTGGAAGAATTCTAGCATGAAGATTTCTCAAAAAAAAAATATTAGAATGATCTATCACTATCCAACATTTAAAATGTAAAGATTTCTAAACATGAATTTTTGTTTTAAGAAATATCCTTCTTTGTAGTTTTCAAACATACACGGATCGTATCAAGTTTTTAAAGTACAATATACTCTTAGAAACTTGGTAACGAAGCTCTGGTACCAATTGTGGAAAACTAGAAGGGGGGGTTGAATAGTTTTACCGATTAAAACTTCGTTTTAAACTATTTAGATCGACTTATGTCAATCTATTCAATGTATGTTGAATGTTGATAGATAAGCATATGAATAAGTAATGCAAAGATAAAGAGTAAGAAACACAAAACCACAATGCGAGTATTTATAGTGGTTCGGCTACAAGGACACCTTCCTTGCCCTACTCCACTCCCCGAGTTACCTACTCGAGAGTTCGTAAGCACTACACAACACAAGCTCCTTATGGCAGAAAAGCCTTCACAATGTCGCCTACTCTTTATTAGGTACAAGGCTAGACACCGGCTTCTTCCACGAGGTAGAACCAAACCTATCACAACGTCGCCTACACTTTATCCGGTACAAGTCTAGATACCAAGTTCCATTACAAAGGAGGAACTACTACCTAACACTACACAACAACTATCCCAAAGGAGACATACTCCTTATAACAACATCATAAAGGATATCAAGATCCTTTAACCCAAACTAATCTATCTTGTACATCGATGCACCATATCTAATATACACCCTCGGCACCTTTCACTAATGCCTTTGATATGACTCTTCGGCACCTTTCACTAATGCCTTTTTCTTGACCCTTTGGCACCTTTGACTAGTGCCTTCGACACGGACCTTTGGAACCTTTCACTAGTGCCTTTGTCTTGACCCTTTGGCACCTTTCACTAATGCCTTCGACACGGACCTTAGGCACATTTCACTAATGCCTTCGACTTGACCCGTTTGGCATCTTTCACTTATGCCTTCAACACAACACTTCTAAAGAGGGAGGAAAGAACTATCAACAAGATTACTTCAGTAGTCTTGATGATGAGGAAGCTTGGCAACCCATGGACTTGAGCTTGCTCGACTTCAAGAGGTGGTGATCTCGCCTTTAAAAGGAACATAGAGAATCACACAAACACAAAACTATATAGAAAGATCCTTTAGATCTTAGGTTAGAGAGTTTACAATGCTAAGAGATAGTATGTGTAAAAGGGGTGAGTTACAATGAAGAAATGGCTCACTATTTATAGGCAAAATACTCTACTGTTCCCCGGATCCCACGGATCCCTAACATGAGGGATCCGTCCAGTGTAAACTGGGGGATCCGCCAGACGCTCCTCCTATTTGGGTTATGGGTCATGGATCATGGGTCATGGGTATGAGCCTTGGGTATCCAATAAAATACAATGTATCTAGACATTGGATCATGGGTATGGGTCATGGACCATGGATAATACCCAACATGACTTCATGCATGATGTCATGCTATGGGTCATGGGTTATGGATCATGCTCCATGGATATGGGTCATGTACTTTGGGTTTTACCCAACTACATTCAATGTATCTAGTCAATGGGTCAAGTACTTAGGTTTTTACCCACTACATTACCCATTACAATATATATACAAAGTATATATAAGTACATATCCATATTATGTAAACACTAGTTGTTATACATATGCATTTCTAGAACGTGTAAACACTATTACTTGTTTAGTGTTTTATATGAAAATGTAAGTGTGTTAGTAAACTATTGGCTCAAACCATTTACGTATTTTATTTGTTTCGTTAAAATGATTTTATGTTTGTTATCGACAAAACATTAGAAGATCGTAAAATATAAATAAACATTTTTACGGCTTATTTGTATTAACAGAAAGAATTATAAAACTAGATGTGTTGAGATGTGAGAAATGATGTGTGAGCATTGGAGCGGAAATATGGTGAGTCTAGGTGAAGTAATAAATCAAAAACCATCTTGAATGTGATCCTAAATTAGCTATGAGTGAGTGTGAGACCTACTGAGCTTGAGGAAGACTTAAGTGATCCTAAGTGTAGAAAACTAGAAGGGGGGTTGAATAGTTTACCAATTAAAAACTTTGTTTTGAAACTTATTGTAAAGATCAATTAATATTGATCTTAGATATGTTAATGAAATATGCAAGCAATAAATAAGGAAAGAAATGATCAAACCACAACAAGTTTTTTATAGTGGTTCGGTCTACAAGGACTCTTTTTCCTTGCCCTACTCCACTCCTCGAGTCTCACACTCGAGAGTTTAACTTCACTAGTCAACAAGCTCCTTTCACCGGCGGAGAAAACCTTTACACTTCGCTTACACTATTTCCGACACTAAGCTAGATGTCGAGTTCTTTCCAAGGGTACAACCACTCCCACACACAACGTATTTTGAGGACTAAAATACTAACCACTCACACTCACCAGATTATGATGGTTTAATACAACAATGAAGTATGAATCAACACAAGATCATACAACACTAAACAAACAAGACTTCCAACTTCTCGTTTGAAGCTTGAATGTGACTTGATCTTCTTTGCTACAAAAGAGATCACTAATATGATATGAAACTGAGTTAGAAAGGTTAGAGAGAAGATATGTATGAGAGTATGTTAGAAAGGGATGAAAAACTACTTGGCTTGGCATTTCTATTTATAGCCAAAATGGACAGGAGCGTCCACGGACCGCGGAACCCTTAAAAGGGTTCCGCCCGTGTACCAATTTGGTACCGCCGGTCTGACAGTCAAGATATCAAATCTTCGCTAAAGTCAACTCTATCTAAGTGAGATTGTGCAAGATATGAAGAGTACAAATCCACACAAAATATCTAATGAAATCTTCCAATGATTTCCATGATGTATCACATGATGTCATATGTTGTATTTCTATTTTTAGAAATATGCAAGTACTTAAGTAGTGTTTGGTTTTAAGAACCTAACACATTCTAAAAACTACTATCATACATAATGATTAGAGTTATATCAAGTTGTTACTAATCATAAATGTAAATGCTTGAATGATGAATATATTGTTTGAAAAAGCTTGTTTTAATATCTATTAAACTTGACAAGCTTTAAGCTTTTATACAAATTAAATTTACTTTTGTCGTTAACAAAACTTAGGTAAAGATCAAAAATATAAATAACGTTTAATGACGATATTTGTATTAACAATCTCCCCCTTTTTGTTGAGGACAAAATATAAATTTTATTTTTATAAAAGATACAAAGTTTGTGCAAGAGTTATAAAAATATTAGTTTTAGAACTTGAAAAGAGAATGATAATGCAAGTGTATGATGTTTGACTATTTATGAAAGTCAAAGTGTTCACTAGTTGATGTATGATGTTGACTTTTACAGAGAGTCAAAGTATGCAGTTGAATTTTTAAGAAAAGTCAAAATGTAATCAAGTTCTATATTTTCTCCCCCTTTTTGTCTCAACAAAAAGTAGAGGCGATGCGGAATGTAATGAGTCCGAGCCATTATCTCCCCCTTGATCAAAGCTCCCCCTAAATTGGGTGCGTAATGGGAAGATACATGGATTGTGAAAGTAAAAGCTACAAAAAAATGTTAGTAATAATGATCATTCACAAGCATTTCCAAACACTATGGAAAAGCACCAATACTATAATAAAAACACCATTCATTAGGTAAAATGTTCATGAATAAAGATCATGAAATGGGAACACAATGATGTGTTTTAGTACAAGAAGAAAAGAAAAGAAAATAATCCTAAGAAGAGAAAACAAGAAATGCTAAACTATGACCATCCTAATTTGATGGTGGATGAGAAAGAGCGTTGAGGCGCTCAAGGATATGATTGAGAATGAACCTCATTTCTTCTTGAAAGTCAAGGACCATAACTCGGGTCCTATCAACGGTTTGGGCCGTTTGCTCACAAGTTGAGCAACAATACCTAGGGGGTAGTATGTTTGGGGAGGTTGTGGTGGTGGAATGGTAGATGTGTTGGTGTTGGTGGAAATGTTTGGGGTGGTCATGATGGAAGCAAGCAAATCACTTTGCATTTGCATTGTCTCACTCAAGTGAGAGTCCACCATGCCTTTGAATTGGTGGAGGTTGTGGAGCTCCGTTTGAATCTCCTCTCTAGTGGGATTGGCATCCCACATACACTCCTCAATGTCCTCAAGATGAGGGGACATTGATGTGGGGAGTGAATGATCCCCATACAAAGGACCATGAATGTCTTTGTGAATGGGGTGGAAGAGAAGAGGTTTAGGCCATAATGGGGCGTTTGGGTCAAAGGATGACCGAGGTGACTCATGAGCCATCCGCTCAATTGAGCCAAATGATGGCAATGGTGGTGGATGATTTGGCCTAGGAGCCAAGTCATCCAAGTCCTCCAAGAAAGGATTTGGTGAAGTAGGTGGAGTGGAAAATAACTCCATAGGAATGAGAGTTGGAGACCTTGGTGAAGGTGGTGAGGGTGTTTTGGATGTTTGGATGGGTGCCGGTGGCGGTAAAGTTGGTGTTTTTGTTGGTGGTGGAGTGGTGATCACAATGTGTGATTGAGTATGTGTGGCTAAGGTAAGGCTTGTATCATCTCGGATGGGAGATGAGATTGTGAGTGGAGAAGACTCGGATGAGGAGCTAAGATTAACGAAGCAACAAGGCCTCACACTAATTCTAGCGGTCTTCTTGCAAGGTTTTGGAGATGATTTTGTCATTTTTGACTTTGGTTTTTCTTTGCTAGATGATAGTAAGAATGAAGAAGGTGTGAGGATGATCAGGGTAAAACCTCTCAATTTATAGAAGTGAAAAATCATAGAGAAATGTGTTTGATTTGATGTTAAACCATTGAAGAGATGAGGTTCCTAATGATTTGGAAGTGGGTTGAATGCTAGTCATATCACCCAAGTCAAGCCATTCAAGAGAGATGGAGTGAAGAAGAAAAGATTTGCAATAAATGTGTTCTAGTGAGTGGAATTTCCTAATATTCAGATCACCCACGGATTTGAAGGTACCAAAAATTTGGTTCCTTCCTTTATGCAAAAGGGCTCCTTGGGTGGATTTTTCAAATTTTTGAATTTTGGTGGGAAATGGATTTCTTATATTCCTAAGTGAATTATACTAGTTCTAATAAGAGTATAAGCAATTTTGGATTGATTTATAAGCATTGGATGGTAGTTTGGAATCACGAAATAGTCGAAATTCAGAAAGTTACCTGAAGGATCCACGGCACCAAAAACTTACACGGCCGGAACCCTAAAAAGAGTGCCGTCTGGTCCGCTTGTACAGGTACGGCGGTACCAATTTACATAACGGACGGTACCAAAATTATGGTGCCGTCTGATCCGTGGAGTGCAGAAATATGGACAGAGTACGTTTTTAGGTGTCGGGGACATTTCCGAAACCTGAAATTTTTCTCAAAAGTTGTTATACTAAACATTTCTAGTTAGGAAAAGTAAATAACGCATGTATAAACATAGTGGAGCATGTATTTTGAGCAAGGCTTTTTGATTTTCACATTATAGTGAAAATGGGTAAAATTTGATAGCATACTTGCGCTATCCCCCTGCATAAGATTGTTAGCATTCACCATTGTTTCAGTTTATATTATCATCCTACATAATAAAAACGACGAAATTGTATCAAACATTAACGAGAATGCATTGTTCCAAACACTCCTTAAAATTACCCTTATTTGTCCAACTTCTTGTAAATCTTGTTCATCATCCTACCAAGGCACTTGAACATTCCCTTAGTTTGCTTGAACTCCGCTGATTCATTCTCTATTTCGGGAAGAGACGCATAATACTCATGAGGCGGAAGACGAGAGCTTGGAAGACCATCCTCGGAGCTATTTGATGATGATGATGATGGAGTTGGAGGTTTTGCTCTCTTGCCTTTTGTCTTAGCAACTCGTGCATCACTCAAAGGTACAAAGATGTGAGGGATGAGTTCATAGTGAAGGTGCATTCCTCTTGGGGTTGGTGGAATTGGTGCGAAGTTTCTATAGAGACGGGTGAGAAGCATCCCGTATGGAAGAGCAACCGATCCTTGAGCTGGAATATCAATCGTTCTCCTAGCGATGTTATAGGCTAAATTGAATGGTTGACGGGTGGACAAGTTGTAGAGCATATGACAAGGGCAAGCGTTAATGTGATCCCTATTTCCTATGGTGCTAATGACGTTGGCTCTAAGTAGCTCCTCCCATTTCTTAAATTCGGCTTAAGTTCATTTAGCTCCATTCCATATGGATCTCGGTTTACTTCTTTTCCCTTTCGGTAACTCGGGTTGTATCACCTTTTGGGTTAAAAAGGTGTTCACGGATGACATCCTTGTCGGCCAAACGGGTTTGGTAGGGTAGAGAGCGGTCATTGATTGCATCAAGAGCCGTGAGTGACCACTTATTCGTGTAGACACAAGTTCCTCGTTTGGGAATTCCTAACACTTGAGCAAAGTTGCCTAAGGTGATGGTGTAGTCGTTTTGATTGATTCTAAACCTAAGACAAAGTTCATCATCGTCTTCATCATTAAAGCCGGTCACACTAGCATAGAATTCTAACACAAACCTAGGACAAATTGGTTCATCGATGTCAAGAAGACAGTCGAATTGAATGGCGGCTAGTTCTTCACGAAGGTTGGTATTTTCAAGGAAGGATGAGTGAATGGTTCTACCCTCATGGAAATACCTTGATTCTAGACCCCTAAATATTTCTACTTGTTCCTTGGTAAGTCCTTTGGTTTTGTGGTGTTTGGGAATGTAGTTAAGGGTGTCTTTGTGATCATAGAATCTTGCGGCTACCATGGTTATTCCTAAGGACAAGAGTTAATATGTTAAAAAATGAGAATAAGTTTTAACGTTTTGGTTCTAGTGTGTGCCTATATGAAAACAATTTGGAGTTGCGGTTATCTCGACTCATTTTATGCACAAAATGGTTTTAGTGGGGTGTTTGGCAAATACCATGAGATAACCCAAATGCTCCTAATTCAATGTGGCTTCATTTGAATATACCCGGGAATGCATATTAGTTATGCAATACCTTTAGTATTCAAGAGCATGCAAGTGATGAAAATTTAACGTTTCTATTTGTATTAGCAATGAAAAAATTGTTTTCCTACAAGTGAGAAGCTTTTCAAAACTTTTGACATGGGGTGTTTGGTTGTTTGAATAGGGCCTTATATTCATTATCTATCAATTAGTGGGAAGCATGATTTGTTTATGCAATATGATAATGTAGTACCTAATTTCAATGACTAGTTATGCAATTTGCCAATTGAATTCATATTTGGTATAAAAGCATACATAAAACCCCATGTAATGATTTGTGATAGTTTTGTGCATAAATAAGAATCCTAGACTCGGAATTAAGAGATGAAATGTAGTTAGGATACTTACAATGATGTTATCTTCGGTGATTAGTGAGTGGGAAGATGACAATAATGAGCTTGGTTTAAGTTTTACACGTTTTGGTAAAGTGGGTTTTGAGGAAGAGGATGATTTGTATATAGCGTTTTGCTTCAGTAGACACCACGGACCGACGGCACCAAAAATTTGGTTCCGTCTTTGTTGTCGCTTGGTGTCGTGGCTA
Source organism: Chrysanthemum makinoi (assembly GCA_910596185.1). Classification (NCBI taxonomy): domain Eukaryota; kingdom Viridiplantae; phylum Streptophyta; class Magnoliopsida; order Asterales; family Asteraceae; genus Chrysanthemum; species Chrysanthemum makinoi. The sequence continues at coordinate 163,874,742 of OU343218.1, forward strand.
CAGAAGCATACAAGACAAATTTGTTTTAGTTTTGACTATTCTAATGTTTTGGGCTATGTTTATCCTACATGTTTGGTTCCATTAACCCTAAACCAAGTCTAAGAAGATTAAAAGGTTCTCGTTTAAGAGGTTTAGTTAAGATGTCGGCAATGTTGTCTTCGGAGGATACTTTCTCGATTGAAATGTTTCCTTTTTGAACTTTGTCGCGAAGAAAGTGATGGCGGATTTCAATATGCTTTGTACGAGCATGTTGAACGGGATTCTTGCTGAGATCGATGGCTCCTTTGTTGTCGCAAAGTATCACAATGTCGTTGAGATGAATTACGTAATCTACGAGAGCTTGCTTCATCCAAAGAGCTTGTTGACATGCTTTTCCGGCTGAGACGTACTCGACTTCAGTAGTTGAAATGGCCAAGGCAGTTTGCTTCTTTGCAAACCATGAGGTGAGACAATGTCCAACAAAAGTGCAAATACCACTTGTACTTTTTCTATCGACATAGTCACTGGCATGATCCGAGTCGGCATACACTATGGTTTCTACACCCGTTCCTTTGGGATACCATAATCCTAAACACGTTGTTCCCTTAATGTATCTAAAAATCCTTTTAAGGCTTCTAAGTGTGATGCCTTTGGGTTTTCTTGAAAGCGAGCACATAGACAAACACTAAACATAATGTCGGGTCTACTAGCCGTAAGATAGAGTAGGCTACCAATCATTCCTCTATATTTAGTGTTATCTACGGATTCACCTTCCTCATCCTTGGTTAGTTTAGTGTCCGAGGACATGGGTGTCTTAGTTGGTTTGGAATCTTCAAGACCAAATTTCCTAAGCATGTCTTTTATATATTTAGATTGGTTAAAGAATATGCCATCTTCTAGTTGTTTTATTTGAAGTCCTAGAAAGAAATTTAACTCACCCATCATACTCATTTCAAACTCGTCGTGCATGATTTTAGAGAAATCATCACATAATTCTTGACAAGTTGATCCGAATATAATGTCATCAACGTATATTTGAACAATGATAATATGTGATTCCTTTTCTTGGTAAAAAGAGTATTATCTACTAATCCCATAGTATATTTGTTATCAATAAGGAAAGTCTTAAGTCGGTCGTACCAAGCTTTTGGTGCTTGCTTAAGACCATACAATGCTTTCTTGAGTTTGAAGACATGATGTGGTTTCTCAAAGTCGGTGAAACCGAGAGGTTGAGCAACATACACTTCTTCGTTAATAAACCCATTAAGAAAAGCACTTTTAACATCCATTTGAAATAATTTAAAATCATAGGCACATGCATAAGCAAGCAATATTCTAATAGACTCAAGCCTAGCTACCGGTGCATAAGTTTCATCATAATCAATCCCTCTTGTTGATTATAACCTTGCGCTACAAGCCTAGCTTTGTTTCTAGATACTATCCCATTTTCATCCATTTTATTTCGAAAACCCATTTTGTTCCAATTATAGTTTGATCTTTAGGTTTTGGAACTAATTTCCAAACATCATTTCTAACTAATTGGTTTAATTCTTCTTGCATGGCAATAACCCATGATTCATCTTTTATTGCTTCATTTATGTTTTTCGGTTCAATGGTGGATACAAAACAAAAATAATTACTTTGATTTTGGGCTTGTGACCTTAAGGTTCTTTGATTAAGTTGTCCTATGACTTTTTCTAAAGGATGACTTTTAGATTCTTTGATGTTGACAATTTCTTTATTTAATGGTTCATCTTCCTTGTTATTATTAATTATTTCTTGACCTTCTATCATTTGACTTTCAACTAAGTCATCATCTACCAAAGGTGATGTCTTAGAGGGAGGTGGACTTTCGTCGAATGTTATGTTCAACGATTCCTCGACTATCATTGTTTCTTTGTTTAGGACAATGTAAGCTTTACTAGTTTGAGAGTAACCAAGAAATACACCTTCATAAGACTTTGGATCAAACTTGGTGAGATAATCCTTAGTATTAAGAATAAAGCATTTACAACCAAAGACTCTAAAATATCCTAACGTTGGCTTTTTACCTTTATAGAGTTCATATGGTGTTTTGTTTAAGAAAGGGCGTATTAAGACTCTATTCAAAATATATGTAGAAGTGTCAACGGCGTTACACCAAAACTTTTGAGGAATGTTTTGTTCATTAAGCATTGTTCTACTCATTTCTTGAATTGTTCTATTTTTACGTTCTACTACTCCATTAGATTGAGGTGTTCGTGGAGCGGAAAAGTTATGTGTTATACCATTTGTATCACAAAAGTTTCCAAATTGAGTTTCGTTGTCAAATTCACGACCATGATCCGTTCGGATCGACACGATTTTGACACCTAGAAGATTTTGAATTTTCTTGCTAAGTATTTCAAATTTATCAAAAGCTTCATTTTTGGTTTTCAAAAACAACGTCCAAGTAAACCTTGAGTAATCATCTACTATGACCAAAGTGTATAAGTTGCCTCCATAGCTTCTTATAGCGGATGGTCCAAACAAGTCCATATGTAATAATTCTAGACACTTAGATGTGGACACCATATTTTTAGATTTGTGACTACTATGTGTTTGTTTACCAATTTTGCAAGCGTCCCAAAAGTGTTGGTCATATTTAAGTTTTGGTAAATTCCTAACCAATTCTTTTGAAGATAGGTTTTGTATAAGTCTCATATTAGCGTGACCTAAACGTCTATGCCAAAGAGATGAGCTATCGTCTAATGTTGTTAGGCAAAGTTTGTCATTATATGTTTTATCTATTTTCATGACGTATATGTTATTTTTCCTAACTCCTTTAGCTATGGTGATACCATCTTTTAGTATTTTACTACCATTTTCATCAAATAGTACTTTATACTTTTTATCACATAGTTGGCTAATACTAAGTAGATTAAATCCTAACCTATCCACATGAGCAACATTTTCAATAGTTAGGGAGTTATGAGCAATCGTACTTTTGCCAATAATTTTGCTTTTGAGATTGCTACCAAAGGTGACATTACCTCCGTCATACTCTTGGTATGATGAGAAGAGACTTTTGTTGCCCATCATGTGTCGTGAGCAACCACTATCTTTTATCCATTCATCAGGTTCCAATCCAACTTTCAAGCATACCTAAGAAGCAAATAACTCAAGCATTTGGTCCCCAATATCTCATGGGTCCATTTGGGTTACACATACCATTTATTTGATTCATGTATGGAAACGATGGGTAAGAGTTCCATGGCATGTAATCTGAGTTTGATATGGTCTAGGAAAGTTTTGATTCCAACCATTGTGTTGGTAGTTGGGTTGTACGTTGTGGTTGCTCTTAGGAAAGGGCGTTTGGCAAAAGGAGTTTTATATCGTTGTTGAGTAGTTTTTGATCTAAATTCATTTTTGACAAGTCCTACTCTTGAAGTAACAGCTGGTTTTAGTTTAATACTATTATTGGTTTTCTTTGTTATTTTAACAAATTCAAGACGGTTCATATTGCGAACATTCTGTTCTGCTGAAGTACCCACGGCACCATTTTGCAGAACGGACGGAACCCTTATTTTGGTTCCGTCTGGTCCGTGGCTGCATCGCAGCAATTTTGATGAATGTTCGTCCTTTTTGGCCGTTTTATTTTGACTCTTTGGAATTAATACTTCATTAAAACCTAGCCCATTCATGTCTCCCGGTGTTTTATGAATTTTAACTATTTCATCGGCAAGAGCGATGTTCTTGTTAAACCTTTTAAATTTAGAATTGTTTTCGATTAAAACATCTTGTGTGAGCTTTAGTTTTTCTATTTCAAGTTTAAGCTCTTGACATGATTTACAATCATCGTCCTTTGCTTTTCCTTTTTCTAGTCGTTTTGCTTTTTCTTTTAACTCATAAACTTCATTTTCCAAAAATTCCCTTTTGGTTTTTAAAAATTTATTTTTAGTTATGATTTTTAGACTTAGCTCACACAATTGATTATATTGTTTTTGCAAAGTGTCATCATCAATAGAAGAATAAGAAGAGTCGGAAAGTACCTCATTTGACTCATGTGCCATTAGAGCGATCTCTTCCTTGCTTGATTCTTCATCGTCTTCACTATCACTCCAAGCACCACTTACAAAAGCTCGTTGAGTTTTGCTTTTAGGGGGCTTGGGACATTCTCCTATGAGGTGACTTGCATCACCACATCTAAAACATTTTCTTTCACCTTTACCCTTCTTGTCATCCCGATCTTTTCGAATGGTTTCTTTTTTTCTCGAGGTTGTCTTACGAACTTTCCTCTTCTTCTAAAGAACTTCTTAAAATCTCTAACGGCCATGGCATATTCCTCATCTTCACTACCAGAGCAAGATTCGTCATCATCACTTGATTCCGCTTTTGCTTTTAGAGCAACGGATTTGATCTTCTCCCTTTTTCCTTTGATGATCTTCGAATCTTTCTCCATCACCATTTCGTGTACTTTGAGGTTACCGATCAACTCGTCTAGTGACATTATTGAGAGATCTTTTGATTCCTCAATGGCGGTCACTTTAGCTCTCCATTTGGGATGGAGTGCTCTAAGAAATTTTCTGACAAAGTTCTTACTACGAAAAGATTCATCAAGTGCTTTAAGTGATGTAATAATAGTGTTAAAGCGAGCAAAGCCACAATCAATGGTTTCATCTTCGGGAATAACAAATTGTTCATTTTGTTGAACAAGAAGATCAATTTTGTTATCCTTGACTTGTGAATTACCTTGATGTGTAACAATTAAAGATTCCCAAATATCTTTGGCGGTTTCACACATAAAAATTCTTTCATATTCTTTTCTAGGTAAAGCATTATAAAGCATCATTTTAGCTTCATTATTTTTAGCAACTAGTTTCTTTTGTTCATCAACGGAAATATCCTTTGTTGTAGAACTAAAATCCCCTTTAACAATAATAAACCAAAGATCTATATCTTTTGATTTTACATATGTTTCAAAATGGTTTTTCCAATAGATAAATCCATTGGTTTCAAAGAGTGGTGGTCTTTGCATAGATTGCCCTTCTTTAAAGTTTTCAGAATCCATGGATCGTTTCAAGTTTATAAAATACAAGTTATTTTAGAAATTCTTGAGCAACGAGGCTCGGGTACCAATTGTAGAAAACTAGAAGGGGTTGAATAGTTTACCAATTAAAAACTTTGTTTTGAAACTTATTGTAAAGATCAATTGATATTGATCTTAGATATGTTAATGAAATATGCAAGCAATATGTAAGGAGTAAATAAGGAAAGAAATGATCAAACCACAACAAGTTGTTTATAGTGGTTCGGTCTACAAGGACTCTTTTCCTTGCCCTACTCCACTCCTCGAGTCTCACACTCGAGAGTTTAACTTCACTAGTCAACAAGCTCCTTTCACCGGCGGAGAAAACCTTTACACTTCGCTAACACTATTTCCGACACTAAGCTAGATGTCGAGTTCTTTCCAAGGGTACAACCACTCCCACACACAATGTATTTTGAGGACTAAAATACTAACCACTCACACTCACAAGATTATGATGGTTTAATACAACAATGAAGTATGAATCAACACAAGATCATACAACACTAAACAAACAAGACTTCCAACTTCTCGTTTGAAGCTTGAATGTGACTTGATCTTCTTTGCTACAAAAGAGATCACTAATATGATATGAAACCGAGTTAGAAAGGTTAGAGAGAAGATATGTATGAGAGTATGTTAGAAAGGGATGAAAACTACTTGGCTTGGCATTGCTATTTATAGCCAAAATGGATAGGAGCGTCCACGGACCACGGAACCCTTAAAAGGGTTCCGCCCGTGTACCAATTTGGTACCGGTCCGACATCAAGATATCAAATCTATGCTAAAGTCAACTCTATCTAAGTGAGATTGTGCAAGATATGAAGAGTACAAATCCACACAAAATATCTAATGAAATCTTCCAATGATTTCCATGATGCATCACATGATGTCATATGTTGTATTTCTATTTTTAGAAATATGCAAGTACTTAAGTAGTGTTTGGTTTTAAGAACCTAACACATTCTAAAAACTACTATCATACATAATGATTAGAGTTATATCAAGATGTTACTAATCATAAATGTAAATGCTTGAATGATGAATATATTGTTTGAAAAAGCTTGTTTTAATATCTATTAAACTTGACAAGCTTTAAGCTTTTATACAAATTAAATTTACTTTTGTCGTTAACAAAACTTAGGTAAAGATCAAAAATATAAATAACGTTTAATGACGATATTTGTATTAACACTAAGGAATCATGTTTAGCTAGTATGATGTGGTCTAGTGGAAAGGTTTGATGTATGGAGGTCTGCAACTGCATTTCTGTTTGCCCGGATCCCACGGTTCCTTTCTTGGAGGGATCCGGCTAGTTCAAAGTGAGGGATCCGGCTACTACAGATCAGTACCTTCACAGAAAGTATGCAAAGCTTGCACAAGGTATCGTATTTTAAAGCTAGTGTTTTCTAAAGAATTTGAACAACTATATAAGCGAGACATCAAACGTTAAATGTTTTATTTCATGAGAATGATCACATTACAAAGATAAAAGATGAAATCTAAGGATTGAACCTATTTGGAAAGGAAACTAGGTTTCTTGAGCATTTTCACTAGATGGATCCTCAAATGGATGATGAGTATTTGCCGATTCAGGGACGAAGAATGACTTGATGTGAGATGTGTTTAGAGGTTCCATCATCTTATTCACAATTACGTACAACGGACTTTGAAATTGAGGATGAAAGTACATGATATGATGATAAAGGTGTGTCAGGAACATTCCATATGGGATTAGCTTGTTCTTGTTGCCTTGAAGGTTTACAATTCGTCTTGCGAAGAAATATGCGAGATTGTATGGTTGTTGGGTTAGCCGACAATAGATTATGTGAGCACAACAGGCGGGAAGAATTTCTCGATTTCCCCTAAGACTCAAAACATTTTCACGTAGAATGACTGCGAGAGGTTTAAGATCATCTCGGATATCACATGTATAGATTATGTTTGGATCTGAGTAATAGGATCGAGGTTTGCATAACATGCGAGTTAATTCTTGAGGGGAAGGTATGTGTGAACAATATGGACTATTTTCTTCACTATAGTTGAAGAGAGAATCTAGAGACCAATCTTTAGTGAAGGCATATTGTCCATGATTTGGAATTCGGAGAATGTGAGCAAATTGCCCAAGAGTTAAGACAAACTTTTGGTTTTTGATCCAAAACCATGGTGATAGAGATCGATCCTCGTTACGAACGAGTTCAACTTGACGGAAGAATTCCAAAACAAACCGTGGACAGATTTTCTCGTTGATTCCGGAAGGCCTTCTAGTCCTATGGTTCAGAAAGAGGTATTGATACCTTCTTCGTATAGTAGAGGTGTGTCAACAATACGCCCTTCATGGAAGTGGCGAGTTTCGAGATTATTGAACCCACGGACATGATTTCCAGGTGTGTTGGGCTCAAGGAAGATATTAGGAATGTAGACACAAGTGAGTTGAAAGTCGAATTCATACTCATGAGTCATGACGAGACCTATGGAAGTGAATAGTTTATATGAGCAAGTTAATATGAAGAGATGCATCAAAGGATAGGACATTTTATAGGTGAAAATAATCTCCTAATGTTTTTACTTGATTTCTATTAACAATGACAATTAACTTACTTTGTACTAACATTATAGTGGGATTTTTCTTTTTATGGTAAGTTTTTATGAGATGGTTTTCATGTTGCATGAGTTTCTGTTTCCCAGTTCCACGGTTCCCTTTTAAAAGGGATCCGGCTAGTTGAAGTTTAGGGATCCGTGGATCTGCAGTGACATAAAAATGATCTTAACGTAAAATAGATTTTTGCAACTTTTAGGTTTATAAAAGGAGGTGTGTTTAAGCCAATATTTACTAGTTAAGCATGCATTGTAGGTTACGAAAGAATGTTAAGGTGAAAGATACGAATGAAAAGAAAATGACAAACACATTATGAGAAATAAATGGAATAAACTAAGACATTAGTAATATTTCATTTCAATGCTAAAAGCGTTACAAATGATTGGATATATGATACAAATGTAGATTAACAACACAAAGTACATGTATCCATGAGAAAATTTGATCATGGGATACACGAGAGCGATGAGTGTCAAGACGATGATTACGAAGGCGATATAAACCATGAAGATGAAATTCTTCCTTGGTTTTGATTTGAGATGAGATGAGATGGAAGATGAAGTTTGAATGAGAGGTAATTTTTGAAAGTGGAAGATTTGAAAAAAAAATGGGGTTGGTGGTTGTGAGACGAGTGGGATAGGTTTTATAGGGAAGAAGGGATTTTTGAGATTTGTGTTTTGTTTTATTATTATAAAGGTTTGATATTTAGGTTAGGATAACACATATTTATATACATATATTTTAGACAGAAGAGAAACACGTATGAGGGGAAGGTTTCCTAAAGACGACACGTATATCACTAAAGCATATGTTAAAACTAGGAAAAGGAATATAACCATATAAATTCATATGCAAGCATACTTATTCTAAGCTAATGTTATTTAGTGATAGGTTTTAAGAAAGTCATACCTCTAATTCAATTATGAGTGTCCTTTTCTTTTGACAAAAAGAAAAATGTCAATAGACAACTCCAGTTCCTTCGAGATCTAGATGGTAATTTTAAGATACCTTCTTAGGAAAGGTAAACTTGTTACCAAGGAATTCCTATGGCTTTATTAAAATGAGCTCTAACTAAACAAAATGACGAGAAAGGTTAGTGCAATTTAGTAAGATAAAATAAGAAATAAAATTATAATGTTGTCATCCAATCAACATCCTACAAAAGTATTTTTAAGACATGGTGTTTGTTTTTGTAAAAGACCTTCTTTGTACTTTTCAATTATACACGGATCGTGTCAAGTTTTTAAAGTACAATATACTCTAAAAACTTGGTAACGAAGCTCTGGTACCAATTGTGGAAAACAAGAAAGGAGGGGGGGTTGAATAGTTTTACCGATTAAAACTTCGTTTTAAACTATTTAGATCGACTTATGTCAATATATTTAAATGTGTGTGTTGGATGTTGATAGATAAGCATATAAATAAGTAAAGCAAAGATAAAAAGTAAGAAGCACAAAACCACAACGCGAGTATTTATAGTGGTTCGGCTACAAGGAAACCTTCCTTGCCCTACTCCACTCCCCGAGTCACCTACTCGAGAGTTCGTAATCACTACACAACACAAACTCCTTGTAGCGGAGAAGCCTTCACAACATCGCCTACTCTTTATCCGGTACAAGGCTAGACACCGGGTTCTTCCAAGAGGTAGAACCAAACCTATCACAACGTCGCCTACACTTTATCCGGTATAAGGCTAGATACCGAGTTCCATTACAAAGGAGGAACTACTACCCAACACTACACAACACCTATCCCAAAGGAGATCCACTCCTTATAACAACATCAACAAGGATATCAATATCCTTTGACCCAATACTAATCTATCTTGTACATCGACACACCATATTGAATGTACACCCTAGGCACCTTTCACTAATGCCTTTGACACGACTCCTAGGCACCCATCACTAATGCCTTCAACACGGACTTTCAGCACCCTTCACAAATGCCTTTGACACGGATCTTTGGCACCTTTCACTAATGCCTTCGACTTGACCCTTTAGACATCTTTCACCTATGTCTTCGACACAACACTTCTAATGAGATAGAAAAGAACTATCAACAAGATAACATCAATAGTCTTGATGATGACGAAGCTTGGCAACCCATGGACTTGAGCTTGCTCGACTTCAAGAGGTGGTGATCTCGCCTTTAAGAAGAACCTAGAGAATCACACAAACACAAAACTACATAGAAAGATCCTTTGAATCTGAGGAAATGTGTGTGAAAGGTGTAAGTTACAATGAGGAAATGGCTCACTATTTATAGAGAAAATATCACTACTGTTCCACGGATCCCTTGCTTGAGGGATCCGTCCAGTGTATTTCTGGGGATCCGTAGGACGCTCCCCCTAAATGGGAAATGGGTTATTGGTCATGGATCATGGGAATCCAAATAGATACAATGTATCTAGAAGATGCAATGCATCTAGTCAATAGGTCATGGGTTAGCTCCATGGGTTATGGATAATACCCATTATGACTTCATGCATGATGTAATGCAATGGGTCATGGGTTATGGATCATGCTCTATGGGTATGGGTCATGAACTTTGGGTTTTACCCAACTACATTCAATGTATTTAGTCAATGGGTCAAAAACCTAGACTTCTACCCATTATATTACCCATTACAATACATACTAAGTATGTATATATATGCCCGTTATGTAAACACTAGTTGTTATACATATGCATTACTATAACATGAAAACACTATTACTTGTTTGGTGTTTTAAATGAAAATGTAAGTGTGTTAGTAAACTATTGGCTCAAACCATTTACGTATTTTATTTGTTTCGTTAAAATGATTTTACGTTTGTTATCGACAAAACATTAGAAGATCGTAAAATATAAATTAACGTTTTTACGGCTTATTTATATTAACATATATGTCTTCGTTCTTTTTTATACGTTTTCGCCCAACTTATTACGATTTTGTCCGTTTTTATACGTTTTTGTCCGTTTTAATACGTTTTCGTCCGTTTTAATACGTTTTTGTCCGTTTTTATACGTTTCGTCTGTTTTTATATGTTTTTCTTACGTTTTCGTACGTTTGTATCTGTTTTTATACATTTTCATATATTTGCGTCGGTTTTTATACGTTTTCATCCGTTTTTATAAGTTTCATCCGTTTTCAGCCCTTTTATATGTTTTTATCGTTTTCTTATGTTTTCATACGTTTTCGTCCATTTTCATACGTTTTCATCCATTTTTATACGCTTTTGTCCGTTTTTCTTACATTTTCATTCATTTTAATATAATTTTATACATTATTTATCCGAACGAAAACATGTAAAATTTACGAAAACTTATAAAAACGTGTGAAAAACGTAATAAAACGGACAAAAACGTAAGAAAACGGGCGAAAACCTATAAAAACGGACGAAAACGTATGAAAGCGGACAAAAACGTATGAAAACGTGAGAAACGGGTGAAAACGTATAAAAACGGATGAAAATATATAAAAACTGGCAAGAATGTCTAAAAACGGATGAAAACATATAAAAACAGGCAAGAATGTATAAAAACGGATGAAAACATATATAAGCAGACAAAAACGTATGAAAAACCTAAGAAAATAGACGAAAACGGACTAAAACGTATAAAAATGGATGAAAACATATAAATACCGATAACAATGTAAGAAAAACGACGAAAACGTATAAAAACTGACGAAAATGTATAAAAACGGATGAATATGTATAAAAACGAACAAAAATGTATAATGCGGGCAAAAACGTATGAAAACATAATAAAACGGATAAAAACGTAATAAAAATTGACAAAAACATATGAAAATGTAATAAAACGTATAAAAACGGATAAAAATGTATGAAAACGTAAGAAAATGTATAAAAATAGACGTAAATGTATAAAACGGATGAAAACGTATAAAAATGAATGAAACTTATAAAAACGGACAAAAACGTAATAAAGGGGTAAAAAACGTATAAAACGGATGAAAACGTATAAAACGGACAAATACGTATAAAAGACGTAAAAACACAAATTTTAGTTAATTAAAAATGGTCGTTAATATAAATGACTAACTTTGCAAACGTTCATTAACTAAATGGACTAATGTTACCACATGATGACTAACAGTATATAAATGACTAACTTTGCAAACGTTAATGGACTAATGTTACCACATGATGACTAACGGTATTAACTAAATGGACTAATGTTACCACATGATGACTAACGGTATATAATGTTTTTCAAGTCGGAACAAATTTGAAAGTACGTGAGTGTATTTGTTAATAAAAAAGTAATGTTTCAAGCCGGTATATTTTCGAAAGTACGTGGCTATTTTATAGGTTTTACCCATAGAAAAAAAAGATGGTGGAGATGAAAGATTATGAATATTAATATTCATTAATGCTTTGTTTGATTTGTCTTATAATTAACTGTTCTATTATCTTTTGGTGTGTAAAACTGTAAAAGTAGGTGCTAGGCCAAAATGGGTGATTCGTGTGTTCTTTTTATGTTGTTCTTGTTGTAAAACAACGGCCTAATAGCAATAACATATAATTTATGTATGAAAGAAGAAAGTAAAGAGAATCAAAACCAATATATTTCATTGAGATTGATTGTCACAAACTACAAATGAACCTCAATTTATAGGGCTCTCATTATCACAATATTATCATAAAGAGGAATACAAAAGATGAAAGGTTTGAGAGATTGAGGTATATGGATAGCCACAATCATAAATATTCATAACACTCCCTTTTGGCTATCCATCATTAGGTCTCATACGCTTAGTTATGTTGGCTCGTTAAAAACCTTGCCTGGAAAACCCTGTGGGACAAAACCATAGCTAAGGAAAAAAGAGTGCAACGCGTATATTCTCCCTTTGATGATTAGATCACTTAAGTTCACCGAGTCTTCGCACTCAAATGCCATGACCTAACTTAGTAAATGTTTCAGAAGGAAGTGCCTTGGTAAATAAGTCTGCTAGGTTCTCATCCGAACGAACCTTATGAACAATAATATTGTCATTCTTCTACAAGTCATGGGTGGAAAGGAACTTCGATAGAAAATTCTTAGTTTTTTTTCACCTTTGATGTATTCGTCTTTAAGTTGAGCAATGTATGTTGCATTGTTTTCATGTCCATCGCTCCCTCGTCCGGAATAAATACCACATGATTCACGAATATGTTGTATCACACTTCAACTATACTCGCTTGACTCGCTTCATGCATGGGCAAGATCTCTGCATGATTCGATGAAGTGGCACTCATTGTTTGCTTTACGAAACACCATGAAACGTCAGTACTATAAAAATAGTACATAACTTCTTCATACACTTAGGGATGTTGACTTATTATAACTTTACTGAAAAGCCCTGTGGAAAAAACCAAGGAAAAGGGAAAAAGAGTGTAACGTATATTCTCTCCCCATGATGATCACATCACTAACTAATGTCATGGTCAGTTTCTTTTATAGATAAACTTGGTCAAGTCTCGGATGAATGAATTTATTAAATACTATTTTCACCTGTTGTAATTCATACCTCAAATATGAGGACTCGATATTCATTGTACATTCTTGTACTTTGAAACAAGTTCAAACTGAATGATAAATCATATCATACATGACGAGCAAGAACCATCATTGTTTCATAGACGGTTAAATTTGACACATACACAACAATATTGTGATCATCATATCTGTATATCAAAGGGGTCTTGCAACATCTGACTTCATAGACATGAGCATATGTTTGCCAAGTCAAATTCTTTTTATAAGTACTCAGTAACCTTTGTAAACACCGTTGGAGTTCCATCGATATTCAAATAATCAAACTATATAAAACTTATGTCATATTAAAATCCATATACTTTATATAGTTTTATGAGCGAACTTATTCATTTTTGTGGCACATTTTCAACAAGTATACATTAATGTGATTATAACATGTATGCCCATATTTAATAATCTCATATCGTGGAATCCAATTTAATCAACTTGTATTCTCGAGAATTTTCTTATGGAAATTCAAAATCGACGAGCTCTATTCATATATTCTTTAGACGCATATCAATTATTTCTCACATTGCCAGACTTCTATAATAACAAAATACATGATTGGATCTACCACATTAAAACATGTCTCCTCAAGATAATTTTCAAAAATATATATGTGCCACTAGTTGTGCCTTAAATATCATGATTTCAATAATTTAATTCTGCTTTCACACAAAGATCAATGCATATCCAATAAGTTTTATACATTCATGTGTATGGACTTCAAGTCCCAAAACATGTCTCATCACAAGAGACTTCAATCGTTCATTAGTTACTTGCGTCTTTATATTTTGGCCAATCATCTTGCAGGTTTGTTTTCAAGGTCCTCACTCTTATTATAGCACTATATTATTATCATTATATTGCGCAATATTATACTCAATAGTACTATCGATGTCGATTCATTTTAGTTCGATTCCACACTTTACTAGACATTATAATAATCGAGATCTCATAGTTTTCATGTACCCGGGGTATTCAAGAATCTTCGTGTCTAGTGTCTCTTTAGAAGACTATTATGGGGTCTTTATACCTCGATTCGACCATCTTGATTTTCCTGCTCCATTTTATCAATCTAGGGCTTTTATTTGAAATCGATTTGTCTATCACGCTACAGGCGTGCCATAGACTTATTTCCATTCATTGGTTGTACTTTTGGGACACACATTTTAATTGGAGCATTAGCAGCGTATATATTATCTAGTCATTTTTTAGGTCACTAACATGCTGACAATTACTAGATATGGAAAAGTAAGTGTCCCATAAACTTCAAGTTCATATTCATAAGTGTGAGGATTAACATTTATATCATAATTCATTCCATATTTCTCGCTGCTTGTTCTCTCCCTCTAAATGAATTATCAATTTCAATATCCCATTTTTGTGTGTTGTGGTGAATTTACAAGAAACAAATACCGAACATTTATAAAATTCTTATTATGGGAAACATATGGTTTGTGACCGAAAACCATTCTAATAGGGAGTATTCATTATAGATTGTTGGCATGATGCGGATTTACATTCTATCTTTTAAAATCAAATGCCCCATAAATCTTATAGTTTTGTTCTCATAATTGTTGGTTTTGCAATTAACTGAAGATGTTTTATAAGCGTTTCAACAAAAGCAAACACTTATTCCAGTAATCACCCAACATATAAAAGTATTTACCACCATTTCCAAAGATACAATCGGGAAAACTATGCTCGCAATTTATAAGCCGAGTCATTAATCACGCTAACCTTAAGTTGCGTCTTTGATAATCATTTTAACGATGCATCAATTTTAAAACTCAAAATGATCCATATGACGGATGTATAGGCCTACATACATTCCCTTTATATTCTTTCCGGAATTTTATAGGAAAATTCCTTACTTTAACATGGTGAACATATATAAACAATTAACTTTCATTGAGAACCATCAAATCTATAATTGAAGAACCTATGGTTCTTCTACACATTTCACATTATCATTAATCACCCGAGATGGTCTAACCGGTAATGCCACTTAATATATGATATTGGCTCATAGACTTTGGTTTATGACCACATGTGCTTCTGTTACACTTGTTTATGAAATTCAAATAATATGAAAAACTTAAGATACCACATTTATTCTTTTATTTCTCCAATCAAATTTATATGATCTTTTATAGCGTTTAAACATTTAAGATAATACTCACATTAGCCTATAACGTTATCAAAGAAAATAAAACATAATATATACTAGTGAAATTGCATACAAACAAATTAATTTAGTGTGTTACATGCAAATACATAACATCACATGATATAATAAGTCAACTAACAAACTCAATTGCACAATTTCTAGTCAAGGAAGACATCTTATTTCAATATGTAACTCGTTCATTATTCTCTTCATCAACATTCATAATATTTTTGATCGTTACATCTTTTCCTTACTCCACGAGGAATAATTAATAAATTCCGACAGTTAAAGAAAAATGATTTTCATATTAACAATGATGATGTATATTTTCCAATGTTACCGTTATCTTTTGTACATTGTCGTATTTTGTTTAGTATTGCCTTATCTTAATACTACTAATGGCCGAACGACCATAAATTGTGTCACATACTTACCTTCAATTCTTCAAATATCCCAACTAAATACTCCGTAACTCATATTTGTATATACCACGTGCCTTAGTTTCTTTGTCATCATGTTCTGATGACTACTCCGTACGCATAAGTTTGGCATATAAAAGGCAAAACTATACAAAGCCTTCTCAAGAAACGTTGGAATTACATGCATATACACAAAGCTCAAAGCACATAATTGATACATATGAACAACTCAGTAACTTTTCATAAAACTTTTGTAAAACATATATTTTCAACCAACTAGTTTCAAGAGGACCCTTTTCCAAAAAGTAAAATAAAAGAAACAACCCTTACATTTCCTTCATGAAGGTAATCCTATACCAAATTGCAGCTTCATCCTCACAACAAGAATATAAAATCATCATCCATGATATGCATCATATATATCAGAGAATTTGTTACTTCAAATAAAGAATTACAATTTCCTTTGTAAAGACCTACTAAGACTCATAATGCAGATCGCATCCTTGCATATACTACGTATGACCCTAGTAACACATCTACAAAAGGCATGATTCTCTAATAAGAAGCTCAACCTTCTCTATAACACCATATCCAATATTGCATATCCTAAACCCCTGCCCAAAACTGCATAAACATCTTACACATAACTAACCTCCAAAGAGCATATTTGTTTGAGCACATAAGCCCCATCTTTCATGGCTCTCAAGCTCCCTAACCAAATATACACTCCTAAGTTATTGCAACACCATAATAGAACCAGTTGCAACACCATAATAGAACCACAAGAATGCATACCAAATTACATCCAATATAAGCCACTATACTCCAATTATGCATTCACTAATACCAAATTACACTTTTCCCACTCCAAGCCCCATTATGTATTAGATACTTGTACATTATTGAAATTATGCTTTAGTTGTTTTGTACATTTGAGTGTATAAATAAAATATTGAAGTGTGCAAATCATATTCTTTTCCAAAAAGGGAGTGCTTTCCCGGTTTGTGTTTGTGTGGTGGTGGGTTTAAACTACGTGGATTAGTCGGTTAAAACACAAGAAAACATCGTCACATTGAAAGAAGGTTTTTTTAGGCAAGTGGAATATAGTTATATGTATTAATTGTAATTATATAGCCAAAGGTTAAACTGAGTGAGCTTTATTTATATAGCTGGAACTCAACTCTTTTATAAAATAAACTCGATTTTTTTTTAGGAGTCCAAATATGAAAATTTGTAACTGGTTATATCAACTCATCTATAAGTGTTGACAAGTAAGGTATATTATATAAATCTCAAAACTCGCCTAAGCTTGCGAACCTAGAAGAAATGTGACATGTGTCTTGTGTATCAAGTGGACTTCTAGTTTTACTTGAGCTCGACTTCTTTTAAAAGAAGCTCTAGATGTGCTTTTGATTAGCTAAGGTCAAGTATCGTGTTAAAACATATCTCAGTTTGAGGAACATTCTATCCAATAAATGTACATTCTCATTAAACAATAAAGTGGTGGGAAAGGCACTTACGGGGGTATGCTATGTGCTCCTTTGGGTTCTCTAGAAGTTATGGAATAGGATCCTTCATGCATCAACAAAAGACCTCTAAAAATCAAGCACGAGGATGTTTTCCCTGGGTTCTGCGTTTGTCTCTTCTACGGATGGAAAATAAATCTGCTCGCTCGATCATAAATTGGAATAAGTGGGTCCTAAACCCAGTTGACGTAAATGTTGGTTAATTGTTGTTTGGCAGGTTTGTTAGTTTTGTACTTTTAGGCTACTTTTGGTAGCTTTTATTTGGTTGTTTTCTTTCTTAGCCAAATGGCCTTTTGGTGTTAATAAAAAAGTTTTGGGTTTACACACCATCAAAATAGGATTTACACACTCTTTATTTTTTTTAATATAATTTTTTTTTTGTTATAAAATTGCGAAATAAAAAAAGAAACATAAATTATAAAGTATGATAAGTAAAAATATTAAAATACAAAAAATACGGAGCAAAATTCCATAAAAATGTATTTGATCTGTTAATAAAATGAGTAAAACTGCATGGAAAAAAAGCGGAACAGAAAACATTATGTCAAAATAATAGAAGAAAAAATAAACGGAACCAAGAAAATTAAAAATTATCTTATCTTATGAATAAAGCGAATAATAAAGGAGGTGGAAGGAGTAAATGGTGTACAAACTCTATGACCCTAGTAAAATTGCTTTTATAAAAAGAAGCTATCGAAGTATCAAAGGTCAAGATTTGCACTCCTCTCCAAAAGGTTAACTGTGCCTTATGAAATATGTAGTGTAAATTATACTCCGTAATGGATACGATTAATTTGAGCGAATGCATCTAGATTCTAGCGTAAACGATTGGTAAGATGATTATTTTGCAAAATACAGGTTCAGAGAAAAGGTAATAAGGTATTGAATCTTATTGGGCCTATACAGCCCATTACCAAGTAGAAAGTTCCAAATCATTGTGTGCCAACCCTAAAAGCCCATCAGAAATCTATTAAATACCCACTTCCAACATGAATATCATCAAACCAAAAACCCTAGTACATCTACTTTGGTAGCCGCTTCAGTTTTGTAAAAAACCATTTGATTCTGCTTTTTGATAATTGCTTATTTCTCTTTTACAAATCTTTTTGTTATTTAATGATATAGGCAAAGATGATTGATTGCTTAATATTCTGACACCTCTTGTATGAGAATGGTCTTAAAAACCTGTTCGCTGAGCACATACAGCAACACTCTGAGCCTAATTGTATTTAATTGTTATTAGTTTTTGTTAGTATTAAAGTAGTATCGATCAGAAATTCAGGCAACCACCTTTCGTAAATATAAATCGATTGGTAGGTGTTATTCTGTTCGTAAATTAATTTCTTTTGCTCTTCAGACTTGTTGAGTTTCCGATGAAACTGGTCTAGTAAGCTAAAGTACATTTATTTTTATTCAATATTTCTCTCTAGCTTTTTAGCCTTTTTTTTTTTTTTTTCGTAACTAAAAACATTTTGTAGAGAACTTTGTTGTACAAATCTTAGATAAAAATTAATTTATATATATTTGGAACTGAAATAATTGTTTTACATTAGTTTGTCGTTTGTAGTGCCTTTCTGTCTAGCATTTTTTATCTAAGATTAAATTTTTGTTTTTGGTTTGAATTTTTTTATTGATTGAAGCTATTTTTTCATACACTGTCGTGACTATGTTTAAAGTTTAAACCCGTATACTGCAAATTATGATTCAAGAAACGACAGATATGTGTAAGATTTCATATACAGGACACTAGAATAAAATTAACCTAATCTACATAATTAGCTTATTTTTAATGGAACTTTTGGATAGATAGAGGTTAAAAAAAATAAACATTATCTTCAAATGTTTATCAATGAAAAATGCATACAAGAAAAATGCATACTCTTTTATAAATATGAATTCGCCTATATTGTTTATCAAAATAAACTTTTTGATCGCGCGAACTTTGAGATAGATTTTGGGCGACAACCAACTTTGGGCGAAAATTCAGGCGAGCTTTTGGGCGACAACAAACCTTGGATGTGATTCTTGGCGACAATGTTGTTCTTGTAACCACATACATGTAGTGTAGGCATGTGATGAAATATAAAAAAAAAACAAGAAATATATAAAGATAAGATATGATGAATGGTTGGTTGTGAATGGCATATGACAAAGATGAGGGATAGAAAAAGAAAAAAGTTACATCATGTGTCGCTTTTTGTTCATTTTTGTAAACTATTGAAATTTTTTTTGTATTTGTAAGACTAGGCGATTACATACGCCTAGCGGCGGCGGTTCTTAACGACATACAATTAACGATATGCGAAATATTGTGGTAAGTGTTTAGTATAACGTTCAAAATACAACTTGAAAAGATCAAACTGTAATTGCAAACGGTTGTAACATGTGATAATTCAACTCTAGCAAAAATTCTTAACATGTATCAAACGACATATTCAAATATATAGTGAGACTGAAAAAGAAAGAAAAAATTACACGTTTGGTCCCTGAGGTTTGCTCAGTATTCACGTTTAGTCCATAAGTCGTTTTAATTACACCAGAGATACCTATTTTTCAAAACGTGCACTCATTTAGTCCTTATTTTGGATGGACTGTTAGTTTCTCCGTAAGTGTTTGCACCGTTAGTCCATCCGTTAATAATTTTTACACCGTTAGTCCTATTTTTTCAAATAATAGTTTTCACCAGTTAGTCCCTCCGTTAATAATAGTTTTCGCCTGTTTTTTTTTTCTTTTTTTCTTTTACTTTTTTGTCCGTTTTCGTCTGTTTTTTATCCGTTTTCGTCTGTTTTTATATGTTTTCGTCCGTTTTTTATGTTTTTGTCCGCTTTCTTCCGTTTTTTTATCCGTTTTCGACTGTTTTTTTTACGTTTTTGTTCGTTTTTATCTGTTTTTGTTCGTTTTTATCTGTTTCCGTTCGTTTTTTATCCGTTTTCGCCCATTTATTTACTTTTTATCCGTTTTCATTCGTTTTTTATCCGTTTTCGCACATTTTTTACGTTTTTATATATTTTCGTCCGTCTTTTTACGGTTTTTATCTGTTTTCGTCCGTTTTTATATGTTTTTATCTATTATTTTACGTTTTTGTCTGTTTTTTCCAGTTTTTATGAACGTAAAAGGATAAAACAGATAAAAACATAAAAAACGGATGAAAACATAAAAACGAATGGGAGAAAATGGATAAAAAACAAATGAAAACAGATAAAAATGGAAAAAAACCAAAAAACGGCTAAAATGGATAAAAAACGAACGAAAATGAAAAACAGACAAAAACGTAAAGACGGGCGAAAACGTAAAAAACAGACGAAATCGTAAAAAAAATTGACGCAAACATATAAAAACGTAAAACACGAATGAAAACGGACAAAAATGTAAAAAAAAAACGAAAACGGATAAAAAAAACAAACGAAAACAGACAAAAACGTAAATAAAAAAAATTAAAAAATAATAAAAAAAAAGGTAAAAAACGGACAAAAAACAGACAAAAACGTAAAAAAAACGGACGAAAACATATAAAATACAGACAAAAACGGACAAAAACATATAAAAACAAACGAAAACGAATAAAAACGTAAAAAAACAGGAGAAAAGCGTAAAAAAACAGACGAAAAACGTAAAAAAACGGGCGAAAACAAATAAAAAACGAACGAAAAAGGCGAAAACGGATTAAAAAAAACAAATGAAAACGGATAAAAACGGACAAAAACGTAAAAAAACGAGGCTAAAACGGATAATAAACGAACGAAAACGATTAAAAAAAAAGGCAAAAAAAGGTAAAAAAATTGGGCAAAAACGTAAAAACGGACGAAAGTATAAAAACGGACAAAAACGTAATAAAAACGGTCGAAAACGAATAAAAAACAGACAAAAATGGACAAAAATGTACAAAAACAAAAGAAAACATATAAAAACAGATGAAAACGGATAAAAACGGACGAAAAACGTAAAAAAACGGGAGAAAATGGATAAAAACGGGGAAAAAAGTAAAAAAACCGGCGAAAACTATTATTAAATGAGGGACTAAATGGCGAAAACTATTATGTGAAAAAATAGGACTAACGGTGCAAAAATTATTAACTTATGGACTAACGGTGCGAACAGTTAACGGAGAAACTAACGACCCATCCAAAATAGGGACTAAATGAGTGCAAGGTTTCAAAAATAGGTATCTCTGGTGTAATTAAAACGACCTAGGGACTAAACATGAAATCTGAGCGAACCACAGGGACCAAACTTCTTGGTAGACGACATTTGAGGTGTAGACTCCTCTTTGACCGAACACTTTGACCGGCTTCACTAATACCTTTGTAGTTCTATTCCACAAATGCACACGAAGTGATCAATTGTTATCCTTTAAATAGATGATCATGAGTTTCTCAAGATTAGAAAAATAAAAGAGAAACTTGTATTATTCAGATCGGTGGCCTCTGAATATATGAACGAGGATTGCTACATCCACATACATTTTACAAAAACAAATCCACACAAAGGATGTGACAACATTACGATTTAAATGAAACGTGAATTAAAAGCAAATTAATCCAAATTAATCTTTAAGAGTGATCTAAAATTTAAAATGCAATTTAAAAGTTATCTAAGATTTAAAACTAATTTTTATGATTTTTCTTGATTTAATTTGAATTAAAAACTATTTTTGTATTTTTAAAATGGATTTAAAATGCTAAAAATTATGAAAAATTATTAGAAAATTGCAAAACTATTTTTAAAAAATCTTAACTAACTAAAAATAATTTTCAAAACTGATTTTGTATTTTTATGACTTTTTATCTAATTTCTATGAATTAAAAACTATTTAAAACTAATTTAATGGCTAAAAATTACTATTTTAAATAGGAATATTATGAAAAATATTTTTATGCTTTTTATATTTTTATTAATCTATGAAAATTAAAAACTTATTTTTCTGAGCTTTTTATGATTAATTTGTATTTAAAGCTAATTAAAAAGTATTAAAAACTAATTAAAATGAGAAAAATAGCAAACAGTGATGAACAATTATGAAAATTTCAGGAACATTCTAAAATATGATTAGAAAGCTAGGAAAAATGAGAAAAGCTATTCTAGTATGCTGGAATTATAAGCTACTATGAAACTGCTAATTAATAAGCTACCTACAAAAAGCTAAAAGCTACTAGAGTGCACTAAAAGCTACCAGAACCTATATTGAACTAAATCTGAGTGAAATAAACTAATCTACATTACTGAATAACAAGCTACAAGCTTCAGAGATCAGATTCAACTAATGCTAAAACATGCCTAATAAGCTAACTTCTAGCTTAAATATAAGCAAGCTAAACTACTTGGAAATCGAAACCAGATGATGGAATCTCTAGATAACCTACCCAAGAGAACTTAGACCAAATTTGAACTCACAACAAGCTTTGGTGAGCTTGTTGTGAACTCTGCAAGTAGCCTGTTTGGCCAAAAACAGTTGTGCACATGGCACTTTTGGTACAAATGACCAGTTTCAAACACTATTTTTGTTGTTTTAGAAAATTTCTAAAAATAATCTAAAATCACAATGATTTAAGTCACCAACAAATCTTGTCAAATCCAAAATTTCACTGAATTTGAAACATAGGTGAAGGTTTTAAAAATCCACAAAGTTTATGACTCAGAAAACTTAATGTCTATTTTGACTTTTAAATCAGAAAAGTATTTTGATTTTTTTTCAACTTTAGATCTTATAAAATGGAATGCAGATGATGTTTTAAGACTAAATGAACCTAGAACAAGCTAGTTTAACTACTTCTAAACCTATATGCAAGAAATGAGCTACTGATTATTACTGAAATGGAAATGAGAGCAGTTTAAAAGAGAATTTAACTTCTAGTGTTCTAAGGTGCAAGTTAATGAGCTAAATGACTCTAATTATCCTAATAGAAACTAATGCAACGGGACTTAACTACTAACAACACCTCAAACACAGATCCGCAAGTAAATCCAAACACTCCTAACTATCCTGAATCACTGATTTTACAGGCTAAACTCCAAACCAGGCTAAACTAATCCTTAAACCAGATTCAGAATGTAAAATTAAACCTAAACAGGCAATAATAACTATTCAATATTACTTTACTAAAATTGAAGGAGATTAAGTACTCAAAGTATGTCCAGCCACTATGGCTTGCAACTGAGATCAAAGAACCACTATCCTAAACCTATCACCAACATCTAATCAACCCAGATCCAGATCCATATCAGCTAGTTAACCCAACTGAATTCAAAACTCTGCAACTTTGACTTATGTTGACTGTAGTGAAATTTGAATGTAGCTCTGAGTAAATACCTTAGATAAGCACTAAGTAAGCTTTAGATAAGCTAATTAGAACTTATAATATCAATTACATAAATTGAATTCAACTTTGAAGCAAACTTGCTATATACATATATATACATATATATATATATATATATATATATATATATATATATATATATATATATATATATATATATATATATATATATATATTTTTAAAGTATTTTTCTATATATATATATATATTAGAGAATCAAATAAACTGAAAAATGATTTAGAAATAAGATAACTGATTAAACAGTAATGATATAAGGCTACTAAAAATATAAAAACATAAATTAAAAGTAATATGAGAATTAAAGCTAAAAATATATTTTATTAATGAAACTTGAATACAAAGTGAAATAAAAATCCAGTAAATAAACTAAAACATTTAGAACAATTTAAAAACTAATAATACTACTCAGGAACTACACACTATAATTTGTGAAAATGAAGGGTGTATATAGGTGAGCTTGAGCCTTGGAAGGATCCAGAATTCTTCAATTTGTGATTTCTCTGAGTGCCTCACATCCGTTAGATCATATCCCAGCATCATCACACCTTTTACAACCCTTGGATCAAATCACCACGCCCCTTTGGCCAATCAGATGCTAGAAAGTCACACGGATAGGTGACATGGCATTTCGTGTCAGTGTGCGTGTCAAGGAATGTACTATAATACTCTTAATTGGGATTGATTCTGGTTAATTTTTGCGAGGGTAAATTAGGGTTCTAAAGTTCTGGGTTTAAGTGGGAAAAGGGGTAATTTTGGGCGCGGGTAAATTTTTGATTTATTTTAATTAGTTTAACTTGAATTGACTCGTTGACCGGGTGGTTAAGTGGGATTGACCGGGTATGGTTTTGTTGATCGGGTATGGGATAACGGGTAAGGGTGTTGGGCTTGAGATGGATAGATGGGCCAAGGATAATTTTGGGCTTTAGGAGTAGTAGTAATGGATTAGGACTATTAATGAATCCAATTGTAAACACAAGGACCATTTATGACAATTCTGATTTTCAAGGGACTTCTTGCGAAATTTCTGAAAAGTAATCCAAGGGCCTATCTTGTCAATCTTAAATAAACCAAGGACTAAATTTGCCAAATCTGGATCTTCAGGGGTAATTTCTGCCAATTGCTGAAACTTGAGGGACTGATTCTGCCATTTCTTTAAAGTTGATCAAATCTTTCATAAATCATCCTCTCAGCAAAAAAATCTTCACAAATGCTCACTTCTGACCTTCCCGCTCAACTTTAGCACTCTTTCTCTCTCGTGCTCGGGTTTTTGTCAGATTTGTCTTTCTTTTGCGTGTTTTGTCATATCCGTACCTGCACATGCGTAATGTAACACCCCCAATTTCGTGATACGCAGCGGAATTCAAACTGGGTGTTACTTCATGGCACAACAGTCATAACAATAGAAAACGAACTCTAATGGAGTCGTTTTAAAAGATTTATCATTCGATTTATATAAATATCAGAGTTTACAAAAATGAGGTCCCAAATGATTCCAAGTTTACAAAATACATTAAATTGGTTTTCGAATGATAATAAAATTTATATCCTTCTTGAGTATCCGTGCTCCTCCGTGCCAGCCTCGTACAATATGGACCTGAAATACATGCTTAAAACTGTCAACACAAAGGTTGAGTGAAATTCATAGAGTTTAGAAAATCAGTTGAACACATAAGGTTTGTGTGGGTTACGTTGTTATACACCCATAATGTTGAAAACAA
The DNA here is from genome assembly GCA_910596185.1 of Chrysanthemum makinoi. Lineage (NCBI taxonomy): Eukaryota > Viridiplantae > Streptophyta > Magnoliopsida > Asterales > Asteraceae > Chrysanthemum > Chrysanthemum makinoi. The sequence goes on from OU343218.1 coordinate 163,900,070, forward strand.
AACAGATATTATTGCACTAAGCTCATGATGGTCATGTTTGGCAACAAGCATTTGGAAGCGTTTAGGAGCGACAAGCGATAAGCATTATAGATGAAAAGCTTGTTTGGCAACACCTCAACAAGCGTTAGAATATTGTCTTACTGATCCAATCTAAATGCTTCTTGATTAAGCATTCCACAGTTGCTCCAAGCGTTTAGTTTATGAAATTACATATATACCCTGTTGGGATATGAAAGTGCTGAAGACATGAAAGTACTGAATATATGAAAGTACTGTAAGCTGCAAAGTACTGGGAAAAGTCAAAGATTCAAAGTACTGCTAAAAACAAAGTCAAAGTACTGCACCTAAAAGTCAAAGTACTGCAAGAACAAAAGAACTGTTATTCGTTTATGGAATGTATTGTATTCTATGTTTAGATTACCTGTCGTACAAGGTTATCAATTGTAAACCGACTAGGATATCCTTGAGCCTATAAAAGGACTCCTAGATTGGCATTAGAAGTATGAGTCTATGAGTTTTAGAGTTTACGAATTCACAAGTTAATTAGTGTTTTAGAGAGAAGTTCGATTATCTTAGAGTTGTATTAGAGTATCTGCATAATAAGCAGATTTAGAGTTTATAATAAAAGGTTATTCTTCTTAGCTTTGTTAAGTAAATTCCGCATACTTGATAAAGATTGCTCAGTGTTTCTTTGTTAATAACTTAGGATTTATCCGAGGTTATTAAACCTTAACAAGCTAGTTAAGTTAGTTTGATTAAAGTATATCGATCCAACAAGTGGTATCGATCCAACAAGTGGTATCAGAGCTTGTGTGGAAACTCTGACTAGGAAGAAACCCTACTTCAACAATATTCAAGATGTCGACTGAAGCTGTTCCACCACCCTCAATCACCTCACTCAGAATTCCAATAATCAAGAAGGGAGAATATGATCTCTGGTGTATGAAGATGAGGCAGTACATTGCCATTACAGATCATGCTCTATGGAATGTAATTGTGAATGGGAATGAAGTTGTTCCAGATCCCATTGATATTCCTGGACAACCCAAGGCACCTAAGCCAGTATTACCAGCAGCAACCTTAAGGAATCAAGAGAAGGCACTCAACATTCTCTTATCTGCCATTCCATATGGTCATCTTCTCAAATTTCATGATGCTAAAGATGCTAAGCAGCTCTGGGCTGCTCTCAAGACCAGATTTGGAGGGAATGAAGCCTCTAAAAAGATGCACAGAAGTTTGCTAAAGCAACAATTTGAAACTTTCACAGTTGGTGAAAGAGAGAGTCTTGATGCTGCATATGATAGGTTTCAGAATCTTCTCAACATGTTGGAGCTATACAAGGCAGAAGTATCAGTTGAAGATGCTAATTTGAAATTTCTAAGGAGTTTGCCATCTTCATGGCATGTGATTGCTACAATGATCAGAGGACAACAAGGTTTGGATGTCATGGACTTTGATGATCTCTATCATCAACTTAAGGTGTATGAGCATGAGATGAGTGGTCAAACCAGTTCTAAGTCTCACAGTATTGCTTTTCTATCATCTGAAAAGAAGGCCAGTACTTCCATTAAAAGTACTGTTTCTCCTCAAAGTACTGCTGTCTATACACCCTCCTCATATGTTCAACAGGCCCCACCAATTACCACTATGGCCTCAGATGAAGTTATGTGCTCCTTCTTTGCACAACAAGCTAGTTTACCTGTCACTTATGAAGAAGATCTAGCACAGATTGAAGAAGATGCACTTGAAGAAATTGATATCAGATGGCAAGTTGCTATGATCACTGCAAGGATCAAAAAGTACATGAAGAAGACAGGCAAAAGCATTGATTTCAAACCAAAACAGGGCATAACTTTTGACAAATCTAAAATTGAATGCTTCAATTGTCAAAAGACTGGTCACTTTGCAAGGGAGTGCAGGTTTGCTAAGTATCAAGCAAATAGGACATCTGAAAAACCAAAACTTGAGCTTAAGGAAATTCCAATTACTAAAACAAAGGCTTTGGTTGCTCACGAAAAGTTATCAGAAGTTGACTGGAGTGAAGAGTTTGATGATGAACCAGTGACTTACTGTATGGTTGCAGTGGAAGAAGAAATTGAAGATTCAGTAGAAGCATTAGATTGGAGCACTGTTTTTGCTGAAGAACCTGAACATGCTGTTTTGGAATCTGATGATGGCTTTGGAGGATTTGACTGGAGCAAGGAAAGTGAAGATGATCCTGTTCAACTAGCATTGGTGGCTACCTCACCAAACCAATCTCCTATCTCTGAGGTATGCTCAAATTGCTATGATTTTATCATAAATTACTTAGCAGTTATGTGATTGAGAGAGATAATTGTGTTAAGGCTAGGTATGAGGTAGCAGGTTATCAAATAACCTTAGAATCTATGGAAGCCAAAATCTTAGCACATGAAACTAATGAAGTAGCTTGGGCTGAAAAATATGAACAACAAGATTACCAGTTAAAACTTAGTGAATGGAAATTAAACTGTAAAATTGCTGAAATTGAGAAATTAACTAAGGAAAGAGATGATTTGTTAGCTAAGTTTGCTGCTTGGGGTGAAGCTGGTCTGTCACATGTTTCTTATGTTCAAAAACAGCATAGAGCCTACCTTAAAACTGGATTAGGTTTTGGAATGGATTTTAGTAAGTTAGAAGAAAACCAATCTAGTAATCAGGATGAAGGTGAATATGAGGATATAACCACTAGTGATGAAGAACTCATTAATTATGTAGATACATCTTGTAATGATGGTTCAATAAGTGACTCACCTCCTGAATATAAGAAAGCTAATGATTATCATGCTGTTCCTCATCCCACTGGCATTCATCAACCCCTTAGGCCTGATGTTTCTCGTTTTGGAGTAGACAATCTAGAGTTTAGGAAAAAGCTAGTTGCTCAATCTAGGTCTGAAAAACCCAAAGAACCTGTTGAAAATGATGTTCAAAATCAAGCAGTACATTCAAATCAAAGTACTGCTCCACAAGCAGTACCTTCTTCAAAACCTTTTCAAAACAGTACTGCTAAACCTTTTTGGGATAATTTTGGTCAAAACAGGTTTAATCATTCACCAAGAAGGCAAAATAATTTTGGGCATAGACATAGAAGATGTCACTTTGGAAGTATGGGTCAGAAACTGTGTTTTGTGTGTTTTAGTTCTACTCATCTAATTAAAGATTGTGAACATCATTCAGAATACCTTAGAAAATTTCCAAAGAACAGGACTGCCAACCAGAAACCTAGAGAGCACAAACCAGTTTGGAATAATTCAAATAGGGTCAATCACAGAAACTTCTCACCGGATCATAGATATCCACACCAGCGAAAACCTTTTTCAAAACCTTCAGTATCTCACAGTACTTTCCAAAGTACTGTTAACTCTGGCCCAATACTTTCTCAAAGTACTGCTCAGACAAAACAAGGTACTGATCACACTACTTGGTATAGGAATCCTAGGAGATCTCACTATCAACCTAGAAGGTATTACAATTCACATAGGAGATTTAGATCACAGGAACCAAGTGTTAAAACAGAATGGGTTAAGAGGGAAAGTACTACAGAGGGACAGACAGTACTTTCAACCAAAAGTGAATCGATGTTTTGTGCTACAAGAAGAAAGAGATTTGTGTTGAAAAACCAGAAAGTTTTGAAAAACCACATGCTAAAGATCAAAAGATAATTTTGGATCATCATTTGAAAGATAGTGGACATTACATACTCAAAGAATTTGAGTTTGTAACTCCACAAGGGGAACACAAGTCAGTAATGGCTTGGGTTCCTAAAAGTTTCTAACTCTTTTCTTTATGTGCAGGGCAACCCAGAAGAGGAGCTTAAAGATCATTTATTGTGGATAGTGGTTGCTCTGGAAGTATGACAGGAGACAAAGAGATCCTGTCTGATTTTAGGAAGATTAGTGGAGGTAGAGTTGCATTTGGGAATGATCCCAATGGAGGAAAGATTACTGGAAAAGGGACTATCAAAGCAGGGCTTATAGATTTTGAGAATGTTAGATATGTGAAGGAGTTAAAGTTCAATCTATTGTCAGTATCACAAATCTGTGATAAAAAGCATCCTGTGTTATTCACTGACACAGAATGTCTTATCCTTTCCTCTGACTTTAAGCCTGTTGATGATTAATTAGTAGTTCTTAGAGTACCAAGGACAAATGATGTGTATAGTTTAGACATGAAGAGTCTACATTCTTATGGAAGAGCCACATGTTTGGTGGCTAAAGCAACATCTGAAGAGGCACATCAATGGCATAGACGATTGGGCCATGTTAACTTCAAGAATATCAACAAACTGGTCAAAGGCAATCTAGTTAGAGGTTTACCTTCAAAGACTTACAAGAATGATCAATCATGCTTGGCATGCAAGAAGGGTAAACAACACAAAGCTTCCTGCAAGAAGCTTGAGGAGAGAACTATTAGAGAACCTTTGGAGCTGTTACATATGGATTTGTTTGGACCTGTTTCTGTGGCAAGTTTAAACAAGAAAAAGTACTGCTTAGTTGTAACAGATGATTGCAGTAATTCAGTTGGGTATTTTTCTTGGGTTTTAAAGATGATACTTTCGATACTATTCAGACACTGATTATAGCCCTTGAAAACCAATTGAGACTCAAGGTTAGAGGTATTAGATGTGACAATGGGACTGAATTCAAGAACAAGCTTATGGATGAATTTTGTGCAAACAAAGGCATAAAAAGGGAGTTTTGTATTACAAGAACACCACAACAGAATGGTGTTGCAGAAAGAAAGAATAGGACTTTGATTGAAGCAGCAAGAACAATGTTAGCAGATTCTCACCTACCTATTCAGTTCTGGGCAGAAGCTGTAAGTACTGCTTGCTATGTACTTAACAGAGTCTCGGTTACCAAACCACAGATGAAGACACCATATGAATTGCTGATGGGCTATAAACCCAACATTCGTTGTATGAAACCTTTTGGATGTCCTCTTACTATTTTAAACACTATTGATAATCTGGGGAAGTTTGATGGCAAGTCAGAAGAAGGATACTTATTGGGTTATTGCACTAACAGTAAGGGCTTTAGAGTATACAACAAGGTTACTAAGAAGGTTCAAGATTGTCTTCATGTTGAGTTTTTAGAAGATCAAGACAATGAGAAAGGTAAAGGTCGTGATTGGATGTTTGATCTTGAGGTTTTAACTCCATCTATGAACTATGTACCTGTTAGAGAAGAAAATCAACCAGTGCACAGTGGAGAAGATTTACAATATGTTGTTCATGGAGTTCATATTAGACCTGATGCTGTTCCTGATGAAGATCCTGTTAGTCTAAAACAAAGTACTGAAGTTCCAAAACAAAGTACTGTTGCTCCACAGCAAAGTACTGTTGTTCCAGAATCCTCTTTATCTGCTGAGGATCAATCTATTCAAGAGGAACTTAATCAGATGCTTCTTCAAGATGTTTTAGCACATTCTTACACTGATGAACAAAGGAGAACTTATGAAGAGGCAAAGATGAAGAACAAGACTGCAGAGTACTCTCACAGTACTTTGGACAGTACTTTTGAACAAAGTACTGCTGCACCAGTTGACAGTACTTTAGATGATCTGGATGATCATACCATGGCTGGATTAGAAGATACTGATGATGAATTTGAAGATGAAGGTATTTTCCCAAATTCCAATGAAGGTGCTGATGTTACTAATTTAGAGGATAATTATGGAGTTCCACAGTCTCCAAACTTAAGAACTCATAAGGATCATCCTTTTGATCAAATCATTGGTCCTTCTACTTCTGGAGTGCTGACTAGACACAGAGCTAAGACTTTTTCTACACCTCACAATGCTTTACTTAGCTTTGTGTATAAACAAAACAGGCTGAATCATAAGGACCATCAAACCTGTCTATTTACTTTTTTTATCTCTCAAGAAGAACCCAAGAATATTGCTCAAGCTTTAACTAAAGAAAGCTGGGTTGAAGCTATGCAGGAAGAACTTCTTCAATTTAAACTTCAAGAGGTTTGGGTTTTATGTGATCTTCCAGATGGAAAGAGAGTTATTGGAACCAGATGGGTTTTTAGGGTCAAAAGAGATGAAAGAGGTAATGTTATCAAGAATAAGGCAAGGTTAGTAGCACAAGGATATAGAAAAGAAGAAGGAGTAGATTATGATGAAGTGTTTGCTCTTGTAGCAAGAATAGAAGCTATTAGAATATTTATTGCTTTTGCTTCTTATATGGGCTTTCAAGTTTACCAGATGGATGTCAAGAGTGCCTTTTTATATGGCAAGATTACAGAGGAAGTTTATGTCAAACAACCTCCTGGTTTTGAAGATCCTAAACACCCAAACAAAGTCTACAAGGTGGTTAAGGCTCTTTATGGCCTTCATCAGGCACCTAGAGCTTGGTATGAGAGACTCTCCACATTCTTATTGCAACATGGATATAGAAGGGGAACTATTGACAAGACTTTGTTTATCAAGAGAGACAAGAAAGATATCATGTTAGTTCAAGTTTATGTTGATGATATCATTTTTGGGGCTACCAAGCAATCCATGGTTAAGGAGTTTGAGCAGCTGATGCAGAAAGAATTTCAAATGAGTTCAATGGGAGAGTTGACTTTCTTTTTAGGACTTCAGGTTAAGCAGTCAAAGGAAGGTATTTTTATCAGTCAAGACAAGTATGTTACAGACATACTTAAGAAATTCAATTTTGATGATATGAAGGCTGTTACTACACCCATTAAATCTATCAATTCATTGGGCAAAGATGAAGATGGACACCCTGTTGAAGTCAAGCTTTATAGATCAATGATTGGCTCTCTTATGTATCTCACTGCATCAAGGCCTGATATTATGTTTGCAGTTTGTCTATGTGCTAGATATCAAGTCTCACCAAAGATCTCTCACATGAATGCAGTAAAGAGAATCTTCTGTTATTTGAAGCAACAACCAAAGTTGGGATTGTGGTATCCTAAAGAGTCACCTTTTCACTTAGAGGCTTTTTCAGATAGTGATTATGCAGGTGATAACTATGATAGAAGATCAACCACTGGCGGATGCCAATATCTTGGAAGAAGATTAGTCTCCTGGCAATGCAAGAAACAAACAATTGCAGCAACATCCTCTACTGAAGCTGAATATGTAGCTGCTGCAAGCTGTTGTGGACAAGTTTTGTGGATGCAAAATCAGCTCTTGGACTATGGATTCAATTTCAAGAATACTCCTATTAACATTGATAATGAGAGTACCATTTGTATTGTGAAGAATCCAGATTATCATTCCAAGACCAAGCACATCCAGATTAGGCATCACTTTATCAGAGATTGCTATGAGCACAGGCTTATTAATGTGGTTAAGGTTCATACAGATGATAATGTAGCTGACTTACTTACCAAAGGTTTTGATGTTTCTAGATTCACTCACTTGGTGGTGAGCATTGGCATGATTAACTACTGAGCTACATTTAAGGGGAGGACTATTTAGTATTTGTATAGTCTTGTGTAATGCTTGAGGGGAGGATAGTTATGTATACTTAGTTGATACTGGAGAAATTGGAAAAGTATTGTTTTTCGTGAAAGTACTGCTTGGAAAGTACTGCTTGGGAAAGTACTGCTTACGTGGAAGTATTGTTTGTCTTATTAAAGTACTGTTCCAACGGTTATCTTGAGGGGTAATTACTGCTAACGGTAACAATGTTATTTTAGGTTGTGATTTTTCAAATCTCACCTATAAATACCTACTTTCCGATTTTCCCTCGCATATTGATACATTAGAAACTTTTCCATCTTTCTCTCATCCTATTCATATTCTTCGATTCCAATTCTTTTGTGCTTACATAATCAACAATGGCGAATCGTCCTACTGTTTCAAAGCATAATATGGTCGCTAATTTGGATAAGACTGACGCGAATATACTCTTTCATGATATAATTGATTATCTTACTGGTTCGCCTATCAGTTATGCTCTTTTAGTGGAGCCGGATATAATTGAGCCCTGGATTCAAGAATTTTGGGCTAATGCTAGAGATAACATGGAGAATGACGAATATTATATTAGATCAACAGTTGCTGGAAGAACTATTAAGATTACTGAAGCCTCCATCCGAGACGATTTATTGTTCAATGATGCCGATGGGGCTCTAAGGTTTGATAAGCAGTTGATATGGGATACTTTTCGACATATTGGTTATGAAGGCTCTTTGAACGAACAAACGTTTAGAAAACAATTATTTTGTCCGCATTGGAAGTTTTTGGTTCATGTGTTGCTCCATTGCATAAGTGCTAAGAGTACCTCTTGGGAGCAGTTTGGGTCAAATATAGCATCTGCTATGGTTGGGTTAGCTACAGATAGAGTTTTTAACTTCTCAAGGCTAATACTGGATGGAATGCTCTCACATATTTCACATGGATCTACTTGGCTAATGTACCCAAGGTTTATACAGGTTTTCTTAAACAAGCAACTTTCTGATGTGCCAAAACCTACAGCTTTATTGCCTGTTATTGTTCAACAATCCAAGATTTTTACTTTTATGGCAAAAAGGAGTGTTTTATTCAGGGGTCCAGATACTCCTTTAACAACTTCCATGATGGATGTTGTTCAGGCTGTTAGAGCTGATACTGAAGGTACTGCATCTGCAAGTACTGCTTCTCCACAGGCTACATCAAAAGAAGGTACTGCATCTCTACAAGGTACTGCTTCTCCTAGTCCTGAACTTCAAGAAGATGTTGCAGTTTCACCTTCTCCATCTCCACAAGGGTCTGTTCCTGTTTCTCAACCAGAGGATCATTCACCTATTCAAGGAGAGGATTCACATACCATACCTCCTGATGAAATCACATTGGATAATTATGTTTTGACAAGGGAGTTGGTCAAGTTGAAAAAGACTACAGAGGTTCAAGCCAAACAGATAAAGAAATTAAAACTGAAGTTTCGAAGGCTAAAGACTTTTGTGTGGCCATTGGTTCAAGAATTTCGAATCTGGGTTAAATCCAAGAAAAAGGCGCAAAAGCAGTTTAGGAAAAACAAACGCCACAAGGTTCATCAACAATCTTCTGTCAACTTGGGGAGGAATTTAAAAAAAGATAATTTGAAAGAAGATGTTGAGAAGGAGAAACAACCTGAAAGTACTGATGAACAAGAAAAGATCATTCAAGGTACTGATGAACAAGAGGAACAAGTTCAAGGTATTGAACAACAAAGTACTGAACAAGTTCAAGGTACTGAACAACAAAGTACTGAACAAGTTCAAGGTACTGAACAAGTTCAAGGTACTGAACAACAAAGTACTGAACAACAAGGTACTGAACAACAAAGTACTGAACAACAAAGTACTGCTCTTCAACAGCAAAGTACTTTTAGACAAGAAGTGATAACTCCAAGAGTTTTGAATTTTGAAGAGGAAGCTGGTCCTTCTACAACTGTTATACAAGAAGAGGAGGAAGCTATACTCAAACCAATTCATTCTGCAAGTGATGATGAGTTCATTGCTACACTTTTAGAAGATTTATCACAACCTAGAGGTGGTGTTACTGTTAGAGAAGTGCAAGAAGATGAACAACAAAGAACTTCTCAACTTGCAATTGATCCTAAGGATAAAGGGAAAGGTGTTTTAGTAGAAGAAAAGAAGAAGAAACTTTCTTTGGCAGAAATTAGAGAAATTGAAGTTGCTAGGAATGAAGCTGCTGCTAGAAAACTTCAAGAAGAGTTAAATGCTAAAGATAGAGCAACTCAAGAAGCTGAAGAAGCTCAAAGTAGAGAAGCGGCTAAAAAGTTGCAAGAGCAATTAGATGCTGAAACTAATGAACCATTACAATCACCTACTCCTGTTAGATATATGCCTAGAAGACCTAATTTAGCTAAGGACAGGAATGCTATGATGGCATATTTGAAAGGTTGAGGGTATAAATGATTGCAAAAGTTGAACTATGTTGACATGAAAAGACTCTATGATGCTGAGACAGAAGCTTATAAGAAGAGTGTTGCAGATATCAAGGATTTTAGAGAAGAAGCTTCTTGGACTGAAGCTGAAAGGAAAAAGAGCTTAAAAAGAAAAAGAAAAACTGAAGTTACAGATAGACAGTTTTCAAACAAAGAAAGAGTTGAATTAAGATCTGAGTCTAAAGATGCATTAAGAAATTATCTCAGAGTGGTAGATTTTGATTATTCAAAAGAAGATGCTGACATGAAGATGAACAGATCTCAGATTAGTGCTTTTGATATTGTGAAATCCAAAGAAGGAGATTATATGATTTTTCATAAGGAAGATGAAAGCTTCAAAGTTTTCAATAGGCTATGGGATTTGTTACATATTATAGATATAGTGGATCTATTCTATCTATATAAAGTGGTAAAAGCTTATTTTGGAGATATTCCATCAGAAGAAATTGGTCTGGTTTTGCTTGGAGATCTCATAACCATGTGGGAAACAGAAGAGGAAAGCACTGATGATATATGGAAAAATCAAGAAAACTGGGAAATTGTTTGCTGGAGATTCTTTGAAGAATCTGGAGTTCATGTTTTAGAGCTGGAGAATGGTAAAATGATACACATTTTTGTAAACAGAAGATATCCTCTCACAGTTGAGCTCATGAGAAGAATGCTAGAGCATGGATTGGAAGTAGAAGAGGATAATGAAACTGCTTGCATGGTTATCAATTTATTTATCAACTGGACTATCATTGCTGAAGAAGATGAATAAACTGGTATGAATTTTATTGAATAATTTATTTTTGATAAATCAGTACTTTATTCAAAGTACTGCTGATCAAACAGTACTTTCATCAAAGTACTGCTTGCAGCTTTTTAAAACCAGTTAAGTGATTTTTTTTTAAAGAAACCTTTTGCTAAAGTATAAAATATTTTGAAACAAAGGTTAAATGAATTAAATGGATTTTGAGATGGAAACATCATTAGGTAATCAATCCACCATGGTTACAAAAGGATTGGCTAATCCATGAGCAAACGGCTCTAGTAAAGTTATATCAAATCTGTTTTTAGTTGACAACTTGCTAATAAGTTGTATGGTAATCAACTCACCATATCAGTTAATGTGAAGAGTTGGCTAGCCCACAAGAAAATGGCTTGTGGTAAAGGCAGTGGAAAAACCATTATTGGTAATTAGTTCACCATTAGATAGAAGAACTAACTAGTCCAGAAGGGTACAGCTTTTGGTAAAGACAAATTAAATCTGTTGATAGCTGATGATTTGCTAAAAATCATATGGTTATCAATGTACCATGGTCTTAAACACCAAAACATTTGGCTACTCCAAAGATAATGGCTTTGGTAAAGAGATCTAAATCCATTAAATTTTCAATGATTCACCTCTCACAGGAGTTAACACACCTGGAAGTGATGAGAATAGTATGCAACTTACACTGAATTAATGTACAAATTGTCATATGTTGCTGTGTTGCTGAAAAGATGGAGCTTGCTGAATACTGCTGAGAAAGAACAATTCTAAGAGATACTTTGACAAGCACAGACACTACAGAGATGTACTAAAAAGACAAAGAAACAATCTGTCCTTAAAGATGAAGCTGTTAAAGATACATTCACAAAGGAACTTGAAGTCAAGCAAGTAGAATTCAAGTTAGGGGAGGATTGTTGGGATATGAAAGTGCTGAAGACATGAAAGTACTGAAGATATGAAAGTACTGTAAGCTGCAAAGTACTGGGAAAAGTCAAAGAGTCAAAGTACTGCTAAAAACAAAGTCAAAGTACTGCACCTAAAAGTCAAAGTACTGCAAGAACAAAAGAACTGTTATTCGTTTATGGAATGTATTGTATTCTATGTTTAGATTACTTGTCGTACAAGGTTATCAATTGTAAACCGACTAGGATATCCTTGAGCCTATAAAAGGACTCCTAGATTGGCATTAGAAGTATGAGTCTATGAGTTTTAGATTTACGAATTCACAAGTTAATTAGTGTTTTAGAGAGAAGTTCGATTATCTTAGAGTTGTATTAGAGTATCTGCATAATAAGCAGATTTAGAGTTTATAATAAAAGGTTATTCTTCTTAGCTTTGTTAAGTAAATTCCGCATACTTGATAAAGATTGCTCAGTGTTTCTTTGTTAATAACTTAGGATTTATCCGAGGTTATTAAACCTTAACAAGCTAGTTAAGTTAGTTTGATTAAAGTATATCGATCCAACATACCCTCATTTGTTTAATCATTTATTTTATTTTAATATGTATATGACCTTTTTCGTAATTTTACAATTTATAATTACTGCTACAGCTACGTTACCAAACACATTTTTTAAACAAACAACTACAGCTTACTGCTTACTGCTACTGCTTACTACTTACTGCTACTGCTACATATCGCCAAACATAGCCGATACCGAACACGTTAACAGCTTGTCAATAGAAATTGATATTATAGTAACAGTTGCCCTAATAGGTAATTTGACAATAAACCTATAGATCTTCAAATATAGTGCGTTTGTTTGCCTACCCGGTCAACACAAACAGGATTCGTCAATCCCAATAGGCCTATCCACAATATTCGCGTTCACTCGCAAGTGATTAATGGTTCATGATAGTAGGGACTTAAGATTGGCAATAGTGGTACTTAGTGCAAATAATATATTCAGATAAGCATACAGTTTGAAAGCAATGTGTTCGATTTAAAATAAAGCATGTATCTCCCCCAAGGATTTGTAAAAAAATTAAGTAATAGAAAGTGGGGCTATGAACTCACCTCAGAGTAAATGATATCAAATGTATAATGAGAATGATGGATATGCCGTGAGAACTTCTACGAGCAACCTAGAATAGGATGTTGCGCCTTAGGTTTGAAATAATGATGCAAAAGAAATAACAAACCTATATACGTCTCTATGTTGATCATGATGTAGTACATGGTTTTTCTGTATGTCGTTTATAGAAATGGTCTAGTTGTGAAAACGTATTTAGTTTATAGATGTCGTACTACCGTTCGGGCCATCATAATTCAGAGGTCATGTAGTAAACGTTCGAGGAGCTAGGACACTTTAAATCGTAAATCCAGCAACTCGTCGATACGTTCTACTCAAATGAAACCCCTCACATGAAGCTCCCTACTATTGTAGCACTTAGTAGATATAACATATGTTTTGAGTGAAGATTGTTATCTAAATAATTTTATCATGTTTTTTACAAGTTCTCATTGCTTACTAGAGAATACAACTTATTAACATGTTCAAGAATGAAGTTTTGGTAAAAATCGTCAGAAAAGGGTAAAATGGTTATTTTTCCGTTACTTGTGAAAACACTATTTCAAAGATTAAATGAAGTTTTGTTAATTTATATGTAACTAGCTATGAAAATAACTTTGTTTTGATTTTAGTTGTGACAAAAGTATAGTCATGAAACTATATATAGGGCAGTTTCAGTTTTTGAAAGAATATGGCCTATTAAAGCGTTTTCAAGGTCCGAGCTTCTTTACAACTGAATGAAAACGGCGTTCCAGACAACTTTTGTGTTTTAACTTTTTGATGATTCGGACCAGAAGTACCACTTTTAACACAGACAGACCCTTAACAGCAAGCTATTTGGCAGTTTCGGCGTTTTGGTTTTGCTAACTTCTTTTGACTATAACTTTTGACTCGTTTGTCCGTTTCGGGTGATTTAAGTTGCTGCGTTTAACTTTTTATCTTGTCTACCATACTATGTAACTTAGAAAGTCCATATGTGACTGGTTTTAATGGTTTCAAACGTGTAGAATATGACTAGTTTACTAGTTTGTTACTTTTACGACAATATATGAATTAAAACATGTGATTGAGTATATGTACATCATGAATCAACATAGTAACTATATATATAGCATGAAATTGTTAAGATTATGAATAATAAAGATGAGATGATGGTGGTGATTAGTTGCTTACAACTTTTGGCTTTCAATTAAGAAAGGAGTAACTAGTAAGGATCGGACTTTGATTGAACACATAGGACCTTGGATTGAGCTAGATTTCTACACCTTGGCACCCTTGCAATCTTGAAGAGTTGGTGATGAAGTACTAAGTGACTTGAGTGGATCTAAACTCAAGAAGATCACTTAAACTTGCTAGAGATTTGATGTAGTAACTTACTACTTGAAACTTCTTTGCATAAACTTGGAGTTTAAGAACAAATTATGAAAGATATGATGGTTTTATGCTATGAATGACCCAATTCAGTTTATGAGGGTGTTTAGGATGTATTTCACTTGCTATTTATAGGAGGGTAAGTTTGGTTAACCATATATTGGGTTAAATGTTAACCATGGTTAAGTTAGGACACATGTAATGATCTAAATGAACCATGGTTAGGATGATGCCACCAAAATGATGACTACCCTCCTAAGGTCGGCCGTGAAGAGATAAGATGACTTAGGTGGATAGTTTTGATATTATCTTGGTTACGGAGTGAGTTTTGGTTCCGTTAATCGCTAACTGTAAGCCGTTAAGCCATAAAACGTAAAACCGGGTATCGTAAAAATATGAAACTTATAGGAATGATTAAACTCATCATTATACTCCATCTAAAAATATAAAAAGGGTGATAAGTATCATTGGGTGAAAAAACGCTGCTTAAAACTGGAATTACGGGTCAAAAACGCGTAATTCGCAATTTATCAGAAAAGAACGAAATTTCAGGGAAATGACCGTGAATTTATTTAAAGTAGACTAAAATTAGTCTAAAAATGATATGAGATGTCAAAATGTGGTTTTCGTCGTATGTGGGATAACTTAACAGTTATACGTGAAGTTTAAAAGTTACGCGATTTAAGCAAAAATGTAGAACTTACAAGCTTAATTTCTTTATGGTCAAAGGAGAAGGGAAATATGTTTGACTTTTCCAAAAATGTAAAAGTTTCTAAACATCTTATAAAACACAGTGCAGGAATGGTTAAATCTGGGGCTACGTAGATTTGTTTAAAACGTAAGTTTAGTCTCGTACGGCTCAGGGTTTATTTGGTAACATTTAAAAGAAATATTAAAAATTCTCAAATTAATTATGAGTGATCTAAAAATTAATCTGATGTGAGGAAAATTGTCAGAGTTGATTTTCGTGATGCGCGGGATGTTTAAATGGTGTTCCGACCAAAATGAAACTTTAAAACGATATTTTCTTTATAACCTTTGCGAAAATTATCTAACGATTGTCAAACTCTTAGGATATTACTAAAATAAATTATCTTACGAGAATGTGAAATAAAATTTTTACGGGAAGAATAGTGAAAGTGAATAGTAAAAGTGAATAGTAATTTCTCGAGATGAATAGTAAAAATTTGAGAATGGATAGAAATCCTGAAAATGCGAATTGTTACAGTCTCACCACCTTAGTGGGAATTCCGTCCCGGAATTCAGTGTGTGTTATCCGATGTTGAAGTGTCTAGGGACATGAGGGTGTATATTCCGAATCCTAATCTTTGCGTTCTCAAGTTTCTGGTCATAGAATGTATTATGTACCATGTGGCTTAAGTTGATAACCTAAAGGGTTTTGCTAAAATCTTATAGAGTCCAATATACCTAAATTTTGGCTTTTCCCGATTCTCAAAACGAATCATATCTTATTGTATCGAGGCTATCAATAAAACCTTAATTTCTAACATGGAGTTTTTGGTGATAGTGTGCGGCATGGAGCCTAATTTGTATTTGTATGGTTTCCTTAGTTGTTTCGTGGGTGATCTCTGAACACCTTAGTCCAGCAAATGGTTAACTAACACTTTCGTATATATAGTGTCTCAAATGGAATAGTTTTGTTGTTGTTAGGGTAACTGTTGTTAATCAAAGGTGTAAGATTTTGTTGATGTGAAATAGTTTATAATGATGTGATAATTGTTGTAGGAAAGTCTTGCTAGTGGCAAGTGGTTATCCAAACCATTTCCAAAGTTGATCATGTCTTAGGTGGTTTCGGGATGAAGGTCATAGTGTTTATGTCTACTAGTGTTTCAAAGAGACGTGATACTGTGAAGTTTTACATACTGACTTATAAGGGGTTCAGATAATGACGTTGATGATTAGAAGAGTGTAGCGTCTGTTTACCATTATTCTTAGGTAGAGATGTCAAGTTTAGTTTAAAATCAAAAGTGAATGACGGAATGATATCCTTGAAACCTAATCAGGCTAGTACTTCTAAGAAATGACGAGAAGATTTGATGACTATCCCAAGATAGTAGATAGGATTATTTCATAAATGAAAACTTTCAAGAATGAAATTAGGTAGTATAAATAAGTATTAAGATCTCGCTTAGTGGTAAAACACTATCATGTCTCTAGATCTTTTTAATGAATTCTGGTGGTTTATCGAGTTTAAGTAGGAAATCAACCTGAATATAATACTTGTATAACTATTCTCAGTGTTTGAAAAATTTAAGTCGAACATAGTTAGTCAGACTATGTTCCACTATCCATAGGTTAAATATAGCTGACTAGACTATATTTAGCCGAGGTTCGATAAATTTTCCAAATACCTAAATTAGGTATACTTGTGATATGTCCATAGCTTTTGAGAAATTGTCCACTAAGCAAATGCGGTATCAAAGCACTCAGTTGCAAGTCCTGGCCATAA
Organism: Chrysanthemum makinoi; assembly: GCA_910596185.1. Classification (NCBI taxonomy): domain Eukaryota; kingdom Viridiplantae; phylum Streptophyta; class Magnoliopsida; order Asterales; family Asteraceae; genus Chrysanthemum; species Chrysanthemum makinoi. The sequence continues at coordinate 163,916,587 of OU343218.1, forward strand.
AAGACTTGTAACCCATGTTTTCACATTCCATTGCATAGAAGATAGTATGGGTAGATACGTGTGGAAAGGAAATCTTAAGTAATTCTAAAATAGTCTATACTTGGCTAGAATCACGAACCTTTAACAATGAAGGTTTCAGAAGAGAATTTTGATGAATGTAGAGAAAGTTGTTGAACTTCAGCTTTTGTAGATGATGAGTCAATTTATCTTTTAGAAATCCTATTTCTTGTATTTCCATTAGGGAAATTTATAGACTGTGACGGGTTTCATGTAAAATGATTTCATATAATGTTTATAAGATAATTTTTAGAGACTATTGTATAACTTACAATATCTGGGGAGTAGTTGAGACCATTGTGCAACTCACAATGTCTGAGAAATAGTTGAGACCATTGTGTAACTCACAATGTCTAGGAAATAATAGAGACCATTGTGCAACTCACAATGTCTAAGAAATGATGGAAAGATCATTGTGTAACCCGCAATGTCTTGAGAAATGATGAAGAGACCTTTGTGTAACTCACAATGTCTTGAGAAAAGATGAAGAGGTCATTGTGTAACCCACAATGTCTTGAGAAATGATAGAGAGATCATTGTGTAACTCACAATGTCTTAAGAAATGATGGAGAGACCATTGTGTAACTCACAATGTCTTGAGAAATGATGGAGAAATCATTGTGCAACTCACAATGTCTTGAGAAAAGATGGAGAGACCATTGTGTAACCCACAATGTCTTGAGAAATAAATGAGACCACTGTAGGATTTACAGTGTCTGAGAATGTAATAGAGATCACTGTAGGATTTACAGTGTCTAAGAATGTAATAGAGACCACAATATCTCACAGTGTCTTGTAAAATGAATGAGACCATTGTATCTCACAATGTCTGGGAAGTAGGAAAGACCATTGTAGTCAGTTACAATGTCTTGGAGGAAGTTTCGTAATCCTAAAATGCATGAGTAGATGCATGATTGGGAGATTGGGAAAATATGATTGTGCCGTAATGCCTTAGAATAGGAATACGCAGATATGTTGAGTACTTTGTTTATGATTGAAATTATGTCAAGTGTATATATCAATATATTAGTATGTTTGTATAGCTTAAAATGCCTAAAAGTCACATAATCGTCTGAGGATGGAAGGCACGGAGAACGGAAGGCTATAAAATGTTTTTGTTTGTAAAAGTAGTTATAGTTTAGGTCACAATTAGACCCGTTTCTCTATCATTAAGGCTTTGATACCAATCTGTAACACCCCCAATTTCGTGATACTCAGCGGAATTCAAACTGGGTGTTACTTCATGACACAACAATTATAACAATAGAAAACGAACTCTAATGGAGTCGTTTTAAAAGATTTATCATTCGATTTATATAAATATCAGAGTTTACAAAAATGAGGTCCCAAATGATTCCAAGTTTACAAAATACATTAAATTGGTTTTCGAATGATAATAAAATTTATAGCCTTCTTGAGTATCCGTGCTCCTCCGTGCCAGCCTCGTACAATATGGACCTGAAATACATGCTTAAAACTGTCAACACAAAGGTTGAGTGAAATTCATAGAGTTTAGAAAATCAGTTGAACACATAAGGTTTGTGTGGGTTACGTTATTATACACCCATAATGTTGAAAACAAAACAAATATTATTGCACTAAGCTCATGATACCGAAAACGTTAACAGCATGTCAATAGAAATTGATATAATAGTAACAGTTGCCCTAATAGGTAATTTGCAAATAAACCTATAGATCTTCAAATATAGTGCGTTTGTTTGCCTACCCGGTCAACACAAACGGGATTCGTCAATCCCAATAGGCCTATCCATAATATTCGCGTTCACTCGCAAGTGATTAATGGTTCATGATAGTAGGGACTTAAGATTGGCAATAGTGGTACTTAGTGCAAATAATATATTCAGATAAGCATACAGTTTGAAAGCAATGTGTTCGATTTAAAATAAAGCATGTATCTCCCCCAAGGGTTTGTAAAACAATTAAGTAATAGAAAGTGGGGCTATGAACTCACCTCAGAGTAAATGATATCAAATGTACAATGAGAATGATGGATATGCCGTTAGAACTTCTACGAGCAACCTAGAATATGATGTTGCGACTTAGGTTTGAAATAATGATGCGAAAGAAATAACAAACCTATATACGTCTCTATGTTGATCATGATGTAGTACATGGTTTTTGTGTATGTCGTTTATAGAAATGGTCTAGTTGTGAAAACGTATTTAATTTATAGATGTCGTACTACCGTTCGGGCCATCATAATTCAGAGGTCATGTAGTAAACGTTCTAGGATCTAGGACACTTTAAATCGTAAATCCAACAACTCGTCGATACGTTCTACTCAAATGAAACCCCTCACATGAAGCTCCCTACTATAGTAGCACTTAGTAGATATAATATATGTTTTGAGTGAAGATTGTTATCTAAATAAGTTTATCATGTTTTTTACAAGTTCTCATTGCTTACTAGAGACTACAACTTATTAACATGTTCAAGAATGAAGTTTTGGTAAAAATCGTCGGAAAAGGGTAAAATGGTTATTGTTCCGTTACTTGTGAAAACACTAGTTCAAAGATTAAATGAAGTTTTGTTAAGTTAATATGTAACTAGCTATGAAAATAACTTGGTTTTGCTTTTAGTTGTGACAAAATTATAGTCATGAAACTATATATAGGGCAGTTTCAGTTTTTGAAAGAATATGGCCTATTAAAGCGTTTTCAAGGTCCGAGCTTTTTATATTAAAGGAAAACGGCGTTCCGGACAACTTTTGTGGTTTAACTTTTTGATGATTCGGACCAGAAGTACCACTTTTAACACGGACAGACCCTTAACAGCAAGCTATTTGGCAGTTTCGGCGTTTTGGTTTTGCTAACTTCTTTTGACTATAACTTTTGACTCGTTTGTCCGTTTCGGGTGATTCAAGTTGCTATGTTTACCTTTTTATCTTGTATACCATAGTATGTAAGTTATAAAGTCCATATGTGACTGGTTTTAATGGTTTCAAACATGTAGAATATGACTAGTTTACTAGTTTGTTACTTTTACGACAATATATGAATTAAAACATGTGATTGAGTATATGTACATCATGAATCAATATAGTAACTATATATATAGAATTAAATAGTTAAGATTATGAATAATAAAGATGAGATGATGGTGGTGATTAGTTGCTTACAACTTTTGGCTTTCAATTAAGAAAGGAGTAACTAGTAAGGATCGGACTTTGATTGAACACTTAGGACCTCGGATTGAGCTAGCTTTCTACACCTTGGCACCCTTGAAATCTTGAAGAGTTGGTGATGAAGTACTAAGTGACTTGAGTGGATCTAAACTCAAGAAGATCACTTAAACTTGCTAGAGATTTGATGTAGTAACTTACTACTTGAAACTTCTTTGCATAAACTTGGAGTTTAAGAACAAATTATGAAAGATATGATGGTTTTATGCTATGAACGACCCAATTAAGTTTATGAGGGTGTTTAGGATGTATTTCACTTGCTATTTATAGGAGGGTAAGTTTGGTTAACCATATATTGGGTTAAATGTTAACCATGGTTAAGTTAGGACACATGTAATGATCTAAATGAACCATGGTTAGGATGATGCCACCAAAATGATGACTCCCCCCCCCTAAGGTCGGCCATGAAGAGATAAGATGACTTAGGTGGATAGTTTTGATATTATCTTGGTTACAAAGTGAGTTTTGGTTCCGTTAATCGCTAACTGTAAGCCGTTAAGCCATAAAACGTAAAACCGGGTATCGTAAAAATATGAAACTTATAGGAATGATTAAACTCATCATTATACTCCATCTAAAAATATAAAAAGGGTGATAAGTATCATTGGGTGAAAAAACGCTGCTTAAAACTGGAATTACGGGTCAAAAACGCGTAATTCGCAATTTATCATAAAAGAACGAAATTTCAGGGAAATGACCGTGAATTTATTTAAAGTAGACTAAAATTAGTCTAAAAGTGATATGAGATGTCAAAATGTGGTTTTCGTCGTACGTGGGATAACTTAACAGTTATACGTGAAGTTTAAAAGTTACGCAATTTAAGCAAAAATGTAGAACGTACAAGCTTAATTTTCTTTATGGTCAAAGGAGGAGGGAAATATGTTTGAATTTTCCAAAAATGTAAAAGTTTCTAAACATCTTAGAAAACACAGTGCAGGAATGGTTAAGTCTGGGTCTACGTAGATTTGTTTAAAACGTAAGTTTAGTCTCGTACGGCTCAAGGTTTATTTGGTAACATTTAAAAGAAATCTTAAAAATTCTCAAATTAATTATGAGTGATCTAAAAATTAATCTGATGTGAGGAAAATTGTCAGAGTTGATTTTCGTTATGCGCAGGATGTTTAAATGGTGTTCCGACCAAAATGAAACTTAAAACGATGTTTTCTTTATAACTTTTGCGAAAATGATCTAACAATTGTCAAACTCTTAGAATATTACTAAAATAATTTATCTTACGAGAATGTGAAATAAAATTTTTACGGTATGAATAGTGAACGTGAATAGTAAAAGTGAATAGTAATTTCTCGAGATGAATAGTAAAAATTTGAGAATTGATAGAAATCCTGAAAATGCGAATTGTTACACATAAACTCAAGAAACAACAAATATTAGGAATAAACGGCTCTTTCTTGGTTATTTTGGGCCTGATTTGGTAAAGAAAAAATTTGTGTTTTAGCACATATCAAAATACCCCAGAAGAGACGATTGTCGTGTCCTCACGCAATGCAATCAACTCACGCTTCTAAAACCAATGATTTCAATCTCTTTCTACTAAACCTTTGAAAAGTAGCAAAGATTCCTCAAAAGAGATTAAGAAACCCTTAATTCTAAAAATTCCTCGTTTACCTTTTATTTCTCATATAGATATTACGATTAAGCACTTTCTGATTATGAGTGACAGTTTGTTGAACTTTCATGTCAATCAATAACTCCAACATTTTTCAAAAGACATTTTAGGATCACGGAGTAAGAAACACAACTCAGCGAGGAGTGACCATACGGATAGAATACATCGTCCCTGATTTTTCACAAGTCCCCAAACTAAGCGTAAAATCGAAATCATTGTTAAATATGGTAGATGCTAACACTACCCATGGAAGTTACTTGTGTAATTACATTTTGCTCCCATTTTCCTATTTTCCTCAATTTATTTTATTTTTGTGAGAAATGAATTTCTTCAAATTTCTCGTTTCGATAATTATTAATCCGGTAAAGATATGAAGCTAAGTCGCTAATTAGTTATCCATCTTCTCTCAAGAACCATTGTCTTAAAAATGAGGTCCACATCAAGGAATTTTTATTCACTTATATTTTTTGACTTTTTTTTTTGCACTTATACTTTGACTTATATGAGCTATGAACCACGGAGCTTCACGGGGTAATTCCAAGACCTTACACGTTTCATAATAAAGGATCCAAGGGCCGTTACTACGGAGAATTCCAAGACTCTAGGCATTCATGAAATGAGGATCCCAATGTGTTAAACCAAGACCTCACCCAATTCCGGCTAAAGGTCCAAGGGCCGACGTAAGAGGGTAGCCAAGACCTAAACGCCTACTTTCGAAATAAGGATCCAAGGGTTCGATCTCGAACCGCAGCTCATAACTTTATTTATTACTTATTACTTATTTATTACGAGTCCTTGATGTGTACCCAATTTTTAAAACAAAGATTCTTTTAAGAAGATAAAGAACTAACTATCGCCAAAAACTCAACATCTCTAATTATTTATTCACAGATATGGGGTGAAATAATTTTGTAGGAACAAAAAGCCATAAGTACCTTCGATGGGCTCTAAAGAGAACCATCTACTCCACGCTTAGCATCTAAACTCATAAGTAACTCTATCATTCCTCGATCTCCGCAAGTTTAAAATCCCAAATAATGAGATCCACGGATGCTTAGCCGATAATTTAATTATCTATGGTTAAGGGAACAAGCTAGGTCTCAACACGCCCTGTCAAGTCAGAATTCTATTCCTACTCTCACCAGCGGAAAGTCAACAAGGTGTCAAAACGTATATTAACTTAGCGAATGCTTCGTCAAATAATCTCAAGTGTCGCATTTTTAAAGTCACTTATTAGAAACTAGCAAATTCTTGTTTAAGCTTCGCATATTTAAAATCACTTAGGGAGACTTGCAAATTCTTGGCCTTGTGAGCTAGAATCGCATTTTATAGCCTCTTGTCTAAGTAATTAGCAAAGACTATTTCAAGAAAACGCATATTTAAAGAAACTTTTAGGAGACTCGCAAAGACTTTTCAATCATAAAACTAGCAAAAGCTTACAAAAAAAATTTTAATTTTCTCATTTTTGCATAATTTTTTTCATTTTCTAAGGAAAAACGGGGTTGCGAGAGTACACGACAAAAAACAAGCAAGTGCGGTTAAATCAAATCGAAGATTACCCACCCCAGACTAAAACGAAACATTGTCCTCAATGTTTAAAGGCAAGGGTAATAACGAGAATCTAAAAGCCGTTTATTACGTATGCTAAAAGATAAACGTTAGTCGATAAGATTTCGGATATAGGATTTCCAGCAGCATCGATCATGAAACTCGAGTGGAGAAAAGACAAACTTCGAGCACGAGAGTCTTCATATCGGGAAAATCCTAGACAAACATCACAAACAACCAAACACGAGAAATCGAAGAGGCTAATCCCTTCACGTCACTTATTAGAAAATAGAAAGAAGATAGAGATAAGCATGGGGTGCCTCCCACGAAGCGCTACTGTTTTTGGTCACCGAGTCGCTAGCTTGACTCGATCCCCGAATTCAATTGTCCTTAGAGAAAGTTTGGAGATCCGGGACAACCATAGACGCGATGTCCCCTCCAAAGTAATGCTTAACACGATGACCATTCACCTTAAAGTTTGGGCCATCGGGCTGAGATAGCTCTAAAGTTCCATACGGGAAAACCTGAGCAACGGTGAATGGTCCGGACCAACGGGTTTTGAGTTTGCCTGAGAATATCTTCAATCGAGAATTAAAGAGGAGGACTTGATCACCAACGTTGAACACGCGGTTTTTGATTTTAGCATCATGAATCCTCTTAGTCTTCTCTTTGTAAATCAAAGAATTCTCGTAGGCTTGATCCCTAAGTTCATTTAATTCATTCATTTGAACTTTCCGGTGATCACCCGCGGTCTTAAGGTCAAAGTTCACATGTTTCAAGGCCCAGTATGCCTTATGCTCGAGCTCGATGGGCAAGTGACAAGCTTTTCCATACACCAACTTAAATGGGGTACTCCCGATGGGTGTCTTGTATACGGTGCGAAAAGCCCATAATGCATCATCTAACTTATCGGCCCATGAAGCTCGATTTTCTCCTACAGTCCTTTCTAATATCCTTTTCAAACCACGATTGGAGACCTCAACTTGTCCGCTCGTTTGCGGGTGATACGCGGTAGAAAGACGGTGAGTAACCCCATATTTGGACATAACTTTAGCAAATTGTTCATTACAGAAATGGGTACCGCGATCACTAATGATAGCACGAGGTGCTCCGAATCGGGATAACAAGTTCTTAAGAAACTTTACAACCACTCGGGCGTCATTGGTGGGGAGCGCCTTCGCTTCAACCCATTTAGACAAGCAGTCGACGACCACGAGGATGTACTTATTACCCTTAAATGATGGAAATGGTCCCATAAAATCGATGCCCCAAACGTCGAAAATTTCGCAGACTTGAATAGCATTTTGTGGGATTTCGTCTTTTTGCGAAATATTCCCTTGACGTTCGCACAAGTCACATGACTTAACCAAATCATGGGCGTCTCGATATATGGTAGGCCAATAAAACCCGGAATCAAAAACCTTTTTAGCAGTGTAGCTTGCACCATGATGGCCTCTGGTGGGTCCGTTATGGCAAGCATTAAGAATATCAAGGGCCTCTTGGCCATGAACACACCGCCGGATTACTTGATCCGCACAAATCTTAAAAAAGTAGGCGTCGTCCCATAAATAATGCTTAACATCCTTAAAAAACTTTTTCTTTTGTTGGGACGACATCCCTTTCACAATGAAGTTCCCCGCATGGTAATTTGCAAAGTCGGCAAACCATGGGGTGTTTGGGTGTTTCTTAGCAATCATCCCAAGTGTCTCGAGAGGAAATTTTTCCATGATTTCCTTTTTCTCGAGCACACTTTGATGGGGATTCTCAAGTCTAGAAAGGTGATCGACAACAAGGTTCTCAGCTCCTTTTTTGTCAAGAATAGTAACATCAAATTCTTGAAGGAGAAGAACCCACCGAAGTAACAAGGCTTAGCATCTTGCTTTGCCAAAAGATACTTGAGGGCAGAATGGTCGGTATACACTATGGTCTTCGATAAGACAAGGTAGGGTCTAAATTTCTCGAAATCATAAACAACGGCTAATAATTCCTTTTCTGTAGTCGTGTAATTGTGTTGGGCCTCAGACAATGTCTTACTCGCATAGTGTATGGGTTGAAAATGTTTCGATTTACGTTGCCCCATGACTGCCCCGATTGCGTAATCACTTGCATCGCACATAAGCTCAAAGGGCAAATCCCAGTTGGGGGCAACTAAAATCGGAGCCTCGGTTAATTTCTTTTTGAGAAAATTAAAGGCTTCAACGCATTCATTAGTGAAGATAAACGGAGCATCCTTTTCAAGGAGATGGGTCAGAGGGCGGGCTATCTTAGAGAAATCTTGAATGAAACGGCGATATAAATCGGCATGACCCAAAAAACTCCGAATACCTTTGACGGTAGTGGGATGAGGGAGTTTAGCTATGACGTCGAATTTAGCTCGGTCGACCTCAATCCCAGACTTTGAAATCTTATGGCCGAGGACAATATCCTCTCGAACCATGAAGTGGCACTTCTCCCAATTCAAGACCAAGTTAGTGTCTTCACACCGTTTAAGCATGTGGTCTAGATGAGAGAGGCAAGAAGTGAAAGAATCTCCATAAACCGAGAAATCATCCATGAAAACCTCCATTGTCTTCTTGATCATGTCGTGGAAAATAGCCATCATGCACCTTTGGAACGTACATGGAGCATTGCATAAACCAAATGGCATTCGTCGGTAAGCAAACGTTCCATAAGGCCAAGTGAAAGTCGTTTTCTCTTGATCTTGCGGGTCGATCGGAATTTGGAAGTAACCGGAGAAACCATCGAGAAAGCAATAGAACTCATTCCCAGCTAGACGTTCGAGCATTTGATCCATAAAAGGAAGCGGGAAATGGTCTTTCCGTGTAGCATCATTCAACTTTCGGTAATCAATGCACACCCTCCATCCGATGACGAGGCATGTGGAAATCAACTCATTATCATCATTCATAACCACGATCATTCCGCCTTTCTTCGGGACACAATAGATAGGGCTAACCCATGAGCTATCTGAGATCGGAAATCTGCCAAGCGATGGCACTTTTATGTTTTCGAAGGACGGCCAAAAGTTCAATTTTCTCCTCATCTTTCAAATTCTTAGAAATGATGACGGGAAACTTGTTCGGTTCTTCAAGAAAAGCGTATTCAAGATGAGGAGGTAAATCCTTGAGCTCGGGCTCCAGAGGATTTTCATTAGACGTTTGTACTTCTTTGATTTCTTCAATCATGATTTCTTTCAGAGGGAGTGACGGTGATGGATCTTCATTTAACAATTTTTCAAGATAAAGGATATCTCCCTCCGAATCATAAACACCATCATCAATTCCCGGTGGAATCGATTCATCAATAGCAAGAAACTCATCGATCTCTTCCAAAAAGAAGTCACCTTCCTCAAACGGAGTAAGAGAGGGGGAAGATTCGGCAATGATTGGTTCAGAAGGTAGTTCAGAATGTAGAGAAGAAGGTGAATCAGAAGAAGTAGAAGGGGAAGAGTTGCCAACTTTTGATTTGTTAGCAAAACCGAGAACTTCTTAAGCGTACTCCTCACAAGAAACATCAATAACGTCGATTCGATTGATGGAAGCATCGTCGAAATTTGAGGAGTACCTCGTCGTTTGGTTAATGTTGAACGTTACGGCTTCTTTGTTAACTCTCAACGTAATCTCTCCTTCGAACACATCAATTAAGGCACGACCGGTCCTTAAGAAACATCTTCCAAGAATAATGGGTACTCGAGGGTCGGCATCGAAATCCACTACAACAAAATCTGCGGGAAAATGGAACTGCCCCACTTTGACAAAGACATCCTCGGCTATACCCTTTGGGCGAGTCGTAGAACAATCGGCTAGCTCGAGAGTCATACACGTTGGGGTAAGTGGGGGCAACTAAAGCTTCTCGTAGATTGAGTTTGGCATCAAATTGATACTCTCGCCAACATTGGCCAAGGCGGAGCATTGGACAATTCCTTGAAAATCACACGGAATGAGGAATTTGCCGGGGTCACCTAAACTTTCGGGAAGTTTCTTGAGGATAACCGCAGAACAATTCTCATTCAAAGATGTTGTAGCAAGCTTATAAAGTTTTTCCTTGTTCGTAAGCAATCCCTTAATCGTAGAAGCAAGTTTGGGCATCAAGAGAAGGGCATCTGCCAAACTGATCTCCACATTCAAGTCTTTGAAAATTTGGAAGAACGTTTCCATTTGATGATTAGACTTTTCGCGAAGAGTTTGATCTTTAAGACGAGACGGATATGGGATAGACGGTTTCGGATTAGATTTCTTCACATTAACGGGAGCATCTTCGGGCTCAAAATCTTGTACAACCGTGGGTTGGACATTCACAGTACTTCCCTTATTAGTAGGAAGCACCTGGTCCTTTGTCACCCCGGTCTCACGGTCTACCACACGAGAGGGAGAAGAAGAAGTGGTAGGAACCGTGGGTCCATCGTAAGCTACACCACTTCGGGTGGTGATCGCTTTCATGTCACCTCTCGGGTTCGGAATCGTATTACTTGGAAGAGTACCGGAACTCGAGGACATATTCATCTGCATGAAACTACTCATCATATTCTTCAATTCATTTGTTTGCTTGCTCAAAGTCGTATCAATTTCCTTCTTAAATTCAACCCTCATACTGTTGATCTAATTTTGCATCGCTTTAATCGTGTTATCGGTGTTTTTGATGTAGTTCGTAAGATCTGAATGAGGTGGCTGATAAGGTTGTTGATGATGAGAAGGTTGTTGATAAACTTGAGGTGGAGGAGCTTGGTAGTGTTGATTACCATGATTTAAATTAGCTCATCGGTTTTGATTAGAATTATGGTTACCATTGAAACGATTTTGATTTTGGTTTTGGTGTTGAGGTTGGTTGAAACCGGGAGGTCCGAGGTAATTGTTTGAACGGTAGCTAAGAAGATTTCGATCTCCTTGCGGTTGATTGTAGTTTAACGTAGCAGCATAAACATTCTCTTGAGCGTAGCCACCGACGGCTGGGCATTCGGAATAAGAATGTGGACCTCCGCAAGTCTCACAAGTCGGTTGTACCACTTTCACTTGTTGATGTTGATTCTGATTATTCATCTGAGTTATCCTTAAAAGTTCGTCAAACTTTTTATTCCGCGCGGCTATTTCGAGAGAAGAAGACGTATTTGATCGAGATGATTCACCCCTTTCGGCGGTAGAATCCCAATAATTGTGATGGGCGGTCATGTTTTCGATAAGATCGTAACATTCTTCGGGACGTCTTTTCATGAAAGTTCCACCAGCTGCAGCATTGATCGTGTCACGGTGTCTCAACGTCAAACCATTATAAAACGTATCAATTTGAGTAACAAGCAACATGTTATGATTCGGACATCGATCAATTGCAAGCTTATAACGTTCCCAAGCTTCAAACAAAGATTCGTCGGGATATTGTCGGAAATTTCTGATATCGTTTCTCAATTTCGTCACCATCGACGGTGGAAAGTACTTTGCAAGAAACTTAGAAACCATTTCCTCAAAAGTATGAATCAAATTTTTCGGAAGTCGATCAAACCAAGAAGTAGCATGATGAGTCAAAGAGTATGGGAAGAGATAGAGACGAAGGGCGTCATTGGAGACCCCATTTTGTTTCATATTCTGGGTGGCGGTAAGAAATTTGTCAAGATGCTTGTTAGCATCGTCATCCGGTAAACCGTGAAATTGACAACTATTCTTCACTTGTTCAATCATATGATGTTTCAAGCTAAAATCCGTAGCTTGAAAATTAGTCGAAGCAATGTGTCCTCCCCTACCGTACATGGTAGGTTGACATAGCTCCTCTATCGTTCGGAGATCGGGAGCTACATTTTGATTAACGGGAGGAGGACCGGGAACGGGTAGTACTTGATTAACAGCCATATTACGTAACTCGGGTACGTTTTGATTACGAAGTCGTCGTGACTGAGAACGAGTGCGCATGCACTAAAAACCAAAATCCAAAAATCAAAGTGGAAAAATAATTTTGAAAAAGGAAAATCTTTTTGGTTTTTATATTTAAGAATTTTTTTTGAAAAACAATCTTTTTGTAACCGTCGCGTCAACCGGTGCTCGGTAGCTCTCAAAAGTACTCGCAGCGGAGCGGGAAAGAAGAGTGGATCTTTCTTCAGTCTGCAATTTAATGTCAAGACTTCCGTATACCCTGTGTATAGGTTGTACCTCCAAGGTGAGCCGACATAACAATTGACGTTTCAATTTCTTTTGTTGGTTTTTTAATTTTTTTGGTTTTGTAAACACTCTAGGAAGAATGTTTTGGTTTTTTAAATGTTTTTGGATTTTTCAAAAGATATATATATATACAAAAACAACGGTAACTTCACTCGGGGAAGGATATTCAAAAGCACGCGAATCGAGACGAAATACGAAAACTCACTACAAGCCCTCCCCGGCAGCGGCGCCAAAAATTGATTTAGAAAAACCAATTATAGAAGTGTGTAGTATTAGGCAACTCAAACGTATTAGGTTTGAGTCCCTGGATCGTTCCAAACGAGGGTTGAATGGAATTTTCAACTCACGTCGCGTTTAATGTGATTTGAATGGGAAAAGGGGATAATAAGATGTTTTCTAAACTACGGGGCAAGGGAAGGTAAAGGGAAGCAATTAAAGGCACTAAATCTATAATGTAAATGAGAAATAGCGACTAATTATGCAAATTTACTCAAATATGCAAATTACGATTTAAATGAAACGTGAATTAAAAGCAAACTAATCCAAATTAATCTCTAAGAGTGATCTAAAATTGAAAATGCAATTTAAAAGTTATCTAAGATTTAAAACTAATTTTTATGATTTTTCTTGATTTAATTTGAATTAAAAACTATTTTTGTATTTTTAAAATGGTTTTAAAATGCTAAAAGTTATGAAAACTTATGAGAAAATTGCAAAACTATTTTTCAAAAATCTTAACTAACTAAAAATAATTTTCAAAACTGATTTTGTATTTTTCTGAATTTTTATCTAATTTCTATGAATTAAAAACTATTTAAAACTAATTTAATGGCTAAAAATTACTTTTTAAACTAGGAAAATAATGAAAAATATTTTTTATTCTTTTTATATTTTTCTTAATCTATAAAAATTAAAAACTTATTTTTCTGAGCTTTTTCTGATTAATTTGTATTTAAAGCTAATTAAAAAGTATTAAAAACTAATTTAAAATGAGAAAAATAGCAAACAGTGATGAAAAATTATGAAAATTTCAGAAAAATTCTAAAATATGATTAGAAAGCTAGGAAAAATGAGAAAATCTATTCTAGTATGCTGTAATTATAAGCTACTATGAAACTGCTAATTAATAAGCTACCTACAAAAAGCTAAAAGCTACTAGAGTGCACTAAAAGCTACCAGAACCTATATTGAGCTAAATCTGAGTGAAATCAACTAATCTACACTACTGAATAACAAGCTACAAGCTTAAGAGATCAGATTCAACTAATGCTAAAACATGCCTAATAAGCTAACTTCTAGCTTAAATATAAGCAAGCTAAACTACTTGGAAATCCAAACCAGATGATGGAATCTCTAGACAACCTACCCAAGAGCACTTAGACCAAATTTGATCTCACAACAAGCTTTGGTGAGCTTGTTGTGAACTCTGCAAGTAGTCTGTTTGGCCAAAAACAGTTGTGCACAGCGCACTTTTGGTACAAATGACCAGTTTCAAACACTATTTTTGTTGTTTTATAAAATTTCTAAAAATAATATAAAATCACAATGATGTAAGTCTCCAACAAAGCTTGTTAAATCCAAAATTTCACTGAATTTGAAACATAGGTGAAGGTTTTAAAAATCCACAAAGTTTATGACTCAGAAAACTTAATGTCTATTTTGACTACTTTTGACTTTTTTCAACTTTAGATCTTATAAAATGGAATGCAGATGATGTTTTAAGACTAAATGAACCCAGAACAAGCTAGTTTAACTACTTCTAAACCTATATGCAAGAAATGAGCTACTGATTATTACTAAAATGGAAATGAGAGCAGTTTAAAAGAGAATTTAACTTCTAGTGTTCTAAGGTGCAAGTTAATGAGCTAAATGACTCTAATTATCCTAATAGAAACTAATGCAACAGGACTTAACTACTAACAACACCTCAAACACAAATCTGCAAGTAAATCCAAACACTCCTTAAACCAACTTTGAAGCAAACTTGCTATATTTTTTTTTATTTTAAAGTATTTTTCTATATATATATATATATATATATATATATATATATATATATATATACATTATATATAAGAGGAGGCATGCCACATAAAATGCCACTTGGCATCCCATAATGCCAAGTCATATTTCCATGTCATCATATTATGTCCACGTAAGCACATATTTAATACATAAATTCGGATTAAATACAGTAAAAAATAATGCTGCAAGGATTCGAACTTGACCTTATGCAAAGGCTATGTGGTATCTTAAAGACTGAGCCACCACATTGTTTTGGAGGAATTGTGTAACTTCAAATCTATAAAGGATATCATTATATTCAGTAATTAGTTGGATTTTAGGAAACTAAAAGAACTCGACCCAATTCTCATCTCATATCAGTCTACGTCTATTGCAACCCTAAAACAATTCAATTCTGGAACCCTAATACACAACACACAAACAATACACACATGTTTTGATGGTTGGTTTTCATTTTTTAAGCCACTCAACAAAGAAACCAAGCACATAGTTCTTCTGATGAAAACTCCCAGGAAAGTGATTGTGATGAACATGTTGTAAATTTTTTTCTTATTTGATTTTTGAAGATTTTCAATTTATACTGTGTTTTGCGTGATTCTTAGTGTCTATGCCCATGAGAGCTATCATGATTGCTATATGAGCCAACATTCGAAAAAGGATTTGGAATTGTCACTTTATAGATATTGAAGCATGTCTTCTGAGTTGAACCCTCCATATGAAACATGTCCAGATTCTGATTTTGGCTGCTCATCTTCTGTGTAGAAACCCTAAGCAACCTCATATCATATATCTTGAATAATTCTTATTCCCAGTTAGATGACTACTCTCAACCACTATAAGTCATATTTTTTGTTTATTTTAATATAATCTAGAGAGTTTTATATAAAATTCAATTTTCAGCTATTATGTTCTTGAGATTCAATACACAAAACTGAATCACTACTATGAATATTGAATTTATGTAGAGTTTTGTAAAACCCTAGCCACCACACTGTAGAAACCCTGGAAGTCACTAGCCCAGTTTATATACAGATTGGTAAAAGAAATAAACAACAACTGACGTAAACAATGGTTAACTCCATACATTTTAATGCATAATTTTTTACTGCATAATTTCTTTAAAATGGGGCTCAGTGGCTTTCAGGTAATTTTTCCCGCATCTTTATTCTTGTCGGATCATGCTCCGTTTCATTTTCCTGGTTTTAGTGTTATGTGTGCCGCTTTAACTGTGGTATGGTCTCTATCGCTACTTTAACAAGGCTTTATTTCCTGGTTTTACATTTGGTATAAAATCCTCAATGCTTGTGCCAAGAAAGTGCATAACAGTCGGTTTAAAACTGTTTGACCCGTTTAACTTGTTTCATCCTTCCGATCTAAGAGATAAAACATATATATATATATATATATATATATATATATATATATATATATATATATATATATATATATATATATATATATATATATATATATATATATATATATATATATATATATATATTCCTTTTAAAGATTAAAGAAATTTTGAATTCCATGTGTAGATGATAGCATTCATCCAAAGCATCCTGATGAAGGCAGGCCCGGCTCCGTCTCACATTCCGGTTTCAGATTCACAAATTGACGAATATGACTCAGTGGAACTGTAAATATGCTTCCCAATAAGAGTATCAGCAACAAGTATTGTTTTTTTCGTTACAGCCTCATTGCCATGTGTTTATCATTCAAGCATCTCTTTGATTTTTTACATGTTAAAGACTGGTGCAGATTAGTTTTTTGTGAGGTTATTGGTTTGTTATATTGTCTTTCAATATGTTTTATTTTGATTGTTAAAACTTATGGCTAGATCAGATATGATGGTGGTGTAAAAATAATTTCATGCATGTTATTTTATATCTCGGTTGTTATTTTATCTTTGTTTTGATCTGAAAATTGTAGACAAATTTTGGCATACTATGTACTATGGTGCTCACAGTCTAGATAGTGAATATGAGCTTCAATCAAGTGAGACAAACAAAAGTTATGACCTTTTTCCATAGATAATGCTTGTATTTTGAGGTCATTTGACTTTTTTTCAGTATTTATACAGTGTTGAGACTTTGTGATAATTCGACATCACCAAAGAAGAAGCTGCTTATCGATCAACAATTAGCATGTTGCGGGTACTCACTTGAAGAGTTGCAGCTATCAGAAGGTAAGGAACTATAAATTGTCAAATTTAAAAATAGAATGTCTTTTTTTTTCATGAAGCTTGTTTCTATGTGTAGGCAACACAGGGCAGATGGATTACTCGTCTACTGAACGATTTGGTCATCTTTTTGATACTTTGAACGATGGTTCAGCTAGCGACGAAAGATTTGGGCAGATAAGCTTCAACTATACTAATCAGGAGTAAGTTATACCATCATCCTTTTTACACAATCAATTCGAAATACTCGAATTAACGTGATTACAATATTATTTCAATTTCATTATTTGTTGACAAATTCTTTCTCTAAACATTTTATGTGGTTGAACTGGCAAGCGAGGACGAATCTTCCCGACAGTCCATTTGCATCTCCGTTAGCTAATGGGATATCGACAGCCACATAACTTCTCCACAAATAACAGGGGCAGACTTATAGAGAACACAAACTGACATCAAAGTCCATTTCAAGTATGCATACGTTAAACACAACAAGAACAAAGTTGATAACAAAAAGGTTCAGTTTTTAGCACTTTTAAGGCGACAATGCAGGTTGCAATGAATATAAGGTATAGAAAAATTGCAATATCTTACAAAGTTACCGTTGACATATTTAGTTTCTATCAAATAGTTGAATGCATATGTCTATTTAGTCTATTTGTGTTGTGTCTGGGATGTTAAATTCTTGGAAAATAATGTTGACATCGTGACTGTATGTTCTGATGGTGTGGCACGTGTTTTAACTGTACATCAGGATAGGACAGCTGAGAGTCATGAACTTGAGGCCTACACCTCTCTACTTTCTCAATACAAGGGCAAAAGGTATCTACCACTTTCTTTATAGATAAATGCTATCCTTTTGTTCCTTTGTGTTAAAAATATACAATGTCTGCAATAAGGTCTCTAATATCACAAGAAAGTTGATGTCAAGGATTATGTTCATTCTTTTCAGGTTAATTACCTTCCTTCCTCTTTTTTATTATTATCATTAGGAGGATGTTTGTTTAAGCAAAGCTTATGGCTTCTTTTGGAACCTTTTTTTTTGCTAATATTAAAACTTTTCGGCGTTTTTATGACATGATTAGCTTATATAAGCCATAAAGTTTCCCCTGAGCTTATGAAACTCCCGCATAAGCCATAAGCCTGTTATATAAGCTTAGACACCCCCCAAGCTTAACTGTTTATACATATCAATTGTTAGTATAGTATATTCTCACAAACATTAACTCCAGGCCGGGTGTGGAGCTAGCCATGATTTGCGTTGATAAAAGTAGTTTGTTAACATAAAACATATATAATTCTTTGAAGAAACATGTAATACAACATTTATGTCGACTACAATTTCGACTCAACTAACTAACACATTATAAATTATTGCAGCATGATGATGATGAGATCAGTGCCTACTTCAAGAAAAGTAAGAAACTTACTCTAGAGTCCGAAGACTGCCAACAAACACTTGAGTTCATGGATAAACTTAAGGTAATTTCTAGAAAGGAACAGGCCTCTGGAAAGGATCTCAGCATTCTCATCCGCGCGTACAACATGATCATGAGGGTTTATCGTGCTTCGTCTAAAACCATCAATTTTGATCAGTCTTCTTCTGTTTGGGACATCGGTGTGTCTTTGACCACCAATATATCCATATCAAAGGTTCAAAATGAGCTTAAATACATTTGCAATAACGTGACTAATCACACTATTAACGAAGCTATTTCTCGCCACCTGGATGGTTTCAAAGCAGGCTATCTACCCAAAAAGCTTCTCCCTCGGGTTAACTCTCTTACCTCTAATTCTATTACTGTATTATTATTGTTAGCTAGGAGAAATTTTCTGATTTAACTCTATTGTCCTTGCCAAAGACCTTTGTGCTGCAGATTGTTACAGATAGGAAAAGAGTGGCAAGCCAATCAATATATAAAAATTGATGATGTTTTAATAAAATATATATAAAATTAATAAAATTCGATATTGTACACCATTTATAAACAATTTCTGCTTAAATACTTTATAAATTAGGTTAACTCTATCATTTATCTGTAGAATATCATTTGAGCAGGTAGATGAAATTTGCTGATTTAACTCTTATCAGGTAGATTCTTTGAATTTGCAGGACATGATTCCACATGAAGCACAATAATATGGGTTTTTATATAGGTTTCCATACAATCCTTACATTTAATATCTTGAATCTGCTAGGATCTACTAAACTCACTCACGTATGTTTTCAATTTAATATATGTTGTTCATTTGTGATATCCATATGTATGACTTACATTCTTACTTGCTGTAGGTTGTATTGGATTTTGTTTGGCAGATAAATGATGATCAAGGGTAATATATATGACATCAGTTACGTAGTCATAAAAAACTTATTAGTTTTCTCACATGTGTCAGTGCGATAAATAATAACAATGATTTATTTTTTTCATTTATCCGTCATGAAGTTCTGTAAGTTAATTCCTTCTTAACATATGATTCCGTAAGTTAATTCCTTCTTAGCATGTGATCTATGCGTGCAGGTATTCGTATTCATATTCATTCCCATGTTCATTGATGATTTTTTTAGTAGACATAAGCTAAAGTTAAACCACAATGCAGTCAAAAAGGAATTATTTAAATCAGTGGTATATAAGATTTCCTTCAAAGACATCTAATATCAAAAGGACTAATTTAAATCAGTGGTACGCTAAATTACTCAAGATTCTGGATGTCGATGATTCGTTGTATCACGTGTTTTCTGATGCGTACAGGTACCATGACACAAATGTGGAGGCAATTGAATATACCTAGGGCATTTGGTCTCTGTAGCTATCAGCTTAATTAACTGCGTAAACCAACCATAGCTGAATTTACATTATACCTTAGCTAAAGAAAAGAAAAGAAGCAAACAATCTCTTTACTAACAATGCACGCAATAGCAGCAGCCATCACGGATGGAAGAAATCCTTGAATCTGCATATTCATTGTAAGTACACGTAGCCTGATGATTAAAATATGGTGGTACAAGTTGGAAACTTACAGAACGCTTACTTTTTGAAGACACATTAACCCTTATATGCATGTCAGCACCCTGATTATTAAGTACATTGTTAATCGTGTCTCTCAATATGTTAATAACAGCCGCATCCATTCAGCCTTTCGAGGTCAATGTGGTCATGAGTTTTTTTGTTAGTAGATCATTGCGATATACTTAATGTCTTAGATTTTATTAGTCTTTTGTAAAATGCTACTGTTATAGGTGCCAGTCAAGGGCCGAATATAGGTGCTACCAGTTCGCATGGGAATGCGGAATGTCGACGTTGTATGTCTCAAGGTAGGTTAAGTTATTAGTATTTGTTTAACTGGGATGGTGTTCTGTGTCGCCTCTATTTTTAAACACAATTGCATACAAGTGCCTCTTCTTCTTGCAATTTAAGATGTGCGGTCAGTCAACGGCTTATATTGATGACACACACTAGAGCCTTAATAAATATATATAGCTATGTTATTAAGAGCATTTTTTGAGTCAAGTTATGATTTATAAACTCGCCACGACAAGTGTTTTCATTTAGTATTTTCTCTTCTTAGGTAGCATAAACAAAAAATTACTATGTCAACATGAACCCTTTTTGTATTCATCCCTAACCGGACCCAAACAATTAGTTTTTTAAAATGTAGAGCTTTCATAGCATTAACACTGGCAAGGGAGGATAGCAACAAGAAATATTTCAAATGTCTACACATGTCATCCTTGCTTTTTGTGCCTCCCATATAGGTCATACCAGATATTTAATAGTTTAGTCTCTTTTCTACTCATTTCAATCGGGTCAACATCTTCCAAAAACAAAATATTCTCCTCTTTGTGCAAAAGAGAGTTGTAGGTGTCCTAGATCAGATGTGGCAATTTTCACACATGTACCTTCTCAATGGACTGACTTGGGATGTGATATATCTTCAGCGTGTCATATTGAAATTCTCCAGTTCATACCACCTCATATATTTTTTTGTTTTGGATCATTGTTGAAACAATACTATCAGCCAAAAAAATCTAAATTGGACAAGAAAATGTTTGCAGACTTACACAACCTGCCCATCTTGCAACTTTTAACTGCATTTATCAGCACTTGCAATTGTGTTGCCAATTGTGCAGGTACCAAATACAAAGGGATGGATGAACTTATCAGTGATAATTTTTCCTCAGATGCAGTGAAAGGTTAGACATATCTTCTTCCGTCATGCCTTTTCTTCTTGGTGTTGTTTTATATGTTAGCTGGATATTTGCCATAAATGCTGATCACATCTTGGTTTTTGGGTTTGCATAGAAGTAGAAATATCTAAAATCTTTGCTGAATATAAGATGCAATGCTAGGAAAGGTTACATTTAACTATTCCATATGTTGATCTTCTATTTCACTTCACTAAAATCATTACAATTGAAGACACTAACCTATTTTACCTTATTTCGGTGACAAAAATCTAGATTATCAGGTGATATTCAGTTAAAGAAACTTTATGAAGCTTTTGTTCTTTTTTATTTATATCGATTTTGAATTTGTTGGGTGATCCTCGTCTATTTTTAAAGAGGATAGAGCAAGGTACTCATATTAGTTTCAGTTATTTGGATCCTAACACATTATTTATAAATGCTATACAATTTTAAGTAATGATGCTCTTTTTGTCAATCTTCAGGGGGATGAACTATTTGCATGTGTATAAACCATAACCAATTATTCACGGAGATCTTGAGTATGTTTCAGTAGGTATATACGATCTCTTTGGAAATAGTACTTAAGTATGTTTCTGTACCATACTAAAAGTGACCAAGAGGGTTAAACAAGGAACGAACATGTCATACCATGACACCACCTGTGAGTCTTGTGTTTGAAAATTTCTTTATTTTCTTTGTTCTCTCACATCACTTTTACAACGTTCTGAAGTTAATATATCATAGTTAGAGTCTTGACTTTATGAAAACATATATATGTATTTTGCAAGTCTTTTAAGTTTGTTATGTGCTATAACAGGGGCATATGTTGCACCGGAGGTCTTTAGAAATGAAGACTACGATAACACATCGGATGGTTTCTCATTTGCATTGATTTTATAGGAGGTAAGCTTTAATATATTTTTTTTTACATCTAAACATGCATTTAAGGGTCATAGTATATGTAGTATTATACATTTGGAAGTGTAGTTATCTTATTCATTATTGTTGTTTGATGTGGAAAAAATGATTGAAGGCAAGCTTTAGTGAAACACGTAATCATGATGTTAAATTGCTATCAAAGTTCAAACATTTAGTGGTTTTATGATACGCATCAGAAACTTGAACTTTGTAGCAAGGAGTGGAAATTCATTGTTTGACATTAGTATGACTAAAGGTATTTACTTTCTTTGTGATACACTCCTGATTTTGTATAAATGATTAAATGACCTGGTATCTTTGTTGTTTAGGTTTTACTTTGTATATATCTTAGCAAACAGAATGTATATATAGGTGCATCTTCATATCCTAAACTTTACACCCATATTTGATTGTTCCATGAAACAGCAATATATGTTTGCTGGTCATCAATGAGGTAACACTATGTATATATAGCAGTTGCAATACCATCTAGGATGACATTTGTATTCTTTGATTCGATGATGACCCTAGAGAATAAGGGAACTAATAGCGATGGGTGCATCATTTGATCATGGAGAAGACGGAAATCTACATCTAGGAAGAGAAGGTGGTCATTCTCATCAAAGAATAGTACACTCGACTGATATGACAGGAAGAGAGATTGAAAGGGCACTTTTGAAGGAAATTGAAAATGATCCCAATATTACTGTTTTCAAGCATCATTTTGCAATTGACTTGTTGACTTCCCAGGTTTGTTTTTAATAAAATATGGTAAATATCTAAATGTCCAAGATTGTTTTAATGTGAATTGTTATATGATATGCATTATACTTGGCTTGCAGGATGGATCTGAGATGGTTTGCCATGGTGTCGACACTATGAATACAGAAACACAAAAGGTGAGGATTATACTTGATACTTAAAGTGTCTAATATCTAGACGTGGCACTTTTTACCCATTTAAATGAGTTCATTTGGTTATGTTTTATCTTTAAAGGGTCGAATGGGTTAAGCTACACGATTTGAAGTATAAAATCGTGAGGTATTAATGTCGAATGGGCTAAGCTAAAAGATTTAACTAAAGAGTAGAAGTCGAGTGGGTCAAAATGTCAAATGGGTCGCAAGTCATTTGAAATGTGGTCATAAGCATAAAACCTCTTAACTCTTTTTTTTATATAAAAGTTTTATATTTTACATTAGTTATTCATTAGGATTAAAATTACCCATTTTGACCCGGACCCATTTGACCAATCTGCAACTTTTATTAATCTGTATAGACTGTTTCCTCCTGGTGGAAATTGTAGGTTGTACGATTTATTTCGAAGGTGACGTTGCTTGCTTCAGGGGGTGCAAGGCATATCTATCCATCTACTACAAATCCACCAGTATGTTTATCAGTTATCAGAGTTATTAGGCATTATATTGGTCATATACTTGTATTAGCTAAATATCTAACACATCACTGGTTAAATTCAATAGGTAGCTACTGGATATGGAATAGCCATGGCTCACCGAGCTCAAGTTGTAATTTCAAACATGGAGTAAGAAATCTAAAATTTCTGAAAACATGTAGTAAGCTATCTAAAACCTTTAAACATGGCATTATGAGATACTCTAATGTATACTCTCGTGTTCAGATTTGTGCAGTTTCATCCAACTGCACTTGCAGATGAAGGACTCCCAATCACACCAACAAAAGCCAGGGAAAATGCGTTTTTGATCACTGAAGCTGTGAGGGGTGATGGGGGGCTTCTTTATAATCTCGATATGGAAAGGTTCATACCTATGTATGATGAACGTGCTGAGCTGGATCCAAGAGATGTCGTGGCTCGAAGCATAGATGATCAACTTATGAAGCGTAATGAGAACTATGTTCTTCTTGACATTAGTCAAAAAGCCAGAGAGAGAATTCTTTCTCATTTTCCAAATATAGTTGTTGAGTGCCTTAAGTATGGCTTGGATATAACTTGCGAGCCAATTCCAGTTGTTCCCGCTGCTCATTACATGTGTGGAGGGGTTCGAGCTGGTCTTCAAGGGGAGACCAATGTTTGTGTACTTCATGTTGCTGGTGAGAATTTAACTTCCAATGTTTTGACTTTTGTGGTCAAAGGGACTAATCTGTTACTCTAAGTTTGTTAAGGTTATTTTTTTATAGGTGGTCTGTTTGACCTTAAAAGTCAAATTTTGAAGCAGTGCTGCTTCTATTTAGAGGGGTTTTACAATATGTTAATGTGAATATGGGTATGACTTCAAAAAAAGATGATGTATTGTTTCTTATCCACTGGTTGGCATTTCTTTCTCATTATTTCTTTAAAGTTGTGATCAAACATGCATCTCATCTATAAAAAAAAACTCACTACACACAAGAACCAATAGATATGTGCTTTATCTTCACAGTATCATGTTATGTTACATATGGCTTCTGTAAAGTGACAAGGCGTTCGGGGTTCAGGATGTTGATTGCATTTCCAAACTGCAAACAATAAGAAAACAGTGTTTTAAAAACCATCTAAAAGGTTTATCAGGCTTTAACATCCAATGGGACTGCAGAGAAAAAAAAAGTTATAACCATGCTTATTCGTAACATGTATCTATTGTTAAAGATTAGTTTTATTTGGGTCATTTCTGTGATAAAAATTCCAAGGAAAAAGGATATTTTGCTCATTGGTTTGATGCGTTTAGGGCCTTTCTATAAAAAGTATGCAATTGTTACGTATACTATTGTGACCCACTTGCAAATTACGCAGTTGTTAACTACTCTTTAAAATTGCAGTTTATTTCGATCATTCCCCATAGATGTACTACATACTGGTAACGAAATGGTAAGGCTTTAGCTGATTCCTTCAACAGTACTTATCAACACTCATGAAGAATATTTTGTGATCAGATTATAATCGTTATTGTGATCGGGTTAGCTATATTTTTATATGTATATGTTGTCATTATAGCCACACCAGAAGACTTTTTGGGTTCTTTGATTTACATCTGTGAGTGCACTTCCATATTAAACAAATTTTGAGCATTCCGTGACTCAAATCAAGACATAAATTTTGATATTCTAGAGATAATCTTGATTCTACTACAGGTACTTTAAAGTTCTGTTTTTAACCTTTCTATTTTTATTTTAACTGTGCTATAGTTTTGTGAATTAACGTTAATTTTAACAAAAGTTTGTTCGGCAAATTCGATCCATATAACCTTTTTCATTTTTTAGTTTTGTTATTGATCACCCGTTTGACCACTTAGAAATGCAAGATTCATGAAAAATTGACGCTTTCATAGATAATTGGGTCAAAAAGAATTTCTAAGTTAGATCAACAATAAATAATTTTCAATTTACCGTTTAATTTAACTTTTAATAACTTTTTAATATATATTTTTTTTACTAAATCCTAAAAATAAAAACCACAAATTAAAGTACTTAATTGCTTTTAGTCGTTTTATGGATTACGGTAACATCAATTAAAGATCTTAACCATTTCATTTAACTTTTAATTAATTTTTAGTATATATTTATTCTACTAAACCCTAAAAATAAAAACCACAAGTCATACCCGTCCATCGGACGGGTTTTGACACTAGTATATATATATATATATATATATATATATATTAGAGAATCAAATAAACTGAAAAATGATTTAGAAATAAGATAACTGATTAAACAGTAATGATATAAGGCTACTAAAAATATAAAAACAGAAATTAAAAGTAATATGAGAATTGAAGCTAAAAATATATTTTATTAATGAAACTTGAATACAAAGTGAAATACAAATTCAGTAAATAAACTAAAACATTTAGAACAATTTAAAAACTAATAATACTACTCAGAAACTACACACTATAATATGTGAAAATGAAGGGTATATATAGGTGAGCTTAAGCCTTGGAAGGATCCAGAATTCTTCAATTTGTGCTTTCTCTGAGTGCCTCTCATCCGTTAGATCATATCCCAGCATCATCACACCTTTTACAACCCTTGGATCAAATCACCACTCCCCTTTGGCCAATCAGATGCTAGAAAGTCACATGGATAGGTGACATGGCATTCCGTGTCAGTGTGCGTGTCAGGGAATGTACTATAATACCCTTAATTGGGATTGATTTTGGTTAATTTTTGCGAGGGTAAATTAGGGTTCTAAAGTTCTGGGTTTAAGTGGGAAAAGGGGTAATTTTGGGCGCGGGTAAATTTTTGATTTATTTTAATTAGTTTGACTTGAATTGACTCGTTGACCGGGTGGTTAAGTGGGATTGACCGGGTATGGTTTTGTTGTTCGAGTATGGGATAACGGGTAAGGGTGTTGGGCTTGAGATGGATAGATGGGCCAAGGATAATTTTGGGCTTTAGGAGTAGTAGTAATGGATTAGGACTATTAATGAATCCAATTGTAAACACAAGGACCATTTATGACAATTCTGATTTTCAAGGGACTTCTTTTGAAATTTCTGAAAAGTAATCCAAGGGCCTATCTTGTCAATCTTAAATAAACCAAGGACTAAATTTGCCAAATCTGGATCTTCAGGGGTAATTTCTGCCAATTGCTGAAACTTGAGAGACTGATTCTGCCATTTCTTTAAAGTTGATCAAATCTTTCATAAATCATCCTCTCAGCATAAAAATCTTCACAAATGCTCACTTCGACCTTCCTCGCTTTAGCACTCTTTCTCTCTCGTGCTCGGGTTTTTGTCAGATTTGTCTTTCTTTTGCGTGTTTTGTCATATCCGTACCTGCACATGCATAAACTCAAGAAACAACAAATATTAGGAATAAACGGCTCTTTCTTGGTTATTTTGGGCTTGATTTAATAAAGAAAAGATATGTGTTTTAGCACATATCATAGCCAAAAAAAAGAGAATTCAGAATCATTAATCACATCAAAACTACCTTGATATCATATATGAGTAGTAGCTACCCCAATATCTAAACATGAAATGAAAGAAAAAAGTAGTAAACCTTCGATTAGTTTATAACCCAACAAAATTCAATAATGTGATTGAACACTCAATAGATCTTAATCCATAAAAAATTCAAATATGCATTACAACTTTAACAAACAGGGTGTCAAGTAAAAAAACTAACTCTGTAACATTTTATATGCATAAATTCCCATCACATCCATTCAAAAGTTATAAACAACAAACACAATAGTGATTAATTTAAATGGGTAACAAAGTTTTCCAACAAACAATTACAACAAAATAAAGTGATGGAATCATTTTACCTTCAAATTATCAAGACTAAGGGTGTTCATCGGTTCGGTTTTCGGTTTCCTGGGTTGTATGGTTCGGGTTAATCGGTTTGAAAATTTTAAAACCCTAAACCAAAACCAAACCAAACCAATTTTAAAATGGATAAAACCAAACCATACACCAAATTGGAATTCGGTTTGGTTTTGGTTAAAACCAAAAAAACCAAATTCAAGTAAACTTCAAAATATAATCTAAAAGTTACATATAAAAACCTAAAAGTTCAAATAAAATTATCAAATCAAAAGGTCTCACAAAGTGCTTAAGTAAATCAACAAAACAAAAGTTTAAGAAACCAAAAGGTTTCATAACTTAACGAAAATAAATGAAAGCGAAATATGGGAGGAGAGGATACGATATATGTGAATTTATAGGAATCAAGTAGGTTAATTTCTCCGGGAGTCCTAGATATGCATCAATCCTTGATTTAAGGAGTGGTTAGTTTAAAAGATATTTTAAATTATTATGATTTTTTGTTAGGAAGATAAACATATAAAATTTGTATATATATACTTTAAACGTTTTTGTGTGGATAGATATATATTCGGTTTTTTCGGTTTGGTTTGGTTTTGTATTTGTTAAACCCAAAACCAAACCAAACACCAATTAAATACTTCGGTTTGGTTTTAAACCAAACCATACACCAATTAAAACTTTCGGTCCGGTTTATATTTTGGTTTGTTCAGTGCCAAACCAAACACTGAACACCCCTAATCAAGACCTTCATGGACATTCTTAAAGAATCATAATTTGGAAGAAATAAAAATAAATATTTGTATTGACTACTTGAATAACACATTAAGTGTAGTAAAGAACGAAATCGAACATTGAAAGAATTAAAAAGAACGCATAACAAAAATTTACCTTCAAAAGTGTGCTTAGAAAGAGATATGTTACTGAAAACTGAGATACAAACTCAAGATCAAAGCTTAATAAGTATAATCATAAATCGTATTGTAAAAATTTACCAATGACATCTTCAAAAATTAAGTAAAAAGTTAAAGAGATGAATCACTTATGAATCTTTTCCTTTAATATGTGTCAATATAATGGTTGTTTTAACTTGTGTCGATATCATGGCTGTAATAAATACAAAAAAACCCATTCAATAGTTTTCTTTCAATATTCATTGGCTGTGATAAATAGTTTCCTTTCAATAGTTTCATGTGATAAATAAAAAGTCATACTTTCCTTTGAATGTTCAACATTTCAAACAAGTTTCCTTGCAATTCTCACACGCATGACTGTTTTATGTATATATGGTATGACAGTGTTTGGTTTACCATGTATATTGAAACTCTTTTGTGTACATTCAATAATTTCTTTACGTATTTCAAAATATTCAACATTTTATATGTGTATTGGCATTAAACATTTAAATTAGCTTGACCAATCAACAATATTGGAGTTTTTTTTTGTGAGCATGGTGTTTTGGAAAATAATTTAACAAAATATGTAATCTCAAAAATATTTAGTATAGTATTTAATTTGTCTTTTTCCTTGTATTAGTCACTAAAATTCATGCCAGATTAGTTTTCTAGCAACAATCACGCATTGTCTCCATATCTTTAATATCTTATCAGTTTTATATAAAAATTTAAAATAGTAAATGAAATAACATATTTCATCCATGAGCCATGGTCCTAAGCTGCACTGATGTCGTCATCTCTTAGGCCTCTTCATCTGGCCGACTCCATCATTGGTAAACAGTGATGATATAATCATGTACAACATGATTCTGATGTCATTGCTCGAAGGAACTAATAGCGAGCAGGAAAACATAATATTTCGATTAGGTAAACTGTTTCGTCAGTGTTATACGAGTTGAACCTAGCTAGGATACTTTTGTATGAACTTTCCGATAAATAGAGTCTTTCTTCATATTGTTCCTTAGTTAGTTATCATTGAGTTTCATATAAATTGCGAATCAAGACACAAATGTTGGATTCTTTTTTTGTTGACGTCAAAATCATAGAAAAAAACACATAAATTGTTGTGAATGACGACATTGGAAATTCAAAATCATGGTGTACATTATTACCATCGCCGATGAAAGAGTTGGAAATGACAAGGATGAGGGATACGAGGAATATGAGTTGATCAGATGGTGTAAACTCGTCTTTCAAGAGTTTTTTTTCTTCTTTATTTTATGAAAGGAAAAAAGGAAAGAATTAAGTATTATGTTAATTATGTTTAAGAGTACACACTTTCTTAATTACTTTTCTAACATACCATAGTCACCTAAAAAACTCAACAATATTGACTTTCAACTTTCAATTTTTAAATTTTCATTTTAACCTTTGACCATTTGTACATTTTGTGTAGTAAAGATAGGTATTGAAATAAATTATTTAGGTAATTTGGTTTTAAGAAAATCATATTTATTACCATTTTTTTAGAATGACCGTTTTACCTTTCTATAAATATGCAATCACAAATTTTAGTGTTTTTTACACAAACTGTTTATTTGACTAAAAGTAATAAGATACCAAGAACCCACCTTTCATCTTGTCACATCAGCTTTTTCTTTTCTTAGACATCACCCAGACAACATATAGACAAAACACACATAACAACGAGATCAAACACCTTTTTTTCAAACAAACACATGTCGCAACTGTGTTTATTGTAAGTCTATATGTTTTTTTTTGTCTCTTTCCCTTCAATTGTTTTGATCCACAAACGGACCAAACCAATTTGGTGTTTAGGGGGACACATCCGGGTAGGTGACAACCGAATTAACAAATAATTAATCCTATTAAACTTAAAACAAGGCTTCATGTCTTATACTAAGAATAAAAACGCAACTCTCATTTTAAGCAGCAATTCCCACCCGTATTTAGGGATCGTAAGGGGGCGGGGAATATCAGGGATCGTATTTACCATCCCATCCCCGTTTCTCACTCTCATTCCCGTCCCCATCCCCATCGGGGAATAATTTTGCATCCCCATCCCCGTTCCCAATGGGCATCGAGGATCCCCACGGGATTTGGTGATTTCCGGCCCTTATGAATTAAGCATAATAATTACATAACTAATAAAAAATATAACGAATTGGCGTATAAAATGTCTTAAAAACGTGTATAGTACATAGTTGGATTAATTACAATGTCATCCAACTTTAAAGAATTATATATTTTGAAAGATCACATATAATGTAAAAATAGAGTGCATCGAATAAGTGTAGTCGGACAAATTATTGGTTGGATAATACATAGTAGCGCTTAACATTTTAAAATATTTGATGATTTTGATCTATTAAATGTCACATATACATAGAAATATACTTCAAACATAATACTTGTCAAGACTCACTAACATATACATATACATATACAAGTACATCTAGTTTTAATATAAATATAATTTATACTTTAAAAAGTTCGGGGTCGGGTATTTATGTTATCCCCATCTCCGGTTTTGTAATTCGGGGATTCCCCGTCCTCATCCCTATCCCCGGTCAACTCGGAGATTCCCATTCAAATCGGGTTTGGGGATCGGATCTCCGTCAGATACGAATTTTTTTACCATCCCTACCCGGTGTATTACAAAACAAAAACACAAGTACTTAAACTTAGAGACAAGCTTTCAAGTACAAGCTCTATTTACTTTTTTTTAAACCTATATCAGTTGACACAAACAGGCTACATTGTTAAACATATATTTTTTCTACTTAACTGATCACTAAGTATAAGTAATGGAAACCATCATGCACTAAATTAACTTGTATATTAATTTCATTAAGAGGATGTTTGGTATGATAGAATGGAAAGCACGATAATAGAATGAGTGTGTTTTTCTTAGTTTGGTTGACATAAAGAATGAAAATGGAGAATCAACTCACCATTCTCATTTATCCAAATTCATTTTCTACAAAAAAAGCAGAAAATGCAAAGATTCAACAAATCTAAGCAAAACCATTCACTCTCTCATTCCAGTGAAGAATCATAAGGCTATTGGAAAATAAAAAATAAAATATAAAAGGCATAGTCATGTGAGTGGCACATGCTATTGATTTGAGGAAAAAACTCAAAAACCCTAACACAATTTTTCTTTGATTAACACATCACCGTCATCCACCATCCCCATTCACCTGTCGTCAAACATTTTCTCTAAATTTTCATGTTACCTTCATGTATTTTGAGATTAGTTCTAATTCAACAATAAATATGAATATATACATACTATGTTGATTTTCGTTTCAATACCACAAAAGAGGAACATATATACATATCTATATTAACTTTGCTTCTTAAAATTCTTTTATTCTAAAATATGACGTACCGCTTCATCCCTTGCACAATATGCCTTTTATTCAACCATACCAAGATGTTGGAAGAAATTATTATTTGTTAAAATAATGTACAATAGTTTTTTTTTCGCACTCTATGAATCTAGTCCAAAAAGTGAAGATCATACACAAAATGTGAAAAATCATAATTAGGGGATAGATCACAACCGGTAACATGCAAATGGAAAAAAATTATATATAAACTAATCGAAACATTGTGGTATCAATTGTATTTAATTTTTTCTTCGTTAAAATATATTTTTTACATTCTTATGAGTTTATTGTTTGTTTGTTCCAAACAAGAGATTTCAATATCTATCACATTCTATACTTGATTCTTGATTTATACCAAACAACGAAATGTATTTTCTTTCTTATAGATTATTCTCTATTTATATGATTCCATTCTCTCTTGCAATTCTTTTCTAGATGACCCAGTCATACCAAACGTCCCCTAAGGGTCAAGGGCAAAGCACCCTGACCATCATACAATAAATTAACTTGAAAGTTAATTCCATTTACGGTCCAGAGCAAAATATCTTGACCGTCATACACTAAATTGACATGAATGTTGATTTCATTAAAGACCAAGGGTAAACACCCTGGTCATCATATGTTGGCATACAATAAATTGACTTAGCGTCAATATCATTATAAATCCAGAGCATTTACCCTGATTATCACATATACTCAGTCCACGCACAAGTATGCCACACAATAAATTAAATGAATTGTTAGTTTCATTAAGCAATCAAGGGAAAACAGCTTGATTGACAAAAAAATCCAGGCCAACACAAACTTGGCATAAACATAACCTAACAACTTTTAGAGTCAACTCTGCATGTTCCTAGCAACAATATTCAAAAGAGTTGATACATACCAGGCCTACCTACTTTAACTACAATATAAAAATATATGTATACCTATCAGGTCCAAAATAAAGATACTGTCTTGGAATATTCAAGGCCTAACAACGTCCGACAAGCTAAAAGCTTCACAAAACGAGGATGATTAAGGGGCCTGGCAAGAGGGTGCCTTTGTAGGACCAATGGCAGGACGGATAGCCAAAAGATCTTTAACATCTCGATCTTTCTTCTCAAGAAGCTCCAACGAATAAGGCCTGGTGCGTTCGCACGAGGTTTTAAATTTGTAAACAAGAATTACCGGTTAACTAGGAACACATTCGGGCAAGTATACCCTAGTCAAGTTGTAGTATAGGTTTTGGTAAATCAAGGTCGTCCCAAGAGACTTGGTTGCACTACAAGTGTCGTTTGTTTGTTTAAGCAAGTAACAAGTTGATGGTTATGATTGTCACGGATCAAACCAACAAGAAAAGCAATATGAGAACAAACACACAAAGAACACACATGTTTAGACAAATGATCACAAGGATATTATATGAGCCAAACAAGTATCAAGACATTCATGGTTATTTCAATCAAACACAAAATCTCAACAATCATATCAATAACAAACATATGGAAATATAAAAGTAACAAGGTTTACCCAAAGTATGAATTAGAATAGGCAAAGATGAAGGATTATAGCAACCTTCAAGCCTCCAATTGACTACAATAGTTCTACCAAGCTGGAAAATCATATCCAAACGCCTTCATCAGCCCTTGAGCACACTACACGAATTTGGCAGAGGTTTGAGGTCTTTTGGGGAATATAAGTTGGTGGAAATTCGTCCTTAAGGGTGGAGGATCGAATAATTGGTGGAAATTCGTCCTTAAGGGTGGAGGATCGAATTTCACACCTAGAGATGGAGTGGTGGTGGAAAGGGATGGTGTAATTGGTGGAAATTCGTCCTTTAGGGTGGAGGCTCGAATTTCACACCTTTGGGGTGGAGAGGTTGAGAGTAGATATGTTCTCTCAAGTTGGGGGTGCAATAGGTGGAAATTCGTCCTTAAGGGTGGATGCTCGAATTTCACACCTTTGGAAAAGGTAAGTTGAGAGGGGATGTGTTCTCTCAAGTTGGGGGTTTGGAATAATAGGTGGAAATTCGTCCTTAATGGTGGAGGATCGAATTTAACACCTAGAGATGGAGTGGTGGTGGAAAGGGATGGTGTGAGAGAAGTTGTCTCAAGTTGGGATGCTTAATAGGTGGAAATTCGTCCTTAAGGGTGAAGACTTGAATTTCACACCTAGAGAGGAGTGGTGGAGGAAAGGGATGAGAGGGATGCATGAAATGAGGTTGCAAAGGCCTCTATTTATACTCCCTCCAAGCCTAGGGGTTATAAATGCATTTCTTGGTCACCAAGGAGCTTGGAAGGGACTAGAATACATGTAGGAAGGACCTATAATCGTTTGGAGTCTTAGTGATGAAGAAATGGCTGTCCAGGGCTTCCCAGCCGATCGGTTTGGGCTCCAGCCAATCGGCTGGTCTTCTCGACTGCCCTCCAGCCGAATCGGTTACGGGGCCCGACCGATCGGCTGGAGCAAGTTGACAGAAAATTATAAGCAGCAAAGTTGTAGATATTTCTCTTAGCTTTCCGTGGCCGTGAACGGGGGGTTAAACGGAGTTCGTATGCAAAAGATATGGCCAAAATGGTGAAGGTGTGTCGGGAAAAACGAGCCTTCCAATATTTCTTCGTTTTAGCTTCTTTTCTTCATTTCTTTCTCGTTTTCCTTCTTGAAATTTATTCTTGAGTCTTTGGACCACTCTCCGCAAGACTTGCATTTGACGGAAATTCTTCGTACATGGAGAAATCTTCGTATTTTACTTATTTTTCCGTCTTTTCCTCCACTTTCATGTACTTGGCTACAAATGAACTAGCATACACACTTTTATACGATTAAGCAACAAAATCATATGATTATAGCCAAATAACACACATAAAAGCACGGATAACTCTACTAAAAATATGCACAATTTGAGCGTTATCAAGGCCACACTTTTTTTGCTCAAATCAGCTGCCCCATCAACAAACCTCTTCTCAACCCCAATATCCAACTTCAACTCTTCAACATGCATAGGTGGAAGTCTCTTCTGAATCTTTGTAGACAACTTGTGGGCACTAAAAGCTATAGCATGCTTCTGAACACCAACAAAGTCCAAAGTGAACTCATTGGAGCACAACAGATTCTTTACAATCTCAGGTATCTCCTCAACAAGCTTTTCCTTATCCAACTTACATAATGATACACACTCATGGTTCTCGGCATTACGACTCGACACAAAGGACTCATCGACGGTTATTCATAACCAATTCTTATGCTACCCTAATAACTCTTTCGTATCCCCAAGTATGGAAAAAACATGTCTACGCATGGACTTCTTTTCTATAGACCACCACATTGGTTTAAAAATGCGTTTTGTGATCCGATGCGCTAAAGGTCTCAAAATCCATTTCGTGATGCGTGATGCAAATGCGAGCGCAATTTAGATGCATTACATTTAGTATTAAAAAGTTAGAAAATTATTTATACATAATAGGGGTGAGCATCGGGTCAAACCCGACCCGAACCGAAAACCGAAAAAGAAAAAAACTCAAACCGAGAACCGAACCGAAAAATATATATCAAAACCGAAACCGAACCGAATAACTCGGTTCGGTTCGGTTTTTGGGTTTCGAGCCGAAAAAACCGACAAAAACCGAATCGACCCAAAATTGAACCGAAACCGACAAAAACCGAAATAAATATTCAAACCCGAAACCGAACAAAAAAAATCGGTTCGGTCCGGTTTCGGTCGGTTTGTTGGTTCGGGTCAGTTTCGGGGTAGATTTACTCAGCCCTAATACATAATATATTCTACCAAGTGCCAAGTAAATGTAATAAACATACGATATAATTACTAGCATATTTAAATTAGGCCAATAATTCATTTGTAAAATAAATAAGTCGAAAGCAAAGATTGACGTAAAACACTTAGCAAAACGGAAGATACTATATTTTCATTATTTTGTTTGTTTTGTGCATCTTTTAACAAGTTTCATCTTTAAAATCACATTTGAATATTTTGGATCTTTTTTATATGGTTTATTTTTGACAAAAATGACCTAAATTCTAGATTGCGACAATTGCGACCGTTGCTAGCATCACACAAATGCGGTAAATTGCGGTATAATGTGAACGCATTCCGGGATGGCCTTGCATTAGGCACCATAATATGAAATTTCAAATGCAATGCAATGATGCATGCAATTTATGCAATTATGCGTGCATTTTTAAACCAAGAGTCCACCACAATCTATGCTTATGAAGGCAGAAAATCAGCATAAATACGAGCAAACTCGTTGGAGCATTCTAACCAAATAGGCCATGATATACGAATTAAACCTTTGGTACCCCATGGGATGTGTTCGGGAAAACGCTATATCATAGAAGTCTAGGATGGTGAAATAGAAAGGCTGCAAAGGATCCTAATATTACAGTCACGGGCATACTCTAGATAAAAGGTCGTCACTTTACGTGAGGTGGTCTATCAGCCTTCTCATTACCATCGGGCACATGAGGAAGGAATTGCATTATCCAAAGATGTTGTCTTACAAAGTTATTGCATTTCTTAACCCAATTAGGGTTATCATAAACCATCACGTTCTCACCACGAGACATGGTACAACACTACGTAAAGGCTTTTTTCGTCTAAACAAAAAAGAAGGGAATGAGTAACCTTGATTGCACTTAGACAAAAAATAACGCCGGAAATCAAGAGGAAATGAAGATATTTTTTGTTTTAAATTAGCAAAAAAGTTAAGTCGTAACTTCCTACGCCTATTTACAAGTAAGAGAAAATTAGGGTTAGTGGATTACACTTGGAAACAACCCGTTGGCTCAACAGACCAACGTCACGTGCGTATCCTTTACGCCCTAGGAGACACGCGTACCTTGATATCACGCTGATACTACGCTGATTTCATGTACATTCGAAAAGACGGCTCACATGCCGCCTAAACAACTGTTTGACCTAATTCAAATCATTTCAAAAAGATTCTTCGCATTTTCTACACAAACATAAATGTTGCCTTATCCTGACATGGTTCAAACGTCGATTAAAAAGGCACTTAACATTTCGCATGATAATTATATGCCTTGTCAGCCTCAACCTGGAAGCATATATGCTGGGGGGACTCCGTTATCAGCGTGGCAAAGCTCCTTTAGAGCCTGGTAATTACTAATTTACTATCATTAGTCCAACATCATACCATTGGATCATGCTATATTACTAGACTGAGGGAACTTGATAGCGTATCAATATTAATGACCATTCCCATTAATTACGTATCTAAGTCAAGCCCATCATAAACATCCAAATAACGTCCGTTATCAACACTTGATAGGACCAACCACATTCCCTGACCATGCCTCGCCTGGGAAGGCCTCTCAGGCCGTGTCAAATACACGTGCGAGACAACTGTCTCCTAACTGTCTTTAACGGTTAAGACGTACCATTTGACATATGACAATGGGTGACACAAAAACGGGAATATTTGAGAAGGGCATACCCTGGTACGAGCCAAGAATGAGTTGCCACTTGTCATTCTTGTCTACACGTCGGATGATCAACACGTGGCATGTCTTTCAACCGTTTGATCATCCTCACGGGTTTATCCTTAGAGTAGTGATACTTAGGTATAAAACGCGAGCCTAATTACATGCCTAATCCACTTAACATTAGATACATGTATATACATCTTCTCTCTACAAATTTTTACCAATCAGTTTTTCAAATTCACCAATCACGTCATTAGGCATATTAGTAGGCTTACTAATTAGGCATATCAATCATTTTTCTTATCCTTAAACCCTAAATGTCTCTCTATAAATAGAAGACATCCCACACCCTCAAACGAGCCTATAATTCTCTCTAAACTTTTCACATATTGTTTCACATAGCAAACACACACTACACGGTTTTGTTGTGTGCGTTACCCAAGCTCGTGATTCTTATCACACCTTTGGGTCCTTACTCCTTACCGATCAATAGAGGAAACCAAATAACACAACCATCTCCAAAACATCCTTAATCTCGTTTAACATATCATATGTAAAGATATAGTTATATGAATTTATTGTAATTGTATAACCAAAAGTCTAAACGGGTCGAGCCTCATTTCTATAGCTAGAACTCGACTCTTATTTAAAATTAACATGACTTTTATTTTTTAAGTGGAATATATAGTTATATGTGTGAGTAGAGTTATTTTACATGCCAAATTTTTCTCACATACTAAGGGACTCATCTCCACCATCAATCTAAAAAGAAATCAATGACTGAGATTAAAAACATTTTATTATTTCACATATTTTTTATAATTTAAATATCTCTTAAACCGTTAATCGTTAAGCGAAAATATTTACACCATCGCGAGGAGCATTTAATTATCTTTCTATAGACGGGAGCTTTGATATACTTTCGAAAAAAGAAAAAAAATCATTTTTTTTCACGTTTTTTTGTCTTTTTTCGTTTTCTTTTTGCGTTACTGAAATTTGCATGAAAAAAAATCATATATTCCACATATTCCACATGTGATATTAGTGTTAAATCATATATGATATATAATATCACATGTGATATGATATGTATATCATATGTGATTTTACACTAATATCACATGTGATTTTACACTAATATCACATGTGATATTACATATCATATATGATTTAACACTAATAACACTAATATCACATGTGATATTAAAATTAGTGTTTAATCATATATGATTTTTAATGCAATTTTTAATAACGTAAAAAAAACGAAAAAACTTTAATAAAAAGGTGAAAAATACGAAGAAAAAATATTTTGTCGAAAGTATATCAAAGTGCCTATTTATAGAAAGATAATTAAATGCTCATCGCAATGATATAGTGTTTTTTTTTTGGCCTAACGATTAATGGTTTGAAAGATATTAATATTTGAAAAAAAAATTATGAAAGTGGGTTTTTTAAATTATTGTAATTAATCTCATCCATTAGATCAAATAAAAATAGAAAGTGGAGATTGATCTCTTGGTATGTAAAAAAACTTTTGTCCTCAAATGATTTTAAATCTATATGTATTGATTGTAATTGTATAGCCAAAAGTCTAAACAAAACGAGCCTTATTTTTATAGTTGGAACTCGACTCTTATAGTTGGATGAACCTACCTTCAGGAGACTGAAAGCTGAATTGGGAATGCTTGACATTGAAAGTCAGCAACCTGAAAATCAATCCTAATCTCAGTAAGTTTTCTATGAAATGGTCCCTGATCCCTGAACAAAACCCCAAATTCACCTTCTCACTGAATGAGTAAGACTCATTCAGGGTCACTGACATTGGACAAAGAGCATTGAATGAGTAACTAAATGCTCTAACTATCAATTACTTAATGTCCTAGGTTGGTAAAATCACCAATTTAATATAGGAATATATGCCTCTATATCCTTTTGTCATCCATGTCGTGGGTCCCTTACAACCTTACCTCATCCCACTTGGCATTTAATGCCTCCTCTCACAAAAAATATCCTTAGGATATTGTAACCCTGCAAGATGCACTTTTACTGTGCACTGCAACTGTTCTCTTGAAAACCGTGAGAAAACTGTGGGTAGTGGAGTGGTCGCATTAAATGAGATAAATAAAACGTTTTCAATAAAAACTTTATTAATCCTCACATGTGCAAAATCTACCCTCTCACCACTCTATAAAAACCTCTCTCAAAACACATTAAAACACACACAAACTGTTTTCTGCATCAAAACTCTGTCAAAATCTTTTCTCAACCCAGAAAACATTGTGTGTTCTTTGATCTTCAACCATTTTTTAAGCAAAATCTTCTCTGTAAAAAATTTACAGAAGATTTTTCATCACAAAACTCAAGAGACTTTCACCTCTTTGATTGTTCTTGTCAAGAAAATTTTATCCAAAAAAAAACCTAAAAATCTTTCAATGGAAATGGCAAGAACACAGTCTCTTCATTTTGCACCTCAGTGGGTGGGCAGTCTAGAAAACGTTGAGTTTAAAACAAATAATGTTATAGGCAACTTTGAATACCCACATGATGTCTTAGCCTATAAGGGAATCATGAAATTTTTACTTAACTGGCAACTGTAACATGACTTTGTTCAGTGTCCCTCAATAATGTACCAAAACCTCCTCAGGGAGTTTTGGGCAACTGCAGTGGCCTATGATCTGACACCCACAACTGATGAGACAGACCTTTGACCACTCAGGGAGTTTCTCATCAAGTTCACTATTTAAACGGGGGAAAATCAGTCACCCTGGACTATAAAACTTTTTGTACATCAATAGGGCTTGACTATAATCCGAGACAATATGTTGCTCACCCTGACCCAGCCACTGTTAAGGCTGAGTTAGGCAAAATTGTTTTAGATCCAAAATTTCTGGACAGAACCCCAGTCACCAAGAACTCTTTTCCCGTGGCTTGGAAGATCCTGTTCACCTTTGTGATTCAGGTTCTCGGCGGGAACCACTCATCCACTGAACAAGTTAACTCTATTCAGTTGATGATGACATACAGCTTGATGACAAGGACTAATGTCGACATAGGGGAGATCATTTACAGTGATCTCGTAACCAAGCTATTGAGCAAAACTAGGTCAAAATATGTTTCATACCCTAGGTTTGTCTCATGTGCTTTACAAGTGTTACTGGGTTGCAATTATCCTCATGAATACAAATATTGCGCTTTACCTGCAATCCTGAGCCCCTCAAATTTTCAAAGAGACCCATCCTTTGTCACTGATATTGAATTGACGGCCCATATGGTTGCTGTAAACAACTAGAGGG
The DNA here is from genome assembly GCA_910596185.1 of Chrysanthemum makinoi. Taxonomy (NCBI): domain Eukaryota; kingdom Viridiplantae; phylum Streptophyta; class Magnoliopsida; order Asterales; family Asteraceae; genus Chrysanthemum; species Chrysanthemum makinoi. The sequence continues at coordinate 163,956,750 of OU343218.1, forward strand.
ACTCAGTGTCTCCAAACCCTGCTCCCAAAAAGAGAAAGGGGAAGTCTCAGACTGGGACTAAAACCAAACCCAAGTCTCAGGGCCCTGAGGCTTCTGGAACACAGCCTAAAAGGCAAAGAAAGCCCAAGACTGAAATGCCGCCCAAGATTGATATGCCACCCAAGGGAGACTAAGCAACATCCACCCTGGTGACATCAAAGGACACTGATACATCACAGTCAGTGCCCTTGGTCCCACAAACTACTCCCCAAGATCTAGAGGGAAACAAACAACCCGCTGGTAGGGGAGCGCCTTCCACTCAGCTCGAGGAGGACATTCGCAAAACCACGCTTTTGTCTGAGGCAAAACGAATCATCCCAAAGACTCAGGGGGAAACAAACAACCCACTAACAGGGATATCGCTGCCACTGCTTCTAAGGATGGCACTGGGAAACACCCACCAGTGCTTGAAGGAGCACAGAGGGACAAAGACTCGGAGGAAAAGAAACAACCCGCCGATACGGAACTCACAACCAATCCTGACTCCGGCGAAGGCACTGGGAAAAACCCATCAGTGTTTGAGGGGTCACAGGGGAACAAAGACTCAGAGGGACAGAAACCACCCGCTGATATGGAGCCCATCACCACCACTGGTTTGCTAACAGTTGCAGAGGTTAATGAAATTCTCTTTTCTGTTGAAGAGCTTGCTGACAGTGAAGATGAAATCCTTTCTGCTGGAGAAGAAATGGACGCTGAGGTTCAACAACATGAACAAGAACCTCAGCCTGATCCTAAAAAGCCTACGGAGTCACCCTTTCATGATGACAACTCCTCTGCTTCCTCAGGCTCCTCAACCTCTGATGAATGGAAGCAGTATGACAACTCCATTCCACTCACTGAAAGGAAGCTGGTAATGTGGATTAAAAGGGCTACAAGGATACTATACTCTGGGGTTACTGACACTCTCTGGGATCAGCATACTGAAGCAACTACAAGTTATGCCGACCTGAAAGTTGAAGTACTTGCTACTAATGCCAACACTGATGAACACAGGGACTTCATGTATGATCACCTACACGGACTGGATGACAATCTGCAAAAGTTTCTCAAATTCTTTCAGGATACTCACAGCAAGCTGGATGAAATCAGGGACTCTGTCAAAGAAGACTCAGCGCTCAACTCCAAAGTGCTTGAGGCTACTGAGGTCTACATGAAAAAATCCTCCAGTCTCACTGAACTGATCAACATGCTCAACTCTGCAAATGTTCAGGGTCTTCACTCTTCAGTACAGTCTCTTCAATCCACTATGGGTTCACTGGATGCAGAGGTTACTGATCTGGCTAAATCATCTTCTTCTATGGCCTGGAATCTCGGGCCTAGAATGACAGCACTGGAATTATCTCAGGCCAATATTGTGGAAAAGGTCACGAGTCTTCAACAAGGTACAACTGACATCAAATCCATGGTCTCGGAGATATATCAAGCCTTCAAAGGTCAAACAGCTCCTTCTCCCTCAGTATCCCAAACAACTCTTGCTCTCACTGACGTTGCAGCAACAGTTGAGGGGGAGAGAGCTACTGAAGAGACTCCTTCTCAAACTGAGGGGGAGCCAACTCCACCAGTATCAGCAATCCCAATCTCATCCATCCCACCATCAGCAACAACAATCTCAGTAACTACAGCAACAACAACACCAATAATCACAACAACACCCCCATCGGTATCATCTTCTTCATCAGTTCTGGATAAATGCAAAGCCATCATGATCACACTGAGCTGAAAAATCCACTATGAAATACAAGGCAAAAGTACAAGCTCACCCGTAATGACTAATTGCATATCTTGAAAAAGAAAAAAGACTCAAGAAACAGGCTGAGGAAGAGCAAAGAAGTAAGGATGCCTTGATTAAAGTAGTGGCTGAAGAAGCTGAAAAGATTGGAATTGATCCTAAAAATCTTGAAAAGGGACAGGCAGGCCAACAGTTCAAAGATGCTCAGAATGCTGAAATGGATGCTATGAGAAAAAGGCTAGATGAAAAAAACAAGAAGGCTGCTGCCTTCAGGCAAGAAAGGATAAATCACTACAACTGGACCATGACAAGCAGAAGGTTACCTGAGAAAATCACTGATGTGAAAATCATCCCTAGATCCAAACCACTGGCAATGAATGTCTACAGGGGGGATGATAAAAGGCATTTTAAGGTTCATGATCCCTTGAAGTTCACTGACTTTGGGATCACTGAACTTGATGAGCTTGGTCCTATCATCACGAAGAAGCAAAATGTAGTGGTCAAGGAACTGATGAAATCCCTCAACAAGCGTTATGAAAGACTCAGGGATGCACCAGCACAGCTAGGGATACAACCAGCTCATACTGCAGCTCAAGGATCTCAACCTCAATCATCCCAAGGCAAAAGAAAAGGGGTTGAATTTGAGCCTGAAGCTAAGGTCCATGGTTTTGACTGCAACAGGGAGCTGCCTGAAGGGGTTAAGTTTGTGAATTGTTTAGTTATAGAAAAGCCTGAAAGAGGACTTTTCTTTGTTGATGTCTATGGGAACCCAAAGATTCCAAAGGTGGAGTGACATTGATCGGCAGTGTCGCTACAATGGCAAGCTACCTACCGGGCCTCTCAAATCAAAACTCCGAAAACATCACGCTCGACCGACTGAATGCCATGATAAGAGAGCACCCTGATAAAGCAACACTCCTCGCCAAGAAGCCAAAGCTAGAAGCACTGGGAATCCATCTTGATTGACATCATCATATGCTTTATCATTTATCTTTTGTACTAGTGATAGGAACTATGTAATCTGATCAATAAACGATGTATGTTTTGTTAAAATATTCAGTGTTCCTTATTATGTTCATTAGTACATTCAGTGTAAGAAGAAGCCATTTGCTCACATGCACTGATCAAACACTTAGGCTATTTGTATATCCAAATAGAGGGAGACTGTTGGGTTGAGTGAATACCCAAACCCCTTGATTCTAGGATTTGAATAGAAAATACCCTAAGTGTTTAGTCCTTTAAACACTAACAAGTCACTGAGTGCATAGTCACTCAGTGAGCTGTCTTCGGGATACTCAGTAAGAGACAAAGAAGAAGTCTCTCCACTCAGTAAGGCGGAACTTAAGGGGTGAAGACTGAGTCAAGAAGAAGATGGTGGATTCAGTGAGTGATGACAATAACTCACTGAATCCCAAAACTCCTCACCAACTACTACCACTTAAGACAAACTGAAGATGAAGACTGAAGGCTATGAAGACTGAAGAATGAGCGGGACAAGGAGGGATAAGTTTGAACAGATAAGACGAAGTCCTTATCAACCAAAGTCAAACTTTCCCTGAATCGTTAACTACCAGGCTCAGTGTCATCACTGACAAGAAGAAAGCAGCCTTGTCACTTACTCTAAATAGCAAATGTAAACAGAGACAAAATACATCAGTATTTTGTCTTTTGTAACCTGTCAGTTTGTCCTCTAGGATAGAGTTAAAAACATACTTGTATAAATAGCATAAGAGAAGGAGTAAAAGATTTAAGCTTGTGCATTAATTGTAAATCACACACACAAGCAGTCTTTCACTCCTCTAAATACAACTATGTCTCTGAGATAGCTCAGTGGTTCCTGTGTAGTTGTGCTTATACTTTGCCTAAGCTTAGTGACGAGTCATACCAACTTTGTTATTTCAATCCCAAGTACTATTTCGCAAGTACTTGGATAATGTATTCTTTTTTATTCGTTTTAATAAAGAATATAAACGTTGAAAATTACTCAGTGTGTTTATCTTATTAAAACTTATCTTTACTTGCATCGTTTCAGTCATTGTTCGCAATTAATTGTTTTTATAGTTTTTAAACGATTGTGAAACGGGAACAACATCGACTCCTTTTCCGCACGAGTCACCCAGAAAAAGGAACGTCATCTTCCATGTCCTCCATCTCATGATCAACTTGAGGAGCTCCATCAGGTGCAGGCACACCATGGGAAGATTACCCTCAGGCGTAAATGGAGAAGGAACATGCATGCCCGGGTCATCTAGGTTCACATGTTGTATAACTGACTCTGAGGTCACTTTAACACCTTTATCATCTAATTTGCCGATAAGAGCAAGAACATCGATAACTAAGAAAAAATAAAACAGATGGTCTGTTTGGCAATTACACTTAATTCAGGCATAAGAACATGGATATTGGACACACGCCTCACCCACGCCATTTCACGTAATTACGGAACCATCCCATCCTCCCAATACCATGCACCCGCATATCAGTTAAACGATCCAACAAGGTACGCTCATCCCCAGGAGGAACACGCGACAGATCCTCCGGGTCAACCCTAACCCTAATGCTCCACCTAAAATAACGACTCGACACAAAGGACTCATCGACGGTTATTCATAACCAATTCTTATGCAACCCTAATAACTCTTTCGCATCCCCAAGTATGGAAAAAACATGTCCACGCATGGACTTCTTTTCTATATACCACCACATTGGTTTAAAAATATGTTTTATGATCCGATGCGCTAAAGGTCTCAAAATCCATTTCGTGATGCGTGATGCAAATGCGAGCGCAATTTAAACGCATTGCGTTTAGTATTAAAAAGTTAGAAAATTATTTATACATAATAGGGGTGAGCATCGGGTCAAACCAGACCCGAACCGACCAGAACCGAAAACCGAAAAAGAAAAAAGCTGAAACCGAGAACCGAACCGAAATATATATATCAAAACCGAAACCGAACCGACTAACTCGGTTTGGGTCGGTTTTCGGGTTTCGAGTCGAAAAAACCGACAAAAACCGAATCGACCCGAAATTGACCCGAAACCGACAAAAACCAAAATAAATATACAAAACCGAAACCGAACAAAAAAATCGGTTCGGTCCGGTTTCGGTCGGTTTGTCGGTTCGGGTTGGTTTCCGGGTGGATTTGCTCAGCCCTAATACATAATATATTCTACCAAGTGCCAAGTAAATGCAATAAACATACGATATAATTACTAGCATATTTAAATTAGGCCAATAATTCATTTGTAAAATAAATAAGTCGAAAGCAAAGACTGACGTAAAACACTTAGCAAAACGGAATATACTATATTTTCATTATTTTGTTTGTTTTGTACATCTTTTAACAAGTTTCATCTTTAAAATCACATTTGAATATTTTGGATCTTTTTTATATGGTTTATTTTTGACAAAAATGACCTAAATTCTAGATTGCGATAATTGCGACCGTTGCTAGCATTACACAAATGCGGTAAATTGCGGTATAATGTGAACGCATTCCGGGATGGCCTTGCATTAGGCACCATAATACGAAATTTCAAATGCAATGCAATAATGCATGCAATTTATGCAATTATGCGTGCATTTTTAAACCAAGAGTCCACCACAATCTATGCTTATGAAGGCAGAAAATCAGCCTAAATACGAGCAAACTCATTGGAGCATTCTAACCAAATAGGCCATGATATACGCATTAAACCTTTGGTACCCCATGGGATGTGTTCGGGAAAACGCTATATCATAGAAGTCTAGGATGGTGAAATAGAAAGGCTGCAAAGGATCCTAATATTACAGTCACGGGCATACTCTAGATAAAAGGTCGTCACTTTACGTGAGGTGGTCTATCAGCCTTCTCATTACCATCGGGCACATGAGGAAGGAATTACATTATCCAAAGATGTTGTCTTACAAAGTTATTGCATTTCTTACCCCAATTAGGGTTATCATAAACCATCACGTTCTCACCACGAGACATGGTACAACACTACGCAAAGGCTTTTTTCGTCTAAACAAAAAAGAAGGGAATGAGTAACCTTGATTGCACTTAGACAAAAAATAACGCCGGAAATAAAGAGGAAATGAAGATATTTTTTGTTTTAAAATAGCAAAAAAGTTAAGTCATAACTTCCTACGCCTATTTACAAGTAAGAGAAAAATAGGGTTAGTGGATTACACTTGGCAACAACCCGTTGGCTCAACAGGCCCACGTCACGTGCGTATCCTTTACGCCCTAGGAGACACGCGTACCTTGATATCACGCTGATACTACGCTGATTTCATGTACATTCGAAAAGACGGCTCACATGCCGCCTAAACGACTGTTTGACCTAATTCAAATCATTTCAAAAAGATTCTTCGCATTTTCCACACAAACATAAATGTTGCCTTATCCTGACATGACTCAAACGTCGATTAAAAAGGCACTTAACATTTCACATGATAATTATATGCCTTGTCAGCCTCAACCTGGAAGCGTATATGCTTGGGGGACTCCGTTATCAGCTTGGCAAAGTTCTGTTAGAGCATGATAATTACTAATTTACTATCATTAGTCCAACATCAGACCATTCGATCATGCTATATTACTAGACTGAGGGAATTTGACAGCGTATCAATATTAATGACCATTCCCATTAATTACATATCTAAGTCAAGCCCATCATAAACATCTAAATAACGTCCGTTATCAACACTTGATATGACCAACCACATTCCCTGACCATGCCTGGTCTGGGAAGGCCTCTCAGGCCGTGTCAAATACACGTGCGAGACAATTGTCTTCTAACTGTCATTAACGTATAAGACGTACCATTTGACATATGACAATGGGTGACACAAAAACGGAAATATTTGAGAAGGGCACACTCTGGTACGAGCCAAGAATGAGTTGCGACTTGTCATTCTTGTCTACACGTCGGATGATCAACACGTGGCATGTCTTTCAACCGTTTGATCATCCTCACGGGTTTATCCTTAGAGTAATGCTACTTAGGTGTAAAACGCGAGCCTAATTACATGCCTAATCCACTTTACATTAGATACATGTATATACATCTTCTCTCTACAAATTTTTACCAATCAGTTTTTCAAATTCACCAATCACATCATTAGGCATATTAGTAGGCTTACTAATTAGGCATATCAATCATTTTTCTTATCCTTAAACCCTAAATGTCTCTCTATAAATAGAAGACATCCCACACCCTCAAACGGGCCTATAATTCTCTCTAAACTTTTGACATATTTGTTTCACATAGCAAACACACACTACACAGTTTTTTTGTGTGCGTTACCCAAGCTCGTGATTCTTATCACACCTTTGGGTCCTTACTTCTTACCGATCAATAGAGGAAACCAAATAACACAACCATCTCCAAAACATCCTTAATCTCGTTTAACATATCGTATGTAAAGATATAGTTATATGAATTTATTGTAATTGTATAACCAAAAGTCTAAACGGGTCGATCCTCATTTCTATAGCTAGAACTCGACTCTTATTTAAAATTAACATGACTTTTATTTTTTAAGTGGAATATATAGTTATATATATGAGTAGAGTTATTTTACATACCAAAATTTTCTCACATACTAAGGGACTCATCTCCACCATCAATTTAAAAAGAAATCAATGACTGAGATTAAAAACATTTTATTATTTCACATATTTTTTTATAATTTAAATATCTCTTAAACCGTTAATCGTTAAGCAAAAATTTTTTACACCGTCGCCAGGAGCATTTAATTATCTTTCTATAGATGGGAGCTATGATATACTTTCGAAAAAAGAAAAAAAAATCGTTTTTTTCACGTTTTTCATCTTTTTTTCATTTTTTTTGCGTTATCAAAGTGTCTTTATAGAAAGATAATTAAATGCTCATCGCAATAATATAGTATATATTTTTTTCGCTTAATGATTAACGGTTCGAAAGATATTAATGTTTGAAGAAAAAAAATGATGAAAGTGGGTTTTTTAAATTGTTGTGATTAATCTAATCTATTAGATCAAATAAAAATGAAAGATAGAGATTGATTTCTTGGTATGTAAAAAATCTTTTGTCCTCAAATGATTTTAAATCTATATGCATTGATTGTAATTGTATAGCCAAAAGTCTAAACAAAACGAGCCTTATTTTTATAGTTGGAACTCGACTCTTATTTAAAATTAGAGTAAACTACACCGTTCGTCCTTATGGTATACGTTGACCATCAAGTTTCGTCCCTTGACCAAAAAAATTGCATCGTTGGTCCTTAACTCCGAATCGTTAGTCATCGTTGGTCCCTCACACTAACTGGATGGACTAACGGGCGTTAAGCCTTGTTAAGTGGAGGGTATTTATGTCTTTTCCCACCCACACCAGTTTTCCCACCCTAAAGATTTTTCCCGCTTCTTTCTTTCTCATTTCCCACCATATATAACCATCCCATCACACCTAATTTTGTGTTTTTCTTTCTTTCTTCCATTTACAAATGTATTCACAATAATTGAAAACACAGAAATGGTGAATTGTCACTGTGGAAGACGAGCAGTGGTGAGAACATCATGGACCAACATCAACCCAGGACGAAGGTTTTTTGGTTGCCCAGATATGGTGCGCATCATGTTATTTAGTGAGTAAGAACATGGTTTTCAATGCTTTTATGATGTTATCAACTATTATTGTTTAATCTTTTTAACAGGGATCAGATTGTCCTTTTCTTGATTGGGTGGATCCCCCAATGTGTGCTCGATCTGTTAACATAATACCCGGACTATTGAGATCACTGAACAACCATCGAGGACAAATCCAAGAGTTGCAGGAACAAAGAGCAAGGATGAAGAAGTGTCTATATGTTTCTTGGGCTCTTTTGTTGATGTCTGTTGTGTACAATCTCTTGACTTAAATAAGATTTTAAGTTAGGTTCTTTAATGGGTGTCGAGTGTAAGTTAAGGTTATTTTGTGGTGTTTAATGGATGTTTTGTGGTTTCTATGAATGAATCAAATGAAGTTGTTAGTATTCTTTTTTGTGTTGAATGTATTGAACCAAACCATATGAAAAAAGTGACCCATTACCAGAAACTGGAATAGACCCATTACTTGTTAAGTCAATCAATTTAAAGTCAAAGACTTGTGTTCTTTGAGACACTGAATTACAAAAAAGTGACCTATTACCAGAAACTGGAATAGACCCATTACTTGTTAAGTCAAATGGAACCATAACAAGAAAGTGAAATTACATATTCTTGAAAACACAGATTCTTGACACATTAACTACTAGAACAAGAAGTCAACTGCATATTTAAGTGCAATAACACCATTACCATTACCAGATACAACCAAATACAAAAGAAGTCTAATAGAACCATTACCATTACCAGATACAAGTCTAATAGAACCATTACCAACTGCATCATACAAAATAGAACCATTACCAGACACAAGTCTAATCCTACTGAAACCATGTCCAAATACTGATAAGTAGTCATAATCCATAAACAAGAAACTGAAATAAGTATACATAAACAGAAATATCAACCAAGAACAACAACTTTCTTCCTTGGTGGGCCTTTCTTCTTCTTTCCATCATCAACTGCAACTCCTTTACCTTTATCAGCATCACCAGGTCTTGTTGCAGAGTTGTCATCTTCCCCAGAAGCACCTCTAGTTTTCCTCTTCTTACCACCTCCCTTTGACTTTGAATTTCTTGGTCCAGTGCAACTCCTTGAGTTGTGACCTCTGTTTCCACACTTGTCACATGTCACAGTTTTGAGTTTCCTTGTCAGCTTGCCATGCTTGGACATATGCACCACATCAAATGGAAATGCATTACACTTAGGCCAATGAACTGGACCTCTGATTTCTTGGTTTCCTTGTCATCTTCCCCAGAAGCACCTCTAGTTTTCCTCTTCTTACCACCTCCCTAGACTTCCTCCTTTGCTTTCTTGGTTTTCCAACATGTGGTTGATGTTTTGGTGGTAGCAGAGTTGTTGGTACATTACACTTAGGCCAATGAACTGGACCTCTGATTGGGTTGATCTTGTATGAGTAAACCTTCTTCCATGTATCCAGCCTATTAAATGGAAATGCATTAATAATCCTACTGAATTCAGGCAATGTAAATGAAGTAATTGCACAATCAAAACAAGTTATTACATACCTATAACATGGATGTACCCATTCCTCTGGTAATCCTACTGTTTGATTGTTAAGTGCCATATTCCAGTTGGTTGCTATGACATGTTTACAAGGTATCCCAGTTAACTCCCACTTTCTACAGGTACATGTCCTTTGTTCCACATTCACCACACACTGATCATTCCATGGACCACTTACCTCATAATAAATACCTCCTCCCCAAGTAACTGTATACTTACTTGCTTCATCACAGTTCAACTTCAAAATCTTTGTAGCAGTAGGTGTGAGTGGACCATCACATCTTTCAATAATTTTATTCACATTAACTATTCTTTTCATTAGATAAGACCTTGCAAACTCCAATGTTGAAATGATTGCCTTATCTCTACCACCAACAAGCTTTCCATTAAAAACCTCACACATATTGTTCACCAGTACATCTGTCTTAGCTCTCCCTATTAAAAATTCAAATTTAAGTTAAAGATTGTAAATGAATTTCAAATATGTATGACTGTTAATGCAGAAACACTTTTACCTATATGCAATTTACTGTTCTACATTTGGACTTTGCAGCATTATTGCAATTCACTGTTCTACATTTAGACTTTGCAGCACTATTGCATTTTCTCACTTTTTCTACATTGTGGCAGTCAATGAATCAATGCAACACATTTTAAGTTTAGTGGCAGTCAATGAATCAATGCAACACTTTCTCTACATTTGTGCAGTCAAAGTATGAATGTATTACCACACCTCTATATAAGGGCACATATGGTTAATACAAAAGCATATCAAACATCTTCCTCATCTAATCATACTTGCTGCAAACATGAGTTCAGGAAACAAGGGTTCCAACAAGAGAAAAGGTTTTATTGGTTTTTTTTCTTTTTTTTCAGAAGTAATCTGCTAAACATACTTATATTTTATTGTTTTTTTTTTGTTTTTCAGAAGTAATTTGCATTTCCAGTGATACGATGACACAAGTTCGTAACACATGGACGGGGTATTTTCCACCTCAGTTTTATCAACCAAAGGTGGGCTCAAGCTCACATTATGTTGCAAATGATGATGATAAGCCACTAACCCAAAAACAGATTCAAAAGATTCTATTTGATGCAAGGCCTAAAGTTCTAGGATTGCCTGCAAAGGCCACTCTTGAAGAATTTGGTGTCAAACCTTATGTTGCGCACCAAAGGGAAGGGGAAGGGGAAAAAAAGCAGTGGTTAGAAGCACCTAGTACCTAGCAATGGTCTTTCATGGTTTTGTATCACCTATCTTAATGTATGCCTTTTTATGGCTCTAAAATAAAGTCTTTTGTAGCACCTATCTTAATGTATGCCTTTTATGGCTCTAAAATATTGTGTTTTGTATCACCTATCTTAAATAAGTTAGTGCATACCTGAGAAATGGCTTCGTGTCCAGTGCTGAGGTGGAATCTTCAATAACCACTCATAAGCAGGCTTGCTAAATGCTTTGAACTCATCCATTGCAACCTGAAACTCTGGCACTGTTGTTGCTGTGGCACATTTCCATAACATGTTTTGTAAGATGCACCACTCCATTGCAGCTTCATATTTTCATGAATGTGCTTGACACAAAATCTGTGCTCAGCACAGGGAAACAACTTTGCAAGTGCAGGAATAAGACCCTACCACAAATAATCATACTTATGTTACAAACAGATAATTTACATCATATAAAAAGCATTAAATGTGAAAAGAGAATCATACCTTCTGTCTATCACTAATAAATGTGAAATTGGAATTTCTATAAAGGTCCAAGTCATCTCCCAATTGTGAAAGAAACCATGTCCAAGAATCTATGTTTTCAGTCTCCACAATCCCATATGCCAAAGGGTAAATCCCATTATTTGAGTCAACACTTACAGCAGTAAGTAATTGACTGGAAAGGACCCTTCATGAATGTCCCATCTAGTCCAAGTATTTCTCTCAATCCAGCCTTGAATCCTTCTTTTAAAGGCCCTAAGCACACATATATTCTTTTAAAAACCCTTGTTGGACATGTATGATCTCCTCAGCTTGCACCAATCTTCACAGTTGTGTTTGGATTGGCTTCCATCAACTCTAATGCATAACTTCTAAGCATCTTATATTGATGAGTATAATCACCTCTAACTTTCTTTTCACCTCGACTTTGCTCAATGCTTTTGTTCTGAAATAGCTAACTCATGCTTCCTTTGTAATTGCTCTTGCACGACAGTGGTATGTTAGGGTTTGATTGGAGTTGCTCAACAAGTTCTTTAGCAAACCATTTTGATGTGGCATACAAATTGTTTCTGGATTGTAAGCACTTATGAATAGATCTATGAGTTTTGACCTGCCATGTATCACTGCTTTTTAATTTGGATACTAGCAACACCCAGGGACATTTATTGGCATCATCCTCTTTCCTACTTTTAGGTCTTCCACCATTTATTATTCTCTCTTTTGTCTTTTTTGATGGACTAGCATTAACTAACTCAGACCCATTATGTGGCCCATTATCAAGCCCATTAACAGACCCAGCTTCACATGTGGGCAAAGTTGGTATAATACCCCTGCAGACAACCCTCACTCTTTCCTTATCATTTTTTTCCATCCTAAGTTCCCTCCTTGTTTCAATTGAATGCTCCTTAACTAGGTCTTTTACTTGTTCCCTGTTTCCAAAGTTCTGTCCCCACATAAAAGTATGTCTTGTACACCTGGGTTGAAGCATGTGCCTGTTTCCTAATCTGTTTTAACTTCCTTTTTCTCAACCTATCAAGTTCATTTTCTTCATCTGAAGCACTCTCAAAATAATCATTATCCATAACTTGTATACCCTCTTGTGCTTCTTCATTATCAGATATTTCATCTCTATTCCTACATCCCATGAACTCAACAGTTTCATCAATGTTGCAACGGAAGTCTTCCATGTCAACCTCAACCTCAGGAACATAGTTTTCTTCATCCATAATGTAATCACTATCCTGGCTATCATCATCACTAGAATCTGAGTCCTGATTCCCTTCACTATCCTCACTAGACTCACAGGTTTCATTCTCTACATCATCCATATTATCAACATCTAATGTAACATTTTCCATACTATTTAGATCTAAATCAACATTTTCAGGTCCATGTTCTAACATATCATCTAAATCAGCAAAAGGATCAAGGTTTAGGTCCACTGAAGCAACATAAGGGTCATAAGAAGAATAAAAATCATTCACAAATTCACTATCTCCCTGACTAGGTACAACCTTAGCAAAGACTACCTTCACCTACATCTATAGTGACACCACTACCTTGACCTACATTGACACTACTTTGTGTACCTACATTGCATGCATTCTCATCTCTAATGCATTTCCTAACAACTGGTGTAATACCTGCTTTGGACAAACTTGGTTCATCTAACTCTTCTATCAAAACCCCTTTGTTTTTCACTGCTGGAGTAAAATAAAGGTCAGCCATTGTTCTTTCATGCTCAACATATATTTCAATGAATTTGTGACCTTCTTCAACATATTTTGCCAAAAAGAACATCTTGATCATCGGCTAAAGGTTGTAGGCCACTATCTAAATCACCACCAGGTTTAAGAAAATGATAAAACATTACTTTGTGGCCATCATTACCTAACTCTTCTACAATGGCATCCATCTCATGCATGAAAACTCATCGAGTCTAACTCATCTACAATCTTTGAAAAGCCATTAATGTACCTCCTATCAGGGGCTACAGTGAAAGAGCCTCCATAATGCACCCTTATTGAAAACGCAGACGTAGGCGGTGAAAAAAATTATGATTAGGGTTTATTAGGGTTTATTCAATGTTGGATCAAATTAACCCAACAAAACAGAGTATCAGTTACAAGAACTTTGGATAAACAAAAAATTGCATAAAATAAGAAAACTTACCATAAGCTACATTTGGATCAAACTCAACTTGTGATTCTCGTATTACATACCCCATGGGTAGCACCATTTTTGTCACATTCAAGGTTGCAGTTGGTGTGTGTTGGTGTGTGTTTTTTTGTTTCGGGGTATGTGATTGAAATGAAAGGGAGATGAAACAATTAATAGTGGGTGGGAAAAGACATAAATACCCTCCACTTAACAAGGCTTAACGCCCGTTAGTCCATCCAGTTAGTGTGAGGGACCAACGATGACTAACGATTCGGAGTTAAGGACCAACGATGCAATTTTTTTGGTCAAGGGACGAAACTTGATGGTCAACGTATACCATAAGAACGAACGGTGTAGTTTACTCTTAAAATTATCACGACTTTTATCTTTTGAGGAGTTGAAATATGAAAACTTGTTATCGGCTGTATCAGCTCATTTATATCTGCTGACTAGTAAAGTATGTGATGTAACTATGTTTATGTATTATATAGATTTTAAACTCGTTTAGGTTTGCGAATATGGACGAGTTATATAATTGTAGTTCGAGCACGTTTATCATACGAGCTTCAAGTTTTGCTTGAGCTAGACTTAGAGCTATTTAAAATCAAGCTTTAGTTGTGCTTTTAATGAGCCGAGGTCAAGGTATCACTGCACGTAGGGGTGTTGATCGGTTCGGTTATCGGGTTGTTTGGTTTGTTCGGTTCGGTTAGTTCGGTTAAAATTCTTTTTTGGGTCAACTCGAAAATCGAACCGAACCGAACCGAAAACCGAATTTGAATTCGATTCGGTTCTTGGGTTGACCCGAATAAGCCAAGTTCACTATTTATTTTTAAAAAATTAATAATTACATATCTATTTAACCAGAAAAATATATATATTTCAAACATAAAAAACATTTTTTTTTATATTAAGATAACATATATAAGTATATAAAAAAATATATACATATATATATATATATATATAAATATATAAAAAAATATATACATATATATATATATATATATATATATATATATATATATATATATATATAAATTCGGTTTTCGGTTAAGATTGTCAAACCCATATCCAACCCGAAAACTAAATTAGTAGTTCGGTTCGGTTCGGTTTTAGCAAATTCGGTTTGGTTATTAGTTCGGTTCAGTTCAGTTTCGGTTTGTTCGGTCATTTCGGTTTTGTTTTTTTTTTATCACGCAAGCATCTCGACTTTTACACATCCGATTTGAAACTTTTTTAGAGTAAAAGTATTGAATATTATTGGGACTATACAGTCCATTAGAGTAAGAAAGTTTCAAATCATAGTGTGCCAACCCTAAAGCCCATCAGAAATCTATTAATAACCACTTCCAACATTTTTCATCATCAAACCAAAAACCCAGTCTACTTTGTTAGTCGCTTCAGTTTTGTAAAACCCTCTGATTCTGCCTTTCATAAATTGCTTATGACCCTTTTTGCTGATCTGTAAAATAGGCAAAGATGACTGATTGCTTAATATTCTGACACCTCTTGTATGAGAATGGTCTTAAAAAGCTGTTCGTTGAGCACATACAGCAACACTCTGAGCCTTTTTTTTTTGTAAAATTGTTATTAGTTTTTATTATTTGTTACTATCGATCAGAAATTCAGGCAACCACCATTCGTAAATATAAATCGATTGGTAGGTGTTATTCTGTTCGTAAATTAATTTCTTTTGCTCTTCAGACTTGTTGAGTTTCCGATGAAACTGGTCTAGTAAGCTAAAGTACATTTAATCATTTATTTCAATCCAAGATCTCTTTCTCGGGTATATATTATTTTTTTAGCCATTTTTTTTTTTATTATTAGTATTAAAGTAAAATAACTCTGAGCCTAATTTTTTTTTAACATTGTTATTAGTTTTTATTTTTTGTTAGTATTAAAGTAGTATCGATCAGAAATTCAGGCAACCACCTTTCGTAAATAAAAATCGATTGGTAGGTGTTATTCTGTTCGTAAATTAATTTCTTTTGCTCTTCAGATTTGTTGAGATTCCGATGAAACTGGTCTAGTAAGCTAAAGTACATTTATTTCAATTCAATTTTTCTTTCTCGCTTTTAAGTTACTTATTTTAATGTATTTAGTACTGAAATTATTATTTAACGCTAGTTTGTACGTTTTTGGGTTAGCATTTTTTAGGGAAAAACTCACTAAATAATAACCAACTTCTACAAGTGTTCCACCAAAGTCACTCAAGTTTTTTTTTAGATCCAAAAACCACTCAAGTTTCATATTTGTTTCATTATTGTGCAATTTTAGTTTTTATGCCATATCACTATGACATTAGTGATGACATGTCAACTTTTAGATTATGTGTACATTTATGTAGTTGACATGGAATGCATTTCATTCTCAAATTTTTTTTTCTTATTCATCTCATCCGTATGCTATTGCACGTGCTCTATTCTTTCTATGTTAGCCTCTTATATATACGAGTACTTTTTTGAAAGTCTAATATATATAAACTACAAAAATATGAAGCATACAAAGAATACAAGATACCATTGCAAAACCTTTGGTCTAACAAGCTCTTGAACCAAAAGATGACAAAATGGACTAAAAGCTCAATTCCCACATGACTAAACTACAAAAAGATAAAGCCAACTGTCACAACAAGAATTAGTGTATAGACTCAAAAGAAGCCAAACACAAACACAAGTCTGCACATTTTTGAACCTCAGGAAAACCCAAACGATACAATACATTAACGATACTGGAAGTACCAAAAGAGTAAAACTAATAGATAATTTGAAATCCTTCATAAGAATATGTGCACCAAAACAAAGGCTTAAAAAGGTTCTCCACCCAAACATAAATCCTCTAACAAATACGAATATGCTGCAAAAGAACGAGTGCAATATGATAAAGCTAGACTTATTTAAACTTCATCAATCGTTTGGCTTTCTTGTCCAGCCATTTGATCACCAACATCTACTTCATCACGAGCAAAGTGTGGTAAACCGTATCCTGGCCAAGCTGGTATTGGTATTGTTGTGCTCTGTGGTAACAAAAATAGATTATGAATTGGTGTTGAAAGTTTATGCATTGACCACCAAATAAAACTAGCAAACTTACCCCAATCAAACTTGATATTCCTCCCACGCTCGTAGACGTTTGCACACTTGATGGTTCACTAAATTTTCTTGGTCTACCTTTCGGCCTCACCTCCTTTGGTTGTTCGTCTTTTGGCTGATTCTTGCAAGATTTAGAATTGTGCCCCTTTTTCTTACATTTTTTGCAAGTCATTTTTCGTCCAATCCCAACTTTTGAATACTTACTCTCTTTCTCAGAAGGATCTCGTTTCCTGTTTACATTTGGTCTACCTGGCATACGTCTTTCTTTTGGTGGTAGGGGTTTACAGTGATCAATTTTAGGCCAGAAAGAACTTCCTTTTAGTGGTTTAATGGGGTAATTGTATGCTTTTGTGAACATATCCTTCTTTAGCCAATCACTAACATAAGTCTCTGGATCCTTATTGAGGAAAGTCAATGCAGCAACTGCATGAACACATGGTATGCCTGATAGCTGCCAAGATCTACAACTACAAGTACGTGCACTTATGTCCACTACATATGCATCGTACTCATTCACTACTTCAAATTGGTTACAATCACTTGGAATGACATTCCAGTGCCTACACAAGCAAACCAAAACGTTTATAACAATGAGGAAAAATATGTAGTAAAGTAAGATTTTATTACCTTTGTTTCACTTTAATTTCTTCTAACTTTTTTCTGGTTGTAGGACATACATCATGTTCCAAATTTTTAGCTTTTCTTACCATTCTAAAATTTCTTCTCATTACATATGTCCTGATTTCTTCTAGCATTGTGATGATAGGCTTCCTTCGTGCTTTTCGAATTCTTGAATTAAAGCTTTCACTCATGCCGTTTTCAAAAGCATCACATGCCCTATTAACCTCAAAAAAAGCTCTTGACCAACTCTTCGGATTTCTTTCTATAAGATGATTATATGCTTGATTGTTGATCTCTTTCATCTGATTCATTTTCTCTTCAAAATGTTGCACAGTTGTTGAATTTGCAGCAGCCCAGAATAAGTTTTTGAAATGTAGCCCACGAAACTTTTTCTTAAAGTTAGCATATATGTGTCTTGTGCATTGTCTATGTTCACCATAAGGGAATACATCTTTAACCGCTTCCACAATTCCCTACCAATAAATGAAGTGAGTAACTAATTAATAACTAATATCACATTTCTTTGCATATATTAGATGAGTGTATATATAACATATTTATACCTTGTGTTGATCAGAAATTAACGTGAGTCCCGCTCCATCCATCATTCCGATGTCATTCCTTAATAGTTCAAGAAACCATTTCCAGTTTTCCTTATTTTCAATTGAGACAACAGCCCAAGCTAGAGGGAAAATATGGTTATTGGCGTCCCTTCCAATGGCCGAGAGTAGTTGACCCTCACATACACTTTTTAGGAAGCACCCATCCAACCCGATAACTCTCCTACACCCATTAATCCATCCATCTTTGATACCCTTAAAACATATATAATAACTATTAAAGTAAATACTTCCGTCTGACATTGTATTTATACTCATCGTGACACTGCTACCTGGGTTTGTTTTAAGTATCTCTGCTCCATATTGGCAAAGTCTTGAATAGTGATCTTTCAACCCACCTTCATACTCATGTAATGCCTTTTTCTTTGCTCTACTACATTGACCAGTACTCACTTTGCATTTATACTTCCTCATGATATCCGTTTGCATTGCTCTTATACTCATTTCCGGATTTTGAATTAACTCTTTGAAATAACGTTTTGCGATCCAAGCATATGTAACAAGGGACCCCAAAGAAAACTTTCTGGAACAATTATGCTTCTCATTTAGAGTTTTTATCTGAAATGAACCATCATCTGTAATTTTGGAGGCCCAAAGCCTAAACGGACATTTCCTTGCTTTCTTCCTTTTTTTATTACCCGTCGTCTTCCTCACATCTGTGTCCTCTTCATCAGTTTCTTCTTTCCCGCATCTTACCAAAAGTCTTTTGTAGTCATTTACCGGATACTCCAATGGATAACCATTTGAAACGCCATAGTCAATCATACTTTCTTTTAGTTGTTTAACACTTTCAAATTGCATTCCTACCATTGGTTTCATCTTTTTCCAATTAATGGTGGGATCATAGCAAGGATACACAACATCACGTTCTACAACTTTCTCATTGTGGTCGCTGTCATCACCTTCTTCATTAGCACTCCAATTTTCATCAGAACTTACCTCGTCTTCCACGTCATCACTAGATGTATCATCATAACAGAGAAGACTCAAAAATCGGTCATTGGATGTTTGATTTAAAGTTGTAATATCATCATTGTCGCGTGCATCATCACTATCAACGGCATCAAGTTCCTCATCTAATGACGTTGAGTCTGATATCTCTTCATCATCATTGCTTATCTGATAACTATCATCTGAACTTTCAGTGCCTACATTACTCGTACCAACAGTATCGACATTCATAATTAGGTCGGTCAAATTATCCTCTCTTATAAAGTCTGTCAAGTCTTCATCATAATGGTTAATATACAAACTAATCTGTCCACCATTTGAAACCCCACGATCTAATAATCTGTAAATATCCAAATCACATTTTATACCTCTTAAACCATCATCTAAGCTTTTCCCAGGAACACAATAGTACAACCCATTGCATTTAGACCTGGTTATTTTTTCTACTAATTCTATCAAGTCATTAAACTCCATCCTTTGAATATCAATATGACCTATATTCTTCACCACACCTAATGAATAAGTTAAAGGGTTCTTTAGAAAAACCCCACCATAATTCAAGTCAACATCCACAACATTGGATTTAGAAGATGGTGACATTTTCTGTTAAAAAAAGTACAACAAATATAAGGTACATATCATCTATAAAATCACTTTGTTCTAATTTGTTAAAAAAAACTTAAAACGCATTATCTTAATCATTACTTACCTTGATACTTTTGATGGCAATCGCAATGATCTTCAGGTAATTTCACATTTGCCCTCACATTAACCCACTATGTTTTTGAGTCCCATATAAAACCCACGCCGTTTCAGTTACTTTAGCTACATAAGGAACAAAAAGTGGGAATGAAAATACCTATGAGTGGAGTAGTGAATGTGCATTCCATGTCAGCTACATAAATGTACACATAATCTAAGAGTTGACATGTCATCACTAATGTCATAGTGATATGGCATAAAAACTAAAATTGCACAATAATGAAACAAATATGAAACTTGAGTGGTTTTTGGATCTAAAAAAAAACTTGAGTGACTTTGGTGGAACACTTGTAGAAGTTGGTTATTATTTAGTGAGTTTTTCCCGCATTTTTTATCCAGATTTAACTTTTGTTTTTGTTTTGATAGTTTTTACTTGATATAGGTGGTGTTTATACTTATATGAGAGCTTTCGAACTTATTTGATTTTAAGACTTTTGTTTCACGAGCTATGTAAATAAGCTTGAAATTCCAGACTTACTTAGTAATATAAGTTGAAACACAAGTAAGCTCATAAACCACATTATCTTAAATAAATACCCATTAAAGATATTTTTTCTACACCATCCATGACGTCATTTAAAGTTTGAAAACGTATGCTGCAAATAAAGATTGGAGAAACTCCACATATGTTGCATCTAAGATTTATATCAAGGGCATTAGAGTAAAAATTAACAATCTCATCAACTGAGCTACCGTCCACGGTTTACTGTCGAGTACGAGTGTTTTTTTATGATTAATTTTTTTTTTTTTTAGAAAGGCAACTTAAATTATGAAACCCCGAAGGGAAAAAAATCACAATACAATACAAGTCATCCTTCCTCAATTAAATAAGATAATTAAAAGAGGAAAGGACCCAACCAAAAAGAGAAAAACATACAACAATAAACTTACAAAGACAAGAAACTACCAATAAAGTGAGAAACGATATAAGAAAAAAGGGAAGATATCTCGAAGGGGGCAACCAAAACATTGATGCCTAATGACACAAATGGAAAAAGTCCAAATATGACACTAGACACCAAAGTCAGATGAAGCTAAAATCTCAAACATCACACTTATATAACTGTTGAGGCAAAGCATAAAAACCAAGCACTATAATAAATTTGACCACTGATCCATATATTCCTTGATAGAGCCAAACACCAGGTACCACAGAACCTCAACTATCCAAGATATTCCAAGCAGCTGACACATCCCAGATTAAAATTGAAAACTCCACAATACTGTCACAGGAACTGGATTATTCACTGCACCAGGTAAAATATGACCCACATTGTTGGGGACTCACTGAACCAAACAATAGCTGAAAATCTTTTTATTACCAAACTGCAGATACCACACTGTATAAACATCGTATATATGAAAACCTGAATCCCACCCAATCTGTAACCGCGGACAGTAGCAATGTCTAAGAGAACTAGATGTCATTGTAGCCGAATGTCCCGGGGATCTCGTAACCATTGTTGCCAATCTATCGTTTTATATTTCTTTGATCTTCTCGTTATCCATTCGAAGCATTTGAGTTGAATGTCTTGCATAATCTTGTTAGAACTTGATATTTTATTTCCGAACACACGAGCATTTCTTTCTTTCCAAATGAAGTAACCGGATGTCCACATTACCGCTTGCCACATAGATGATAGAGAGGTGTGCACGTTAACATTACCGCTATGTGAGAAAATCTCCTCAATAGTAAAAACGTTAACAATCCCCACCTTCCACCAATTAAATAGTTTGGTCCATACACTCATTGCAAGGTCACAAGTGATTAGGCAATGAGCACATGTCTCCACACTATTATTACAACACGCACAAAGAACCGAATCCAAATCAATGCCTCTTCTATCAAGCTCCACACGAACCGGAAGCCTTCCTTTAAGTGCTCGCCATACAAAGATGTTGACTTTCTTAGGTACTAGATTGTTCCAAATCGTATCATGACCACCATTTTCTACTTGTAAAATCTTCTCTTCGATTAAACTTGTAAGTGTTTTGACTTTGAAATCGCCGTCTTCACCGAGCGTCCACCTCCATCTATCCTTACAAGAATTAGATACAACCACATTTCGCAATACCTCTATCAAATCATCATACTCCTTACACACCCTACCACTAATATTTCTACTCCAATCCCACACCCAAACCCACCCATTATTTACCCACGAAATTTTATCCATAACACTACCCTCCTTTCTACTATCTAAATGAAAAAGCCTAGGGAATCTATCGCAAAGTCTTCTATTATCCACCCATCTATCTTCCCAAAACCTAATATCCCTCCCATCACCCACCTCCCCTACGCATGACGACGTAAACTCTACCCCTACCCCATCAATCTCCTCACCAATCTTCACAATGTCATCCCACACCCCCCTCTCACCCCTCGATAAACCCCCACCCCTACCTAAATGCCCCTGTAAGCCCCCACAACTACCATGAATACTTTTAATAACCCTAACCCATAACCCCCCGCCCCCCCTCTTAAATCTCCACCACCATTTCCCTAACAAAGCCAAAATTTTTGCCCTAAGAGACCCCACGTTTAAACCCCCATCCCCAAATGAAGCAAGAATCGTGTCCCATTTGACCCAAAAAAGTTTTTGACCCTCCCCCACCCTACCCCAAAAGAAATTTTTCCTGATTTTCTCGAGAGATTTTAGAACACTCAAAGGCACACGGAACATCGAAAAATAATACAATGGCAAGCTTCCAAGAACCGATTTTACTAATGTTAGACGCCCCCCAAACGACATCGTTTTTGCTTTCCAACCGGCTAAACGATTCTTGAACTTTTCCACCACGGGTTTCCATGAATTAAATATTTTTATGATTAAATATTTTTAAGAATATCATGACCCTGTTAAGTAGCCACTTCTACCGGTTGTACTGTTGGGTACTTGGGTTGATCACGTTTTTTTCTAAAAAAAGAATTACTGTACAACAATCACCTAAGAGCATAAAGTGAGGTAGATACCAATAACACGTTATTGGTATGTCATCTCAGCGCTACATCATACACCTTCCACAAACACATCAATAACTAAAACATCTCTTCCTCATAACATACCACTAACATGTTATTGGGTCCCACAAAATACCCCATCAAATATAACCACTCACTCACTACTTAATTTCTCTTAAAAATAATTCATTGATCTTTTTATGTAGATGATATGAATGACCATTCATTAACATACTTTATATTTTTCTATCAAATAAAATATAAAGGGGTAGTCTAATGAGTCACCTCATTAATTGCTTCTCCCACGCCTCATATAGGGTTGTACTCAATTGTACCTTTTTTGTGTTGTGTTTTTATATGTATAGTATACTTATTTATGTAGTGTTTTTATATGTAGAGTATATTTATTTGTGTATTGTTTTTATATGTGTGTATATTTATTTGTGTAAAATATCTTTGTGTAGTTTTTTACGTTATGTTTTTTTTATTGAGTATTTGTTTCCATTTAATTAACAATAACAATAAAACATTAAACAAGTACAACAACAAATGCTACTACTACTACAACGAAATCTACTCCACATGAATATTATTAATGTCATCTATAAGGTCATAGAGTATTCCACTCAACTGACAAGCGTGATCAAAGGGATTTCTTGCCAATTCCAGTGATGCCTCCAACGTCTTTATTCTTGCCTTCAAAATATTGTTTTGAGATAATAACATCTTGCTTCCAGTGATGCCTCCACCCTACATTTTTATTAAATTATATTTATGTAGTTTTTTACGTTATGTTTTTTTATTATGTATTTGTTATATTTTTGTGTTATTTTTTATTCGTCTAATTTGTTTCCATTTAATTAAACAACAACAACAATAAACACGTTAAACATTAAAAATATTAAACAAATACAATAACAAATTGTTTTGAGCCAATTCCAGTGATGCCTCCAGCGTCTTTATTCTTGCCTTCAATATATTGTTTTGAGACGATAACATCTTGTTTCCAGTGATTCCTCCACCATACATTTTTATTAGATCTAATGGATGAGATTAATCCCAACAATTAAAAAAACTCAATTTCATCTTTTTTTTAATATAAATATTTTTCAAACCGTTAATCCTTACACATACGGTTGCCTAGCGAATTTTAGTTGCTCAAAAAATAATACCTTACACATACGGGACACTTGTCACCTTTTGGATGAGTTGCCCAATGATGTGGTTGCCTTTGGCCTAGTTTGATACCGCCAAAAAAAACAATTCGGAAAGTAAATTACCTATGAGCAACTGGGGTATTTCTATCATTATCCCATAAATAATTATATTAAAACATTAAAATAAACTAAATGATATGCAATAAAACATATGAATTAATATTTGAAAAATAAAATAAAATCAGTAAACATGATCAAACCAAATATATTTTTTACCAGAAGAGATTACAAAAAACTTAGCTGCGGAACACGTAGCAGACACCATTAGACAAAAAAAAAATCTACCCATTCTTTATTAAAATAAAATGGTTACTGTATTAAATAGATATGGGTCCACACAAACAAGAATAGTGCATCACTTCTTCTATTATCACCAGGATGAAATTTATTATGACCACAAGGACGAATTGATTTGATGCAAGTACAAACACCCCCAATAGGGTGTTTCATTAGCATGACCAAATATAAAAAGTAGATGAGTGCCTCACATTGGAAAAAACAAAGACCTTATCTAAATTTTTATGACCACTCATATTTTCTTTCAAACTACAAGTACTATTTCTCTAGGGGTGAAAACGAGCCGAGCCGAGTCCGAGCCTCACATTTTGAGCTCGAGCTCGGCTCGTTAACACAAAGCTCGGCTCGTTAACACAAGGCTCGAGCTCGTTAACACGGTTATACGTATAGAAAATATATATGCGTATATATTTCTATTGCTCGTTTAGGCTCTCGAGCCTAAACGAGCTTTTTGAATAGAGCTCGGGCTCGAGCTCGTTTAGGCTCGGCTCGTTCGAGCTTTTTACCGATCCGATCCCGAGCTTTTCACGAGCGGCTCGGCTCGTTTCCACCCCTATATTTCTCCATCTAGCTTTTTCCAAGTTGCTCTAAAAATGTCCGGCTAACTTCCAGCTCACTTTTTCTTTTTCTTTTTTTCTTTCTTTTCCTTTTTTCATATGGTTGTAGGTCCCCACAAAACATCATTTGGCGTGAGCCATTCAAATGGATCAAGACCTATTGGCTTGCAAATGGCGAGGTTGATGGTATGGATTTTCTTGGCGCTATTAGTTCTAGTTGGGAGCATTTGGCGAGCCAAAGAGCACGATACCGTGTGCTCTAATTAAACACATCTAAACCCTGTTGCAAGAGGTGCAAAAAACATTAAAATTCGAAAGAGTTTAAGAAAGTTTTAGAAAAGACATTGAACAAGCTTTCGGAGTCCTACAAAGTCGTAGGGGTATTATACGACAACCCGCACGTGCTAACGAAATCAACGCGTTGAAAAGGATCATGTATTGTTGTATAATGTTACATAACATGATATTGGAAGACGAAGAGTACGAAGTGAATTTAAGAGAACTGTTCGTTGATCCAAGGCCGAACATTTCAACGTCGTGGAATGAAAGATGTGATATACATGTTATAAAATTCAAAGAACTTCGAGATAGAAAAGTGCACGACGGTCTTTGAAACGACCTTGTGGAGCATGTCTGGAACGCTGATTATTAGTTTGTAATGTTTAATTCTTGTTTACGTATTATGTTTTTATTTTTATGTAACATTTTTTTATTTATGTAATGTGTTTTCTTAATTGAATGAATTTAATTTTAGAAATGTTGTGTACAATTTTTTTATATTAAAAAAAATTTGTCCTATGGCACCACAAAATGTGGTGCCATAAGATTTTTGGTGCCATAGAGGGTTTTGCTGACGTGGCAACACTTTTTTCCTATGGCACGAGCTCTACGACATCATTGTACCCGGTGTTTGAAAGTGTTTAAGACCCTCTCTCTTACTAATTGTTTTAATACCACTATAAATAGAATTCTAGGCAAATGTAAGTCATCATACATAATTTATAAGTATGTAAAACACAAATCATTTTCATCTTCAAACACTATTTCTTACATACAATTAATAAACCATTTCATCAATAAACACAATTCTCTAAGCACAATGTACACAGACATGTAGCACAATTATCACTTTAAAATCCAACAGCCAAAAACAAAATAACATTTTTTCACCGAAAAATTTAGTCACAAGGTACCTGTCGTCGCATCGCGCGGGTTCCCTGCTAGTTATACTAAATGCGTATGGCAAAAAACCAAAACTGAACCTTTAATATGGTTAAGGTGTAAATATAATTGAATCGATACAAATAGTATGTTTAGCGTAATGGGCTGGGGCTAAAGCTTATATTATAAGCCGAAAGATGAAATTTATATTTTTATACATTTGTTTGACGATTTAGTTAGAGCTAAAGCTTATTAATGTAAAATCGTATAAAAATATATCAAATTAAGTTCATATATATTTTCGGCTTTTGCGTGATAATCCATTTTATTTGAAGGGCATTTAAGTAATGTAACTAGTTATAAGCCCTAGCCCCTTTCTATGGGTTTGGGCTTATGGAGGCTTATGACTTATTTTTTAAACCATAAGCCTCCATAAGCCTGTGTGACAAAACGAGACTTATTTTATAAACCGACTTATTTTAAGCCCCTAAAAATCATGTGCCAAACATAGCCAAATTTGTTAGTTTCTTTATCAAGTACATTACACAACCCACAATCTTAACTAACCTAAAACTATGATCGGTCATTTGCACACTCAAATATTTGATTGACATACTCAATAGTACAAGTTTAGTGAGCATTTTGTGACATATGTACAACTGTTTAAAGAATTAAATTGAGTGTACCAATCAAATCTAGAAGTGTACAAATCACCTTCCTTTACGTATGCGATCACCACTGACTCCTTGGTGACAACTTACTTGAACTTTCTTCATGACCAAGTTAATGTAATAAAGCGATTACGGTCAAACAAAAACCAATTCAAAAACAATTAAAAACTAACACTCACACACAAACAAATGGGGATGACTTGGCCAAGTATACGACAGAGTTATAGAAAAAAGGGGACCGACCAACACAATGACCAACCCCATGTAATGGGGGACACGTCTTCATCAACCTCGTCACCACTAAGAAAAACGTAAAAATTAGCTTTGTTTCAATACCATCTTCCTCATAGTCTTCCTTCTTTTCACTGTCTTCATCAACGTCGTCACCACTAAGAAAAACGTAAAAATTGGCTAGCAACGACCTGACAACATCATCGGTTATCGATTACCGGTTTGACTGATTCAAGCGGTTTAACCGACCAGATCAAATCGAGTTTTAAAAATTGCTAAATAAGTAAATATATCAGGTGAGACAATACATTAGGCCTTCATTGGATAATTTGAACATAAAAGGATCATGATCCTTCTTAATCTGTGCTAAACAAAGCTTTAATTGTCTTGTGTTGGCTCATTTCAACAAGGGTATTGCATCATACAATTGTACCTTATTTACATCCTGCTTTGATTATTTGTACAATGAGTGTGCAAATAAAAAATAAAATAATAATAAAAAAAGTTTGCAAATCACCTTTTTTTCAACAAGGCAAAAAAACTTTCAAAACATGTTAATTAAAAAAAAACATCTTAGTTTTTACATCAACAAAGTTGTAAGACGACGTGTAATCTACATTTATCACCAACTGCGCCACATCAGTTTTTCACCAACCGCTAAACGTTCGTGATGGTGACCACCAAACTCACAAGACAAACATAATACCCACAATACATTCACACACACAAAGAACTAAATTTTCGTTTGGTCAAGCAGACAACCAAACCACCAAAAAGTTAGACCCTTTACATGTGCAAAATGGTGGTTGTATAAGCTTAACGTGTCAATGGGGTTGTTGCACGTGTGGTGCATGATCTTGTTACGTTTAGTCTAAATAAGCATTCCTTGGCTTAACAAGTTGAGTTTTCTTGAGTTTGCAGATAAAAAGATTATAGACCTAACTAGTAAGTTGGTGAAGTGTCAGAGTGTAAGCTTGTTGATTATATATCAAGTTCGAACTTGAAATGTAACAGTGCTAAAATTCTGTCAAATTTTGAGCTCAAGTTTCAAAAAACGTCCGTGTTTAGATTAAACAAACTCGAGTCAAGTTTCTACGCAAGTTCTCACTAGTCAAATCGAGTATGAGCTTAACAATATTCGGCTCGATTTGGCTTATTAGAGCATTGAGTATGGTAACGCCCAACCGACGTTCTACTGATGTGGAGGCCGTATTGGCGACGTTACCATACCGTTGGTGTTACGTTACCAACTACGTTGGGCTGACTGTTGCTAGCTTAACGTGCGTTTTTTTTTTTTTTTTCGATTTAAATGGGTATTACACTATCATTGTGTTTTTGTATGTGAGTTGCTGTTGGAGACTTGGAGAAGATGTATATATTTTTTAGGGTAAAAACCATAAAATAACAACATACTTTATCTAATTTACCAAGTTGAAACACTTACTTTTTTATTACCTTACTTCACAAACGTACTTTCAATTTTGATCTGACTTCACCCATATGACTAAAATAAACTTGCATCGTTAGTCCTTTATACTAACGGCCGTTAGCAAATAACTTAAAATTTGGTTTTCTTACGTTTTCGTTGGTTTTTACACATTTTCGTCCGATTTCACACGTTTTCGTCCGTTTTTGCACGAATGAAAACCGTTTTTACACGTCTTCTTCGTTTTTGAACGTTTTCGGCTGTTTTTACAAGTTTTAGTCCGTTTTTGCACGCTTTCGTCTGTTTTAACACGTTTTCATCTATTTTAGCACGTTTTCGTCTTTTTTACACGTTTTCGTCCGTTTTTGCACGTTTTCATGCGTTTTTACATGTTCCTGCACGTATAAAAACCGTTTTTACCCGTTTTCGTCCATGTTTACACGTTTTTGTTTGTTTTTTCACGTTTTTGTCCATTTTTGCAAGTTTTCGTCCGTTTTTGCATATTTCGTCTGTTTTTGCACGTTTTCGTCTGTTTTTGCACATTTCGTCCATTTTTGCACATTTTCGTCTATTTTATACGTTTTCGTCCATTTTTGCACGTTCAATTTTGCACGTATAAAAACCGTTTTTACACGTTTTCGTTCGGTTTTACATGTATAAAAACCATTTTTACACGTTTTCGTCCGTTTTCATTTGTTTTTACACGTTTTTGTCTGCTTTTGCATGTATCGAAACCGTTTTAACACATTTTCGTTCATTTTTACACGTATAAAAGCCGTTTTTACGCGTATAAAAATGGATGAAAACGTGTAAAAATGGTTTTTATGCGTGTAAAAACAAAGAAAATGTGTAAAAACGGACGAAAACGCGCAAATACGGACTAAAACGTGTAAAAACGGACAAAAACGTATAAAAACAGATGAAAACGTGCGAAAATGAAGAAAAACATGAAAAAACAGATGAAAACGTGTAAAAAGGACGAAAGCGTGCAAAAAGCGGACGAAAACGTGTAAAATAGGACGAAAACGTGCAAAAAACGGACGAAAACGTGTAAAAACGGACGAAAACATGTAAAAACGGGGGAAAACGTGCAAAAACAGACGAAATCGTGCAAAAACGGACGAAAACGTGTAAAATCCGACGAAAACCTAAGAAAACCAAATTTTAAGTTATTTGCTAACGGTCGTTAGTGTAAAGGACTAACGATGCAAGTTTATTTATGTCATATGGGTGAAGTCGGATCAAAATTGAAAGTACGTTGGTGAAGTAAGGTAATAAAAAAGTAAGTGTTTCAACTCGGAAAATTAGAGAAAGTAGGTTGTTATTTTATGGCTTTTACCTTATTTTTTAAGAGGAGTGATACATTCACACAAAACCATCTACAAAAAAAATCCACACGCTGAGGTGGAAGCGGATAATTGGTTCCACCTCAACGTGTGAATTTTTTTGTGGATGATTTTGTGTGGTTCTAGCAAATTTCCATTTTTTAATAGTGTTGTAACTTTTTAAAAAAATATTATTTGTATTATTATTGTTTAATGTATAAAAAGTTAGTTTTGTTTGGAAAATAGAAAATAAAATAAAATGGTGGGTCTAAAAGAGTAAGTGTTCACACTTACATGTTATGAGAGGGAGGTGTTTTTAGGTGTTGGTGTTAAAAGCTTTGTTGTAAAAATCGGCTCAGGCGACCGATTAATCCTCGCATAATCAATGATCGGTCGCTAAGCGCTCAGATTTATCATAATCGGCCTATTTAATCGTTTTGGTTAAAGATTGCTTAAAAATCGATCAACAAACCGATTAATCGAACAAAATCGCTTAAAAACCGGTTAAAAAAATCGCTTAAAA
Source organism: Chrysanthemum makinoi (assembly GCA_910596185.1). Taxonomy (NCBI): domain Eukaryota; kingdom Viridiplantae; phylum Streptophyta; class Magnoliopsida; order Asterales; family Asteraceae; genus Chrysanthemum; species Chrysanthemum makinoi. The sequence continues at coordinate 163,986,936 of OU343218.1, forward strand.
ATCGGATAAAATCGCTTAAAATCGGTCGACAAATCGATTAATCGGACAAAATCGGTCAAAGATCGCTTAAAAGTGATCAACAGACCGAGTAATATCTATGTTTGACTTTGAACTTTTAAGAATTATTTATTATGTTTATATTTGAACATTTGAAATATTTGAATTTTGATTTACTATGCTTATCTTATACATATAATATAATATAATATTTAAAATTACAATATTGTGCATTAAAAATCCAACCCGATTAATTTTTAATTAATCTCCACCTAACCGATTAATCACTAAGCTCTACCCAATCGTCTCACTAGCACGAGATAGTGATGATGACTGATGCGACGTTGATGTAACTGCACCTTTTTGGTTAACATGTTAAGACACCGATCCTCTTACGCGCCCATATAAATACTACGTAAGTCACACAAAAAAAAACCTTACTCCCTCCGTCCCATTTTTATTGTCCTGTTTGACTTTGACCAGTCTTTCTTGTTCAACTTTGACCATTAATATATTTATTTGTGTTATATAATAATTGATGAAAATTATACCAATGAAAAATTCATTTAAAACACAATACATTCATATATTTTTCATCAAGTATTATATAACACAAACAAAAATAATTATGGTCAAAGTTGAAGAAAAAAGACTAAAAAAGTCAATAGTGGACAATAATTTTGAGACGGAGGTAGTATTATAAACTTTGTAAATAATCCCAAAAGTTAAAGCTAATAAGCTTAACATTACAAAAACCACACTTAAAAATCAAGGGAACACAAACAGCCTAAATAATCTTTACCTATTCTACAACTCCGATTGTTACTTGTTGGTGAAGCCATGGATGGTTCAAGCTCTTCTTTTCTTGTCCCTCACAAGAAATTCTCAATACATATAAAGGTTCTTTCTTACTTCCTTTTATTTGACTAAAGGTTCTACCAGGAACATTTATTGGTTTTACTTTTTTGCTGCTGAATTGAATCACATCAATTAATATGCGTATGTGATGACTGATGAGTACTAAAACATCCATTTTTGCTTATGCTCGCCAACTGTTTTTTTATAATGTGTCTTGTGATTTCTTTGCTTAATACCATATAGCTGCCGGTTATTTGTATAATTTTTACTGGGTGATTGCCGTTGTGTTGGTTTTGGATGGTGGGCGTTCCTCCTTCGACTGTTGGATCTTACTTACGGTTTTTGTACTTCTTAGGAGAATTTTGTTTTAGGAGTTTTTTAGGGTGTGTTTAGTTGGAGAACAAATTCTCTTATTTTCTATCTTTAGTTTTGTAAAAATTTGGAAGGAGAATTAATCTCCACAAAACACTTGAAAATATAGAAAACGCGTTTAGTTGATGTTTCTATTTTCTGTTTTGAAGAAAGGGAGGGAGGGTTGAGGGTTACAAAGGAAAACAAGGAAAACAACTAAAATTTGTTTTGTAATTTTCCTTGTTAAGTTAGGAAATAGGGGATTTGTGTTTTGCAAAACATTTTGTTAGAAAACGTTGATTTGAACGTGATCTCTGTTTTCCTTGTTTTTCACAAAACATTTTGTGGAAAACAAGGGTGTTTTCCCTCAACTAAACGCAACCTTAGAGTCTTTTTGGTCAGAAATAGCTACTTTTATGGAACCTCTTCAATTGAATTTAACTTTTTACTACTAACCTCGTTGTAGTGACATATGTTAATTCCACAACTTTAAGCGTTTGGGTGAAAGAGTTGTTTGTGTAAAGAAAACAACAACTTACAAATATGTGGTTTACGGTTTGGAGTTGGTACCCTACGTGTAGATTTTGCAATGTGATGGACAATTATTACTACTCGATTATGATCACAAACATTTTCTTGACAGGAAAGTAAAATTGATATAGTCATTTCTAGCTATGAAGATCAATTCATGGTGAGTTAGTATTGCTTCTTTTTGCTTTTATTTCGATTCAAGTTGTGCATTTGTTAATTTTGCTAACACTGCCAGATTATTGCTACTCAAATTGGGACTATGGGAACCATCTTGCATGCAAGGTAATGTTATAACACTGCTAGATAAGATTGTGTATTGGTTTTGTACATCTCAATGTATTCGCCTTTAGGATGGGATGAACGTACAACTTACTTGTGGCATCTAACAAGTATGACCACCTTTCGTAAACTTCTCAAGTGCTTGTTCTTATTTTAACAGAAAGGAGGAAGGGATGTTGAATAACCCTACTTTCAATGTATCTGTGATATTTGGTAAAAGAGATGAGGTAAGCTTGCTTACAAACTGATACTACCAAAAGCTTTAATCTTTATCATGTTGGCTTGGTCACTGAAATGCTTTAACCTGCAGCCGATGCTACTGGCATGTGCTCGCCAGCTAATTGAACACATAAGGTCTGTTTTAGTTCTGTACCCTTATGCATACCTAAAACTTTGTTAATAATTACAGCGTTCCCATGCCATCAAGCATCCATGTGAAACAACCCAATTCTTATTATTTTCTTTTCTTTCTAGTTGCAAATGTTACACTCTTCGGCCCATGCTAAATTTATTGATCTTCTGATTTGTTTACAGCAATTCTGGCTCTTCAAAACCATTGATTCTCTCACTTGGTCTCAAGGACCATTCCATGGTAGTGTTCGATTTCTTATTACAAACGTGATTGCTTTTTACAGAAAATGTTAACATTAGTAATGGCACACTTTTGTTTTATTGCTTCAGGAAACTCTTAAAGGAATCGTTTCTGCTGTTATTGAGAACAGATTGTGGTAAATCATGCTAGCTACAAACACTCTATTTAAGGATGCTCTACATTGACCTCTCTCGGTATAAAAAAATTGGCATCAGACATTTTGGATTGGGGATTGGTGACTGGTGATTGGTGAAATAGCAGTAATCTGGATTTTACTATTCTGTATGGATTTTTTAAGGTATGATTTTGTGTAATTCATCATGGGCAAGTCTTGAGCAAATTGCTTGGGTTCAGAAACAGTTATTCTGGTATTTTGAAGTTCGGCCAATTTGATAAATCTTTTGACATATCTCAGTTTGACTGTATCTGCACCTCATCGATTTTAACGTCTTACGCATATAAATGAGCTATTGCGTGACTTTTTTTTCTTTCTGCAATAGATAGTTAAATGTAAACACTTTTCTCGAATAAGTCGTGAAACTCGACATTATTGCCTTGTCATTGCATTAACCAATTGATGGTGTCACGGTCAAACGAGCCGAAGTGAGTTCAACTTGACCACGCTTGGGTAATTGGGTTAAAATGAAATTGATATGATAGGCATTTATGTCTTAGGGTCAAGCTAGTGCAAGGTGCATCTCATCTCAATTTTAGAGCTTGAATAGCTTTGGAGACGTTTATTAGAAACCACACTCAATTGTGCAAGCTTTACTCGAGCTCAATAGTCAATACTCAATAGATATTAAAAACACTTAACTTGATAAACCTCAACTCGAATGACCTGGTGTCATCCCACCACCAGAACAGCTATACCCAATCCCACCTACCAGAAGTTAAGCCAGCCCCTCAAGCCAATCATACCTTCAAACGGATTATTCATTTGTAAAAAAATCAAACATAGTGAAGCCCCTATTGAATTATGTCTCATGATGATCGATAGAATGATTGATAGTGTTTTTAATACTTCTTTGTGATGATTTTTTGAATATTGTAATGGTGATAACGATCTACTATTCAGAAACTGAAAGTTTCAACAGACAATGAGAGATAGTGTAATCTCAATTCTCAAATATAACACAAAGAAGTATCACTTTATTTCATGAGACGAGGCCCCTCAAGCCAATTATACCTTCAAATAGATTATTCATTTGTACCAAAATCAAACATTATGAGACCCCTATCAAATTATGCTTCATGATTAGATATCGATCATCATGAGGCATAATTCAATAGGAGCCTCACTATATTTGATTTTGGTACAAATGAATAATCCGTTTGAAGGTATGAGTGGCTTCATTTGTACCAAATCAAATATAGTAAGACCCGTATTGAATTATGTCTCATGATTTTTTGAATATTGAATTTAGATTGTAATAATGATAACGATCTGCTATTCAGAAAGTGAAAATTTCAACATTAGACATAATTCAATAAGGCCTCGCTATGTTTGATTTTGGTACAAATGAATAATCCATTTCAACATCCAAAAAGATGCCAAATGAAATGTGTCCCAAGCCGAAGCCAAAATATCACAAGTTATGATTGGCTTGAGGGGCGCATCTCATCTCAATTTTAGAGCTTGAATAGCTTGGGGACGTTTATTAGAAACCACACTTAATTGTGCAAGCTTTACTCGAGCAAAAGACAAAAAAATGAAATTCTTCCGAACCCATCCACGAATAGCTAGAAAACCCTTTTTCTTTATTTACGATAATTTGTGTGCTTCGGTGTTTTTCCACTTGGCTGTACAACATGAGTTTCAGGCCGACAATGAAAAACTCCACCAAAAAGTCTTCGGGTAGATTTGGGATTTGATTAGATAACGTTAAAACTTTGTTTGGAAGTAAGAAATGGTTTACGTTTGTCGTAGCCAATCCTGTTGGCGCTTTGAACTGAAGTATGAACGAACGCCCTCATCTTCGGGTGACTCTCGTTTAGAGGAAATTGGAACCTACCCACTTCTTTAGGCTCCCCACCTTAAATGGGCTGGGCTCTACTTCGCAAATGAAATTCATAAAAGCCCGTTGCAAGCACCTTTCGAGGAAAGGTAGGGCACACATCGCTTTCTTCTTCAATCTAATCAATAAATATTAAAAGCACTTAACTTTATAAACCTCAACTCAAATGAGCCTGGTGTATCCCACCACAACTATACCCAATCCCGCCTAAGCAAGGTATGGGGGTCACACTCCTGCCCTACCCAAGGGTAAATAGACCGCTTCAAGAAATACTTCCGCCAAAAGAGTGCAGGGCGCAAAAAATGTAGCATCTATATGCGAGTCTGGTGTCATCCCCTATTCAAAAATAGAATTGATCATTTCTCACTCCAACTGAGAATTTGAAGTTCAACTTCTAAATCATTATGAAAAAAGAAGAGCTAAAACTATTGAAGAAATACATATGCAAAATCACATTTTCAACCCCCAATGGAAAAACCTTCTAAAACATATCTTGTTTTGGTCAACAGTCACTCTTTTTTGTTGTAGAGGACTAGACATCCAACTTTGTCCATAACTTTCAACATTTGGGGGGAATTCGTTTATCTAAGATGGTGTATATTAGGAATTGCAACTCAGATTTACTGTGTTTCCCCTCCTAATTCACAATAAATGAAAATGTATACTACTAGCATCAACACAACCTCGATGATGCGCAGCTGTAAGCTCAGATACACACAGGACAGCAAGTTTTGTCGGCATGTGTCGAGAAGATCTCACAAGCTGTACGTCATCGCCTTATCGTCGTTATCATTCTGTAATGCCATATTTCTTCACCACATCGTTCAATTTCTTTTCCAGCTGCAAGAACCAAAAGAGGGGTCATACTTAACTCTTTCCATCCCATAAAGAATAAATAACAACAATGAGTTGACACATAGTTTGGAACATGGTGAAATTTTATGTGAAAAAGTTATCAAATAATCTTGCTAGCTTAATCAGTAACAGGCAAAATAGATATGCATTTGCTACTTTACAAAAAACTGTTGCAATTACATTGGGTAATTCACAGAGACCGTTACAGCTTTTATGAAACAGATGTAATATAAAATGTCCTCATATATATAATCAGAACAGAAAGTGACAGCGCACAAAATAGATAGGATGAGAACAAACCTCAACATTTCTCGCCTTCTGTCTTTGCAATTGCTCGACGAGACTCCCAATGCTGCAATTTCACAACTTTACATGAAGATGTGCACATATAGCATAAAGGACTCAGCTTGATTAAATTAGTTGCAGTGTCAGTACCTTTGTTGTAATTGGATCACCTGAGAATGCAGTTCTCTCTCCCTTGGACTAGGGACCTGCATGTGTTTAACGAGCTATTAACATGCAATGAATCATTAAAGATATAAATAATTAAGCATGCAGTAAACTCAAGAAACTTCTTATTGAGGTAGAGCTCCATTACTTGTAAAAAACCATTGTTTCCTGTCTCCACCTGCACACCAGAATTGCCGGCATTCAATGATGAAGAAGAAGAACCAGAAGTTTGGTCCAGAGACTTGATTAATCGAAGTATTTCTTCCTGAAAACAGAAAAAAGTAACAACTTAAGAGAGAAACTAGAAGTTGAACAAATCATAATTAACCAGGTGCAGGTGCATACCTTTTGTGCGGTATTATGCTGCAAAATGCTTTGCAACGACGGAAGAAGCGAGGCAGCTGGTATGCTTGGAGTTGGAGGACTAGGCAGGCCACCTGAACTTGGATTAAGAACTTGGGGCTGAAGGGAAAAGGAAAGGCATCTGTTACAAAACCTTGTGCATGTGTGTATATATACAAATTGCACGTACAAGCGAGGCAGAGAGCAAAAATAAGTTAGTAATTGTGTACCTTGGGGCCCGAATCTGCAGTGATTTTGAACCGTCCCTTACGTTGAACCACAGATCCCTCTGGTACATCTTCTATTAAACCAGGCCACATAATTAAAAACAACAAGATAATAAAATAAACAGATAGAGCAGCTTATATTAGGGAAGACAATAAAAGAACAAACATGTGTGTAATTAAAAGTCAACGATGGGTTACCAGATAACGAGTTGGTCATGCTATTCTTCTGAAGATTTGGTAATGGACCACTGTGATTGCGCTCTATTCGGAATCTCGATTTATAATCCCTTCATATTATTTTGAGAACAAATTACTTGCTAATTCACTAAAATACATAAGTGTACCAGGGAAGACCCAGAGATGTCACGAATTTTCTTTCCAACTATATTATCAAATTAAGTAATCAGAGGAAGATCATTACCTTTCACCATTGCCAACTAACTTGTTAGGAGAAACAACATTTTCAGGTAGCAATGAACCGCTCATAGCTTTTCTTGGCCCAGGGATGGTAGTTTTCTGTATTGACTTTTGTCGTCCAAAAATCTCAGCACCATCTCTTTCAGTTTCATGGTCCATACCTTTAGTTGGCAGCTTTACAGGGAGTTTCTGTTCAGTATCTAATGGATTTTCATCAACATCAGTTGAGCTAACAGTGGCCGCATCGTCTTCACTAATATCAAAACATCCCCTGTATTCATTTAGAACTCTGCATGAGATGACAATAACTAAAAAGAGAACGTTTATTTTACTAGCAAATTATTGAATTTGAATAACTGTAAGGTCTAACGAGTATTGACATTTCACAGCACTCTTTTAACATTATCCCAGCATATGAAAACACAGCTTCAAATGAACTGAAAATTGGATAATATACTATATTTGATCTTACTCGAGAGCTTGAAGAGGCGCAATAGGAAATGCTGCAAATGAATTTTCCAAGTTGGGAATATCATCAGCTGTCTCCTGAGATGATCCCCCGAGACTAGATTTAGTATCTGAATGATCATTGTACGTCTCAGGGAACTTTTCAGCTGGTAATGTAACACCATTGGGCCCGTTTTGCTGATGTAAACTTTTTGGCTCGTCTACACTTTGAATTTCATCCAAGTCATTGATCTGCCATAAATGAAAGTAGCGTTATAGAGTAGAACACCGAGTTTATATAAACAGATATCATATTGTAACACATACAAGTGCAGCCTGACTCTTCAAGTCCTCTAAGTTAAAATTCCAGGCACTAATTCCTCGTATATACTCTTGCTGCATATTGTTAAAAATTATAAAATATGATCAGATATTTTGTCAAAAAAAAAAGAGAGTATGAAAAGATTCTATAATTACAGCAATTTCACCTGTGATAAATGTTCATTTTCATACAATTCCTTGTTCTGTAAAAGAAGATCGGCTTCTTTGGCCTACAACAAAAACAAAGTTTAGAGAAATTAGAGAATAGGTAGCTAAGTGATTTAGTTAAACGGCCAAGGATAATAGATATTATATATTGACATTAGCATGGTACCTTCAGCATCCTAAAACGATCACCTAATGGAGAAAGGCCATTAATGATGGTACGTTCGAGATAATCAGCAGTTTTGGCATGTTTGAAGAATGGGTGTTTCAGGAGCTTCTCTGAATTGGGACGTTTCTTTGGGTCTTTTACTAAGCAAGCAGCAACCATATCTTTAAAAGACTGAATATAACACGTAAAGTTAGCATTAAATTTTGGTGAATTACATTGACTGCAGGATGACACAAACCTTTGAAAACTTTTTGTCCCGTTCATAATCGAGACCTGGTGGTGCATTTTGCAAAGTCATAAGCAAAACCTGAACAGTGATGTTAAAGGGGTGAAGTGGTTAGAATCCTTACATTCTTTATTATTAACATAATGATAAATTTTCAAAAGATGTTCAGTTACCTTCATTGGTGGATACTTTGAAAAAGGTGCATGGCCATGAGCAAGTTCGAGTGCTGTGATTCCAAATGACCAGACATCTGCCCTGTTACACGCAAAAATAGCTCTTTAAACTATAAATCGTCGAGTATAAGCGATTGTAAATATATAATTGAAATATGGTATAATAATAAATTAGCAACTAGTTCACGACTTACTTAAAGTCGTATCCATGCAATTGTTGCATAACTTCAGGTGCCATCCTAATATAGAACATTCAAAGATATTGAATACCAACATGAAACACCAAAATTAACTACGCAACATGAAACATACCAACAAGGAGTTCCAACAAAAGTATTTCTTGAACGTTGCCGATCACCAGCATCAAACATGCATGCAGATACTCCGAAGTCTGCTAACTTTATGGAACCATTAGAATCAGCTAATATATTCCCTGCCTACAATTATCATCATTGCTCGTGTTATTAGAAACTAAAGAATGCACATATTTTGTTATTGAAAATAAGAGACTGTGTGTGATACGGTGATACCTTCACGTCTCTGTGAATATGTCCATGATTATGAAGATAAACCAACCCTCTAAGGACTTCTCGCAGCAATGTAGCTATAACGAGCTCTTCAAAACCATCTGGAAAAGATGATTTCATTATGTGAAGACATGATCCTGCAGCCATATATGGCATAACAACCCAAAGGTATTGCCCTGCTGGGAAAGAGCAATATGCCCGCAATAAATTTGGATGACTGATCAAACTCATGGTCTGAACTTCCCGACGGATGCCATCCTAATTCAAATGCAAATTAAGGCGTTAATAAACGAATAGTGTGTTTAACTAAGATTAAGAGTAGAGTAAGCAAGGAACTGTGTGAATACAACCGAATTTGCTTCGGGTAACCAACATTTACTTTTTAGGTTTAAGGTTATGCAAGTATAACCCTGAACCTCAAAAGCGACTTTGGTAAAACTATGTACATATATAGAATACGACTAAATTGAGAAACATCAAAGAATACTTTAATAAACCACACGTTGAATGCGTTGACTGAAAAAGAGAAGAGCTTACAAAGTCATTATTACACTTTTCCAAATCAAGAACCTTGATCGCAACTATTTCGTTCAATGGAATACAGAGCGCCCTATGCACGGAGGCACTAACTCCTTCGCCAATTTCCTCATATAGCTTGTAACCATTTGCATCTAAAGGAAACTCTCTTTTTGTCGCTTCCATATTTGTTCTAAATGACCAAATAAATCACTTCTGCCCTAGTTTTTTTTTGAACAAACTTCTGCCCTAGTTTGACTAGCCACAAATATTCTCCAAATGACTAAATAAATAACCTTTACCCTAACACAGCCTAAACACGTGTAGGATCACACAACTTGCTGTCAAAGTCCTTCCAACATGGTAACATTGTTCTTCTATCATATATTCATATATAAACCTAAAATCACTCACGTAACTAACGTACACTAAGTATGACAAAAAGCCACTGACGATTAACCTAACTAAAGCAGCTCTTGACCTAAACCGTTACTTTAAAAATTCTAATGTAACTAACTTCCCAGGAATCAAAAGCTGATATCCCAGCCCTGCACATTAGAAACAAAAATTTGTTCAGCATACGAAACGACACAAAATCACATTAACAAAGAAACTTATAAAATCAACAATACATTATCATAGGAATCATTTGACGCGCAAACATCTCATAATCCATGACAAAAAAAAAATTGAAGGCCTAAAATCTCACACTTAAAAACCAGCAACAATAATAAATGCATATACAATAATTCAACCACAACAGAAACAAAAAACATTAAAAACAAAAAAACAAAAAATCAATCAACTTAATTATAAAACCACATTATATAACAAAACTTCAATCAATTAAAAAACATCATCTAACTATAACCACAATTGTTAAAACTTATATAAAAAAAACTAAAACTCATTAAATTCAATTTCAGTAAAACCACATCCCAAACAACATTAAAAATCGATCTAAATCACATACAATTAACATAAACTGAGTTAATTAAGGGGAAATGAAAGTGAGCGTACGAACCTAGGGATTACAAGTCCGTACAAAGAGACAACTCAAGACAAACAAATTAATTTTGACTAAGAAAAATATATGACAGATATTAAAAGTGGGTTTTATATAAGGGAGTGAAAACGATGTCGTATCGGTATCCTTTGGCTAGTCCGTCATGAGTCATTGACGGTGTGTAAAAGGCAGTATCTAAGGTACAGCTGTCGTTTAGGGCTGTAACTATCGAATCTTTACCGTTTTTGGTACCTATATTTCTGTTCATTCTTGTTTTTTTTAACTACAAGTTTTTTACCACTCATTAAATAGATTTGACAAAATTACACGGTTGGTTCCTGTGGTTTGCTCGTATTACAAGTTTGGTCCCTAAGTCATTTTAATTACCTCACAGATACCTATTTTTGAAACGTTGCACTCTTTTAGTCCTTATTTTGGATGGCCGTTAGTGCAGTCCGTTAAGTATTTTGCGTTGTTAGTCCTTCGTTAATAAATTTTGCACCGTCAGTCCTTAAAGTTATTTTCATAAATCGTCCTTGTGGTTAGCCCGGTCAACGGGTCGGTCAACGCCACGTGTCACCACCTGAGTGGTGCCACGTGGCATCGGGTCGGGTCGATCAACGGGTCAAGTCGGGTCGGTCAACGGGTCGGTCAAGTCGGGTCGCCACGTGGACCAATGAGGTGGTGCCACGTGGCATTGGTAAAATAATGCACCACTTTGTCACGCATGGGATTCGAACCCGGGTCGTTTTGGTGGGAAGCAATGCTTTGCCCAACTGGGCTAAGCATAGCTTCAATTATATTTCTCTAAATTTAATACATAACCCTTTCTAAACTTATATTATTAAAAGGTTCAATTTAGTTTTTGGTCTATTAATTTACGGAGTTATATGGACCGTAAAAAAATAAATAAATATACCGTCGGACTCGTTTTTTCGTGCTCTTTCTAATGGTATGATCGGGAATTTTTTTTGACTTCGTTTGAACCTCGAAAAATGCGAAAATTACCATTTTTTCTTTGTTTTTGCATTTTTCGAGGTCCAAACCAAGTCGAAAAAATTCACCAAACATACCGTCGGACTCGTTTTTTCATGCTCTTTCTAATGGTGTGCTCGGGAATTTTTTTTGACTTCGTTTGAACCTCGAAAAATGCAAAAACAAAGAAAAAATGGTGATTTTCGCATTTTTCGAGGTTCAAACGAAGTCAAGAAAAATTCCCGAGCACACCATTGGAAAGAGCACGAAAAAACGAGTCCGACGGTATGTTTGGTGAATTTTTTCGACTTGGTTTGGACCTCGAAAAATGCAAAAACAAAGAAAAAATGGTGATTTTCGCATTTTTCGAGGTTCAAACGAAGTCAAGAAAAATTCCCGAGCACACCATTGGAAAGAGCACGAAAAAACGAGTCCGACGGTATGTTTGGTGAATTTTTTCGACTTGGTTTGGACCTCGAAAAATGCAAAAACAAAGAAAAAATGGTGATTTTCGCATTTTTCGAGGTTCAAACGAAGTCAAGAAAAATTCCCGAGCACACCATTGGAAAGAGCACGAAAAAACGAGTCCGACGGTATGTTTGGTGAATTTTTTCGACTTGGTTTGGACCTCGAAAAATGCAAAAACAAAGAAAAAATGGTGATTTTCGCATTTTTCGAGGTTCAAACGAAGTCAAAAAAATTCCCCGAGCATACCATTGGAAAGAGCACGAAAAAACGAGTCCGACGGTATATTTATTTATTTTTTTACGGTCCATATAACTTCGTAAATTAATAGACCAAAAACTAAATTGAACTTTTTAATAATATAAGTTTAGAAAGGGTTATGTATTAAATTTAGAGAAATATAATTGAAGCTATGCTTAGCCCAGTTGGGCAAAGCATTGCTTCCAACCCAAACGACCCGGGTTCGAATCCCATGCGTGACAAAGTGGTGCATTATTTTACCAATGCCACGTGGCACCACCTCATTGGTCCACGTGGTGACCCGACTTGACCCGTTGACCGACACGACCCGATGCCACGTGGCACCGCTCAGGTGGTGACACGTGGCGTTGACCGGGCTAACCACAAGGACGATTTATGCAAATAACTTTAAGGACTGACGGTGCAAAATTTATTAACGAAGGACTAACAACGCAAAATACTTAACGGACTGCACTAACGGCCATCCAAAATAGGGACTAAAAGAGTGCAACGTTTCAAAAATAGGTATCTGTGGGGTAATTAAAATGACTTAGGGACCAAACTTGTGATACTAGTATTTCTTTAAGTTATACTTTATGCCCATGAGCTTATTTGATTTAGACTTATATCTCTAAAGTTATAAATAGCGCGATGCGTGACGTAGTGGCACGATCAAGCCTCAATACTTTGCGGCTAAGATGAAGCTTTTGCATTTATAAAGCGTGACATAAGTCGGCACAAAATATGAAAATATTTATATATTTATATTATATTTCATATATATCGAGTTTACAAAAGGATGTGGCATAAGGCGGCGTGACGGCATGACCAAGTCTTATGCGTTTGCGAGCCTTTTAGAATCATGTTTAGCTGATAAACATCAATTTTTTGGTTTGTTTTGAGATTTATGGGTTCATATAAGATTTCCATATCATAATAAACTTATATAAACAAATATTAAATAAGCCAGAAAACTAAAGCTTATAAAATATAAATCAAAAATAAATAAGCTCATAAGCCACATACAAACACAAACAAACACCCTTTTATGATACCAATTCATACAAAAACTAAAGTATTTAGTTTATACACTGCATGAGTGCGTAACTTCAACTCACAACTTCTTAAATAAAATATTAAAGTTATCTCGATAATAAAGCTAGTTGAGTTATGGTTTTAGGCCTTTTATTTTAGTAAACCTTTAATTTGTGCATTTTCAATGTGCATACAGGTCTTTTGATTTTTAAAGCTTGCGATTTTCATAACTCATATGTATAACTATAACCATAAAGTTTTATTGCTATGTATAACTTTGTTTTTTTAATTTTAGGTACTTTTGCATAGGCGCAAAAAAGTTTTCCAAAAATAAAGCTACTCGAAAACTATAGGTTAACAACGTCAAAGTATAGATTAATGTTTTCGCTACTTGGAAAGATAAAAAGAATAATTATTTTACCAAATTGATTTTTAAACATAAACTAGAATTTGGCATCAATAAGAGCTTGAAAAATAAATTTTATGTATAAAAAAAACTATTAGAAACAAATAGACTTTCATCATCTCTACTTTTTTTGGAATCTTAGAGAAGTTCCTAGCAACATTAATTTCATGTGAATATCGTTAGACTTACACTTTATTCTCAATTTTAACCAAAGAAAAAGAACAGGAAAAGATAAGGAAAAGTAAATGGAGTATTGCTTAGTATGTTTTTGAGATGGAAGAAACCAAAAAAATTAATCATAACTCAAATTTTGTACTTGGAATAAAAAGAGAATAATTGTTCAAATTAAATGTATGGCCCTAGATTATTATTGTCAAAATTTTTAACAAGATGTAAAAATATTACTTTTCGTGTTTCCAACAAAAATGAGGTGAAAACTTTTTAAGAAAAATTTCTCTCATTTTTCTTTTTAATTCATTTTCTATTTTTAGAGCATTTTTAATATTAGCATCAAATATACTCTTTACACTAAAACAATTCAAAGAAAAACGTTCTCTAATATTTTACACTAAACTTGACACTATTTTAATGCAAAAAATACTAAACAATTAAAAAACACCAAATTTAGTGCGACACTATCCATTGCACTAAACACAAACTCCTAACTTTTACTCAATAATAGCAGCTAATTAATATAAAATATATTTTCATGTCTTTTTATCAACAAAATCAAAATAACACAATATTGATATATCTTGCTTAATTTTTTTCTTTTTATTAATTGCATTTTTATGTTGTTTGATTATTTGAAAGCACATTTAGTGCAAGAGTTATGCTATGTAGACCTACAACACAAGTCTAAATACATACATAATGCATAAATCATTTGTACAATTACATTAACTACTTTCTTTCTCTAAATTCACACCAATCAAATTTTTAAATAAACCAAACAAATCATTAGATTCATGTAGACATGATTAGTAGGTCCAACAATCATTTTTCTTAGTGCAAATATACAATGTATACATTGAAGCAAAATTTAGTTAGTGTAACCATATGCCAATAAAATGTTAGTTTTGCATTGTTTTAGTGCTAAGTTATAGTAACAAACTAACAACATTGGAAATGTTTTGAGAAAAAAACTCTATAACATAAAAACATTCACGTTTCACTCCTTTCCCATCAAATCATAACTCAAAAACAGAGTAAGTGTGACTCCTTATTAACGATTCATGTGTATACTACTAGATCAAATAACCGATATTTCAAAATAATAGAAATTATCATATACAGTAATTTTCATCATATAAATTATGGTTATGTGTAAAAGAAAAGTGGTATTTGTCTTCATTGTTTATTGTGTGTGCATCTTGTTGATCCCAGTTGAACAAACGATCTAATATAGAAGCTGACTTAATGAACACAATATATTAAACACTATGTGGAGTCTAGTGTTTAATCTTAAGAAGAATAATAATAATCGAACAGTAATTATCACTAAACGCCTCAATATATTTATTAATATATGAATACTCTTGACAGCATTAGGGTTTTACAACCTTGAAGTGATCGACTTTAATCTCACTAAAACGTATATCTAACTCTAACCTAGGACCTCCTTTTATAGGTTAAGGAGTCCTTTACAATATACAATACGTAATCTACAAGATAAATATCTTTTCTATAATTATCTAATACAAAACTTTCTACTCAAGACATTCTAGAATAATACAAACCATTAAACGACATAACACACTAGCAGTGGTAAATAACATTAGCAGTGGTATGCTCCTTCTACTAGCAGTGTTTTATCTTGAGCAGTGATTCCATTCCAACTAGCCATGGTATCTGTTATACTAGCAGTGGTTCCACACTTAGAGTAATTCATCCAGCAGAACCAAAAACCCAACAATCCTCCCCTAAACTTGATATTTTCTACCAAAATCATTAAGTTTCTTCTTAAGCATAGGACACCTTACTTGGAGGATGCTTCCAAACACTCTTCAGTCATTGTATTCTCTGTTTCAGACTCAGAGTTATAATCCACAACTTTTGATCTATCAGCCATTCTCTTCTTTCTCCCATGAAGCTTATCCTTGATTACTAATGGCTTTTCAAAGTTAGCAATCTTTTCAATCTTTTTCAGCAGTGGATGAATTAGTGGATGTTTTGGATTTGAAAATGATAAGGTAAGCTTGACTTCCAGCATCTGTCTAGCTACAATTTGCATCAGTGGATAATCTCTATCTACTAGCATATAGATTTTCCCATCAGTAAGCTTTACAGCATGCACTCCACAATATTCATACAACACCCAGTCTTGAACCACACAGTCTTCCCAACATTTATCATTTAGATTAGGCTAAAAAAGACACCTTAATGCAGACCATATAGAATAAGCCATGGTACCTGTGGGTCCTAACTTACCACATCTGAATGACACTAACTCCCACAACTTCTCTAAATCACTTCTGGTTAAAAAGAATAGAAGATAGTCAAAAGAAAAATACTGACTTTTGTATCCATCTGATCTTGTTAGCTCAATAACATCCCTTCCTTTCACTGAAACAATCTGCCAATCTATGATAGGGAACTTAGACTTTAAAGGTGTAACAGAAATAGGATCTTCAAGCATTTGCTCATTCACCACAACAAGATGATCCAATCTCTCTTCATCATTCAACTTCTGTCTTTTAGAACTAGATTCCTCCATCACAGATCCAGCTCTCTTTTGTTTCCTTAACAGCTCAGCTTCCTGTTCATAATCCATGGGGATGAAATTATCAAACCTTCTTTTGCAATAGTTGTACAGATCCTCAACTCTTTCATAAGAATAGCTCTTCAGATTCAAGCTCCTATTTTCATCCATATGTTTGATGAATCTAATCATTTGATTCCTCATTTGTTGCTTGGTAGGTGGCTTGTTCTTCTTAGCATGATATGCTTTAAATTCATTCTGTTGTTTCATCTTCCTGACCATCTCAACCAGCAACTTTGACCTTGTATCAATATCATATTGACCCCATTCATCCATTGTCATCTCTTGCTGCAATCTCTCAGAAGCTTGAAGAAACCTTTGTTCCTTATTCCACTCTTCAATGGCCTGTTAGATCGTTGTAGCTTGATGTCACACCCCCCAAAATACCTGTTTTGCAGCAGAATGGAATTCCTGGAGGATGACTGCCATAGCATCACAGTTACAGTTATATTGAACGACCTAAAGTGTCGTTTGGAAAATACATCGTTTGATTGAGTAAAATAATCAGAGTTTACAAAGTATAGGTCCCAAAAGATTTCCAAAGTACCAAAATGAGTTTGTTACAATCAAACGATAGTTAAGTGCATAAAATATATGTGAGACACATCAACTCAGCGACTCCATGCAAGCCATGATGATATGCTAATACCTGAGATAAAACATGCTTAAAACAGTCAACACAAAGGTTGAAAGAAATCCATAGGTTTAATTAATTCGTTTGAACACAATATTCGTAGTGTGAGTTACGTTGTTTCACACTCATCGTTGAAAACAAAACAACATTTATTTCACTAAGTTCATGACAACCAAAGCATAAACCTCGTACCAATAAAAATTGGTAAAATCGTTTCATCGCAGCCCTAGTAGGTAAACTTGCCAATTTACCTTATTGATTCGAATATAGTGCGTTCGATTTCCCCTAACTGGGTCAATAAGAACGGGTGTGTTAATTCCAATAGGCCTATTCACAATATTCGCGCTCACTCGCAAGTGACCAGTGTTCTAAAAGGCGCGCCTTGGCGCGAGGCGTGGCCTCGGCGCCACGAAATGAACCAAGGCGCGAGGTCTAGGCGTCCTGTGAAAAGGCGTGAGATAAGGCGCGAAAAGGCGTGAAAAGGCGCGCCTTTTGGTAAGGCGTGGCGCCATTTTTAGAAGAATTTAAGTGATTTACGGATTTGGGCTTGAATTTCTAGTATTTTGGCTATTTTCTTCTTGGGCCTCGTTATTTCAAAACTTAAATCTTATTTTGGCCTCATATTTGGGCCTGTTTATTTGGGATAGGGGCTTAGTTATTGAAATTGCTCTTAAAAAATGATACAAAATTATAAATACATAAATCTATAAATAATTTTTTGCCGCCTTAAGCACGCCTTATGAAACGCAAAGGCTTCGCAAAGGCTTGTAAAGCTTGAGGCGTAGCTATGCCGCCTTGCCACGCCTCACGCCTTTTAGAACATTGCAAGTGACTAATGGTGCATGATGTAGGGACTTCAAACATGGCAATAGAATACTTAGTGATAATAAAGCATTTGGATATAACGTACAGTTCAAAGCATTTGTGTTTGATTAAAAATATAGCATGTATCTCCCCCAAGAGTTTGTAAAACAATTAAGTAATAGAAAGTGGGGCTATGAACTCACCTGATGCAATGATTATGATGACAAAAGTGGATACACTGAAATGATGTGCAATCTCTAACTGCAACCTATTATGAATGATATGATCTAATTTAAGTCATGAAATAATGTTGTGCATGCAAACTCATATGATATCCATACCACTTGTACATTTTTGGAAATGAAATTTATCGTCGAAATATACGTTTATGACATCTCGTCATGTTATAAAATACTTTACAAGTACTTACGTTGAAACAACATCCTACGATAGTCGTTTAGTGATTTATCAAGAAATTATAGGTTTTTGTCGCAAAACAATATACTTTTACAAGTAGTGAAAATGGCCAAGCAGCCTCGTAGAGCTAGTCGTAACTTGGTGAATATCGAATGTTAGAAAACAAACTCAACAATTTTGGAATGCTTGTAGCGATATCTAAAAGTCTTAGCATTTAACTTTTGATCATAGAAGTCTCGATCATAGAGAAAAATATAGATGAAGTAAGGTAGTCGAGCTAAAAATATAGTTTATGAGTAGTTTTCGGAAAAGTTTGAGTGATCGTATATTATTCGTTACAACTTCGTTTGACGGAACGGTTGAACATTTTGGAAAATAGAATAGGCGAACTCACTTTTACTTGTAGACATCGTTTTCTTAAAAATATTCCATCGATATGAAAAATGGCTCCAAACATGGTCACTTGCGATAACTATTTTGGTCTAGTAAAAATATGTAAGTGTAATTACTTGTGAAAATAGTTACGTTAGCCACATTTAAAACGCGTGTAACGTAGTCGTTATAAGTCCGTTTTCTATGTTTTATATATCCTTGGTTTCGTGTTAATATATACTAATATATTTTTGATAAATCGACTCATTTAGATTATGTTTAAAACTCGTTTTTTGCCCTTAAAAATTCCTTGACAGCAAGTACTATTCCAGAAAATTAGTTTTCGTCGTTAAACTTGAAACTAGCGTAACTTCTTCGTTATAAACCCGTTCAAGCGACCACTGTTTCGTTTTAAAGTCTATTTTCTGAAAATATAAACCAAAATAATCCATGACTTGTCGAAATTTCCAGATTTTACAAAAATGAACAGCCCTTAATTATAAGTTGTCGATAATGATTTTTCTAGTGTAATACTTGTTCTAACCCTTTCCAATCAACACCAAAACTATTCTAAACATACCATACACCTTCTTAGGGTGTCATGGGTTCCTAAACTTCACCAAAATGATAGGGTTCATAGGAATACTAATAGGATAATTAACTCATATTAAGAAATAAAAACATGTAAAAGTGGTATGGATCATGGTATACTTGCATGTTTTTTTACTAGATCATAATAATATATCAAGTAAATGTTTAAAAGAGTAGGAAAAATATTAGTAACTTACTTGAGTGATTGAAGATTTTTTGGAACTAGAAACTTAATTAATCTATAGGTTTTTATTTCAAAACCTTAAAATAGATTACAATAGGACTTGTTTAACACTTGTAGCTTGAAAAATAAATGGTTTCTTCTTGTGTTCATGCCTTGGTCGACCAAATGATGAAGAGAAAGAGATTGTAGAGTTTTCTTCTTACTTGTGATATTTGGTATGAATATTATTAGTATAAAAGATATATAATACACCTATACAACAAATATCTAACCATTGTGTGTATGTGTACACTTGGGTGTAAATTTTAATTAATGAAATGGTGACTAGGTGGGGGGGGGGGGGGGCGGCAAGGGGTAAATGGGTAAAGGGTGTGATGCATTTTGTAGATTAAATGCATTTTATGTTATGTATAATGTATATTTTGTAAATATAATTAGGTATTAAGTGTAGCGTTAGCTAGAAATTGATTTTAACGGAACAAAATAAAATATATCGAAGTCATAAAAATTATAAAAATGCATTTCTCGCAATTATTGAGTGAATAAATAATTATCAAATAGAATTTACGAAAACCGTCGTAAATATATATATATATATATATATATATATATATATATATATATATATGTATATATATATATGTATATATATATATATATGTATATATATATATATATATATATATATAACATTTTATATACCAAAATAAATTCAAAACATCGGGTAAACTAATAATATAGTTTTTATAGTCTTAAAATGAGTATAAAAATATATCAGGATAATTGTTGGAAGTGTCGGATCAATTATTCAAAATTAATGATCGTGCGATAGCGTTTATTTAATAGAAAAATATACGTTAATGAAATATGCAAACCCATGCATAAACTAATATGAAAATGATGTTACTGATGATATGTAGACTAACTCTAGTCTATATGAAATGTTCTCAATGATGTTCCATGAATACGCAACTTAACCCTCAAGGTTACGCGAATTTGATACTCGTAAACCTAGTTTACGAAAAATGATGAATAGTGAATCATGAATAGTGATTTTTCTCCGGGAATGAATAGTGTTTCGTAAATAGTAAAATTTTGAAATAACTTCTCAAAATCTCAAACCGACTTCAAAAACGATGAATAGTAAATGATGAATAGTAACCGGTGAATAGTAATTTCCCGAGATGAATAGTGAAATTTTCAAAGTTTGATAAATGACCTGAAATTACGATTTGTCACACTCGAGGTTGTTTAGACCTCATATTATCTAGGAAACACAATAATGAAAGTGGAATATTCAACAATGAATTGACGTTATTATGAACAAGGTTTTTCTTTAATAACACTCCAAGCTTCAAATATTATTTGATCAGAATAATACGGTTACACTTAATCTATAACAGGAATCAAGAGATTCTTGAAGCTAAACTAAACAAACTCTAAACCCTAGACATTTATACCCTATGTCTAGGTTACACACACACACACCTTTAATGACTACATTATGGAAGACTTAATTATGAAACCTATACCCCATGTCCTCTTTATATACTAAAGGATTAGGGTTTACAAATCTCTACGAAGGACTAAATAATAAATCTTCTTTTTCAATCAAGTTCTTCCATCTTTTTGTAAGTTTCATTCTTTTCACTTTAAGTCCATTTATTTCATTCTTATATTCACTTTGTCTCATCAAATCAAGAATCCCAACAATCTTCCCCTATTTGATGATGACAAAACAAACACGGTTCTTGTACGAAATTCCCTAGAAGAAGTATAGAAATTGAGATAATTAAATCTCACCATGAATGAAACAATTTTGTCTTCCCCTTAATCCATGTCATGCCACTCTAACATCTCTTCCCTTTTTTGTTATCAACAAATAGGGAACGTATGCAAATAATGATCTTGACCACCACGAACCAATACCACACTCCTAATCCAAGTATTCCAATGACCCAAATTGCCCTCCATGAAGCACAATATGAATAATGAATTTGAACAGTAGAAACTCCAACTAGCAGTAGTAATAATGATCAACAATAGTAAGAATCAAAAACTTCCCCGCTAGTGGTGCATGAACATCAAATGATTAAACACATCATAAGAATAAGCTTCCCCTGAAATCAATGTGTTAATCATCTTCATGATTCTCGAAATCTGTAAGCTCCTTGTAAAGATCACTTGTGAAGAAAAACCAAATATAACGAACTTGATGAATAAGTAAAATAACCCAAACTTGTGTCTTATGTCTTGTACTATCCATTTGACGTTGAACTTATACCACTAACCAAAAATATAAGTAGATCGCAACCTCTTGAAAAAATCATCATCTTCAATGAGACATTGAGCACTACAATGTAACTCCTTTAAGTGATAGTTAACTAGGTCTTCATCCATCCACCCAAGTCTTCGTCAACATCCTTTAAGCACGGACAAGTTATCTACAAAGTGTAACACCCACTTTGAGATATGATAAGAACACGAACTTGTGAAACTCAACTACAACATCAAATAAATGATATTTAACCTTATTCGTAATCAATTCTTCAATAAAAACCAAATACGAGTCTTTTAAAACCTTTAAGAACAAATTCCAATCTTGTGTGTGTAAACCAAAATCCTGTGTGTGTCGCCAAAAATCCATAACAATTATCATGCTCGACTTCCCCTCAAGTCCAAAACCATTTGAGAACCAAAAATTATTCTTTGTCGGATATCGAATAAAACTAGCAGTAGAAACTAATTTTTCTCGGACAAGCTCAGCAGTACAAACTCCAAATAACTTAGCAGTACTAAAAATCACTTCGCAGTATTAACAAATATTACTTGACCAATCAGAATGATTCAATAGTAAATAGCAAATAGCACCAATTATATTAAGAATTCCAGCAGCAGTATACAACTTCCAACGATTAAAAGAATTATCCATAGATCATGCATTATTATGATGTACTATTAATTTCATCCCATGTGACCTTGCATCTATCACTTTTGTTAAGATATGCACCGACCCACCAATGAAATTCAACCTACCAGATGGAGTCCTTGTATCAACCAATCATTGAATTTAAGTCAACAATGTCATGCAATATCTCATTTAATCACTGACCCATTATTCTACATATTTATACATGTCACATGCTCGTCCATAAATACCAATGAAAAACGATTAGAGTTTTCTTTCTCGCAATAAAGATTCCTCGGCATCCTTACCATGATCGACCATTATATATCGTGCCATTCAAGTATCATCCAAAGACAGTAGAAACTATCAAATATAGCAGCACGTGGCAATACAAACTCGGAAATGAGCAGTACAAACGAACAAGTAGAGACGTGTAGGAGCAGTAGTAAACTGATAGCTAGCAGTAGTAACGAATGAACGAACAGTAGCAACCTTGCATAACTAGCAGTACAAACCTTCAACGCGAACCTGTACTTGAACCCGGTTAGAATCGGTCAGAATCAATCACAGCAGTCATGACCTTGTATCTCAACAAAAATCGTTGTCATCTTCTTTCTGTCCTTAATAATCTGAATCACGCTTAGGGTTGAAAACAAACGCAATACCTTTTTCAATGCATGCTTTTCTTCCAGAGTGAATTAATACCAGTAGAACAAGAAACAAACATGCACTAGAAAACCTTAATACAACCATGTACTTCAGAAACCCTAAAAATCCAAAAATTCGAAAATTTTACCCAGTTTATGCAGTAGACTTCGACAGTGAATAAATTTTGATTGCGAGCTCCAATTGACAATACCTCTGGTGAGAAGTTAGATTGACATATAGAGAATGTCCACCAAAAATTTCGTCACGATCCAACTATTAACGAAAAAGTTATCGCCTCTTGAAAACAGTGCTGCAGTAACCTTACGAAAATTTTTCAGTTTCGAATTTTTATTCCTTCTTCGCCAAGAAAACCTTGTACGATCCTAGATATCACGAGCAACCTTGCTCTGATACCACTTGTTGATCCCAGTTGAGCAAATGATCTAATATAGAAGCTGACTTAATGAACACAATATATTAAACACTATGCGGAATCTAGTGCTTAACCTTAAGAAGAATAATAATAATCGAACAGTAATTATCACTAAACACCTCAATATATTTATTAATATACGAATACTCTTGACAGTATTAGGGTTTTACAACCTTGAAGTGATCGACTTTAGATATCACTAAAACGTATATCTAACTCTAACCTAAGACCTCCTTTTATAGGCTAAGGAGTCCTTTACAATATACAATACTTAATCTACAAGATAAATATCTTTTCTATATTTATCCAATACAAAACTTTCGACTCAAGACATTCTAGAATAATACAAACCATTAAACCGACATAACACACTAGCAGTGGTAAATAAAATTTGCAGTGGTACGCGTCTCCTACTAGCAGTACTTTATCTTGAGCAGTGATTCCATTCCAACTAGCCATGGTATCTGTTATACTAGCAGTGGTTCCACACTTAGAGTAATTCATCCAGCAGAACCAAAAACCCAACACATCTGGTATTAGTCCAAAAAGATAGGGTAAATTACACGGATCATCCCTGAACTTCGCCTCGTTCTCACAGTTGGTCTCCCGTTTTGATTTGTGGCGTACGGAGTCCCACGTTTCCAAAACGGTGAGCCGTTTGGTCCCTGGTACCCCGTTATTTCATACCATGGTTAGGAAGGGTGGTTTGCTGATGTGTAAGTGCCGGTTTTTTAGTCATTTCATCCATTTGTAAATATTTTCCTTAGTCCTTAGCTACTCTTCATCACTGTAGCAGGCTTTTTTTCGTCCACAAGATCAATGTCGGCTCGTTTCCCATTGAACCTCGAAGTGTTATATTAACACATTTATGTTTGACCATTTTTTTTACATCCTAACATTCAAAAGCAAATACATTCAAAAAAACAAAGCAACAATGGTGGTCTGCACTTGTGGTCAAGAAGCTGTTGTCAAAACTTCCTGGACAACCAGGAATCTTAGTCGACGTTTCTACGGCTGTCCACCAATGCTAAGTTTGTTAGATAATGAAATGTATATCAAGTTTACATAATATGTTGTTTATTTACAAAATGTTTTGTTTATTTACAGAATGTGTTGTTTTAGGGCTCAAGCTGTCCATTTCTTGGATGGTTCGACCCTATCATGTGCCTAAGGTCAGTAGAGATTCTCCCTGGTTTGTTGAGGAGGATAACATTCTTTTAGATTTTGCTGATTTTTTTGAAGAACAGAGGTCCACATACAAGAAATATCTCATCATCAGTTGGGTTTTGTTTGGGTTGTATCTTTACTATACTGGTTTACATCTCTTGATCCATCCACCATCATGTTAATTTTAGGTAGTTGTTGTTAGTTTGTGATGGTGGTATCTGTAACACCCCCAAAGATCATCATGACAGCGAAAGACTAATCGGGGTGTTACTTGGATGGGGATCACAGTCAATAATCATAGAAAACGACTCAAAAAAAGAGACGTTTTAAGAAAAGTAGTTATCATTCAATGAAAACTCAGAGTTTGTTACAAAATATTCCAAATTGTTTCAGATGATTCACCAAAATACTGAGCGTGAGTTTGTAAGGAATGATAACATTATGTTTTACACCACAAAATAAAGGTCTTGCCCTGCCCGCTTCGTGCCATGAATAGGATCTTCAATGATTACCTAAGATAACATGCTTAAAAAGATCAACAAATTTTTTGAGTGAAATCCATAGGTTTATAATAAAGTTTGAACACAAGAACATGAACATGATAATTGTAAACTAACAATATATCATAAAGTTAATCACAGATTATTATGCGCTAGGCTCATGCAACCAATACTCAACTGCATACACCGAATTACTGGAGTACGTAATAGTTTGCCCCAAAGAAGGTAATAGCCAATTACCTAATGTAATTCAAATATGGTGCGCCCCGGTTATTTCCTATAACCAAGACGGGATCGTTACTCCCCATAGTACTATTCATGATATCTGTGTTCACTCGCGGTGACTAATGGTTCATGATGCAGGGGTCTTTCGGCTAAATACTTAGGCAATTCCAATAATCAAGTAGTGAACAATTTATAAAACCTTGTGTTCTAGTTTAGAGCATGTATCCCCCTCGCGGGGTTTGTAAATAAAAGTAAAAGCAATGCTATGAACTCACCTTAGTGGAAATGAACAAGCACAATGTGATCAAGTACGATGTAGCGGAGGCTTCAATTTGAAACCTAATAACGAAATGGCAAGTCTCGGAATATGATAAACCTTTGGTTCGCGACCAAAATGATAGAGCATTGAATATACTTATTCAATAGAGCATTGAATATACTTATTCAATAGAGTATTGAATTATCCAATTCAATAAAGCGTTGTGTGTGCTTAATGTTTTAAGTTCAAAGTGCGCGCTATATCGACTTAGTTTGGTATTTATCAAAAGTTCACACTTACGCATAAGTGAAATGTTCCCCGTTGTTGATTTATGAACATAAAAATAGTTTCATGTGTTTTAGTTTATTTATTATCAAAGTCTATAGATAACGAATGACGTTTTCATATAATTATATTCTTATAATTATATATATATATATATATATATATATATATATATATATATATATATATATATATATCGACATAATAATACTCATTATAATTATATTCTTATAATTATATATATATATTCTTATAATTATATATAATGAAATATCGACATAATAATACTCATTATAGACTTTAGGTCGTCAAAATATTCATTTTTATGAAACCGTGATAAGTTTATAAGTTTTCTAAACTTTTTCCCAAATTTACACTTTTTACCCTTAAGTTTCAAAAAGTACAAGTTTAGTCCCTCAACTTTGGAAAAATGACATTTTGTACCCAAAATTATTTTATACTCAAAGTTTCCAGAATTGGCAGTTTTGGTCCCTACATAAAACTGTTTTTATAAAACATTTCAAAAAGTCGATTTTACAAGTTTGGTCCCTTAAGTTTCCAAAGTTTCATTTTTTCCACCAAAACTTATATTTCATTTTTAACACTAGTTTGCCATATTTACAATATATACCCCGGACTTTCGAAATGTATAATTTACACCCTAAACTTTTCATGCATGAGATTTACGTATAAAAACAACCCTTTTAACTTTCAAAAGTTTACATTTTTAACCCGATTGTCACAAGTTTTGCAAAATTAGTCCGATTTTATATTTTTGACTTTTTAACTTTTTCAAAAGCTTATTTTTAGCTTATTTGGATCTTATGGCTTATTTTTATAAATGTTGGGCCGGGTAGGATGTTAATGGGCCACGGTTTGGACGTGTTGGGCCTTAAGGGGCCAATAAATGGTTCGCTTGTTTTAAGGAAAAACGAGACAAATGGGAGGGGTTTCAAGGGTTTTCTTAGGTAGATTAGTAGTGTTGTAATGTGATCTAGTTTGTTGTTTAGATTTTACTTAGCAAAATACATATTGTGACCTCATGAGTGCGCGACATAGGTTCAAAAGGGTAACGGTTAATAGAAAATGTGTACTAGTTACAGTACATGTTTAGTGGTAATATTTGAGCATGATATAGCTTATTGAGTTGTTAGTGTTTCACAAAATATAGTCGATATCCTATGCATTATAACATCTCTAACGTGCGATAACATTAATGTACGAGAGGAATAAAACGAAATGAGTTGAGGTAAGACTTACTACACTCGTTAAAGTGGTTATGAAACGCGAAGGAATGCGAACGTGACCAAGACTATACCCTATCGATCCTTAACCCAACCAACGAACCAAAGAACCTTTTGTGACTTCCTTTTCCCTTTGTACCCGATATACCACAGAGGACAATTTGTATTTGAAAGGGAGTTTGGTAAATGTGAGTGTTTGAGAGTTTGTAGTTTTCATCAAGGTGCTTATAAGCTTGATATATAGTGGGAGTTAGCATGGCCTTTTATTTTTTTTAATGGTGTAGCTCCTAAGTTCCAAGGAAAGGGGGTGAGGAACTTTTGTTTGGTTTTGGAGCATGGGAGGATGGCAGCTGATTTATGGCATGCCAATGGTCTAGTCGAATCACTATTAGCATGAGGGACACATTATCCATCGGGTTATAAAGGCAAAATAGATGGTCAAGTGGTCTTGGTGGGTTTAGGTTATTAAATTAATGTGCTTAGGGTGGCTAAGTGTGGTTTTGTGTCCCCTTGTCTATACACACGCACGCAAACACAAGTGACCAAGGGGGGAAGAATGTATGTTACTTTGTGTTTGAGGCACTTGTTGCATTTCGTTTGCTTGGTCGACTGGTCACAGAAGAAGTCAGAACTAAAAAAAATATATATGTTCTAGCCAAATTGCTAGTGTACAAAATTTCTAAGGGTAAGGTTTGGGCATAGGGAAATGGTAAGGCCCAAGAAAAACAATTGGGTTGGTTGGGCTTGGACATTGGATGTTGGATCTAGGGGTGTTCATGGGTTGGGTAATATCCGAATAAATCGAAAACCGAAACCGAACTGAACCGAAAATAACCGAACCGAACTCGTAACCGAACCGAACCGAACCGAATTAAATATTCGATTCTCGGTTCGGTTATGGTTTTAGCAATCCAAACCGAAAACCGAATTCAAATAAATTTATATATTTTTTTATATATTTATATATAAAAAAATATTAAAACTCTTTTATACTATATATATAACATTTTTTGAGCTTGAAAACATTTTTTTTGCTAAAAATATATATAAATAAATGGATAAATAATTAAATTTATGTAATTCGGGTTATTCGGTTCGTTTTCGGTTATGGGTGTTCGGTTTTTGGTTATTCGATTCGGTTTTCGGTTCAGTTTACTCAATTTAAGTTCGGTTCGGTTCTCGGTTATACCCAAAAAAAAAAAATAACCGAACAAACCAATAACCCGATAACCGAACCGATGAACACCCCTAGTTGGATTGGATGGTGGCGAAAGCCCAAAGTATCATGGGGTAGAAGTTGGGCTTGAGGCTCGGTTCAAGTAAATAAAAAAATATAAAGTTTTTATTATATATTTATTTTATATAATTTATTTATATATTTTAAGTAATTATTAATACCGGGATAGATGGAACTTTGATCGGGTCACAACGGTGAAATTTGAGCATTTAATTCACGTGTTACTATGCATTTGCCAAATGATATGCAAAAATGATGACAAGAAAATTTCATGGTGATCTAATCCGAGCTTTATTCATGTTTAAGTCGTTAATGACAAATGAAATTTTCCGGGAGCTTACAGTGATGGATGAATGATTTTAGTATCTATATTAGCTAATGGAGGATGAAGTAATAACATTCAAAGTGTTCTGCGCAGATGTGGACTTGGCATAACAATCTACTTCACTTGGAATGAAAGGAACCAAAGACTATTCAATCAGAGTCAAAGAAACAGTCAATGCTTGTTTAATGGAATTATGGAAAGTATCAAGATGCAATTTTTAAGTTTAAGAGTCAAGAAAATTGCATCGATAGCTCAAGTAAGCAAAGAATGGGACATTCAGATGAATACTGTTTAGGACTGTTTGGATTAAAGGTGTTGATAACGCTACACGCGTCGTTCGGGGTCAAAGGAACTTCCTTTTCGTCGAGCAAGTTTTATAACACCCTAGGTAGTGAACCTAATCGTTGTAGTGTAGTATTAGGGTAAGCCACGGGTATTGATATCGTTCTCTAGTGGAATAGTGTTGTTAGGCTGAAGTGTATGTCGATTTAAGTCTAAAGGTGAGGGATGATTATTTTTGTATTTTTATATTTTATGAATCTCGGTTGTGAAGGGTAGGGTGGAATTAGTTGCTAGTCAACTATCCCAAAAGATACTAACTAAATTATGGGTCTACCAGGAACGTGAAGCGTATCTACTTATGATGTATTACTCCTTGCTAGCTATCCAATTCTACCTACTGAATGGTCACATCCTATTGATGGTTGAATTGTCACGTCCTTATTCTTAACTTGTTGTGTTTTCTAAGGTCGTAAGGTGTGCATTCCCTAACTCTTTGAAGTCACCTTTAAGTGTAGTAAACGAAATCCACTAAGTCATTCATAAACTAACTTTGAGGTTATCTTTGGGTTTAGTAAACGAAATCCACTAAGTCATTCATAAACTATCCAAGATTTATCAAGTATTGAACACAACGATAGCCTAGTCGCACTCCTAAGCCAATTACAATTAAGATAAGAGACAACCAATCAAACAAGAGACAGTAGGATGCAAGAATTATAAACTAAACCAATTAGACTCATTGAAATTGTCACACCCCTAATGATGAAGATAGACACAAGCATCATTAAGAAATCAATAAGATCTAATTAATTATATACAAGTTTCATACAATCATAAGCAAACACTAGATGAATTAGCCAAGCATAATTAATGAAGAGCAAGCAACAATTATGATAATTGAAGACATACCATAGGATTGGATAATCAAACAAACCATTACACGATGTTTATAGAGTGTTTGAAACCCTTTAAGTTGCTGGAAAAACACCTACCTAAACCCTAGAATCGGACTTAGGGTTTAGGGCTTACAAAAAGTGAAGTTATAATGTTATATTTATAGGCAGATTTTATGTCGGCAAAGAGTGACGGCGTCACACCTATAGAGTGACGGTGTCACGACCATTTTTTCACCAAACTGTAGATTTTCTCTTTCCGATCGTGTGGGCTTTCGAATCACTTAAATCCGAGTTCGTATGCAAAAGTTATGGCCAAAACAGTATCAGCTACTTCGCGCGCATGTTGCAGCTTGTGACGGCGTCACCTTATGGTTGTGACGCCGTCGGCTTTATCTTCTGACGCCGTCGGGATCTGAATCTAGGACGTCTGAGTTGCGACGACCTACTCTTTTAAAGCCTGACACCGTCACTTGAAAATAAGCAATTTGGCTACTGCCCCGTCACAAAAGTTATGCGACGGCGTCACAGATAACACCTGACGCCGTCACTTGTAGAACCTGACGCCGTCCCCTTGTATTTCAGCAGTTTGAGTGGCTCGATTCTTGACTTTGGCCATTTTCTTCGTATATCCGCGCCTTTTCGTCCAAATAAGTGTCATTCCAGCAATTTGCCTTCAAGAGACCTAAAAAGTGAAAAGGAGCGATATTAAGTAATAACGGATACAAAAGTGATCAAATAAGGGCTTAAACGACCCCTCAAAAAGGTACACTTTAAAACCTTATCAAATATCCCTACACTTGGTATTTGCTTGTCCTCAAGCGAATGTGCTTTTAGCCAATTAATTTATAAGTTAGGGGTCATGAAGCATTGGTTTAAAACAATCCACAACACATATAAGCCCCGCAAAAGTCATAACAAGCATGGAAATTACATACTAGCACCTCACATGGGGTGTTTGGATACTCACATCTCTCGGGTGTATATGAAATATATCAAAGTGGAAATGGAAGATAAACACTCATTAACCGGTCCTAGTACATAGATTACCATAGGCTTGAGACTAGATCAAACCTCCATCGCTTTGGCGTAGGCACCTAGAAAAGACTATCAAAGAGGTCTTTAAAGGGTTGTAATGTTAGACTTACGGTAGGAAAACAAAGGGTTTGGTGGGATAGGCTATTTAGTGGTGGCAAGTAAAAAATCTCTATGTTACAAGCATACGAAGAATGGCGTTGCTAAGCCAAGACTCGACACTCTAAACTCTAGATAACTGAAACACTGTTAGGAATTAGAAATTCCATAGTGAAGTGTCGGTCACCCCATATATAATCTAGCATAAGTTAGCACGTAGACATTACGTTATTTACTAGTTATTTAGTTAGTTATTTAGTTTAGTGCAACACCGTGGAGGAAGGACGGGTCTTTACCCACTGTATTCCTGATCCACAGTTCGAAGGAGGACGTTTAGTTTGTAACTATAAATACCCTCTACCTCCCAAGGTAGAGGGTTGGACCTTTCACTCAATCTAACCTTCTTTCTTTTGTTTTACTTTCTCTCTCTAGAAAGACTCCCATCTCTACTTTCTCTCTCTAAACTCTTACATAATTCGAACCATATATTGTTATGTAATGTGTTTGTGAAATCCAATATGTTACAAATGGTATCAAGAGCCATGGTTTGATCATCCCTCTTACATATTCTTGGATTTCTAGTGGTTTTATATGGTTTTTGGGTTTGAAAGTGTTTAGAGTTATTTGCATCATTTGGATCATTTCTAGTGTTAAAGTTTGGATTTTGATTGTACTTTTGTGTTTAGAATCATTATAAGTGCTTAGGTTTTGATTTGGAAGGCTTGAATCACTGTGGTTGAGCTTGTTTTAGATTGAAAAGTGTGTTTTTGAAGTTTTTCTTGCTAGCGACTTGGTTCTCGTAGTGTTTTTCATCGTAGTGACTTGCTTCAGTAAAAGTTAGCGAGTTACAGTGTTAGTTGTTAGCGACTTGAGCCTAGCGACTTGTCTATTGAGACAAGCCGAAAAATAGTACAAGTTAGTGGATTCTCCACTACGGCTAGCGACTTGGTGAGGTTAGCGACTTGCTTCAGAAATTGTTAGCGAGTTGTAGTACAAATTGTTAGCGACTTGGTGTTAGCGACTTGGACCTTAGCGAGTTGCTCTTTAGCGACTTGACTGTGTAGCGACTTAGTGCTTTAGCGACTTGTGTCCAGCGACTTGGGCTTAGCGACTTGGTTCAAGAATTCTTAGCGACTTGAGCCTTTAGCGAGTTGTTACTTAGCGATTTGGTGACTCTAGCGACTTGTCTTACTAGCGACTTGTTGACTTTTCTCGACAAAACTTCAAACGGCCATAACTTTTGAACCGTAACTCCGTTTTCAGCGTTCTACCCATCAAAACGACCGTGAGAACGAGAAGAATGGCACGCCGAATGAACTAAGGTCAACCTTTGAGGACTAAATCCGCTCCGAACAGAAGTTATTGAGGTTTTTATGTTTTTAGACCTAAATTTCTCCGTAAAAACGAGCATAAACCAATCCAAATCTCAACCAAACAACATTTTTGCTGATCCTACAAACAATCATAAGTCCTAACACACAATTTTCTATCATTGTGACAATCCATCAGTCATCTTAACACGTTCCATTGGTCATTGCTTAACAGTTTGGTCTTGATTTTAGTAAAATCCCGCGAAAGATTCTATTTCTCGGTTTAAATCATAGACTTGTAAAATCCCGTGCATTCTACCACATCATGTCTTACTCTACTGACCCAGTGATTTCAGAAGTGCTTAAACTGTATGATGCTGTGGACAACAATGATAATGTATGCTACACTGATCGATTAAAGATGATTGAATTAAGCAATGAGGATGTGAGATCTCCGTGTTCAGAATCTAAAGAGAGAGAATTGCACCAGTTTAGGCTACAAAATGCCATGCTAATGGAAAGTAACATTGAACCTTATCAGTTACTTCATTCTCACCTCGTACAGCTTTTGTCCACAATTAGGGATCGAACATGTAGTGCCATCTTCCGTCAGGATTTACCTACACTGACTAGAAACTTGCTGTTGAACTTAGAACAATTGGAACAACAACTTGATAAAGAAAAGGTTCAAAAGGATAGTTCCAGTCTTTGCACTTCAGGTGATCCACAAACAATTTTAGTCAGTCATCAGTGGGGAATTTACATCAGATTATGATCAAGACATGACTGAAGTATCTTTCAAGAAACACACTGGAATGGAAATTAGCGTGTTCATAGAGACACTTATCCATCTCATGGATAATGTGGAGAAGTATATTGAGGATGTTACTCAGACAGATGAAAAAGTGGATGAGTGTCTGGTGCAGTTGAGAGATTGTTGTGATAAGTTGGGTAATGTATCTTGATATGTGCTAAAACACATATAATTTCTTTATCAAATCAGACCCAAAATAACCAAGAAAAGAGCCGTTTATTGCTAATATTTGATGGTTTCTTGAGTTTATGCATGTGCAGGTACGGATATGACAAAACAGACAAAAGAAAGCCAAAACCGAAGAAAACCGAGCACGAGAGAAAGAAGAATGCTAAAAGCCGAGGCTGGGAAAGGAATTTGCAAGTTTGGACAATCAATTCTCAAAATGGCAGTTTTAGTCCCTGAAGATTCAGAACTAACATGTTTGGTCCTTGGAATTTTCAAAGATGGCAAAAGTGGTCCTTGATTTATTGGAGAATGACAAGAGTGGCCCTTGGATTACATTTTCAAAATTACACTTATGGTCCCTGAAATTTCAGCTTGTACATCTTTAGTCCTTAAATTGCATTTTGGATCCAAAGTTAATCCTTAGTCCATATTATAGCCCAAGTCCAAAATACCTAAACCCAAATAAACAAACCCACGGCCCAACATCAAATCCATACCCGGTTTATACCCAAGTCAACCCACCCATTAAACCCCGGTCAAATTATTATTAATAACCCAAAATTTACCCGCCAAGAACACCCCCAAATAAACCCAGGCTTATAAACCCTAAAATACCCCGAATCCAATTAAGCTCAATTCACTACAATTGTAAAACCCTAAAATCTCAAATCGTGTGAAATGACAATTTTGCCCTCGAACTTAAAATTTTACAAACTCGGGAAACACGTCAACATCGTTTAACAAGTTATATCATTAATAATATTCACAC
The DNA here is from genome assembly GCA_910596185.1 of Chrysanthemum makinoi. Taxonomy (NCBI): domain Eukaryota; kingdom Viridiplantae; phylum Streptophyta; class Magnoliopsida; order Asterales; family Asteraceae; genus Chrysanthemum; species Chrysanthemum makinoi. The sequence goes on from OU343218.1 coordinate 164,020,888, forward strand.
ATTATGAAAGTAATTAACGTATGATATAGATTAAAAGAACATAAATAATTAAAACTCTAAGTAACAAATAAACATGTCAAAACGTACACAATTAACCTAGACTATTATCAAGACTACATACATGATAATGTGATAAGATGGGAAAGTCATAAACTTGGTCTTCCCCCTTAATGGCCGGCCCAAATCACTCACCATTTACTCTCCATATCAATTTCATTAAATCGCATTTACACATTCCTTTTCAAATCAAAAACACACACAAAAATTCACCATGACTCCATACGAATTTTTGTAAGGGATCTAGCATTTTTCTGGGGTTCTTCATCATCAAGAGTAGCTGGGAAAAATAGGTTTTGGTTCGTTGAAGGCTTGGTTCGATCGGGGTGATTTTCTTTGGTCGATTCTTCATCCGATAGGTATGAAATTCATACGCTTGATCCACACGTCCTAAAATCGATTGGGTATTTTTCTCATGTTATATTCATCCTATATGTTCCATATAAAATAATAAAAACGAACCATGCATGGTATACGAATTATTTGAGAATTAAACCCTAAAAACGTGTTAAAACCCTAAATAATTAGAAACGAATTTTCTGGGCATGAAGACTATTTTTCGTGGACTCTATATAATGTGTATTAACTCCGAAAAATGGTGCTTCGAATTTTTGAAGCATTGATCATGTTATATGAATTTATCCTAATCGCTATCTATGGAAAAGGGAAAATAAAATAAGGAAATCCTAAGGATCGAATAGGGTTAGGGTTTAATTATACAAATCTGGTCATTATTTATGTTTTAAGGTTGTGTAATGATTAGTACAATGATTGGATAATGAGCTAGGGTTTTAGTTGTTTTTGTATGATACCGATTTGTATAAATTAAGGTAAAGGGCTTGTTTTGTAATTATTAATACTCATGGGTATTTTTGTAATGTGTCATAATCTGGGACTAATCAGGTAAAAATATAAAGTGAAGGCCTTATGTGTAAATTTTGTATTTAAAAGGTTTAAAGAGTAATTTTGTATAATTATGAAACCGATTTAAAGATAATTAAAGTAGAGGGACTAAAAATGTAAATTCTGGAAACTTGAAGTCATTTTGAGTAAATAATGATATTAAGAGTGTTTTGGGTAACTTTGAGTATTTATGGGTCTATTGTGTAATTATTATGGAATTATGATTTAATATATAAGTTTCGTAAACTTAAGGGGCTAAATGTGTAAATTCTGAAATATGAGGGGCTGAATAGTACAATATGAATATTCTGAGGTTACATTCTGAAAATTGGTAGAATAATATGCTTGTTTGGTAAATATGGATATTAGAGGGATTAAATCAGGAATTATGTAAATATAAGGTTTGTTTTGTAAATATTGTAACTAGAGGGGTATAAACTGTAAAATTACGAAACTAAAGGGATTATGATGTCATTCTGAATAATATGTGTATTAAATTAGTAACTTGAAATATTTTCATGCTATACCCTTGAAATTAATGAAATTACAATTTGAACCCTAAACTATGTGAACTTGTCATAATAAACCCTGGACTTTTGTAACTTGATAAAATGTACTTAAATTCCAAAATAACTCTGATATAAAGACTTAACCTAATTTGTAACATTAAAGACTTGTTAATTCTGGAAACCTGATATTTTTGGAAACCTGCTAAATATGGAAAGTTACTAAAACTGGAAAGCCGACTAAAATAAGTAATCTGAATTAAATAAGTTTTTAATAAAACCAGTCATGAATTCATGTAGATTCGCCAGAGATGGAGTTTGCTTCCGACCTTGGTATTTCTGTGGTGTTTCGTTTGCGGTATAAGGTACAGATATTCTGACCTTACCTCTTAAGGTTTCTCATGATTCGTATTCATCTTTCGATTCTAGCTTGATATGTTATGCGTTACTCTAAGCCTCTTTATTAGGGCTTCCCTATGACTCTGCTATGCTCCCTTGATATGAAACTATATGAACCTTTGATATGAAAACTTCGATATGAAACTTTGATATGAACTTTGATATGAACTTTGATATGAACTCTGATATGAATTTTGATATGAACCCTTATGATGTGATATGAATATGTTTTGACCCTTCAGTTTGATACCCGAGCCAAATATGTTTCCTAGTCAGGAAGGTAACCTGACCGTGTCATTGATGCACCAATGGCATGACTCCAGTGTGTACGAGTGATGTTACACACCGTCCCCATTCTGATATGATTATGAGCTCACTATATGTATATGATTTGGCCACTATATGTTCCGGGGGGCGTATGGATGCATCCTAGATTTGATATGTTTCGAGGGATTTGATCTGATTGGAGCTTTGTCTCGTGAATGATGTCGGGTGCAATCCGCGTCTTCACAATTCTGGGAGTTAGCTACTCCATTTGTTACTGAGGTCTCCCCTCATATTATGTATGGTATTCCGAGGTCACCCTTCCGAATACAATGGCTACTTATGATATGATATGATATGATATGTTTCTGGGCTCGGGTAGATTTCTGATAACCCTTACACTTTTGATATACCTATATTGTACCTTCTACATTCCCCAACGCATCATATTCTGTGTACCCTTATATGACTCACTCTACTACCAAGATTTATACATTCCATTGCTTTGATTTGTCACACTCTCATTCCGTTACTTCCGATTATCGTTCCATTCACGTACTGGGTTGTTATATGTTATTGGATTTGATTATGATATTCATGTTTATATGACTACTGATTACTCTGTATGATATGAATGTATGCGATATAAGATTACCTGTTGTCATCTGATGATATGCTATCTTACTGTTATGTGATCCTTTGATGTGTCCGGTAACCGTGCTTGTGTGAAATCGATTGTTGATCTGTTTATCTTTTGTACCTCGTTCAGTTAATCTCGTGGACTATGACTATCCGTGGTGTCCTTATCGGCTTGTTGTTGACCTGTCATGTTTGCATTTATATTTATGCTACGGTTTGATTGGGTAAATGGTTCAATTTGTGAAGCCTAGCTTGTTAACTGTTTAATTGCCCTACTATGTATTTAATTCATTTAATTATAGTGTTCTTACTGTATCCTACTTGTTACTTGTGACTGCCATGTTTGATTACCGTTACGATACTGATCATGTCTTCAATTAAGAGTTTTAACCTGTGTGAATTGCCATGCTCACTGATTCATTTATTGCTTTCGCTTTTCTGTAGATATCTGTTTGGCTTGTACGTATTTTGATTTCCTGAATTGTTTATATGTTGTGTGGATGCTACGCCTGCTATGTTTGCTTATGTTTCAGTTCTTGTATGTCTGGTTTGTATGTGCTTGTTTATATGTCATCGATGCTTTGCTTCGCTTCGCTCTCCTTGTTATCTGTTCGTTTTGGATATCTGTATAATTGTGTTCTGCAGGATCCTCTTTGACTCATTACTCTCATTTCGCTACAACTTGTTATCCGTTCCTTTGTTTCATTTGCATTTCAGATTTTATTTAGCTTTCGCTTTGTTATATCTGTTCACTGGGCTTTTTAAGCTCAGCCGCATTTCTTTTCCTGCGGCAGGTTTTAGGTTTGAAGATGGGCTTTGATTGAGCTGAGAGTTGGATTATCTGAGTGGACTAACCCTAGTGACCTTATTATTTGGACTTGTTTTGGCGGGCTTGCGTTTTGAGATTTCATTTTATTTTAACATTTGGATTTTGTAATTTCCCTTGTAAATCTTTGGTTATTATGACTTGGTACATTATTATTTAAAGACTTTCGCTTGAAAATTTTACGTGTATGTTCTGATATGACACCAGACTGTGACACTTCTACCCTTGTCGGGTTGGGGTGTTACAATAATTAAGGGTACTTTCGTACTATTACCTGACACACTGACACACGGAATGCCAGCGTGGCAATCCGTGTGTCATTCCTTGCAATCTCTTGATTCCTATTGGTTGGAGATACGTGGTGTAAGTAATCCAAGGGTCAAGATAAGATGGGATTTGATCAATGGTGATAAACGACTCAAAAGAAGCACAAATTACAACTTCTGGATCCTTCCTTAGCCTCAAGCTCGTGTATAAATACCCCTCTTCATTCACTAGTTGGAGACACCTTTCTTTTCTTCTTAATTCAGTAGCATAAATTGTAATTTTACTTCAGTTTTTATGTTTTAAGTTCTTAAGCTTTTGTAATTCACCTTTTGTATTCAAGTTTTATAGATTAATGAAATTCCGTTTTTAATTCTCAAGTTATTGTTTAGCTGTTTATGTTTCAAATTCTGCTTATTAGAATTGTTTATTGCTTATTTTAAAATAAATTCAGTTTGTTTCTTATCATTAATCAAAAATAAAAAAAAAATAAAAAAAATCAGAAAAAAAATAGTTGGAAAATTAAAAAATACTCTCAAACTCTTTTAAGTTTATCTTAAACTTCAGCTACTGTTTCATTAGGTTCATATAAGCTTGTGATAGCTTATTGTGAGCTTTTCTCTTATTTCAATCTCAATTCTCACTCAAATCTCACAAGTCAAACTAAAGTCAAAGAAGCAGTTTAAATGGTGGTATGGTTCTGGTAATTGATATGATGGAATTGGGTTGAAGAAAGAGGTGGAACTGGGGTATAAACAGGTTTAGGATAGTGGTCATTTGAGTTGTTTGGCAAGCCATAGTGGCTAAGGACACAAGTGAGTTTTTTACAAATCCACATCTGTTATAATCTGATCTTAAGCTTATTGTTCATTTGATTGTGTTTGTGGGTATAATAGCATAATTTAGGTGTTAGTTGATTTACTGATTAGGATTAAGTATTAGAGTAAAAGGATTAAGTAGAGTAGTAGTAAAACTGTTTCTGAAGGATTGTTTGGATCATTGTGTTAATCTGAGCTAGAGGTTAGTGTAGTGTTTAAGTATAGTTGCTATAGGTTCATTTAGGTTTGCTATAGTCACTTCAGCTTTCATATTGCATCCACATACTCATTTAGTCAAAATCAAATGAAATCTGTCCTCTTGTTCATATCAGCTTGAATCAATAAGTGAGATTTTGCATTAAGGCTTAGAATCCATAAAGCTAGCTTAATTAGGTCATCTTGCATCATAAAACTTCAATTTACATCTGTTTTTTGAAGATCAAAGTTGGAAAAAGTCAAATATCCAAATCTGTTTTAGATAGTCAAAAGTTGCAAAAGTGGTTTTTCACAAAACTTTACTGAATTTTCACATATTCATTTTTAGCTCAAATCACTTAAAATTGTGGGATTATTAACTTCAGTTGGTCAGGATTTCAAAAGTTATTTTTGAGGAATTTTTGTGAATTTATTTAAGCTCCAAATTAGCGCTTAATCAAGGATATAAATCCCCTGTGCACACTCATCATTAACTGAGTTGTGCACAGGTGTCTTGCAGCAGCCATAATGAGCTCATTAGAGTTTGTTTTTGTCTGAAATTTGGTACAATTGATCATTGGTTGGTATTCTAGAGTTTCTCATTTCTGGAATTAGGATAAGCTCACTAGATAAGCCTGTGTTAAAGCTTAAAGATAGGGGGTTAGGGCTGTTTGGCCTTAGTTGTTAATTAGCATCAAACTTTTGTAGATTGCTCATTTGAGGTTAGGAGTAGTTGTAATTAGTTGCTTTTGAGTAATATTAGCTTACTTTAGCTGCTGTAATCGATTGGTGCCTTCTAGAGCTTTTTAGCTTATTCTAAGTGCTTATTCTCAAGCAGTTTACACTACAGCTTTTAAATCTCTCACATAAGCCATAGTTTTTATATTTTTCCTATGTTTAGAATAATATTTTAGATTTTCCCTGAATTTTTCCTAATTTTCTGGCACGGTTTACTATTTTTCTTATTTTAAATCAGTTTTTAGTACTTTTTAAATAGCTTTTAATACAATTAAATCAGAAAAGCTTCAAAAAAATAAATTTTCAATTTTCCTAGATTAAGAAAAATATAAAAAGCAAAAAAATAATTTTTCCAGAATTTTCCTAGTTCAAATTATAATTTTTAGCAATTTAATTAGTTTTTATTAGTTTTTAATTCAAATAAATTCGAGAAAAATCTTAAAAAATAGTTTTAAATCTTAGTTAATTTTCAAATATCATTTTTAGTTTAAAAGTAATTTTAGATCATTTTTAGAACTTAGATTAGATTTAGTTGCATTTTATTCGCGTTTTATTAATTACGTTTTAGAATAATTCGCGTATTTAGGATTTCCCGTAGTGTAATTTCCCTTATATTCTTTCCCATTTCCCGTAGTTTTAATATAATCAAAAATCCAAAACATCGAGCATTTTAATAACGAACCAATAACGACGTTGCCCATTCACACCTCGTTGGGAAACGACTCGGATTTCCTAATCCGTATCACTATCACTCACGGGACTTGATTCATTATCCTTTTTCCTAAAGGGATTTTAAGTCATTCCTTGTGGATTATTTTTGATATCGATATTGTGGTTTTATCCATACACACACACCCCTAAACCTCAACGAATCAAATTTTGGCGCCGCTGCCGGGGAGGTTGTGTCGCGACAATATCGTTAAAGGTTTGACGATTAGTGACTCGAGATCCTTCCTTCGTGAAGTTACTATTTTTTATAAAAAAAAAAAAAAGTAAAAAATATTTTCCTTTTTCTTTTATATATATATATATATATATCCTATTAAAAATACAAAAAGATTTTCTCTTTTGTTTTTGAGCTAAATAGAATACATCAATTATATAACATTCTCAACGGAGGTGTTATCATTAGTAAGTTCCCGAACCAAAGATCAAAAACTTGCCTTTGTGTCGCTTGTGAGTCAATTTATTTATATTGGATAAACAAACTGTGTGGTGGGTATAAGGACGGCCTGACATTAAATTGCGGCTGAAAAGAGGCGGGTTTTTAATAAGCTTCGCGCTGACCTAAAAAGCTTCTCCGCTCGCTTGTGCGTTTGTCTTATAGAAGTGATTTATTCACTTGGGATTATTGGTTAAGTTCATTGTTGTTTTCGAATACCGTTCTCATTTAATTGCCTTGGTTTTTGAAAGTGCATGCGCACTCGTTCTAATAACTACAGACCGATACGTGAAGCCGCTACAATTCCAAGAAGGCGAAATAGACGTGCTCAATTAGTCGAACCCGAGATTCGAACTAATCAGACTCCGCCCATCGTCGAAATGGCGGAGGATAACCGATCTATGTTGGAGCAACTACAAGCACCCACCGAGGGTTATGGAGATGCCATCGTCGTCCCGGCAATCGTTGCCGATAACTTTGAGCTTAAACACGGATTGATAAATTTGGTTTCGTCAAGCCAATTTTACGGATTTGAGAGGGACGATCCTCACTCTCATATCCGACGGTTTAACAAGCTCACGTCTACGATCAAATATCGTAACGTTCCGGAAGAAGCCATCAAGCTACTACTCTTTCCATTTTCACTTGAGGGGGTCGCCCGGATTTGGCTCGAAAAATTACCCCCTCGATCGATAACCACATGGGAGAATTTAGTGTCAAAATTCGTGAACGAATTCTTCCCACCGTCTAAAACAACAAGCTTAAAAAATGAAATAACAAAATTCACACAAAGATTTGATGAATCATTTAGTGAGGCATGGGACCGATTCAAAGATTTGCTTAGGCAATGTCCCCATCATGGTTTTTCTGAGTTACATCAACTTGATACGTTTTATAACGGTTTGAATGAGACTGATCAAGACTCTCTCAATGCCGCCGCGGGTGGTAATTTGTTGACCCGATCAACGAGAGAGGCCTTGTCGATTATTGAGAACAAATCTAAAGTTCGTACCTCACGTAGCAAATCGGTTGCTGCCCGAGTGAGTGTTACACCATCGTCCTCGTCTTTTGAAAATACGTCTAGCACCGATGCTAAGATTGATAAGCTTACGGATATGATACAGGCTTTGGTTAAGATTAAGACGGCTAAGATTAATTCTTCTCCACCTGCTCAAGTCAAAGCGGTGGAATCGACTTGTACTACTTGTGGTGGCCCGCATGCTTACTACAATTGTACCGCCACCGATGGTAATCCTTTCGAAGCTAATGCCGTAACCGGAGGTAACCAATACCGTCCTCAAGTTGAACCGAACCCTCGTGTTAGTAATCAAATGGGACCTCCGGGATTTTCTCAATCGAATAATCAAACTCGTTTTAATCAGAATCAAGTTCGTGGACCAAATGTTCAAAACCAATTCAAAGCCCCACCAAATCAATGCCCGAATCAAGGAGTTAATTACAATCAAGGATATCAAAATTCAAGCTATCAAGCTCCGCCTCTGCCTTCTAATGAATTCACGAATTACGTTCAGCACAATAATGCTACCATCCAAACTATGCAAAATCAGATTTCAAGTTTGAGAAACGAGTTTCAATCTTCGTTGACTAGACAAAGCAATGAGTTTAGGAATGAGATTCGACTTCAGAACAACAAATTGGATGCTTCGCAGAATAAACTTGAGAACATGTTGAATGCTGTTTTGTGTAAGATAAGTCAACCCTCGGGATCGGGATCTCTTCCAAGTGACACCATTCCCAACCCGAAGGGTGAGTTAAAAGCTATAACCACACGGAGTGGTAAGGCTTATGATGGACCATCGTTTCCTACTCCGCTGGTGAGGGAGGAGGAACGAGAACCCGTGGTTATTGAAGAAAATGTGCAACCCACACCCGTCCCATCTCCGGTAGTTCAGACTCCGATTCCGGAACCCGATGTTTCGAAGACTACTTTTAAACCCTCACTTCCTTATCCTTCTAGACTTCATGATCAAAAGCTTCGTGATAAAACCGAAAACCAAATGGAGAAATTTGTTGAAATCGTTCAATCCTTGAATTTTAACATCAGTTTCACCGACGCTTTACTCCTCATGCCGAAATTTGCCTCCATGATCAAAAATTTAGTGAGTAATAAGGAAAAGTTGGCCGAAATAGCAAAAACATCGTTGAATGAGAATTGCTCGGCGGTGCTCCTCAAGAAACTTCCCGAAAAGTTAGGAGACCCCGGCAAATTTCTTATCCCTTGTGAGTTTCCGGGAATTGTGAAATGCTCCGCCTTGGCCGATCTTGGCGCGAGTATTAACTTAATGCCTCTTTCGATTTATAACAAGCTTTCTCTCCCGGATCTCACTCCTACTAAAATGACTCTTGAACTCGCAGACCGCTCAACCTCTATTCCGAAAGGAATCGCCGAGGATGTCTATGTGAAAGTAGGACCACTTCATTTTCTCGCCGACTTCGTTGTCGTTGACTTTGATGCTGATTCCCGAGTGCCTCTTATTCTTGGAAGACCTTTCTTAAGAACGGGCCGTGCTATGATTGACGTTTATGAAGGAGAAATTACTTTACGATCTCATAAGGAAACCGTCTCATTTAACATTAACCATCCTTCGAGATACTCCTCCAACTATGATGATGCTTCTATTAATTGAATTGACGTTCTCGATATTGCTACGGAGGAGTATGCTCAAAAGCTTCTTGATTTTATGGGTGGCAATCCCACCATTACTTCTGAAAATGTTGAACCATCTTCTAAGCCTATAATTGCCGACTCTTCCCCCTCTCTTACTCCATTCGAGGGAGGTGATTTCGTTTTGGAAGAGATCGATGAGTTTCTTGCTAATGACGAATCGATTCCACCGGGAATTGATGATGATTTTTATGATTCGGAGGGAGATATTCTTTATCTTGAGCAATTGTTGAATGAAGATCCGTCACCGTCACTTCCTCCGAAAGAGATTACGATTGAAGAAATCAAATCCGTACAAACGTCTAACGAAAAACCTCCAGAGCCCGAGCTCAAAGATTTACTTCCTCATCTTGAATACGCTTTTCTTGAAGAACCGAACAAGTTTCCCGTCATCATTGCTAAAAACCTAAAAGATGAGGAGAAAACCGCATTTTGGATATTCTTCGAAAACATAAGAGTGCCATCGCTTGGAAAATTTCCGATATCAAAGGCATAAACCCTCGTTTTTGTACTCACAAGATCTTAATGGAAGACGATTGCAAACCCGTTATTCAACAACAACGTAGGGTTAATCCGAAAATTCATGAGGTTATCAAAAAGGAAGTTCTTCAACTCCTCGACGCCGGAATCATTTATCCAAACTCCGATAGCTCATGGGTTAGCCCTATCCTTTGTGTTCCGAAGAAAGGTGGCATGACCGTCGTTGCTAATGAAGATAATGAATTGATTTCTACACGCCTCGTCACCAGATGGAGGGAAGTTGAATGATGCTACACGAAAGGACCATTTCCCGTTACCTTTTATGGATCAAATGCTTGAACGTTTAGCGTGGAATGAGTTTTATTGCTTTCTCGATGGTTTTTCCGGTTACTTTCAAATTCCGATTGATCCGCATGATCAAGAGAAAACGACTTTCACTTGCCCTTATGGAACGTTTGCTTACCGACAAATGCCATTTGGTTTATGCAATGCTCCTGGAACATTCCAAAGGTGCATGATGGCTATTTTTCATGACATGATCGAAAAGTCTATGGAAGTTTTTATGGATGATTTCTCGGTTTATGGAGATTCTTTCACGTCTTGCCTCTCTCATCTAGACCACATGCTCAAACGGTGTGAAGACACCAACTTGGTCTTGAATTGGGAGAAGTGCCATTTCATGGTTCGAGAGGGCATTGTCCTCGGCCATAAAATTTCAAAATCTGGGATTGAGGTCGACCGAGCTAAAGTTGACGTTATAGCTAAACTCCCTCATCCCACTACCGTCAAAGGTATTCGGAGTTTTTTAGGTCACGCCGGTTTCTATCGCCGTTTCATTCAAGATTTCTCTAAGATAGCCCGCCCTCTGACCCATCTCCTCGAGAAGGATGCTCCGTTTATCTTCACCAATGAATGCGTTGAAGTATTTAATTTTCTCAAAAAGAAATTAACTGAGGCACCGATCTTAGTTGCCCCCGACTGGGATTTGCCCTTTGAGCTCATGTGTGATGCAAGTGATTACGCAATTGGGGCAGTCTTGGGGCAACGTAAATCGAAACATTTTCAACCCATACACTATGCGAGTAAGACATTGTCTGAGGCCCAACACAATTACACGACTACTGAAAAAGAATTATTGGCCGTTGTTTATGCTTTCGAGAAATTTAGACCCTACCTTGTCTTATCGAAAACCATAGTGTATACAGACCATTCTGCCCTAAAATATCTTTTGGCAAAGCAAGATGCTAAACCACGATTACTTCAGTGGGTTCTCCTCCTTCAAGAGTTTGATGTTACTATTCTTGACAAAAAAGGAGCGGAGAACCTTGCTGCCGATCACCTTTCTAGACTTGAGAATCCCCATCAAAGTGTGCTCGAGAAAAAGGAGATCACGGAAACATTTCCTCTTGAGACACTTGGGATGATTGCTAAGAAAGACCCAAACACCCCATGGTTTGCCGACTTTGCAAATTACCATGCGGGCAATTTCATCGTGAAAGGGATGTCGTCCCAACAGAAGAAAAAGTTTTTCAAAGATGTTAAGCATTATTTCTGGGATGATCCCTACTTGTTTAAGATTTGTGCGGATCAAGTAATCCGGCGGTGTGTTCATGGCCAAGAGGCCCTTGATATTCTCAATGCTTGCCATAACGGACCCACTGGTGGCCATCATGGTGCAAGCTACACTGCTAAGAAGGTTTTTGATTCCGGATTTTATTGGCCTACCATATATCGAGATGCTCATGATTTAGTTAAGTCTTGTGATTCTTGCCAACGTCAAGGGAAAATTTCGCAAAAGGATGAAATGCCACAAAATGCTATTCAAGTTTGCGAGATTTTTGACGTGTGGGGCATCGATTTTATGGGACCATTTCCATCATCTAAGGGTAATAAGTATATCCTCGTGGCCGTCGACTACTTGTCTAAATGGGTTGAAGCGAAGGCGCTCCCCACCAATGACGCCCGAGTGGTTGTTAAGTTTTTGAAGAATTTGTTTTCCCGATTCGGAGCACCTCGTGCTATCATCAGTGATCGCGGTACCCATTTCTGTATTGAACAATTCGCTAAAGTTATGGCTAAATATGGAGTTACCCATTGTCTTTCTACCGCGTATCACCCGCAAACGAGCGGACAAGTTGAGGTCTCCAATCGTGGTTTGAAAAGGATTTTAGAAAGGACTGTAGGAGAAAATCGAGTTTCATGGGCCGATACGGTAGATGATGCATTATGGGCTTTACGCACCGCATACAAGACACCCATCGGGTGCACCCCATTTAAGTTGGTGTATGGAAAAGCTTGTCACTTGCCCATCGAGCTTGAGCATAAGGCATTCTGGGCCTTGAAACATGCAAACTTTTATCTTAAGACCGCGGGTGATCACCGGAAAGTTCAATTGAATGAATTAAATGAGCTTAGGGATCAGGCTTACGAGAATTCTTTGATTTTCAAAGAGAATACTAAGAGGATTCATGATGCTAAAATCAAAAACCGCGTTTTCAACGTTGGTGATCAAGTTCTCCTCTTTAACTCTCGCTTGAAGATATTCTCGGGCAAACTCAAAACCCGTTGGTCCGGACCATTCACCGTTGCTCAGGTTTTCCCTTATGGAACAGTAGAGCTTTCTCAGCCCGATGGCCCAAATTTCAAGGTGAATGGTCATCGTGTGAAACATTATTTTGGAGGGGACATCCCATCTATGGTTGTCCCGGATCTCCAAACTTTCCCTAAGGACAACTGAATTCGGGGATCGAGTCAAGCTAGCGACTCGGTGACCAAAAACAGTAGCGCTTCGTGGGAGGCACCCCATGCTTATCTCTATCTTCTTTCTATTTTCTCTAATAAGTGACGTGAAGGGGTTAGCCTCTTCGATTTCTCGTGTTTGGTTGTTTGTGATGTTTTGTTTAGGATGTTCCCGATATGAAGACTCTCGTGCTTGAAGTTTGTCTTTTCTCCACTCGAGTTTCATGATCGTTGCTGAAGGAAATCCGATATCCTAATCTTATCGACTAACGTTTATCTTTAAGCATACTTAATAAACGGCTTTTAGATTTTCGTTGATACCCTTGCTTTTAAACATTGAGGACAATGTTTCGTTTTAGTCTGGGGTAGGGTAATCTTCGATTTGATTTGACCGCACTTGCTTATTTTTGTCGTGAACTCTCGCAACCCCGTTTTTCCTTAGAAAATAAAAAAAATTTGTGCAAAAATGAGAAAATTTAAAATTTTTTGTAAGCTTTTGTTAGTTTTATGATCGAAAAGTTCTTGCGAGTCTCTTAGAAGTTTCTTTAAATATGCGTTTTCTTGACATAGTCTTTGCTAATTGCTTAGACAAGAGGCTATAAAATGCGATTCTAGCTCACAAGGCCAAGAATTTGCAAGTCTCCCTAAGTGATTTTAAATATGCGAAGCTTAAACAAGTAATTCGCTAGTTTCTAATAAGTGACTTTAAAAATGCGAGACTTGAGATTATTTTACGAAGCATTAGCTAATTTAATATATGTTTTGACACCTTGTTGACTTTCCGCTGGTGAGAGTAGGAATAGAATTCTGACTTGACAGGGCGTGTTGAGCCCTAGCTTGTTCCCTTAACCATAGATAATCTAAAATTATCGGCTAAGCATCCGCGGATCTCATTATTTTTGATTTTAAATTTGCGGAGATCGAGGAATGATAGAGTTACTTATGAGTTTAGATGCTAAGCGTGGAGTAATTGGTTCTCTTTAGAGCTCATCGAAGGTACTTATGGCTTTTTGTTCCCACAAAATTGTTTCACCCCATATTTGTTAATAATAATTAGAGATGTTGAGTTTTTGTCGATAGTTAGTTCTTTATCTTCTTTAGAGAATCCTTGCCCATGAGGGTTGGGTACACATCAAGGTACTGTCAGTGTTGCGGTGTAATAGACAACTGATTCCTGATAGTTTGCTGCTATTGTTTCTATTGTTATAAAAGCCGTAGGATTCGGAGTTTGGCACAAAAATTAACATAAAATAAAGCCCAAATGTATTAAAGTTGAAAAATCCAAAGCCATAAAAGTTTTCTATGTCCGACGGTACCCCCGTTGTCATGGACTTCCAAAAAGGTTGAGGAAAATCCAAAGTCATAATAAGACTTCTGATAAAACGGTAATCCCGTTGAGTTAGTGGTTGAAAAGACCAAGGGCCTAAATTGCAAAAATGCAAATGTGCTGAAATAAGTGTTAAGCCAAACTTTGAATCCGGGAGATATCTCCCTAAATCGTGTGAAATTAGGACCTTGATGTGGACCTCATTCTTGTGTGCAATGGTTCTTGAGGGAAGGTGGACAACTAATTATCGACTTAGCTTTGTATCTTTATCGGAATAAAAGTTATCGAAACGAGAAATTTGAAGAAATTCATTTCTCACAAAAATAAAAAAATCTAGAGGAAAATAGGAAAATGGGAACAAAAGGTAATTACACAAGTAACTTCCATGGGTAGTGTTAGCATCTAAAGTCATATTTAACAATGATTTCGATTTTACGCTTAGTTTGGGGACTTGTGAAAAATCAGGGACGATGTATTCTATCCGTATGGTCACTTCACGCTATGTTGTGTTTCCTACTCCGTGATCCTAAAATGTCGTTTGAAAAATGTTGGAGTTATTGATCGACATGAAAGTTCAACAAACCGTCACTCATAATCGGAATGTGCTTAATCGTTATATCTATATGCGAATTAAAAGGTAAACGGGGCGTTTTTAGAATTAAGGCTTTCTTAATCTCTTTTGAGGAATCTTTGCTACTTCTTCATAGGTTTAGTAGAAAGAGATTGAAATCCTTGGTTTTAGAAGCGTGAGTTGATTGCATTGTGTGGGGACACGACAATGGTCTCGTCTGGGGTATTTTGATATGTGGTAAAACACATATAATTTCTTTATCAAATCAGACCCAAAATAACCAAGAAAAGAGCCGTTTATTGCTAATATTTGATGGTTTCTTGAGTTTATGCATGTGCAGGTACGGATATGACAAAACAGACAAAAGAAAGCCAAAACCGAAGAAAACCGAGCACGAGAGAAAGAAGAATGCTAAAATCCGAGGCTGGGAAAGGAATTTGCAAGTTTGGACAATCAATTCTCAAAATGGCAGTTTTAGTCCCTGAAGATTCAGAACTAACATGTTTGGTCCTTGGAATTTTCAAAGATGGCAAAAGTGGTCCTTGATTTATTGGAGAATGACAAGAGTGGCCCTTGGATTACATTTTCAGAATTACACTTATGGTCCCTGAAATTTCAGCTTGTACATCTTTAGTCCTTAAATTGCATTTTGGATCCAAAGTTAATCCTTAGTCCATATTATAGCCCAAGTCCAAAATACCTAAACCCACGGCCCAACATCAAATCCATACCCGGTTTATACCCAAGTCAACCCACCCATTAAACCCCGGTCAAATTATTATTAATAACCCAAAATTTACCCGCCAAGAACACACCCAAATAAACCCAGGCTTATAAACCCTAAAATACCCCGAATCCAATTAAGCTCAATTCACTACAATTAAGGGTACTTTCGTACTATTACCTGACACACTGACACACGGAATGCCAGCGTGGCAATCCGTGTGTCATTCCTTGCAATCTCTTGATTCCTATTGGTTGGAGATACGTGGTGTAAGTAATCCAAGGGTCAAGATAAGATGGGATTTGATCAATGGTGATAAACGACTCAAAAGAAGCACAAATTACAACTTCTGGATCCTTCCTTAGCCTCAAGCTCGTGTATAAATACCCCTCTTCATTCGCTAGTTGGACACACCTTTTCTTTTCTTCTTAATTCAGTAGCATAAATTGTAATTTTACTTCAGTTTTTATGTTTTAAGTTCTTAAGCTTTTGTAATTCACCTTTTGTATTCAAGTTTTATAGATTAATGAAATTCCGTTTTTAATTCTCAAGTTATTGTTTAGTTTGTTTATGTTTCAAATTCTGCTTATTAGAATTGCTTATTGCTTATTTTAAAATAAATTCAGTTTGTTTCTTATCATTAATCAAAAAAAAAAAAATAAAAAAAAAATCAGAAAAAATAGTTGGAAAATTAAAAAATACTCTCAAACTCTTTTAAGTTTATCTTAAACTTCAGCTACTTTTTAATTAGGTTCATATAAGCTTGTGATAGCTTATTGTGAGCTTTTCTCTTATTTCAATCTCAATTCTCACTCAAATCTCACAAGTCAAACTAAAGTCAAAGAAGCAGTTTAAATGGTGGTATGGTTCTGGTAATTGATATGATGGAATTGGGTTGAAGAAAGAGGTGGAACTGGGGTATAAACAGGTTTAGGATAGTGGTCATTTGAGTTGTTTGGCAAGCCATAGTGGCTAAGGACACAAGTGAGTTTTTTGCAAATCCATATCTGTTATAATCTGGTCTTAAGCTTATTGTTCATTTAATTGTGTTTGTGGGTATAATAGCATAATTTAGGTGTTAGTTGATTTACTGATTAGGATTAAGTATTAGAGTAAAAGGATTAAGTAGAGTAGTAGTAAAACTGTTTCTGAAGGATTGTTTGGATCATTGTGTTAATCTGAGCTAGAGATTAGTGTAGTGTTTAAGTATAGTTGTTATAGGTTCATTTAGGTTTGCTATAGTCACTTCAGCTTTCATATTGCATCCACATACTCATTTAGTCAAAATCTAATGAAATCTGTCCTCTTGTTCATAACAGCTTGAATCAATAAGTGAGATTTTGCATTAAGGCTTAGAATCCATAAAGCTAGCTTAATTAGGTCATCTTGCATCATAAAATTTCAATTTACATCTGTTTTTTTGAAGATCAAAGTTGGAAAAAGTCAAATATCCAAATCTGTTTTAGATAGTCAAAAGTTGCAAAAGCTGGTTTTCACAAAACTTTCTGGATTTTTCATATATTCATTTTAGCTCAAATCACTTAAAATTGTGGGATTATTAACTTCAGTTGGTCAGGATTTCAAAAGTTATTTTTGAGGAATTTTTGTGAATTTATTTAAGCTCCAAATTAGCGCTTAATCAAGGATATAAATCCCCTGTGCACACTCATCATTAACTGAGTTGTGCACAGGTGTCTTGCAGCAGCCATAATGAGCTCATTAGAGTTTGTTTTTGTCTGAAATTTGGTACAATTGATCATTGGTTGGTATTCTAGAGTTTCTCATTTCTGGAATTAGGATAAGCTCACTAGATAAGCATGTGCTTAAGCTTAAAGATAGGGGGTTAGGGCTGTTTGGCCTTAGTTGTTAATTAGCATCAAACTTTTGTAGATTGCTCATTTGAGGTTAGGAGTAGTTGTAATTAGTTGCTTTTGAGTAATATTAGCTTACTTTAGCTGCTGTAATCGATTGGTGCCTTCTAGAGCTTTTTAGCTTATTCTAAGTGCTTATTCTCAAGCAGTTTACACTACAGCTTTTAAATCTCTCACATAAGCCATAGTTTTTATATTTTTCCTATGTTTAGAATAATATTTTAGATTTTCCCTGAATTTTTCCTAATTTTCTGGCACGGTTTACTATTTTTCTTATTTTAAATCAGTTTTTAGTACTTTTTAAATAGCTTTTAATACAATTAAATCAGAAAAGCTTCAAAAAAATAATTTTTCAATTTTCCTAGATTAAGAAAAATATAAAAAGCAAAAAAATAATTTTTCCAGAATTTTCCTAGCTCAAATTATAATTTTTAGCAATTTAATTAGTTTTTATTAGTTTTTAATTCAAATAAATTCGAGAAAAATCTTAAAAAATAGTTTTAAATCTTAGTTAATTTTCAAATATCATTTTTAGTTTAAAAGTAATTTTAGATCATTTTTAGAACTTAGATTAGATTTAGTTGCATTTTACTCGCGTTTTATTAATTACGTTTTAGAATAATTCGCGTATTTAGGATTTCCCGTAGTGTAATTTCCCTTATATTCTTTCCCATTTCTCGTAGTTTTAATATAATCAAAAATCCAAAACATCGAGCATTTTAATAACGAACCAATAACGACGTTGCCCATTCACACCTCGTTGGGAAACGACTCGGATTTCCTAATCCGTATCACTATCACTCACGGAACTTGATTCATTATCCTTTTTCCTAAAGGGATTTTAAGTCATTCCTTGTGGATTATTTTTGATATCGATATTGTGGTTTTATCCATACACACACACCCCTAAACCTCAACGAATCATATCTGTTGAAGAATCGGGTGTTGCTGAATGCAGAATGTCTGAGACAACAAATAATGATGAGTCGGGTAAAGCACCAGATGATGGATCAGTTGACACTGAATACAGAGGCTCAAAGATAGATAAGCTTGACACAGCCAACGGTCCAGTGACTCTTGTTACACATGATGTGGATGCAGATATCAGACCTGAAATTGAGCAGGTGTCATGTGATGAGGTACCCTTAACTGTTCAACATAGTGCATCTGCTAATGTACCTAAACATACCGATCTTAATGCTGAACATGATTCTGATAAATGTTCCTTGGTTGAGGCTGAGTCTAATAATTTCAAAACAAATGATATGGTTGACAAAAAGGCTTTTGATGAACTTTCAAACAAATTCTCAAAACTTGAAAAACATTGCATTTCACTTGAAATTGTGATACAGAGTAAAGAAGAAAGTTTTCAACTTAACAAACCATGTAAAAATCCGAAACTTCCTGAATTCCGTGAACTTTTTGAAATTAACACTTTGAAAGCTCAGCTTCAAGACAAAGAGTCAACTATCAACAATTTGAAGAAACATATTTCTAATATGCGTGTGAAAAGTAATTTGGTTACAAGTAATTCTGATGTTAATACTATTGATGATATTCAAATGAGAAATGATGAATTAGCGGTTTGTGTGGCCAAATTACTAAAGGAAAATGAGTCTTTGAGAAAGCATCACATAGAACTAAGTGACTCTGTCAAAGAAGCTAGAACTAAGTCAATGGAGCAAACAAACTCTTTGATAGAAAAAATTGATGAACTCAAAGCTCAACTTCAGGAAAAGAGTTTCGCTATTGTTGCCTTAAAAATGAGCTTAGGAAAACTGTAGGGAAAAGTGTGAACACTAAGTTTACAAAACCATCAACCTTGGGGAAACCAGTTTCTCATCCCATTAGAAACCGGTCCATTGTTAGGCGACCTCTGCGTTAATATCCGAAAGACCAAAATTTTCAAAAACACGGTTTGCCTCCCAAGTTGATGAGAAACAAGTTTTGTCAAAACCAGTCACTTCACCAAAGTTACCTAAGAATAAGGCTTCTAGCTCCGTTAACTCTCAACACGTTGCCACTTTTACTCCCAGCACCTCTAGGATTAGTTCAAAAACAGTGTCAAAACCAAGCATTAAAACCCAGAATTCATATGATATGAATGACTTGTGGAAGAACTATTATCTAGAAAAGGCTAGGAAAAAGGCACAGATTCGAAAAGACGGAATTTTAGGTGCAAGACCTAGGGTAATGAATTCTTCGAGATTTCAAGGTACTGCTAGTAGTTCTAAACCATTACCTAGGAACACTAATCAAGGCACTGCTAGTAGTTGCGTTTCGATTAAAGCTATTCCCATAGCAGATCACTCTAAGAAATCTAGATCTATTTCTGAATCCAAACAAGCTATTTGCTCAAAGTGTCTGAAATGTATCTTTAATGCTAATCATGATAAATGTTTCACAAAATCCCTGATGAAAGTAAATGCTCATGCAATGGTACAACCTGTTAAGTCTAAGATTTACACTAAGTCATCCACAATGCATATGAAGCAAATGAGACCAAAAGATTCGCCTAGATGGTTACCAACTGCTAAATCTTTAGAAACTATGAATAAGGATAAGTCTTCCACTATGCATAAGAAGCCTAACAATCCTAGACCTTGCCACAAGTGGATACCATATGGTAGAATTTTTAAGGATGCTGGACTTAGGTGGATACCTACAGGAAAGAAGTTTACCAATGGCAATCTCAAAGTTGACCGTGAAACCCCAAAGGGTTTGGATACTAATGTCACTAACCAAAATATATGCAATCAAGTTTGTAATATTAGTGCAGGTAGTCCTTACTCAGTTGCAGATACTTCGATCCTTCAATACATGGACTGGCTTAAAGTATGGATAACAAAAGGATTGATATCTCATAACTCACGGGTTCAAGTTACTCAACATTGATATTCAATCGGCTATGACGTCTGTTCACATCAGTTCAGGCCTCGTACTTCAACATAATGACGTTTGAATACTTCAGTTCAAGCCTCGTTCTCCAAAGAAAAGAAAAGTGTACGCTTCAGTGCGCTTTATCTTCTGAAGAAGAGAAATCTTCTTATTATGACTGTTAGTGCAAATATTATGATATTTAATCTATACAGTCTCGTTTGTTTTGATTGATGACAAACATGTAACTTGTAATACATAACGTAAAATGTACAAGTTACTTGTAATCACACTTTGTCTCAACATACATTCAACACCTCTCGATGTCTCAAGTCCTCGTATGTTACAACACAGGTTCGTACATGTTTGTTATGTGGCATTATGATCAAACCCGTTAACAAATCATTTAGAATGTTTAAAATACGTTTAGAGTCACTAAGTATTTTAATAGGTTGACCATTCTATTTCGAACCTCATTTTACATTTTGCATTCACAAGTATTTCATACAAATACTAAAGTTCGCTTACACTTGACAAAATATATTTTATTTTGACAAGCACTCTTTTACAAAAGGTAACTAGACATTTTATTAACTAGTTACATAATACATTTTACAAGTTTACCTTGATAAACTTTTTAATCTAAAAATGGAAATACATGTTACATCATGTCATGCATCATCTTTGAAATCCTTGGAAGATCACTTAAATATTTTGGTTAGATTGACACACAATATATCAAATGTGATCTTAGTAAGATTTGGTAATATCTTGGAAAGATTTGAAGAAAGATTTTTTAGCTTTGCTGTCAGACCCCCACGGTACCAAAATGGTACACGTGCGGAACCCTTTTTAGGGTTCCGTGGTCCGTGGACGCTCCTGTCCATTTTGGCTATAAATAGCAAGCCAAACCAAGTTGTTTAAGCATCCCTTCAACACACTTTCTCTCTACCCTTCTTGCATCATTTAGATCTGTAGATAACAATGTAGAAACATACATTAATCACCCTCACCATCACATGATCATAATGCTTCTAACATTCATCTTTGTTGTAAGCATACTCTACATCTTGATCAACCAAGGAAAGCTTGGAGATCTAGCCATCCCCACTCACCACAAGCTGAAGATCTATCACAACAAGTTTAGGGAACTTGATAGTTTGCCTCGCCTTAGGAATACTAATCAAACAAGTAGTATATATGACTTTTATTTTAAAACCACTTGCATTGCACTTAAATGTGTTGATTACATGTTCTTGTTTGATACGATAAGTTGATTTGACATTATCTTAGTGTTTGATAACTAGTCAAATGTGTAAACCTTAGTACGGTTTTATCTTCATAATGCTTGTATTCTTGTTTCATGCTACTAAACGTTTAAACCTAAACTTTATTTGCATGATGCTTACTTTTGAATTATTTTTAGCATGATTAACATGTTACTTATGAACTCATAATATGGCATTCTAATACGTGATAATTTTGATATGATATATTTGTGTTTGAAAGCTATTAGTTGGCATTCATTACATCGATGTGTAATACGATCCAAATGATACACGCTCTTGTTTAAAATGATCAATTGTCTTGACATTTTCTTGGTGTTTGATACCTACTTGATTAATTGTCAAATGTGTAAACCCTAGAAAGTTTTTGTCTTTGTGATGCTTTATGCTACTTAATGTTAAGCATAAACATGATTTGCATGATATTTAAGGTTGAAGAAATTTTTGTCATCTATATAATGTTTCACATGACTAATGTGTTATTTGTGAACTCATAATATGTCATTGATGTATCCATGTTTGAAAGCTATTGTCTTTTGTTGACATTCCTTAAATCTATGCACAAGATGGTCTAAATGATACATGCTCCAAATTGTTATGTCTTAAACATGGCTTGCATGAATCTTTCATCTTGTTTCTTTTGCTTCTTGTCACACTATTTGTTTGCTACGTGTGCACATATAATCTGTCAAAGTGCTTTTGGTATGACAAACTTTTAGAAGCCTTTTTATCTTACAAATTAATCACATAGATTATTGTATATCCAAGTATGCTTAAGTGTCTAGGTCTAACGACAAAACAATCTCATAATGAAATGTCTTGAATAAAGTCGTATTCTTGCATAATATGATTGTTTTAATGATTTCTTGTCTACTAAGTGCAATGTGTTGTTTTTGCTTATATTATATGTTATCATTTGATTTCTATCATGTTAACATCTTTTGTCACTTACAAATTTGTGTTGTAGGTTGATAACAAATTATTTGTTATCTCACTTGGTTCTAAGTTTTATATGCTCATTGTGCATAATCCTCTTTATTGCTACGTAGATTAGTACTATGCTTTATGGGACCCCTACACCTGCATATAGTTTAAAAGCATATAGAATTGAGTTCTAGAGGGCTGGCTTTGCATTTTTGTCTTTCAACCGACCTCTTTCCAAATCTCATTTTTGCTTCCGCTTTCCAAATATCACCTCCATCATTATTTAGTTATAACAATACTCTAATCCTCTTCACTTCCTATTAGGAAACCACATGCCTCATCATACGATCATCTCGTATTAATCGAGAAGAGGTACGTGACTTTAAGGATGAAGTTCATTGTATCCTAACCATCATCCAGAAAAACATCACTAAGCTCACCTCTTTCGTTAACCCGAATAACCTCCTAAACACTTTGTTGTCATTCCTTATTTGATACATTACACATTATGTTGGATGTCCACCAATTAAGGGGGAGAGAAATCCATTCACATAATTGTCTTTTGTCAAATTTTATGTCTCTTAGATTCTAAAATACCAACACATAGGCAAACACCACTTAGCTAAAACCGGTTCACGAAACCACAACTAGTTCAACCTTTTTAACCTTATATCACAAGTTTGCACCAATACCTCATCAAGTGAAAAACACATCATGTGTTTTACAAACTTCTTCATCTCCACAATCAACGAATCTAGGATTTTCCTTAACCTAGCACCTTACAACTTCACTATCTAGAACACCATCATAGGATCTTATCCTTTTCTCGCTTGACATATATCATGCATGTCATTGTCAATGCAAACGATATATTAATCAAAACAGCCATTTCCAACACGTTGGTCCATCCAACTCTCACTTATATGATGTCATTCTCATCCTCATATAGGTACTCATTATTATTATTAGTATTTTCCATATTGTTTTCACTTCTTTTCAAAGTGATAATCATCCATGTTGGTCAAAACCATGCTAATACTACCTTTCCCATTGTCACCTAGAATAGGTCATTTTTATAATTCGTGTCAATCAATGAACGAATTTATCTTCATGTTATCACTTTTATATATTCTTAGATAGAACGCATTATTGATTACTCTTGGGTTGAAGCATATGAGAACTTGCTCAAAACAATAGGTTGTTAGCATCAATAAATCATTCAAATCATAACCCTTATGCATCATTGAAATGCAATGTCCATTCATATTTTTTTTTCTCTCTTAGCTTTGGTCACTTGACATGACGAAAGGATTGCAAGAGTCCATATTTTCTATATTTGCTATACATATGAGTTTCTAACTCCTTAATAGCTTCCTACCTAATCACCACCACCTTCCATCACCAGTTTCACTAAATCATCACCACCATGGATTAGCGAAAACTTACTTTTGTAAATCTCGAGTCATCTACCATCACCACATGATTCCTACAAGTAAACCGACACCAACACTAGCACCACTAGTGGCACACCCGGTGGGAGACTTCATATCTTCTTTCTAGGAACTATTTTGTAGGTTTTTATCATATTATATTCTCACTTTTCTTATGATTGTAATTAGGAGACTACACTTCATGAGATCTTTGATTATATCATTTATCACATATATACATCTTATTTTTCTTTGTGAAAAAGATGAAATATATTGCACTGATGTTTTTCATTGTAGGTTCATAATCATATACACTCGATTGTATATAATTTACTCATCTAAGGATGAAGTTTGCATCAATTATTTTTCTTATTTTAGGTGCTTCTTGACACCCTAGAACAAGGAGGAATGTCCTTTAAGCACTCATATTGCATCGTCTATACACTTGGTTGTATATGACATATTTGTCTAAAGACAAAGCTTCTTTTATACTAATATTTATTTTGAAGGTTCATCTTGACGCCCTAGAACAAGGGGAGCTTCCGTCAAGAATTTACTGAATGCATCTTATATGCACTTTGTTGTATATCACTTACTCGTCCAATGACGAATATAGTTTTGCACTAATATTTGTTTTATAGGTTCTTAACCATACCCTGACGCCTCAAACAAGGGGGAGCAACCGTCAAGGGGGAGCATGCACGCATTTAGCATCATTCTCACTTTTCAACAAGTATTTGTGCTTCAATAAAAAGTGGAGAAAATAGGCTAATATTGCTATGCATTTTTCTTTTTCATATATTTCTCATAATTTTTGTTGCGTAAAACTAACCTTGATGTAGGTTAAGCCTCTTTATTTGATCCATGGATCCGCTACCAAACAAGGGACGGATTGAAGTAGACGATTTAACTTCACTAGGGATGATGCAAGCTCGCCTTTTTAGGGAGAAATAAAGTTAAACTCCCAGGACACACCCTTTTTGTTTCGACAAAAGGGGGAGAAGAGTGTAAACGGAGAAGGTAATGTAAAGGTAGTAAGGACACAAGTGAAGGTAATGTAAAGGTAGTAAGGACACAAGTAACCTTTTACATTTTACTTTCTATTACGTTTACTGGTTCGTTATTTTGTAGCAAAGGGCAGTTTTAAAATTTGTATTCCCGATTAAGAATCAATCACTACTTGAGGACAAGTAATAATCAACCTTTCGGATGTCGTATTCCTAGGCGAGAGATGAATTGAATTTTATGTATTTGTTTGTTCGTTTAAAATGATGCTTGATTATCGTTTTGGTTTTTGTTTGGTTTTATAGACTAATTTTTAAAACTTTTTATACTAATTAATAAAGCAACTATTTTAAGCGAGATAAAAATTAAACTAATAGCAAATAATAGATAACGACTAACGATATATGATAAAAAGCTATGCTTGTCAAGTGTGGTGAAAAGTTCATTAAGTGTGGATTTTTCTTTAAAAGCACTAATGTAATTAATACCCGTCGAAACAAATTATTTCCTCACAACATTGGCTTATATTGAAAACAATTATTTTTCGGGGTAAAAATTAGTAGACTTTAAATAATTAATTATCCCAACGGCTTTTGCCCGTTAAAATAACCAACTAATCAAATCATCGATTAATCCGGAAATTATTAATTAACAACCTTTAATTATCCGTTTAGAAAGTAGATTTTTCTCACAACGTTGGTTTATATTGAAAATCTCACTTTTTATCTAGATAAAATCTACTTGGTTAAATAGTTAAAATCCTTAACGGCTTTTGCCCGTTAAAGTTTCTAAAAATCAAACCAAGTAAACCAAAGGCTACCAATTAATAATCTCTAATATTCCACACTTAATTTCACAATTCACCAATCACTTAACAAGCATAATAAAAATCTACTCACTAATAGTCATAACTAAACCAACAAAGATAATAATAATAAGCTCAACAAACATCATTTTTGCACAAGCTAAAAGAGAAAGTAAGGAAAATAGAACCCGATCTACAATACGAGACGAATAAAACCACCCGATTTTATAAACTTATCAAACCCTAAAGTTTACTTCTTTATAAGCTTTAATAAGACCAAATATTTAATAAAGTTTGTGACTTTATTAACTAAATAGCTTATTAAGACTAAAAAGCTTTAAACTTTAGTTAATAAGAAAGCTTATAAAACCCTTAAGCTCCTCGCCTTAGGATGAAAATGATGAGAAACTAAGCAAGATCACAAATTTATCAAAGGTTAGAGAATAAGCAATATTATGGATCAAATAAGCTATGGAAAAGCTTATTGATCTAAAAAGTACTAAACTTTAAACAAAATAAGCAAATAAAAAGCTTAAAGATTAGATCCAATATCCACCCAAAACTAAGAGGTTCAAATCCGAAGATTAAACGTGAGTTGGGCCATAAAACATATTGGGAGTGGTTGTACCCTTGAAAAGAACTCGACATCTAGCTTAGTGTCGGAAATATTGTATAAGCGACGTTAGGTTGGTTCTACCTCGAACTAGAACCCGGTATTTAGCTTTGTACCGGAAAAAGTGTAAGCGACGATTGTAAGGTTTTCTCCGCCAAGAAGGGAGCTTGTTGATTTAGTGAAGTAACTCTCGAGTTGGGTACTCGGGGAGTGGAGTAGAGCGGAAAGGAGATCCGTGACTGAACCACTATAAATCATCGTGTTCGGTTTGCACTTTCCTTTCTTTATCTCTTTACTTTTATAGTTGTACTATACTATTGCTTGTGATGTGGTTTGATGTTAATGCTTGTGTGACAACATGGTTTACTATGCTTTACATTAGTCACAAACAATAATTGGAACTTTCATATTATAACAAGCTTCATAAGCGATTTGATACTAAAGATCTAAAGTTTTTAAACGGTAACGTATTCACCCCCCCCCCCTCTACGTTTCCACAATGACCATTCTCATCAACATGCTTCATACTTTTTCCATGCGCTTCAGTCATCAAGTGAACCGGGCTACTGTTGATTGTTTTCTGATTCCACTTTCTCAACTATAATGACGATGGCGACATCCTATGCTAATTTTGCGGGGGAGAAGTGTGAATAGACTACATTTGGATGATGTTCACTTGTTTAATCAAGAATGGCATCTTCGTATGCAATTCTTGAGGGGGAGAAGAAGTATGATAATTATGCATGGTTGATCGATATCTGAGAATAAATGGTCAAACGGCTCCAAACTCATGTAAGAATCGAGCTTCTTCTTATCGGGTCATCTTCACATGGAGTTTCTTCATTGAGCCGTTGGTTGACATCTTCACTCGGATTGATGAGTTTATCGACAAAGTGCTTCCGGTTAATGCTTCACATATACATCAACATGATGATTCCGAACAATCTCTCTGTTCTTGTTTGATGTGATTGGTAGTTTGGTGTTACCATCTTGTGTGTTCGTTGCGGCCTGATTGCTGATTTCCTTGATGAACATCTTTCTATTCTTGTTTGATTGGGAGAATTTTTAGTTAAGGGGACTTGCAAGATGTAAGTTAATTAGGATGCTTTTTGGTGATGTTCTTATTTTTTGGTGAGTTGAAGATGTTAACTATCTATTCCCCAACTGCACAATCTTGAAAAAGGTCGAGTCTACATGTTCTACATTTTCTGCTACATGTTATAAGACTAAAGACGAGTTGCATTTGATTATCCAAAGACTTCTTCATATTCCGGGCATTGTCAGTTTAGGGGAGAGCACTAATTGGGGGGGGGGGTGAAATGTCTGATTTAATCCCCAATTAGACTTGCTCACATTCTGCAGCAATTTGATTCTCACAGATACATCTGAGCTAATGATGTTCTTCTCAAATGATTTCTAGTACATGGGCTTACAAAGTATTGCTGATTCTGAAGTATCAAAACCAGCAAGGGGGAAGGAGACACATATCTAAACGCGAGTAAACTTGATGAACTTAATACTTCTTAGTAATTGAAGATATCCCGGGAAGACAAATGTTATTACCGCAGAGAAACTCAAGGTTTGACTCATGGCGAGTAAACTTGATGAGCTTAATACTTCTAAGTGATTGAAGATATCCTGAGAAAACAAATGTCATGACCGCAGAGAAACTCAAGGTTTTACTCATCAAGGCGTTTAGTGTTCTTATTCCAACTATGTGGGGGGAAGTGATGTAAGAGAAAGTTTCTGAAGATAAATGGAGGTACACAAGTGTGTGATGATTTTGATGTTATCGCAATCATCAGGGGAGAGAGGATTGTGTACATTGGGGACGCCACCGTTTCACTTGAGTGCTTAATCGCTGATTGAGATATAATCACTTACTCCGGAGTTGAAATCCGCAGAGATAGTCCTCCGCAGAGATAATCAGTGATTCAGCCTGCCTCTTCAATGTTATCGGTTATTCTCTCTTTAGGCATTCGGGTACTTCGGGTTCTTGAGCTTCAAGCACTGTCTTCAGGGGGAGAGAAAAGTATACATCGGGGTTATTCTTTGGCTATTGGACTTAATATGCTACTTCGATGGTATAAGTTTCTTTGTCTTCGGGTATGTGTATTCAGATTCGTGAGCTCTAGTCTAAGAGACTGACTGCATCAATTCAACTACTTGGGGGAAGTGGTCTCTTGACACCTTTTGGAATAGATTACGTCAGGCTTCAGTGGTAATGAAATATGAGAAGAAATTTAAAGAGTGGGATGATACGTTGCTGTTGTTCTATAGGATGATATAACCTCGAACGAAGAATCACGGTGATTATTCTTAAAAAGAGCAGCAAGATCGATGATAATGGTGTGCGTCTTTGTGCACCTGGCTAATGGAAGCTTGAAAGAAAGCTTTGAATCTGCTCAGCTAAAGGATTTTCGGTTTGGGGGGGAAGCTGCCAAAGTCTCTCTTTCTCAAAGGCTCATCTTCTATCTTTTGTTCAAGAGCCTCGAAAGCTTTGGTGGTGAAAGTTTAAGAGATGATGACTTCTATCTTCTACAAAGTGCTGAACGATTTCCTTATCTCGGTACTCGTATCATCATCTTCTTAAACTATTTCTCTATCTTTGTAAATAATTTTCAAAAAGCAAAATACAAAAATATAAAACCAACAAAAACAAAATAGAAAAATATAAAATCAACAAAAGCCCATAAAAATCAGAAAATTGAAAAATACCAAAAATATGCTTTCTCAAGACATGTCTCCTAGTATCGATAACATCTACGGTCTTAGAAATGTCATTCAATAATGGCACGGAACTTTAGATGAAGTTCGAGCAGGAGGTGTAAATATTTCTTTCAAAACATGTCACAAACTATGGCTTGCAGTTATTTCAGACTGTGACCAGCGCTTAAACAATGGTTTGCTATTATTTCAGATAGCAACCCGCTCTTAAAAGGAAGGAAAGTTCTATGCTTAAACAATTTGTCAAATATTTCGTGCACTTATCCTAAAACAATTTGAGGAAAGTGTGTCGAAGGACTGCTGTTCCTACTCAAATATTTTTCCTTCTAAAAATTCTTCAGAAAAATATTTGTTTTAACAAAATGGTGGTAAAATGAGTTGCTTGAAAATCAATCAGTTTCAGAGTTCGTAAAAAAATTGAAAACTCAATCAATGACTTCAGCGCTTTTAATCTCTTCAGAAAATTGAGTCATTGATTGAGGGGGAGAATGTTTTCAAATCTATATCATCTAACGGACTTTCTTAAATTATCCTAATACGCTTAATTAAAAATGCTGTTAACCTACGTTGAAGGACTAGGTGCCTAGGATAAGATTGTTAGGATTAGATGATTAGAGTTTGAGAAACACATTATTCCCATACCTTTTATGATCTGATTGATATGTTGAATTGACTTTTATTAGTCGATTGTTGTTTGGGTGATGTCGACCACCATATATTTGTATGTGTGTTCACTAACATATGCAGGTATATTGGTATATAAGAATGTTCCCGATCCGGATCCCACAAATGAAGATGATTGGATGCCGAAAGGAAAGGGTAACTATATCTTGGGTTGACAAATGAAGAAACGGAGCTTAATTGGACTTCCAAGGAGAGTTGGCATGGAAAAATGCAACAAAAGAGGTCTCACTGCATCAGCAGATGGTTTTCTTCTAAGTGATTGAAGAAACGGAGCTTAATTTGACCTCAGTTGGCATTCAAAATGCAACGTAAGAAGAAGTCTCACTGCATCAGCAGATGGTTTTTCTTCCAAACCCTACAGCAATAACAACGAAAGCTTCTCAACCACTAACGTATCTTTGTGCAGGATATCATTTTTAAAAAATTTTGAAAAAAAATTTGATTAAATTGTTTTGAAAATGGAAAATATTGTCTTTGAAAATAAATTGGACTAAATCTTGAAAATCACCGGACTTCATTTTATCAAAACTTAAGTCACTCAATCATCGACTACTGTCATGGTTTGAGGGGGAGAGTGATTTTAAATAAAATATTTTCAAACGATATTTCTTCACAAAAGTTCCGGTTTGTACAACAATAAGTGGTGATCTAAAGATTTAATGTTATGTCATGGTATGATTTTTCTTTTGAATCAAGATCTGTCAAAATGAAATTTTTTTTGTTCTTGTTTGATTGTGAAATTGTTTTATTTTACTTAAAGATCTCTTAAAACAATCATATCTGACACTAACAATCTTTAATGTCTTAAAATGGTCCTCATCTGTCATTTTTCAAAATCAAATCTTGCCACGTCTTTCCCCAAAATTTTCTAAATGATTTAAATCAATCGGGATCCAAAATCTCAATTTGTTTGAAATTTTTGATCGGGGGAGAGATCGTGATTTAAATCTCAAATCGGTTTTAAAGGGTGATTATTTCAAAGCACTCCTTCCTTCATGTGCCAAACGATTTATAAATACATAATGCACATGTTGAGGAGGAGGATTTATCCAAAAACCAGATGAGTATTTAAACAAGGCCACATTTTCTCCCATGTTTTCTAAACCTAATTAAATCACTTGGGATCCAAAATCTCAAAGGGTTTGATATTTTTGATCGGGGGAGAATTTGTGATTTAATAATGAAATTTGATAAAAGATGATCGTTTTGATGAAAATGTGCAGGCTGCTCTCTCATATGTGCTAAACGCTTTCGATTCTCGAAGCACATATTGAGGGGGAGCGAATGGTTTCTTAATGGCTTGTGTGATCGTAAATGTGCTTCAAATGAACTCTTGCCTCTATGTGATAAAATGATTTCAAATATCCTATGCACATATTGAGGGGGAGAATTTACCAAATAAAATCAAATGGCTTTTTCCATGGAAATTGTGATCAAGAATTTATTCAAAAGAACTCTTGCCTCCATGTGCTAAACAATTTCAAAATCTTATGCACATGTTGAGGGGGAGCATTTCTAAAAGATCAAAACAATTAAGGTACAAAATGTTTTGATATTATATCACAAGTACCTTGATTGATTTTCCAAATGATTTTTAATTGGTTTCAAGAAGGAAAGAACAATACCAAAAGGCCGACCAATTTACTTTATGCATGGTGTTATAAGGATGGTTAGGTTAGGTATTCGTTCCCACGATCCGTCAGAGCCGGAGGGATCTACCCAGGGACAATCCAATAGATAGTGTAGAAGTCCTTAGGTATATTGAAAAAAGGAGAAAAGTGAGATATGGGAAGAGTGCGGACTGAGACAGAGCTAGTACTGGAATAAACCCAACAAGGTTCTAGTAATGAAGTCTTGGTAAGCACTGAAGGGGTTGAAGAATGAAAAAGAATTAAATGTGAAAAGAGTGAAAAGAAATAGCCCTCCAATAATTCAACCTTAGGGCAGTAACCGGGTTCAATACATATGCTACTGGTGTTTACTAAGGTAACACTGGTATTGAAGACAAGACGTCATGGACCCAGTGATGCACTGCACTAAACTTCCCAAGCTACTCAAGTTCCTCTTAAAAGGGCTTGTTTCATTCTCACGGGGAACCGACATAATCTATCGACTTTCTCTTAGAGATTGTTGATATTGAAGAAGGAGACCCTCTCCCTACTCTCCGGCATAGGAACCAAATGTGCACACTTGAGTCTAGAGCCAAGAGATCATCCACAATATCTCATTAGGACACTAAATTAATGAAGACTTGCTGTTTCACACAATGTGGAAAGTAAGAATATATTAAGAGTCCTACGCTTTATCCTTGTGGTATTGCCAGAACATCCGAGTGATATGAAAATATTCACAATGAAGATGGAAATCCTTCTAGAGCCAACATCAAACAAGCTCTTGGTGGGTAACATGTGAGATCTTCTCGTAAGATCAAGCTTGTGACAACTGGACAGAAACAATGGGGCGATTCACTCTTGAATCAACCTTGGTCCAGCATTGGAATTGACGAATACTTTTGGAAAAATCGTTCGATGTGCAAACCTTCTTTTCTATAGCACGTCGAATGTGTATTAATTTCAAATTCAAAAAGTATCTCTGATTGAAAAATACTTTTAGAAAAACCGTTCGATGTGCGAATCTCTTCTTTTCACTAGCACATCGAATGTGTACTCATTCTCTAATACAAAAAGTATTTTGATTGAAAATTGATCTTTCTCATAAAACCTTCGTCGTATTGCAAAACTCTTTCTTCAAGCAATACACGATTGTTTTTCAAATCAATGTTTCATCAATCAGTGAATCTCAATTCGTTGGTTCACTCACTCTGTGTTGTCTTCTTTGAGACGTTCCGGTTTGAGAACAGCTAGAACATCTGCGAAACCCTGTCAAGGAGATTCCTCGGAATCCTACCTGATCACAGGTAGTACTTGTACTGATCAACGGGGAACCGTGGGCCGTGTACCTCAATTCAACGAAAGTGATCAAAGACACTTTCGTGTGTTTTATTGCTAACTGTTGTTTGCGGTACATTTGGACGGTGGTGATCGAATTGAGGAGTCAATCCAAAGCCGCATGCTCACAGCATCCACTCTTAATTTAAAGAAATCATGACTGGTGCATATCTACATAACCGGCTTGATATTTCATACTATGTTTCTGCTTCGCTGCTGCAAATATCATGAACCAGTAAAGCTTCCGCTACTCTGATGGAAAGATGTCATGATTCAAAAGTGTGAGCATGTCGGTCCGAAAGTCACAACTTCACATGATGGCAACACAACTATGGATGATCCAGAGAGATTTGTTGTGGCTGATGATCTCAATGAAAGCTCGAAGATCATCAAAGATGTGGATCAGTTAAAGGCCTCCACTAAAAGTACTAAATTATGCGGACTTTGAAGAATCGCTACACAAGCACAAAGATTGCGGAATTTGAAGAATTGAAGTCTACGAGCTCATGAACAAAGTCAAGAATAGAATGCTAGGATTCAAAATGTAAAACATGGGGTGACCTCCCTTAGGGGGAGATTGTTAGGAATTAGAAATTCCATAGTGAAGTGTCGGTCACCCCATATATAATCTAGCATAAGTTAGCTCGTAGACATTACGTTATTTACTAGTTATTTAGTTAGTTATTTAGTTTAGTGCAACACCATGGAGGACGGACGGGTCTTTACCCACTGTATGCCTGATCCACAGTCCAAAGGAGGACGTTTAGTTTGTAACTATAAATACCCTCTACCTCCCAAGGTAGAGGGTTGGACCTTTCACTCAATCTAACCTTCTTTCTTTTGTTTTACTTTTTCTCTGTAGAAAGGCTCCCATATCTACTTTCTCTCTCTAAACTCTTACATAATTCGAACCATATATTGTTATGTGATGTGTTTGTGAAATCCAATATGTTACAAACACACAAACATAAATTTAAAGGATAGATGTAGGATGGTAGCCCGTTTTTTTTTTTTTTTCCTCAACACTCTATTTTTTTCTTTTTCTATTTTTTTCGATTTTTTTTTCATACACTTTTACTCTACCATCCTCTACGGTAACATCAAAATGATAGGGATTTATAGGCACATCCCTACACTTGAGTTTTTATTACTCTAACACTAATTTGACCCGAATTGAAAAGATCAAAACACTTGGAGTACATTATTAAGCAAACAAAGGGAATTTGAATTTAACGTTCCCTTCCCGTCATTTTATAAACTTTAACTTTTCCCATGAGTCCCAATCGTCCCAAAACTGTATACAAAGGATATGACTCGACTTAGCAACTCATGCAAGCAACTAGATAATTGAACTAAGGGTTTTTAGGGTGATAACAATAATGCACTAAAAGTGAGTGCATACAAGGTAGGATAAGGCAATTTGGGTGTACATTTGGGGGTGGGGTGTAAACAATGCTCTTCATTGATATTCCGGAAAACCGAAACATCACGAGAACCGCGAAAAGGATAGGCTCATAGGGGTTAACTAGGGGTATCGTGTACTAAAAGTGAGTACAACGCAAGGGTGTAGGGGAATTACTCAACCGAGGTGGAAGAAGTAATTATATTACAAGTATCAAACAAGGGTTATTCTAATGCCTCTAATCATTTAGTTATTCCTAACTACACAAGTGTAGTCTTACTAGCGATCTCGGGATGCATCACAAAACAAGTTCTAGAATCTATTATACTATCGGTTCACACACTAAGCATTAAAGTTGAATGCTTTAATTCCTACTTAATCTAAGGGAGATCCTCACATTTTGGGTGGAATTTAGGTGGTAAAGGGTTTTTGTGCTAGTCATGCAACTTCCTATCCATGAGACGCTTTTGTTAAGACTAATGGCCCACTCCTATATGTCATGAAAAATTAAAAATTTGGTGCCAAAATTACCCTAACCGACATTTTCTCATGGTTTATTACACGAATGCAATTGGACAAAGAAAATAATCAAGGATAAGCATAGTTTCAAAGTTCCCGTTTTTTTTTTCTCTCCATACACTTAAACTGAACATTGTCCCCAATGTTCTCCGAAAGTATCAAAGTTATGATAATGGAAGGTAATTAAAAACGAAAGAAACTAGTACTCCCCTGATTAGTTTGGTAGGATCCGTGTGAAGTAGTGGTTAAATCTTTCTTCAAGAAGAATGTTATGCGTGAAAAGCTTCATCCAATCTTATGTATCTTCTTCTTGATAAATAAAACCTGCACACTTGAAGAGAACAGACAACCCAAAGCATCAAACCGAACAAAGAAAATCACAACAAGATGTAATTCCAGACTTAAATAAGATATAATGCTTGTGGAATGGATGTTTGCAGATTTTCTGGAAAATTAAGACCTGGAAAATTCCAAAAAATTTTATAAGCAGCTCAAAAAACGAGAAAAAGTAATCAGTTGTTTTTGCTCCTTCTTGACGCCGTCAGGTTGCGATCATGACGCCGTCAGGTTATCCTGACAGAAACTGGTCTGCGATTTTCTGGAAAAAATTCTGGAACATTTTTATCTTTAAAATATGGAAAAATTTCCTGCAAAACATCCATTATGACTCGATACAAGCATTTGACTCGAACAAACACACATGGATATCTTTTAATTAATTGAAATTCTCATGTTTACGTTTCTTTTGAAAACGTGTGTAATCCTCCCTACACTTATCCCTTATGTAAAATACCTTTATATGTAATTAAGACGAGGTTAAAGACAAAATAAAGCATTTTTACAAATTTAAACATGAGAATAAACAATCATTAAAGATATATGACACACAAATAAAAATGAAAAACAAATACACATGGGTTGCCTCCCAAGAAGCGCTTGTTTTTGTTCGAGTCACGAGCTTGACTCTACCCTTATTTAACGGATAAAGGGGAGGTTTTCCCTACACTTAGGTTTAAGTGCGAGTGATAGTAGCGATACACACCCTTAGGGTAGAAATTTGCCACGTGAGGTGAAGGGGGTGTGTGAATGGCTTCCTTCATCCTAAAACTACCCGGACTAAATCGGTTGATGGGTGGGTCGGTTCCTATTTTGACTCCTAGATGTATATCTAAGGATGGAAATAAAGATTGAGGTTCCGGTTCATCAACACTAGGAAATTCCCTATAACTAAGAGTAAGACTGAGACTACAAGTATTCAAACCTATATTCTCTAGTTGCGTTTGGTTCAAATGTTCTACCTCCATCGGGATTCCTAAAGTCTCTTCTACTACTTCCGGGTAAGTCACGTGCGGTGTGTATGCCTTAAATGATGGTGGGACTTGTGCGATACCTTGTGGGTCTAGACTTTTCACCTTATCCTCAATCACATCTACATCATCTATATGCTCGTCATGTATTATTTCCTTAGGTCGTGATGAAACCAAATCTAGTAATTGATCCAACTTATGGTTTAATGCTTGGTTGCTTACCATAATATTTTCACAAATTTGGTCAGTTCTCCTAAGGGCCTCACTAAAAATAGTTTCTAAACACGGAGGTTGTTCACAAAAGTCTATCCTTGGTGAAGGCTCAAACAAAGAATAGGTTTCACTAGATGAGGTATTTTGTGGGCTTGATGGAATGGTGAAACCCTCAAAAGGTTTATGGACTTGGTTACTTTCTTCCCACCATCTTGAATAATCCACTTTAGGAATATCATAATTTTTTATGAAAAAACCTAATCGCGGATATAGTGGATTCGCGTTCTCCATAATAGTGAACGGAAGAGTCAATGGAAAAGTTTTACGAACAAAGGCACAAAGAAGGGGGATAGACTACAAGGAAGCTAATAAAAAGAAAAAATATCACTTGATAGGAATCTTGTGAGTAGACCTAAACGAGATATAAATCAAGCCTAAACAATA
The DNA here is from genome assembly GCA_910596185.1 of Chrysanthemum makinoi. Classification (NCBI taxonomy): domain Eukaryota; kingdom Viridiplantae; phylum Streptophyta; class Magnoliopsida; order Asterales; family Asteraceae; genus Chrysanthemum; species Chrysanthemum makinoi. The sequence goes on from OU343218.1 coordinate 164,057,241, forward strand.
ACTATTCCCCGGCAGCGGCGCCAAAAATTTGATAACGCTACACGCGTCGTTCGAGGTCAAAGGAACTTCCTTTTCGTCGAGCAAGTTTTATAACACCCTAGGCAGTGAACCTAATCGTTGTAGTGTAGTATTAGGGTAAGCCACGGGTATTGATATCGTTGTCTAGGGGAATAGTATCGTTAGGCTGAAGTGTATGTCGATTTAAGTCTAAAGGGGAGGGATGATTATTTTTGTATTTTTATATTTTATGAATCTCGGTTGTGAAGGGTAAGGTGGAATTAGTTGCTAGTCAACTATTCCAAAAGATACTAACTAAATTATGGGTCTACCAGGAACGTGAAGCGTATCTACTTATGATGTATTACTCCTTGCTAGCTATCCAATTCTACCTACTGAATGGTCACGTCCTATTGATGGTTGAATTGTCACGTCCCTATTCTTAACGTGTTAAGGTCGTAAGGTGTGCATTCCCTAACTCTTTGAAGTCACCTTTAAGTGTAGTAAACGAAATCCACTAAGTCATTCATAAACTAACTTTGAGGTTATCTTTGGGTTTAGTAAACGAAATCCACTAAGTCATTCATAAACTATCCAAGATTTATCAAGTATTGAACACAATGATAGCCTAGTCGCACTCCTAAGCCAATTACAATTAAGATAAGAGACAACCAATCAAACAAGAGACAGTAGGATGCAAGAATTATAAACTAAACCAATTAGACTCATTGAAATTGTCACACCCCTAATGATGAAGATAGACACAAGCATAATTAAGAAATCAATAAGATCTAATTAATTATATACAAGTTTCATACAATCATAAGCAAACACTAGATGAATTAGCCAAGCATAATTAATGAAGAGCAAGCAACAATTATGATAATTGAAGACATACCATAGGATTGGATAATCAAAAAACCATTACACGATGTTTATAGAGTGTTTGAAACCCTTTAAGTTGCTGGAAAAACACCTACCTAAACCCTTGAATCGGACTTAGGGTTTAGGGCTTACAAAAAGTGAAGTTATAATGTTATATTTATAGGCAGATTTTATGTCGGCAAAGAGTGACGGCATCACACCTATAGAGTGACGGCGTCCCGACTATTTTTTCACCAAACTGTATATTTTCTCTTTCCGATCGCGTGGGCTTTTGAATCACTTAAATCCGAGTTCGTATGCAAAAGTTATGGCCAAAACAGTATCAGGTGGCCAATCTTATATACAACAGTACCAAAATCTTTTAACCGTCTTTCCAATCGAAGAATTTCCTCGATTTGATCATCAATGCGCTTCTTAGATTTCTTCTTGAATTCAGAAAAATTTGTCCGACTTTTTGAAAAATCTTGTTTAGTATTTGAAAGTTCCGTTTGAAGATTTTCAATGTTTTTCTGAAGTTCAGACTTTTCTTGTTCAATTTTAGAAATCTTTTCGTTATTTGACGCAACAATTTCATGCATTTGATGTTGAAGATTTTGTTCGTTAACGTAAGATTTTTGAAAGGCCACTTCAAAACTTGTTTCTCGAGTGGTTTTTGTTTCAAAGTCATTTAATCGTTTTCGACAACTCTCAAGTTCAGCAGTCAAGGAGGTAATCTCAGCCCTAAGGTTATGGTTTATCTCATTACATTTTGCAGTTTGAGCTTGAAATGGCAGAAGTAATGAAGTCAGATATTCTGAATCGGGACCATGAATTGCTTCACTCTGTTCAATATGCTCATTATTTTCATCATCACTTAAGTCATCAAATGTAACCACGGGGTTAATCTGATCAACTTCATTATGATTAAATGATGATTCATGTTGAACAGATTGCTGCTCATCAGATGCAGATGCAGACACAATTGCATTTATGAGGCATATATCGTTTCAGTGTACCGAGATAGACCGTCTGTGTCATAGACATGTCCATTCTCTGTTTCATTGATGTGATGTTCTTTCATATTTGCCATCAAAACAACTGCAGCATTTGCTTCCAAATCTTCATATTCATCATCTGAGAGAGTATCGGCCATAAAACCTTGCTGAGTTTCACTGAGTTCTCCTCCTGCTTCATCCTTGTATGCCATCAGCATGACTTGCTTATAGTAATCTCCTCCTCTTGTTCGTGGTTCAGGACAAGCATTAGCAAGATGTCCTTGCTTTTTGCAATTATAGCAGCGAATAGTAGATCCTGAAGCCGGTGAATTCCCTGTTTCCACAACTTGAACATTTCTCTTGAAATTATTACCCGATCCCCCTGCTGATGTTTGACCATTCCCAAAATTACCAGAATACCCACTTGTAATCATACGATGACCACTAGTTCTGTTCTGAACCTCAACTTTGCCACCTTGTATAACAGCGTGACTTTTGGGATTTGATGATGAACGAAGACGATTGTTTGACTGAGTAGAGAACTTGGAGAAGGCTTTAGCAATAAAGGTCATTCCATGATTTAATGCTTCAAAGGCATCAACTTGATCATCATTGATTTGAGCAGAGTATGCAGTGTTAGAATCTCCTTCGGGTGTGAGTTGATGAGAAGGTGTAGGTGGAGCATAACTAAAGTGACGTTGTTGTTGATCGAAAGCATGATTTGACTTTGGGTAAGGAGTTGGATAACCATGTGCCATGAGAGTAATCTGATCAGCAATTGGTGGTGTAGGGAAACCATGTGTGCCACGAGCTTCTTTATCTTTGATAACTTCATATTGATGATGTTTCAGATAATCATACAATAATCCATGCTTGACTTCATGAAGATCCTTGACTTGTCGAACAAACGTAACATACTTATGCCAATCCGGTCCTAATGAGTTCAGAAACTTGGTGTTAATAGCAATTGTTGGAAGATCAATCTTATGTCGATGCAAATCATTGACCACATTTGTGAAACGATGATAATATGATTCAAGTGATTCCCCAGGCTCAATGGTAAACACATCAAAGTTGTGATATAGCTTAGACTCCATGTCAATCTTATTCAGTTCAGTGCCTTCCATTAAAAGATGAATTTGTTCCCACATAGCTTTTGCAGTTGTCTGTGCATCAATACTTTTGTAAATCGGATTAGGAATTCCAATAAGTATTTGTTGCATAGCAAGCTCATCGGCTTCAAGATGAAGTAGTTGTTCTGGTGTTAAACGACTAAGTGGAACAAGTGTGATAGTATCGGGTCTCGGTGGAACAGCTGTAGGATCTCAGGGAACAGTTTCAGTTGGCATTTGAAACGGTCCTTCTAATATCACCTTCTTTAGATACTTACCATGAGGTTTCTTGAGTTCCATATACCTTAGAAATCGACTTGACCATTGCACATAATTTCCTGGTGTAAGCATTGGAGGACGAGTATCCGAACCAGCTTCATGAATCGATTGCTGACTTGTTACAGCTTCGCACATTTGAGAAAACCAAGTTTGTTGTTGAGGGATTTGTGGAACCATTGACGTTCATTGTGGACCTTGTTGAGGATGGTGTGGAGTATATTGTTGATTAAATTGTTGTTGATAAATTGCTTGTTGTTGATTCCATTGTTGATGTTGTGGACTGAGTTGTTGTTGTTGTTGGTTATAAGTGTAAGGAAAATAGTTAGAGGATGGTGGTTGAGACATATTTGTGAAGTGATGTTGATCGTTAAGGATAATTAAGGTTGAGGTTGTTTAGACTTAGGTAGATGAGTAGAAGAAAACCAAACTTGCAGAAATCCAAACTTGCTAGCAAGAAACTCGCAGACAAGAAACTTGCAGAAAGAAACTCGCAGAACTGCAAACTCGCAGGAAGAAACTCGCCAAACTGCAAACTCGCAGAAATGCAGACAGAAACTCGCCAAAACTGCAAACTCGCAGAAATTCAGACAGAAACTCGCCAAAACTGCAAACTCGCAGAAATTCAAGACAGAAACTCGCCAAAACTGCAAACTCGCAGAAATTCAGACAGAAACTCGCCAAAAATGCAAACTCGCAGAAATTCAAGACAGAAACTCGCCAAAACTGCAAACTCGCAGAAATTCAGACAGAAACTCGCCAAAAAAATGCAAACTCGCAGAAATTCAAGCAGAAACTCGCCAAACTGCAAGGAGAAACTCGCAGAAACTCATAAGAAACTCGCCAATCTTCATGGCTAACTCGCCAAACTCGCCAAAACTCATGAGAAACGCGCAGAAACTCGCAAAAACACGTATTCAGTCCAAAAAGTCCATAAATTTCAATCTAAAACACGTTTTTAAGTACGGATTTCTATTAAATCTAATCAATATTAACCTAAATTATCCCTTGGCTCTTGATACCACTTGTTAGGTAACCATTTTATCACATCAATATGTATTACTAGAGAGAGAAAGTTATAGAGAGAGAAAGTAGAAGGAACTAATGAATGATTAATGAAAATGATAATTGCAATTAGAACCAACAACCCTCTCCCTTCTAGGGAGGGGGTATTTATAGTGTTTACATAAGTAGGGGTGTTTCCCCTTGGTTCTAGAGGAACCTTCTATCACAGCTCATGGGCTTACTACATGAGCTGAGAAACTAATTACAAACATTTATAAACCATAATTATTAACGACCTATTACAAATGAAATGACCTACACTTGATAATAAAACATGTTCCTAACACAATCAATATATAAAGAGTAAATAGAGAAAGAAACAATCAAACCACGACAAGTTGTTTAAGCAAGGACTCTTTTTTCTTGCCCTACTCCACTCCCCGAGTCTCCAACTCGAGAGTTTAACTTCACTAGTCAACAAGCTCCTTTCACCGGTGGAGAAACCTTTACACTTCGCTTACACACTATTTCTGACACTAAGCTAGATGTCGAGTTCTTTTCCAAGGGTACAACCACTCCCACACACAATGTATTTTAAGGACTAAAATACTAACCACTCACACTCACAAGTTTATGATGGTTTGGTACAACAATGATGTATGACCAAGACTAGATCATACAACAACAAAACAAACAAGACTTCCAACTATTTGTTGAAGCTTGAATATGTCTTGATCTTCTTTGCTACAAAAGAGGATCACTATAATGATATGAAATTGAGTTAGAAATGTGAGAGAGAAGGAATGTATGTGATTATGCTAGAAAAGGATGAGAAACAACTTGGTTTGGCTTGCTATTTATAGCCAAAACATACAACAGTCACCACGGACCACGGACCCCAAAAAAGGGTTCCGCCCGTGTAACATTTTGGTGCCGCCGGGGTCTGACAGCAAGATTACCAAAATCTTACGAAAGTCAACCAAATCCATCCAAGATTGTGTAAGATATGTAGAGTCCAAATCCACACAAAATATCTAGTGAAATCCTCTAGAGATTTCAATGATGCACCACATGATGTTATATGTTGTTTTCTATTTTTAGAAATATGTTAAATGTAAATACATATGTAATGTTTTGTTTTAAGAAACCAAAACATGCTTGATCTAAAAATGTTAACATACATTATGATTTAGAGGCATATAAAAAATATGATTAATCAAAATGTAAATGCTTGAGTGATGAAGATATTATTTAAGGAAAAGCTTGTTTTAATATCTATTAAGCTTGACAAGCTTTAAGCTTTATAAAAATTAAATTTACTTTTGTCGTTAACAAAACTTAGGTAAAGATCATAAAATATAAATAACGTTTAATGACGATATTTGTATTAACAATTACAAAAGATTAAGACATAGCAGTTATACTACCATCATGAACCACCATCATAACACTTAGAAGCTATCCAGAAGATTAATTGTCTAAACTACCATCATAAACATCCACATACTATCATAACTACCAAATACAACAAAATCTTAAGTTCCAGCTCATACACCATCTTCCTTTTTCCTTTTCCTTGACTCACTTGAACTACTCTTAAACCTTTTGGTTTTCTAATTCCAAAAGTCTTGTCACGAATAGAAGCCCAAGTCAGATTTGCTGGCAGCCCTAGTGTTAAATACATGTCATATCTCTTGTAAGAGCTAGCCTTATGAGATGGAATAGGAGTGGAGCTTGAACCTATTTTAGCTTCAACCTTAGGAAATTGGTCATCATCAGAACTTAAATCATCAATGAGAATTTCAGAGCTTGTAGATTCAGTTTGTGCCATACCATGCAAGCAACTAGGGTGGGATGCCTGAATCAGAGCTTGTATCACCAGTGCTTGAATCAGAGCTTGTATCATCAGTACTTGAATTAGAGCTTGTATCATTAGTGCTTGAATTAGAGCTAATGATTATGATTTCTGAAAATAAAAAGGGCTTGGTCTGTTTGTTTGATGATAATGTTAACATATATCACCATCTAAAAAAAAGCTTTTCAAGATATATAAGGATCATTATTATACCAATGTATAATTCAATCCAGTACTGATTTGGTCATTTTAATGTAATCCCGAACAACCCCATTAACAAACACATAACATAACGACCATTAACAAACCCCAAAACAAACCCCAAAAACACAACATTACTAAAAGTCAAATGTTAACCCAAAACGACCCAAAAAATTTTTTTTTACCTTTTTCAACTGAAAAGATTTGTAAATGCTAAATTAAATACACCTAATGATAAATCAAAATCGAAATAACAATACATTTTTTGTTTTTTGTGCCTCATTGTTTGTGAATAAAAGTTATAAGATTTTTTGGGTTTGAGAGAAATTGGGGTTAAACGGTTGATTATGTGTGTTTGTTTGATCGGGTGGGTGGGTATTTAATGCGGTGGGTATTTAAATGGTTGATTATGTGTGTTTGTGTGTGGATATGCTTTATATTATATGGGTTAAACTATAAGCAACATGCATTCCATACATATGCTTCTAGGCCATAATGCGTCATAAGATCTAGTGTACTAACCACTACATACTTAGCATTTCAATGCAAAAATGCACCAACCACATCAACAAACTGCATAAGCTTAAGGCACTATTAAGACAACAAATAGACTTAGAAAACCCATTATTATACAAACATATAAAACATTTCCATAACTTAGTTTACTAGTACCTTTTGCCACCTAAGTGGACTTAGAATATTGCCACATAAGTGGACTTTTAAGTTTGCCTGTATAAGGACTTAGAAATTGCCACAGTTGTGGACTTGGATGTTTGCCACTTATGTGGACTTGCATTACAAACATTGTACTTAAACAGTAATCGTCTTAAAGTTATAACGTGCTCATAGGAAAGACCATTCACTTGAATTAGCCTAACTTGATTGTGTTGGTATAGCATCAGGCATTTCTCTTCCAATAGAGTCATTAACGTTGTGTAAAAGGCAGTATCTAAGGTACAATTGTCGTTTAGGGTTGTAACTATCGAATCTTTACCGTTTTTGGGTACCTATATTTATGTTGATTCTTGTTTTCTTTAACTACAAGTTTTTTACCACTGATTAAATATATTTTTATTTTGATACTACTTAGCCTAGATGTAATGAGACCCTGAGACAAATTTATTACCGTCAATTAAACGTCACATTAGTTTTCTTTTTTTAAAACTAACTTTACCACTAATTTAGTGTAATAAGACATCTAACTTCAACACTCAAATATAACTCACTTATAAATAAATATACCTCACATAAACAAGATAACAACTTCACCACCAATTTATGCTCTCGATTCTTATAAAGATTGTAAAGTGAATGATCGTTAGAGCTCGGTGAATGATGTATGGGGTAATTGGTTTTGGCGGTTAAGACCTCGTGTAGAGCTATTGACGAACTCTCTCTTCTTGTTTCGTTGATCGGGGATCTTAAACTATCCGTCGATGGCATTGATAAATGGGTTTGGTCTATGGATATCTCCGGTAAATTCAAAGTTAAGTATATTCAAAATTCTTATCTAGCCGACTGTGATCTTTGTAAACATCATTACTGGAACTGTTTAGTCCCTTGTAAGGCAAATATTTGTACTTGGAGAGCCCCGTTAAATAGATTGGCCACCCGCTCCAATTTGTCTTCTCGGAGACTTGATTTTACTTCTAGTTTATGCCTTTTTTTTATGAAATTGTGGATGAAGAGATTGAGCACTGTCTTGTTAGATTTCCATGTGGTCCCGGTTTGGAGGAACATTTGGAGTTGGTGGAATTTGAATCAACCTTTCGTCTTCCCTTCGTTCTCAATTAAGGATATTGTCTTGGGTAAAATGTGCAATATTGGGTGCTCGGACAGTAACAAGATAATTCAAGGGGTTTTCTTTGGGCTGTTTCGAAATGGAGAACAAATTAATAAATGCTTCTCCAAATTTGGCTGCAAGCATAAAGTACGAAGATATTTTTCCGTTTATTCAACGGATTATGAAGACTTGGATTTCCTCTCGCACCTCCTCAAAACCTGTTGTTTGGAGCTGCTAGATTGCTAGGCCTTACGATATGTTTTCTCATTCTTAATGTTTTCTTTATTGTCTATTTGGTTATTTCTTTTTCCTCCTTGTATCTTCTAAGTTTTTGGCTTCCAGTTGAAGTTTGTGGTAATAAAATTTTAGCATTAAAAAAATAATAATAAAAAATAAATAAAAATAATAAAATCCTCACACAACTCACCTTGAGCCCGCAAAACTTTCCTCCACGACTCGGTCGTCCCAAAACCGAGTCCTCGTTTTATATGGCTGAAGACGCGTGTTCACACCGAGCCGTAATAAAGAGGACGCGTCCTCCAAAGGGAAGACTAGGTCTTCACCTCCTTATTACGCCCAGTCTTATAAAACTAAACATATAGAAACTAAACTATATAGTTGACACATCACATGAGTGTATTTTATGGAGATTATAACTCATAACTTCTTATTTACGATATTAAACTTGTCTTGATAATTAAGCTAGTTTTTTTTTTTTGAACAGTAAATTTCATTAGAAAACCAACACGGGCGACCCCAAAATCAGGCCCCCAAGAAACGAACTACAACATTTACATGAAGCTAAATTTACACCAATTCTCCCAGGACACCGACTTTAACCTACCTCTATTAGAGAACCATAAAAAGCCGACCGCCTTAACCTCGCTCAAAATGTCACTAGCACGCGCCGTCTTGTTTGAGAACCGAAGCTCATTCCTCGCCTTCCACAAAGACCAGCAACCAATCAAAATAATGCCGTGGAACACCTCTTTAGCAATACCCTTTAACCCCACGAAATTATGCAGCTCGAGCAGGTCGCCAAAAGAGAAGGCATAAATGTTAGGAACCTTGCACCACTGGCTGATACCCTGCCACAGAACCGCAGCCACCAGACAAGAGGAGAAGAGATGCTCAATCGACTCATCCCCATGGCCACAGATCTGGCATCCAAGATCCGCCACCGGAACATGCCTCTTCAACAAAGAAACAGAAGTCGGAATCCCGCCTAAAGCAGCCCGCCACGCAAACACATTGCACTTAATAAGAACCCACTTACACCAATTCAACACAAAATTATTGCTAGCATCAATCCCGGATAACAGAAACTTCTTAACCTCAGCCACTGAAAACTTCCCGTCTGCATTACCAAGCCAAAGCCATCTATCCGAGCGACTGGACAACGCAATAGATGACTCCGCAACTAACCTATTCAAAAGGACCAATTGAACCTGCTCCTCTGGCTCGTTCGGCCGACGCTTCCACTTCCAGCTAACCGAAGCAAACCCCCCTGAATCCATCAGCCGATCCTTCACCTTGCATTTTTTAGATTTCTCCAGCCTAAAAAGGCCAGGAGCCAAATCTTTAAGAGGCAAATCCGACACCCAAGGGTCAAATAGTTATATATATGAGTTACAAAAATCAAGCTTTAAAAACCAAAGGACCTGTATGTACATTGGAAATGCAAAAATAAGAGGTTTACTTGGAAATGCAAAAATTAGAGGTTTACTAAAATAAGAGGCCTAATTTTTGCATTTCCAAGTAAACCTCTTATTTTAGTAAACCTCTAATTTTTGCATTTCCAAGTAAACCTCTTATTTTTGCATTTCCAATGTACATACAGGTCCTTTGGTTTTTAAAGCTTGATTTTTGTAACTCATATATATAACTATAACCATTAAATTTTATTGCTTTGCACACCTTATTACGGAGTAGTTTTTTAAGGTATTTTTGCATAGGCATAAAAATGTTTTTCAAAAATGAGGTTACTCGAAGACTAGAAGTTAACAACGTCATAGTATAAATTAACGTTTTCGCTACTGGATATGTATAAAGAAGAATTATTATACCAAATTTATTTTTAAACCATAAACTAGAATTTTGCATCAATAAGAGCTTGAAAAATAATTTTTATGTATAAAAAAAAACTCAGTAACAAATAGAGTAGTAGTTTTTAAGCATAGGACATCATCTCTAATTTATTTTGGAAATCTTGAGATGTTCCTAGCAACGTTAATCTCACATGAATACCATTAGACTTACACTTTATTCTCAAGTTTAAAAAAAAAAAAAGACATTGACAAATCTTTTAACAAGATATATTAATATTACTTTTTCTTTTTCTTCCAAAAGCGGGGTGAAGATTTTTATAAAATATTTCTTCTTAATTTTCTTTCCAATTCATTTTCTATTCTTTAGAGCATTTTTAATGTTAGCATATGATGTATCTTTTACATTAAAATAGTGTTAAAAAAATAAAATAAAAAATAATAAAATAAAATAAAATAAAAAATCTTCAATGTTGACACTAAACTTGACATTATTTTAATGCAATAAATAAAATTAGTGCAATATTATTCATTGCATTTGCACTAAACACTATTTATTCATATAAAAACTTTTTACTTTACTTATCCTTTAATATATTTAATAGTTTAATACCACTAATAAGAACTAATTGATATAAAATATATTTCATGTGTTTCTTTATTAACACAATCAAAATAAACTCAATATTAATATATCTTGCTTAATTTTTTTCTTTCTATTAATTGCATTTTTATGTAGTTTGATTACTTGAAAGTACATTTAGAGTAGTATATACATGTGGGGAAGAGATCTAGTGAGAAGAGAAATTAGAATAAGAAGAATGAGAAAAAATTTGAGCCACACATTTTAAATAAAGAATAGAAATTTATGAGGAGATGCATCTGTTTCTTTAGGTGCATCTGAAATGTGCGGCTGTGATTCCTTCTCATTTTTTTCATTTTAATTTTACTTCTCATTTGATCTTTAATCTATACATGTGAGCAAATTGTATTTAGTATAAGCATATGCCAATAAAATGCTAGTATTGCACTATTTAAATGTTAAATTGTAGTTACAATATTGAAAATGTTCTTAAAAGAAAATTTATAACACAAGAAACACTATTTTTTTTCTTTCCCATCAAATCATAACTCAAAAACGCAGACTCCTTATTAATGATTCATGTGTATACTGCTAGATCAAATAACCGATATTTCAAAATAATATGAATTATTATAAGGAAAATTGCATAAAAAGTCATCATACTTGACACTCTTTGTCATTAGATGTAGCAAACTATTTTTTTTCTCATTGTGACACAAACCTTTTTAGATCGTGCTATTGTGTGTATCAGTGACTTGTTTTACCTGTTGGAGCCGGTCATGTTAACGACCGTTAATTTTTTTATTGCACCGTTAGTCATTTTCGTCTGTTTTTAACGACCGCTATTATATTATTAAACCGTTAGTCATTTTCGCCCGTTTTTTACGCGTTTTCGTTCGTTTTCACATTTTTTCGTCCGTTTTACACGGTTTCGTCCGTTTTTACACGTTTTCGTCCGTTTTTAGACGTTTTTGTTCGTTTTTACACGTTTTTGCACGGTTTCGTCCGTTTTTACACGTTTTCGTCCGTTTTTACACGTTTTTCTTCGTTTTTGAACTTTTTTTTACACGTTTTCGTCCGTTTTACACGTTTTTTTTCGTTTTTGCACGGTTTCGTCCGTTTTTACACGTTTTCGTCCGTTTTTACACGTTTTTTTTCGTTTTTGTCCGTTTTTTACACGTTTTCGTTCATTTTACACGTTTTTGCACGGTTTCGTCCGTTTTTACACGTTTTCGTCCGTTTTTACAAGTTTTTGTTCGTTTTTGCACGTTTTTTTACACGTTTTCGTCCGTTTTACACGATTTTTTTGGTTTTTACACTTTTTTGCACGGTTTCGTCCATTTTTACACGTTTTCGTCCGTTTTTACACGTTTTTTTGTTCTTGCACGGTTTCCTCCGTTTTTACACGTTTTTTTTCTTTTTGTTTTACACGTTTTCGTCCGTTTTTACACGTTTTTTTTGTTTTTGCACGGTTTCGTCCGTTTTTACATGTTTTTTTTACACGTTTTCGTCCGTTTTTACACGTTTTTTTTTTCGTTTTTGCACGGTTTCGTCCGTTTTTACACGTTTTTTTTCGTTTTTGCACAGTTTCGTCCGTTTTTACACGTTTTTTTCGTTTTTGCACGGTTTCGTCCGTTTTTACACGAACGTAAACGTGTAGAAAAGAACAAAAACGTGTAAAAACGAATGAAAACGTGTAGAAACGAACAAAAACGTGTAGAAACGTGCAAAAACGAACGAAAACGTCTAAAAACGGACGAAAACGTGTAAAATCAGACGAAACCGTGCAAAAACAAAAAAAACGTGTAAAAACGGACGAAAACGTGTAAAAACGGATGAAACCGTGCAAAAACGTGTAAGAACGAAAAAAAACGTGTAAAACGGACGAAAACGTGTAAAAAAGGTGCAAAAACGAACAAAAACGTCTAAAAACGGACGAAAACGGGCAAAACCGTGCAAAAACGTGGAAAAACGAAAAAAACATGTAAAAACGGACCAAAACGTGCAAAAACGGACGAAACCGTGCAAAAAACGTGCAAAAACGGACAAAACCGTGCAAAAACGTGTAAAAACGAAAAAAAAACGTGTAAAAACGGACGAAAACGTGTAAAAACGGACGAAACCGTGCAAAAACGTGTAAAAACGAACAAAAACGTGTAAAAACGGACGAAAAAGTGTAAAAATGGACAAAACCGTGCAAAAACGTGTAAAAACGAAAAAAAAAAGTGTAAAACGGACGAAAACGTGTAAAAAAGGTGCAAAAACGAACAAAAACGTGTAAAAACGGACAAAACGTGCAAAAACGTGTAAAAACGAAAAAAAACGTGTAAAACGGACGAAAACGTGTAAAAACGGACGAAACCGTGCAAAAACGTGTAAAAATAAACAAAAACGTGTAAAAACGGACGAAAACGTGTAAAACGGACAAAACCGTGCAAAAATGTGTAAAAACGAAAAAAAACGTGTAAAACGGACGAAAACGTGTAAAAACGGACGAAACCGTGCAAAAACGTGTAAAAACGAACAAAAACGTGTAAAAACGGACGAAAAAGTGTAAAAACGGGCGAAAATGACTAACGGTGCAATAATATATTAACGGTCGTTAAAAACAGACGAAAAGGACTAACGGTGCAATAAAAAAATTAACGGTCGTTAACATGACCGGCTCCAACAAGTAAAACAAGTCACCGATACACACAATAGCACGAACTAAAAAGGTTTGTGTCACAATGAGAAAAAAAATAGTTCGCTACATACAAAGACAAAGAGTGTCTAGTATGATGACTTTTTATGCAATTTTCCCATTATTATATGATGTTATTTTGAGCATCGGTTCAAAATCGAACCGATCCGAACCAAAACCGAAAACCATTAGTATATAGAACCGAAATCGAAACTGAATATTGTCGGTTCGGTTCGATTCATATGGTTTAGGTATGTTTTTCTCTGTTTTGGGTTGAACCAAACCGAAACAAAACCGAAAACCGTTAGTCTATATAACTGAACAGAACCGAATATGGTCGGTTTGGTTCGGTTCGGTCCGGTTAGGCTCGAATTTTCGGTTCGGTTCAATTTTCAATCAAGTATGCTCAACGCTAATTTTCATCATATATATTATCAACTATAGGTGCACAAAAACCGGTTTTTACCGGTTTTCGGTTTTTGGAAAACCGGTTTTTAAAAAACCGGTTTTGCCAAAAATCAGTTTCGGTTTTTTCGGTTTTTCCGGAATCGGTTTTTTTCGGTTTTAAATGTTCGGAATCGGTTTTTTCGGTTTCAAATGTTCGAATCGGTTTTTATCGATTTTTACCGGTTCGGTTTTTCGGTTTTAAATGTTCGGATCCGTTTTTATCGGTATTTTACCTGCTCGGTTTTTTTCGAATTTAAAACATTTAACACATTTCGAATACAATCATAACTTTTATTTAAACAATACAATCATACAACTAAAACTATAAAATACTAATACATTTCGAATACAATCATAACTTTTATTTAAACAATACAATTATAGAACTAAAATAAATAAATACTAATACATTTCGAGCTTCGGCATGGCCATCACCCAAAAACATATTAGTATACTCAAGTATATCGAGCTTCGGCATTGCCATCACCCGTGTATACTCAAGAAATTAAATCATCCAAAAATTCTTCTACATCTAACTCTTCAACATCAAATGGTTCAAATTCACCTTCATCTAATTCGGTAGCCGGAGGTGATATCCCCATGTCATCTTCTTCTTGTGCTATAGTTTCTTCAACTTCTTCAATCGAACCTTCCAACGATGTTTGATGTTGTACCCTATCTACTCCGTCCATATAATCTTTCAAACATACACATACTTCCACGGATTCGGGGCTAAGTTTTGTCCTTCTATCCGATATAATTCGACCACTATGAGAAAAGGCCGATTCGGAAGCTACCGTCGAAGCTTGGACCGCTAATAAGTCACGAGCCATAGCGGCTAAAATTGGAAATTGGATTTCCCTTTCTTTCCACCAAGCCAAAATGTCAAAGTTTGCAAACTCATCGGGACTTAAAGTTGTTAAAAAGTTTGTAGCCATATATTGTCCCAACTCGCTTGTCGGGGCCGATGATCGTTGACGCTTTGTAGCGTCTTCACGTAAAGTATTATAAAGGTTTATGTTAATGTCCCTTGTCATTCGGGACGAACCGGCCCGCATTGGGTCGAGAATTGGGTTTGGTTGTTGACCATATTTTGTTGCATAAATTTCAAACAATTTTTTAAAATAATCATTAAATTTAAAAACTTGAGATTCTATATAGTTGGGATCTTCACCGTCCAACCCAAAAGATAATTCTAAATTTTCCATTATTCTTCTTATTAAAAATTCTACGCCTCCAACATTTAAACATGGATTAAGTGCGGCGGAACAAGTATAAACCAAAGGTAAACTAGCAAAATATTTTATAAATCTCTTTTTTATAACTTTAACCATTTTTCTAAACATTTGAGTAGGTGAGTCTTTTAATTCGTCTAATTTTTCCGTCATAGCATAAACTTGATTTAAAACTAATGGGCTAGTTGGGTAATAAACACCCGATACTATAGTTGTTGCCTCTTTAAAAACTTGTAAAAAAATAGTTAAATCATTTAGTCGATCCCAATCTTGCTCATCTATCGAAGTAGAACGGTTTTTATCAACAAGTAATTCATTAAAAGCATCTAAAGTAGAACGTTGTCGTAATATATTTTCAAACATAATGCAAGTAGAATTCCACCTAGTAGGTGTATCTAATTTCGGTCCTAGCCATGGTTCACCACATTGTTTACGAAAACGTTTATAGTTCATTTGTCGTTCATTACTCGAGCGATATATATTTGTTAACATACCCCTAAATACCAAACGTAATCTCTCACATATTTTTAATGCCGCTTGAACGGATAAATTTATAACATGAGCAACACAACGGGAATGAAAAAAGCACCATCTAAAATGGGTTTTATACGTAATTTTAACAATTCCATAGCTCTAGTATTATTAGATGCATTATCTAGTGAAATCGTAAAAACTTTATCATCTAAATTATATTCAATTAAAGTGTCATGTAAAATTTTTCTTAAATTAGATCCCGTATGTGGATAACCAAATAGTTTAAAAGCAATTGTCCGTTTCATTAATAACCAAGATTCGGGATTAAACCAATGAGCCGTAACGGCGAGATAAGAATTTGCGAACAATGTGGTGCGGTCCAAACATCCGTAGTTATAGAAACACCATATTTATAATCATGAAAACCATTAATAATATCATTTTTAGCCGTTTCCCATAATTTAAAAGCATCACTTCTAAGTTTAGTACGACTTACTTGTTTATACCGCCCGTGTAGCCTCTTTTTGATGATGGCCGTAAGCTTGGCGTTGTCGAAGAGGTTGAATGGATAAGTATATTGAATGACCCACCCCGCAAAATCTCTTTGAAGCGCATCATTATCATATACACAAATTTGACCATCCTCACCAATAGTACCGTCGGCATTTTGAGGTACCGCGGAACATTTGGTTATATGACCCCTTAGTGTAGTGTTAGCCCCGGAAGCATAAAAGTTCAAACATTTTTTGCAACGCGCCTTTTCCGTCCCATCCTTCATAACACACAAATCCATATGATTAAAAACCTCCGGATTTCGTGCGGTTGGTTTAACATGAAGAACATCATCTTGTGTGTAATGTTTTCGTGACCGGGAAGACCCAACGGAGGGAGGATTAGTGGAAGCTTGTTGTGATTGTGTGTTTTCCATTATAAAGAAATTAGAGATAATAGAGAGATTAAAGAGAGATTTGATGTGTTTTAAGCCTCAACCCAAAACACATATTTATACTACAAGTTCTAGCTTCAAAGTACTCAAAAAATCAAAAAATAGACAAGAAAAAACGGTAAAAAAACATGTCATAAGCCTACTGTGCTACAGTACCATTTTCCAGCCGACCGGTTTTAAAAACCGGCGAAAACCGGTCAAAACCGGTTTTGACCGGTTTTCGCCGGTATTCAAATCCAACGGATAGTTTGACTTTACGTTGACCGGTTTTTAAAACCGGTTTAACCGGTTTAAACCGGTTTTTAGCCGGTATTCAAATCCAACGGCTAGTTTGACTTTACGTTGACCGGTTTTTAAAACCGGTTTAACCGGTTTAAACCGGTTTTTAGCGGTTTTCGACAAAAAAAAAAAATCGGTTTTAACCGGTTTTTTCAAAAAACCGGTTTTACCCAGTTTTAGAACCGGTAAAAAACCGGTCCGCTGGAAAAACTTAAAACCGGTACAACCGGTTCGGTTTACTAAAACCGGTTTCGGTTTTGTAAAAACCGGTTTTGTTGAAAACCGGTTCCGGTTTTGTCGTCCGGTTTTTTTGAAAACCGGTTTAAACTTGCACCTCTATTATCAACAGTGATGCTGTGCAAGTAGGGCAGCAACACAGGGCCACTATTTGTGAAGGGCCTTCAATTTAGTATATGTCAATTAATATTTATATTATACAAGTCTAAGTACATTTTTTTTTGAGTTTTTCCTGTCCGTTTTAAATACTAGAAAACTTGATCTAATAAAAGGCCACACTGTACCCAAAAAAAAAAAAAAAAAAAAAAAAAAAACAACCAACGTAGCTCGAATATAAGCCACATACAAAAATAAAATAAAAAATGGAGCATTAGTCCAATAGTTGGAGCACTTGTGCATGAGTCAACTGACCCAGGTTCAAGTCTCATCCTTGACATTTGCTTCATATAGGTACCCACCTCCGAAAAAACTATGGGCACACTTGATAGACTTTGTGGAATAAGAGCTCAGGCGTCCGAGTCTTAGCTCGTGCTCACTCTAGTTGGTGCCCCACTAGGCCAGTAGAGTTGTCGGAGCTATTCCTTGTGTGGTGGACAATGGCTGGTGCCAAAAGACACCCGAGGTCAGGGTGTTCTCGCCAATCTACATATTTTTTTGTGGAAATAAATCTCCCACCATAAAAGGTTAAAAACAAAACAAAAATGGATTGGCATTGATAGCTAGGGTTAAGCACGGTTCAAAAATCGACCCCAACCGAATCGGATCGAAAATCGATTTGGTCCAAAAGTCTAGACCGAGGACCAGACCAAAATGTTCGGTCTAGGTTCGGGTCGGTCCGGTCCGTCCAACAAGGCAGATAGTCGGTTGTGCACAAGACCGGACCGGACCGAAGACCGAAATAAGGAAAAAGGGTGGATCGAGGACTGGACCGAAATGAGTTCCGTCCGGCCCGGTTTGGTTCGGTCCACGGTCTATAATGCTCACCCTTATTGATAGCTATCGAGAATGATATATTAGTGTTGGCTATGAAATGCTGATCAACAACTTTGCTGCGAAAAATGCTAAAAGAATGACATTGTTCAAGAAATAAAGTATGTTGCATCTTCTTTTGTGGAGTAAAGCTTGTTTGGTAGCGTAGTATTTGACTATTATGTAAGCTACTTGAAATTATTTGAGTAATAATTAAGCTTTTTGTGATTTACGGGTCTCCAGTGTTTGTTGTTTGTGCATCTGGTGTCGGTCCAAAGAGATATAACGAGGAATTGAGGATTATCGAGCTGCTTAGTGATATTTAACATCATAAAATGACAATAAATCAAAACTAGACATGTATACGTGTAAATAAGAGCCGTCTTACTTGATCTACAGTTAGATCTAGTTGTCGACTTTTTCAAAATTTTCTGATGTGACTAGCTTATTACTTTACGAGTGTTTATTTACGATGATGATCTAATATTCGTTTAAACAAATGGTACATGAGCTAACTTTCGGTATATACTGTAGTAATATTCGTTTAAATGTAACAAATGGTACATGAGCTAACTTTTCAATAAAGTAAACAAGAAGTTAAGTAAAGAGATTGTGACATCCTATCCCGATTCCCGAGTTCATTAATCAAGCTTCTCGTACACCTAAGAAAATGGCATCACTAATAACATGGGCTTGTACACGGGCCATGTTTATTTCATGTATGGGCTCATAATTGGAGTTTTCAAAATCAATACGCGCCATAACATCATTTGTCCACTAACACTTTATCCAGATAATGATTTCCCGAGCAAATTCTACCTTTTACACGTCAAATAAATGTAGCTAGTGAATACAGAATACATGCACACTCTACTTTTCAAAATCGATTATAAACAAGGAATATGTGCTCGCGCATTGTGGCGGATGCAAAAGTTTAAAAAGAATAAGCATGGAACCCGCCGCGTTGCGGCGGGGGTGCTTTTCATCTATTTAGTCGGTTCTATTTGTTTCATGTTTCGTTGTGTTCTCTGATACTCGGCACCGTATAAGCTAAACCATCTATATTTTGCTACATTAAAAGTCTTTATATTAATAACACAACATAGATACGAAACTAAGTATATCGGCTATACTCAAAACATATACATACATTTATTTCATTATCATTATACCACAGTGTCAATCTGGTAATGGTTCAGTACTCCTTTCGCCGCAACTCACACGCCCCAACTTGAAAGTTTTGTGTCGTTTTTGTTTGGATCCTGGAACATTAAGCACGCCACCATCAAGTAAGGTAAGTGTCGATAGAGTTGAAACTTGAAAGCAAATAATATTTATCATATCAAAGAAACAAAAAATGATATCATGGATTCTAATTATCGCCTTTGTGGCTTTGCGGGACCCTATGACACATATTGATTTCTTCTCGCACCATATAAAACAAAAAGCCTAGTTAATCCGAGTCACCATATGAACTAAACTTTAAGGAACTGCAATAACCCTCTACAATGTTACAAAATCAACAATCATCAACAAACAAAAATAGTGACACCAACGACATGACTAACAAAGAAACAAAAAATTTATTAACATGTCGACTCAATTTCTTAATTGCATTGACCGCAGAAGATAATATAGCACATGTTTGAAGCAGTCAAGTCACCTAAAAGACTCTCACAAAATCTCTGCTCGTAACGTTGTCAATTATCATTAATTATGAGTTTTAAAATTGCATCACCTCATTTAATACAGTTTTCTTTATCTAAACTAAAAAAATAACTTTAAGCTTTTAATATGGTAGATTTCCTCACAAAATGGAACATTAGCTACTCCTTCAATCCATTAAAAAAAGTTAACTTTTGATTAATCAAAACCTAAATTTCACAATTTTCAATATATTATATTTGTTTCTAAATCTATAACGTGTATCATGATGATGTTCTCTATTGGCAAACAAATTTACCATCATCATTCTGAAGAATTGAATGCTACTAATCATTTGACTCTAAAGTGGCTAAAAATAGAAAGCAAGAAACGTGAAACACTTGACAAAAGGATAGTAGAAAGTATTGCATCAAAGTACTAAAAACAGAAAGTATTGCGCACCAGCAAGTGAGAAAAATCCAAGCTTGTAATCTGCTTACACTTAACACCAATCAAAGCAACACCTAAGTCAGTAACATCTAAACACCATTTCAAACTGAAAACCTTCAACTTCAAACAACCAACAGCAATACAACCAATACCAATATCACTAAAAATCTTACACCTGGTCAAACACAACCTTTCCAAATTAGAACAGCTGGCTATAGCAGCCGCTGCAGTATCATTGAAATGCGCACCATTTGAAACAACAATATCTACTAAACCAACACACTTACTAACCAAACATGACAACCAAACATGTGTAAAGAATCTAGACCTAGACAGATCAATACTTTTTAAAGTTGCTTCAGACTAAACCTTTTTTAGCAGCATGAAGATAGGTACCCCCATATAGAGTTTGTTTTACGTAGTAGCAATTTGGCTACAACAACTTAAAAATCCTTTTTATGTCTTATACGGATGAAATCATATTTTTGGATCAGAATGTCAAATATACCATGATATTCGGGATGTGACAAAGAAAGTAAATTAGAATTATACCTTGTTCTTATGTCATAGACATAGCCTTCCACCACATTCTGCTCGACCTTTGTCTCTTCCATAACACGATCCTGCAGCACCATTGTCAAACTCCTTTCCACTGCTCGTTGGTTTACCTGATCGAACACCCAACGACGCCAAAAAAAATTAAGGGTTCCCTTTGAAACCCCAAGTTTTTTGTTTCTGAAATCAAACCGACCAAGCTCCCAAATCTAAATATTCAGGCGGTGATGTTTATCTGGAAATGTGATGTGAGGCGGTGATCTTATGTAATCGATATATGTTAAGTAATGACGTATAGATTGAAAACGGGCCAGAAAACATTGACTTACCCCGGGCCAGAAACCATGGACTCAGTTAACCCAATACAGGGTCGAAGCAAAATACTATTATATTTCGCGACACGTTTCCATAGGTTCCTCACCAAATGAGTTATGTAAATCCAAAAATGCCCATTAAAGTATTGCAATGAATAACTGGGATCAGATCTGAAAGTAGGGTTCACCTCACAGAAATATCCGTATTCCGTAGTGGCTGCAAACAACGACAGTTTCATAGTAACTATTTAGACTACCCGTCCGGTTGTTGCCCTGCCAACTTACGGGCGGATCTTCTGAGGCCCATTTCATTTAGTTCAGATTACGACAATCATCACAGCCCGTTTGGAGAACATTAATCAGAAGCGACTGAATAAACATGGTCCAAGTATATTAAGTAACTTTTAGCACCGGCTATAATACCTTAACCCAAAAAAATTTGGCGTTTAGTACCGCCTATAATAGCTATGTATAAATGAAAACTTAGCTCAGATCAATGGATGCCTGGGTTGAGCCCGTGGAGGTTGCTGTGACAACTATTTGTCGTACACTACCATCCTTCCATCTTGAACAACAACACAACATAGCTAAAGGATCATGACAGCCAAGCGGAACACGCGACCAACAGAAAAATAACTTCTATCTATTATAGCTGATGCCAACAAAAAGCATCTAACAAATCAAGATTGTTAGTGTAGAAGCTCTCAAATGATTTGCGACTATCATGCACACCTCAAAGTAGGCATGCAGCCGTTGTCAGGTACAAAAGATACCTGAAAAGAAATCAATATCCCCAAATCAGCTTTTCCAAATATAATCTTTTCATTCTAAGTTAACCAACATAAACCTACAACCAATTAAGTCATAAGGTGGATATAAAAAATGTGTGAAACCATAAGCTGAAACATCCTCTCGCAAGTCCAAATCAACATTTATCCTAACATCCAATTTTTTAACTACAATTTCTAACAACAAAATTATAACACAACAGAAATATAAGAAATAAGCAATAAAAAAAAAACAAAAAAACAAAAAAAATTGACAATAACAAAAAAACCAACAAAATTTCATAAACCCATACCGCAAATCATGCAAAAAACCAATAACAAAAACCCGTATATCAAAATACCTTACTTAACTGCTATCGAAACTGGGTTTCCAGATTTAGGGCACCAAGTAAACTGAAATTAAGTGTTGTACCATATAAAATCATTAACAGAATCAAACCCGACACCCTAACTTACATCATCGCCGCTCATGACCGGATCTCAAAACAGGTTTCTTGTAGATTCTTGAAAGAGTTTTGTCAGCTCAGATGCTTGTACGCAAAGTAATTGCAGCGCGACGTTGGTTTACGAATCATGAATTGAAGCGAGGATTGAAGCAAGTTGTCGGTGATGATGGATCTGGAAAAGTAGGTGTCGGTGAAAGTTATGAAGATAAGTTCCGGATCTTTTTTTTATATTACCTGCAGTTATTATGTTGGATTT
This sequence comes from Chrysanthemum makinoi, assembly GCA_910596185.1. Taxonomy (NCBI): domain Eukaryota; kingdom Viridiplantae; phylum Streptophyta; class Magnoliopsida; order Asterales; family Asteraceae; genus Chrysanthemum; species Chrysanthemum makinoi. The sequence goes on from OU343218.1 coordinate 164,079,680, forward strand.
GGAAAAGATAAGGTCCGGATCTTTATTACAACCAGAGAAGAGTTATTATGGACTTAAGGTGCTAAAAGAAGCCCGCATGATATTTTAATGGGTCACACTATTGAGACCCGGTCTACCCCCCCCCCCACCCCACCGTACAAACCCTCCCTAGTTTAGGGGTATTGTTTCTTCTTTTTTTTGTACTTTTTACTGTTTTTTTTTTTTGTCCTTTTGTCTTTTGCTGTTTTTTGGTACCCATTTTTTGTCCAAGTGCATAAGTATTCATTTTTTGTCCAAGTGCATAAGCACACAAGCAGTGCATAATGTGTTTTTTGTCCAAGTGCATAAGCACACAAGCACACAAGCAGTATTATTTGTCCCAAATGTATTATTTTTGTCCAAGTGCATAAGCACACAAGCAGTTTTGTCCAATGTCCTAAGTTTTTTTTTGTCCAAGTGCATTAGCACACAAGCAGATTGCATTATCACACAAACAGATTTAGCAAACAAGCAGATTGCATAAAGGCTCAGATTAACATCATCGCCGATTTAGAAAACCATTTGCACAATTGATAAAAAGTGTTAGGCTCGGATATGAAGGCTGCAAAGTGATAAAAATATCACTTTGCCGTGCCGTTCGGTTATAAAACCAATCGTCATCGCCATTTTTTTTGTCCAAGTGCATAAGCACACAAGCAGATTGCATTATCACACAAGCAGATTGCATTAGCACACAAGCAGATTGCATTAGCACACAAGCAGATTGCATAAAGGCTCATATTAACATCATCGCCGATTTAGAAAACCATTTGCACAATTGATAAAAAGTGTTAGGCTCGGATATGAAGGCTGCAAAGTGATAAAAATATCACTTTGCCGCGCCGTTCGGTTATAAAACCAATCGTCATCGCCTTTTTTGAATTTTTTTTTGTCCAAGTGCACAGATCAGATTGCACAATACCAGATTGCAACCAAGTTAGATTACCCAAGTGTTCACAAGCAAATACCAAAAGCAACTGTAATATTCCCAAACTGCAGTAATATTCCCAAACTGCAGGAAGTCACAAGGGAAGAATCTCAAAGTGGTAGGTAGTGAAACCTCCCATGTTATATTCAGCCTCATCACCACAAGGCAGTATCACATTCACAAATTACCACAAAGTTACTCTCACCACAAACAAAGGGTTTTTCAAAGTACCCCCAAGTTACCACAAGCAGGTTCAACAAGTTATAACAAGTGAAGATTCCACAAGTTACAGATAGGGTTGGGTTATTTCGACGGTGGCAGGTTTTTTAGATTAACCCTCTCTAGTACATAGGGTTGGGTTATAACACAAGCCAAGTGAAACACAAGCCGCAAGTAACAAACCACAAAGAAACAACAAATACCTTAGGCTGCCGATATGTCTCAATCACCAGAGGTAATGAAACTTTACACATTAATAATAGAGATAACATTAGGCTCAGATTAAGTTTCATATTATCATTTATGGCTGCAACATCGAAGGTTGCAAAATAAATTATTTTTTTGCCGTCCATTCGAAAATGCCAAGCCAAAATCATGTTTTTATTTTAAATCATCATTGCCTTATCCCAGTTTTTTTTTTTTTAAAAAACAATTTTCAAATCAGCTTAAAATAACAAACTGCTTATCAAGCATATAAGCAGTTTGTTATTTTCAGATTTATAAGCAATTTCATCTCCAAACCCTCTAAAACTAGGGAGGGTTAATATAAAAAACTAGGTACCGTCGAAATAACCCAACCCGTAAAGTACTATTGGAACGGGTCTAATCTGAGCCTGTGTGCAATAAGCAGTTTGACAAGAAACCACATAGAGCCTGTGGACTGGGGTAGGCCAGAGCAGGTATTCATACCACTCAATGGTGGCAGATCAAGGTGTTAACCTACCCTTTTGCACCCACACAACTCTGGCAGTTTCAATAAGCACATAAGCACATTTTTATCATATGCAATAAGCAGTTTCACAAGAAACCACACAGATCCTGTGGATTGGGGTAGGCCAGAGCAGGTATTCATACCACTCAATGGTGGCAGATCAAGGTGTTAACCTACCCTTTTGCACCCACAACTCTGGCAGTTTCAATAACATCACATAATCACCATCTCACATAAGTAGTTTGTAACTGCTTATACCATAGGGTTTTTTAAATTAACCCCAAATATCACCCAAGAATCACACAAACATCACAAACTCACCATCACATAATCCAATCACCCAAACCCTAAAAAAAAATTAGGCGTTTTCAATTTTTTTAACAGATCCAGTTAATTAACCCTAAATATCACCCAAGAATCACACAAACATCACAAACTCACCATCACATAACCCAATCACCCAAACCCTAAAAAAAATATTAGGCGTTTTCAATTTTTTTAAAAGATCCAGTTAATTAACCCCAAATATCACCCAAGAATCACACAAACATCACAAACTCACCATCACAGAATCCAATCACCCAAACCCTAAAAAAAATTAGGCGTTTTCAATTTTTTTAACAGATCCAGTTAATTAACCCTAAATATCACCCAAGAATCACACAAACATCAGAAACTCACCATCACAGAACCCAATCACCCAAACCCTAAAAAAAATATTAGGCGTTTTCAATTTTTTTAAAAGATCCAGTTAATTAACCCCAAATATCACCCAAGAATCACACAAACATCACAAACTCACCATCACAGAATCCAATCACCCAAACCCTAAAAAAAATTAGGCGTTTTCAATTTTTTTTACAGATCCAGTTAATTAACCCTAAATATCACCCAAGAATCACACAAACATTACAAACTCACCATCACAGAACCCAATCACCCAAACCCTAAAAAAAATATTAGGCGTTTTCAATTTTTTTAAAAGATCCAGTTAATTAACCCCAAATATCACCCAAGAATCACACAAACATCACAAACTCACCCTCACAGAACCCAATCACCCAAACCCTAAATAAAAAAACGCGTTTTTTGATTTAACTCAACATAAACATCAAATAAACATGATATAAACATCATGTACATGTAATCAGAACAAGAACTTACCATGGATCTAAGAAATTTTGATAGATAAAGAGATGAGATAGAGAGAGAGAGAGAGAGTGAGAGAAAACGTTTGCGTGTGTGTGTGATAATGAGATAGAGAGAGAGTGAGACAATATGTGTATGGGGTGGGTTAGTCAGAGAAACGCGTATACGCGTTTTCTCTTATTATTATTTTTTATTTATTTAAATGTATAAGTTATTAAAAAAAGGTATAAGTTTTGTAAATTTAAATGTATTGTAATGTTTTATTTGTAAAAAAATGTATTATTTGTAAAAAAAAATGTATCATTTGTAAAAAAAAAGATTATTTTGTATATTTAAGTTGTAAATGAAACATAATGTAAGTTGTAAAATGTAAATATAAAGTATTTGTTGAATTTTTTTTTGTATTTTCAGGCTTTCCGTTATCACGAGGAAGTATAAGAGGATTTCCCATTTATCAGACAAGAGGTAAAATTTGTTATGAAAGTATTAAAAAAGTATTAGTTAAAAAAAAGTGTCTTATAAAATTTGTTATGTATTTTCAGGCTTTCAGTTCTCACGAGGAAGTAACTGAGTGGGTGCAAAATATAGCCTCGGGGCTCGGTTTTGTCATTGTTAAAAAGAGAACCAAATCAGAAAATGGTCAGATGTTCGAAATTAATTATAAGTGTACAAAGGGCGGGATTTATGAATATCACGGTAGTGGAAAACGAAAAACCAAAACAAAAAAAAGCAATTGTCCATTCAGATTAGTTGCAAAATATAGACCAACACAATATAATTGGATTTTGAGGGTGAAGTGTGATAGCCATAATCATGAGTTGCTAGAGTCGTTGCATGGTGTGCCATATGCAATGCGATTAAAAGATGATGAGTTGAGTTTGGTCAAAGAATTGTCAGAGTATAGCGTACAACCACGTAATATACTTTCGACAATAAAGGGACGTAATCCGGATAACGTGTCTAGCGTTAGAACTATATATAACGCACTTGATAAGTTCCGGAGAGCCAGAGTAGGTGATAGAACTCAAATTCAAGTCCTTTACTCGCATCAGGTGGATTCAGGGTATGCATACTACCCGAGGGTGAATGAGCATAATGAGCTTGAGGAGCTATTTTTTGTTCACCCCACTTCGAATGCTCTATGGCGTACGTTTCCTGAAATCATGCTGATGGACTCCATGTACAATACCACCATGTTTAAATTGCCATTGTTGGAAATTGTTGGAGTAACTCCAACGAATAAAACATTTTCAATGGCGTACAGCTTTATACACAGTGAAAAGGGGCATAATTTTCAGTGGGTATTGCAACGCATAAAAGAGGTGATAGACGAAAGATACTACCCACGTGTTATTGTCACCGACAGAGATTTAGCGTTGGTTGGGGCATGTAGAGCAGAATTTCCTACCGCTCACAAATTACTCTGTCGATGGCATATAGAGCAAAATTTGATGAAGTTTATGAGAAACAGATGCGGTGGGATAGATGAGTATGAATCCATTAAAAGGAGATGGGATAGGTTGGTTAAAGCTCCGACACATCGCTTGTTCGAGCAACAATATGAGCGCCTACAACAACGCTTGGTCAACCATGCGCGTACTAAATTGTTAATTCTATTTTTTTATTATTATTCAATTAATAAGCACCCGAATGACCTTTGATTAATTCACTGTTTTTTTTCAGCTATCGCTAAGTATCTGGATAACTGGCTGCGAGATTACAGACACATGTTTATCTCGTACATCACCGATGAATATCGCTCCTTCGGCCAGACAACAACGTGTAGAGTTGAGGCTCACCACGCGTTGTTGAAATTATATTTGGGCGGCACACAGTCCAATTTAGACAGGTTGTTGAGTGCAATCGATAAGATTGTATTTGCGCAAGAAAATTCGATAAAAGAGAGTTTAAATAGAAGCATCGTCGAGAAAATAAATGATTGTAATTTACTACTATTTCAAGATTTGTGGTATAAAGTTTCTCACCATGCTTTCAATCTCATGCACAAAGAACTCCACCTGGCTATCACCGTAGACAATTGTAGCCATAAGTTGCGTACAATTTACGGACTGCCATGCTTTCACGAGATGCAATACTATGTATATCATGGTAAGTAAATTTATAACTATCAAGTTGTTTTCCCCATTAATATCAGTGATTTACGGACGGCATTGTAATATACTACTTTTAATGATTTCAGGATGCCCCATTCCACTGGAAGAACTTAATATTTTTTGGAGAACCCTACATGTTCCGTGGCCTAATATCAATAGGCCACCGCCTGAAGATGGCTCTTCCAGTAATGATGATGATGATGATAATCATCATCATCATGATGATACTTCGTTTAGAGATGACATTCGGCAATTCATGAATGTTTTTACCAAAGCATCGTCGTTTTATCAAGAATAATATGCTAACGAAGTTGAGATCGATATACCAACCTGCATCTGATGACACACGGGAACCTGTTATTCAGAAAAATACCCGTGGACGTCCGAGCGCAAAGGACAAAATGGGCAAGGCTACACAAGTCTCGGACTTGAATGAAGTCCCGGACTTGAATGAAGTTCCAACCGTAAATCACCGAAGAAGCACCGCTACAAGATCTAGACAAGTCCCGAACTTCAACAAAGAACCTGCCCGACATAGTTCTTTCACGGGTCCTAGTGATCATCCAAAAATAAGACACAGGTTGTACGATGGAGATGCAGAAAGCGAAATGTTTATGGGTGTGCTTCAGGTCCTTTGGCATCCATATATAATCAGTATATATAATGTGGTGGGTGACGGAAATTGTGGGTTTCGGTGCGTTGCCCATGATGTTTGGCAACAATAAGATTTGTGGCGCCAAGTTAGGCAGATGTTATTGCAACAGATGGACCTAAATTGGCAGGTTTACATGGGTTTGTGGTGGGAAGATGGTTTTAACGAACTTCGCCGTACAATAGACTGGTTCGGACATGGAAATGCACCGCCTGATCGCTACATGGACATGCCAAACACGGGGTTGGTTATTGCAGAAGTATTTAGACGACCCGTTGCACTTATATCTCTCAGGGGTTGGAATACGTGTTTTCGCTTCATGGTCCGACTTCTCACAAAGAACTTACCCCCTTGTGATAGCCCGTGTGGGGGACGAAGTAGGTCATTACATTGTTCTGACGCTAGACGAACATTCTCCACTTCCGCATCTCCACCCACAATGGAGGAGGCACAAATCCGAAGCTGCATCCCAGTGGGAATCATTATATAGGGATCGACTAACATAGTGACTGATTACTGATTCATGTTGTAAATAATTATAAACATAGTGACTGATTCATGTTGTAAATAATTATAAACATAGTGACTGATTACTGATTTATGTTGTAAATAATTGATTAATGATTTATGTTGTAAACATAGTGATTGATTACTGATTTATGTTGTAAATGATTGATTACTGTTTATATTTAAATTAATAATAACATTGTAAATGATACATGTTTTAGGTGGGCCAAGGAAATCCTTTCTGGTGTCGATGTAATAGAGGATTTATTATAGAACGGAAATCCACGAAATCCTTTCCGGGCCGACCGTATTATGCATGTCCTCTTTCAGTGGTAAATAATCATACGTTTGCTTAGGGGTTTTATGTAAATAATTTGTTTGTTAAAAATACATTTCTTATTATTTTCTTAACATGTAACAGCCAGGTACAGATGACTATGGGTGTCGATACTTCAGTTGGAAAGATGAATTTGAAAGACGGTACTTAAGTCGAGCCTCGTCTTCAACGCAGTGCTCAAACTGCGTTGCTAAAGATAATGAGATCAAGCTGTTGAAGACAAAAATAAAGACGCTGGAGATGGAGTTAGAATTGGCAAGAAATCCTGAGGATCACGCTTGTCAGTCGGGTGCAAGGCTCCATGATCTTTTAAACGAGATGAATAATCTTCATATGTAGTGTTATGTTGTTGTACTTAAATAATATGTTAACGTTGACGTTTAATTTAATAATAACTGTTGTTGTTGCAGTTATTTAATGTGGTAATATTTAACGTGCTATTATACAAACAAAACAATTATACATATACAAAACATTATTAAACAAAAGTATACAAAACATTATACATGTACAATACATTATTATACAAAACATTATGCATGTACAATACATTATTATACAAAACATTATACATTATTATACAAAATATTATTACACACTTATTTCTATTTAAAAAAAGGGACAAAAGTACACCCTAGTTGCTAGGGAGGGTTCTAATAAAAAACTAGGTACCGTCGAAATAACTCAACCCATTTTAATAGGAAAGTCGATAAATAGGAAAGTCGAAAAATGGTTTGGGCGGGAAGCTCGCCAAATGTATTATATATACAATATGTTTTCCTAGTAAAAGATGTTAACAATAATAAGGAAAGTGATGTGAATGAAGAACAAAACACATTTTAATATGTTTAGGCATTAGTTTTTTTGGGAAAGGATCTAGTGAGAAGGAAAATAAAATAAGAAGAATGATAAATATTTATAGCTACACATTTTAAATGAAGAGAGAGAAATTAATGGGAAATGCATCTTTTTTTAATGTGCATATGAAAATGTGCGGCTGTGGTTATTTCTCATTCTTCTTATTTTACTTTTATTTCTTATTGAGTAAACTCCAAAATACATCCCTGTGGTTTACCCCGTTTCGCACCATACATCCTTCTCGCAAAAGTTTCAACAAATACATCACTCTGTTAGTAAAAGTTAACCTATATACATCCCTCTGTTAAAATAAGGACTAACGGTGCAAATTATTTCTCCGTTATCTCCTAACGAGATAGATAATGTTTACACCGTTAATCCTCTGGGTTAACGGTATTTGCACCGTTAGTCCTTTTTTACGTTTACTTTCGAGTTTTATGTTTTTTTCCATTTTTTTACGTTTTCGTCCGTTTTTTACGTTTTCGGCCGTTTTTTTTAACTCTTTATCCGTTTTTAAACGTTTTCGCCTGTTTTTTTTACGTTTTCGTCTGTTTTTTTATGTTTTCGGCTGTTTTTGTTTGCATGTTTTCGTATGTATTTTTACATTTTCATCCTTTTTTCACGTTTTCATAAGTTTTTATCCATTTTTATACACTTTTATTGGTTTTCGTCTTTTATTCTACGTTTTCGTTCGTTTTTCTTATGCTTTTATCCTTTTTCATTCATTTTTATACATATAATACGTATGAAAATGGATAAAAATGTATGAAATGGATAAAAACGTATGAAAATGGATAAAAATGTTTATGTATCGATTTTAAATAACGATTTTGACCCATTTCTGGTCCGAATCATCAAAAGTGTAAAACACAAAAGTTATCCGGAATGATGTTTTACATCAAGAATCAGGAGATTTTAACCTGAAAATTCAAAATAACGGTCGAAAACGTAAAAAAGGACAAAAACGTAAAAAACAGACGAATACGTAAAAAAAACATATGAAAACGAAAAAAAAAACATACGAAAACGTAATAAAATGGGCGAAAACATAAAAAACAGGCGAAAACGTAAAAAAACTGACGAAAACGAAAAAAACGGGCGAAAACGTAAAAAAACGAAAGAAAACGTAAAAAATGACTAACGGTGCAAGTACCGTTAACCCAGAGGACTAAAGGTGTAAAAATTATCTATCTCGTTAGGAGATAACGGAGAAATAATTTGCGTCGTTAGTCCTTATTTTAACTGAGAGATGTATATATGTTAACTTTTACTAACGGAGTGATGTATCTGTTGAAACTTTTGCGAGAGGGATGTATGGTGCGAAACGGGATAAACCACAGGGATGTATTTTAGAGTTTACTCTTTCTTATTTGATCCCCATTATAGTTTGTTATAGGGATAATTGACGTGATTCAAATGCTTGGTGATTTAGTTGGAAAAAAAATAGTTTACATAATAAAGCAAAAAGTGACAACTAAAATACATTTTTTCAAAAATTAGCCCTCTGTCATATCACTAAAATTAAAAAGTTATTAAAATATAAAGGTTAACTCTGTAAAGTTAAGGAGTGGTTTTGCATTTATAGAATAGTAAAAATATAAAGTTTAGGTGTCGTTTGGTTTGTTTTCCGGAATGCTAATTGGTATAAATTTGATATAGGAGTGGAATATGAGTGACTATAAGTTAATGTATTAATCTTATAAATGTTGTTTGGTAGGATAATTAGATCAAAGATGTAGTTTAAATTATGTGAAGGGAAGTGGTGGGCTCGAGAATCAATTTTCAAAACACACTTCTTGAGTGACATTCATGTATAGCTATATACTTAGTATCATTCTGGTTTTTGGATTCTGATATTAACTAACAAAACAACTATAAATGGAAATCAAAGTATTCTCTGATTCCGATTGGCACACATCATGCGCACCTTAATGGTTCAGAACTTCAAATGTTAATTTGTTAGTACATTAATAAACTTACGAGGTGTTAACATAGAAGTTTAATAGGTATAAGGTGTATTTTGTACCTTTAATAAAGTTTGAGAGGTACTCTTTAAGATTTGGAATTGATGACAAAAAAAAAAGGGTTAGCCGGGTTTGAGTTTAGACTGGCTTCCATTATAACGAGGTAGAAACGCATCCCCGCGTTGCGGGGGCGGTTTTTCACGGTTTTTTTTTAAATGCGTAATTTTTAGAGGAAGGGGATAAGTATATACATATAAAACAAATGAACTAATATAAAATTAACTACGCTACCGGCCATTAGTTTTAGTTTAAAGATAGAATTTTCTTGAGGCTATGCCTAATGGACCGCCAATAACTTTAGCCTTCTTTTTCGAGCATACTTATTAAGCAAGGAGCAAGGTGATGACAAAAAAAATCTAAATCGTATGTTCTGCATTCAGTATATATACTTTGGATAATTGGGTGTACAATTTAACATGAATTAGTTTCACTTATATTAAGATCATTGTTCTGGTTACTTGGTCGCGCTTCATAAAACAGCGTGCATGTTTTCAGAAGCTCTAGCTGTCAGACGTGCAATAACAGAAGTGAAAGAGGGCCTGCATAAGATATAACTCTAGGATGAGTATATGGGCGTTGTGGATGTATTATTGGAATATGTAAAAGCTAAGAAAACAGTGAACTTACGCGAGTAAAGAGATTCAGTTGCGGCGACGTGTAAAAGATTAACTTTATCTTATCGCAGCCCCAAATTCACTTTACAAATGTGCGCCTGATTTAAGCGGCTTCTGAGACAGACGATAAAAGATAACCCAGACTTTTGTTATGCCAGCCTCACAGCTGCAGTCAAACACCATGTCAAAACACATATCAGATCATAATTATGAGTGTTCGAAGACAGTCGGTATGTAAAATCAAAAAGTTTATATTATTTCTTGCGATCCTCCAAAACAAAAATCATGCCTAATAGGCTAGTACTTTGTTTGTCCTTGTGGTTACAACCAACATCAATCGCGTAACTCACTTTATTTCAGTGTCGTTTAAGCACCCAAACCCGCCCGTATCAGGTCCCATTTCAGCAATCAAACCCACCCGTTGCGTACCTCATTTCAGCAACAAAACATACATATTTCATTCCCTGTTTCGCTACCCAGATATACCCATGCCAACCCATATTTAATCGTCCAAACGTACCTCTGTAGCCGGCTCCCAAGCTTAGAAAAACACTGCCGCAACACCATTTTAGGCACGACAAGCTGACAAGATTTTTTTATCATAAACGTGATAACTCTTGTCTGTATTAAACTGGTAAAAAAAACTAAAACAATCTGTAATGTTATGGTTTATGTTATGGTTTGTTCGTGCACTGTAAGTTCAAACAAATCTCTAAAGAGATGGAAGATAAAAAAAAGGAAACCAAAAGCTTACCAGAGATTTAATTCCTTTAAAACTTTCATGAGACACAAATTCAAACACGGAACCTCACACATTATAAGTAAATAGCTAAAGGTTTCTCATTATACCAAAATGCATATTATTGACGCATTATAAGCAAATACAAAGTGAAACATAAATTGTCATGTCATTTACCTCTTGCTTTTCATACCGGGAAATGAATGTTATTACATCGCTGTTCCTTTTTTTTCCCCCATCAACTGCCGTCTCCAGTTCAAAATATTCGACATCATGGCAATCCCTGTATGACGCACATATACCTGGATTAATTCGAATAACGTTTACCATAAAAAATTATTTAAGTTACGGAAGTGCGTATAGCAAGAGTTAGGTTGTATTGCGTGAATGATACTTTGATTACGTACCTGAATATCGTTGCGTCATCGAGTCGAATCTTTCCACTTGAAAGTATACTTCAATCGTCATTTGATAATGCTGACACGTGATGTTCAGAATAGTGAGACCTGTCTGATCGCCCTCTCAAATTCCTTTTGCTGCGTTAAGAGGCTTTGCGCAAAGGCCTGCACCAGGCGTATCACAACAAAAGGAATTCGAATGGAAGATCAGAACCGGGCAATATCTTAAACATCCCGTCTCAATATTAGCAAATGAAGATTGCACTATTCTGCCCAGTGGAAAGATTCCAATCGATGACACGACTATTTAGTTGCGTTAGGTGCAACCCATTCTGACTGCATACATATTGGTTCAGCATATAGCACCAGTAATACGGACGTGATAAAAAGAAAAAAAAAATTATGTAATCTTATGGTCTTTTGAGGCATTGCAGGTTCATACAAATGGCTAAAGAGGTTGGAGGGAGGAAAAAGGCAACCAAAAACTTACCGGAAACCCAACTCTTCATGAACTTCCATGAGACACATAGTAGGAAATCATATTTCAACGTGTTTTTAAACACACAATCTGAGCATCAGAATCACTAAACAGAAAAAACGTCTCGAGTGTAAATATTTAAAAGGCTTCTCAATATACCGGAGCTCGTATTATCAACAAACTATATGCAACCGTTTTTCCCTCAAGTGTGGCCTCCCGTTAAAAGCTTCTGACACTGTGACAGTCCCTGTATGGCGCACATATGTCTCGAAACCTTTAAAAAAACACGAACAATGTAAGTTCAAATCACGTTTAACATAAAAACTAATCGAAGTTACAGAAGAACGTATAGCAAGAGGTAAGGTGTACTATGTGAACGATACTTTCGTTCCGTACCTGAATATCGTTGCGTCAGCGACTCGAATCTTCCCACTCAGAAATATACCTCAATCGTCAATCGATAATGTTGACACGCGATGTTCGGGATAGTGAGACCCGTCTAATCGCCCCCTCAAATTACTTTTGCTGTGCCAAGACGCTTTGTGCAAAGGCCTGCACCAGACGTATTGCTAGAACCTTGTCACAACAAAAGGAATTCGAGGGGAAGATGAGAACCGGCCAATATCTTAAACATCTCGTCTCAATATAAACAAATGAGGATTGCACTATTCTGCCCAGTGGAAAGATTCCAATCGTTGACACGACTATTTAGTTCCGTTAGATGCAGCCTATACCGACTGCATACATATTGGTTCAGCATACGACAACAGTAACGCTTACGGTATGAATATACCCAGTGTAAACTATGCAGACATGCGTGTATTTCTCAGCTAATCTCCGACTTCACTAACGCGGTAAAAGTAACACGAAAACATGAATGGCGATTATAAATGACGCTCAGATATATCTATACAATAGCGATACCAGGCAACAGACATGCCTGCAGTCGCACATCAGATGTGACTGCCCGGCCATGATGCGCGCAAAGGAAATGTATACGCATTAATCACTATACTATGGTCTTCGCCTATAGACTGGCAGGACGTTAAAGTTCAGTTATACAATAGCTTCGTCAGTAAACGAACAGTGTTGCGAAGACTCATACCCGCGTTAGAGTAAACGGGTAGGCAACATTACACCTCTTTAAAGGTTCAAATTGTCAGCGGGTGTGGTGAAAAGGAAAACCTATTGTGCATCGACTATAACTTCCGTACATCAGTCATAACTCCCGTGCATACAGCGTTACACCTGAATATAGTTGTGTCATTGACTGGAGTCTTTCCACTCGGGAGAACATTTCAAGCGGTAGTCGCCAATGTTGAGACGCGATGTGCAGGATAGCAAGACCCGTCTAATAGCCCCGTCGAATACCTCTTGCCATTTCAACGATCGTTGTGCAAAGGTCTGCACCAGACGTATTGCTAGACCTTTGTAACAGCGAAAGGGTTTCGAGGGGTAATATAGAAGAGACCCATATCCTGTACATCTCATGTCAATACTAGCAAATGCCGCAAGCAACCTTCGACCGGGTGGAAAGATCCCAATCAGTGACACGAAAATTTAAGTGGATGAGATTACACGGCCAACGACTGCAAAAGTACCGACCATCTCAATCACTCTCTGCTTCCGGCAATGTAGTAACCTATGATCCTAAAAAGTCATATAAGCGTATATAAAACATGACAATATTTGCATTCCAAATAGTGATGCTGACGAAATGAGGCTCAGATATGCGTATACAATAGCTACAACAGGCTACGAACGTGGCTGCAACCATACACACGATATGGCTGCCATGCCACGCTGCGCGCAAAGAAAATGTATGTGCTATGGTTAGCATATTAACATCATCGCCAATATAAAGGGAGAATAGCTTCATCAAACGCATTCGCTAAATAATAAGCTAGTCTGCACAGAGACAAATGCGCGACCAAAACATCGAATACCATGCCCAAAGATATCACAGCAAGAACATCCTAAATGCATGCCAGGCCTCAGCGACTCACAAATTTCCACCCTGATGAATTAAGGTATTTAAAATTCTAAAACGGAATGCAAAATGAAGCGAAAATCCGCTATCGGTACGTTACAATAAGAAGGCCTGGTAGATATAAGCCAACATCGACGAAAAAGAATGTCGTGGCCCAAAAAAAGCTGCAGCTAAATTATCCAGGAGGTGACCCGGCCCTTTTTTATTCCACTTTCCTCTTTTTGCCCCCTGGCCGTTACTGACATACGACCACCGACCTCGCAATTTCAAAGGTCCAGCTCATCCCAACGGCCATTACATTAAGTTGATGTAATAGTTCCATCAGCAACCAGTCATAAGCGACAATCAGTATCGAACAAAGAAAAAACAATCCCACTATAGTAGTAATAGGATAAGTTCTTCTTGGCCAATGACTGGTCGCAACACCCGTCTACCAAATACTGATTAGATGTATAACGAAAACTCTCATTACATAAGGCCATAAACCCCGCATTTCATTAGGCTCAGATTTTTGAGCAACCGAATAAAGAGTATAAGTCTAATGCGGCTGCAAACTTTGTAAGCTGCCCCGCCATGCGAAGATGGCTGCAAACCCTAAAAGTTGCCCCGCCAACATATGGACAATCTCAACTTTAATCAAATCTAGTTGAACGCGGTCAAATTCTATCATTATAGCCTTTCGGTTCTGCCAATGAAAAAAACAAACGGTCTGCAAAACAGAAAACCTGCGGGTACAGCCTTCGTAATCCATAGAAACACATGGATGTTGACACCAAATGAGGCTCAGATATGCGTATACGATAGCTACAACATGCTAGCAACATGGCTGCAGCCATACATTCGATATGACTGCCGTGCCACGATGCCCGTAATTAAAATGTATCTGCTATGGTGAGAATATTATCATCATCGCCAATCGAAAGGGAGAAGAGTAAAATCCATATGCACGTTACCATTTCCAACCAGCACACTGTACAGAAGTGTATTTCAAAACCTCAGATACGTGTATAAAGTAGCTATGGCAAGCCACCTACATAACTGCAGTTGTGCGTGTAACATAACTGACCTAGCACGATGTTCCCCAAAAGCATCCCGACAAAGCTACTGATAATCTTAAAAAGAATAACGAAACTCAAGCTGAAAATAAATACTTGTAACCACAAGGACTGAAATGTTGTATAAACAATAAGTTGAGCTGAGCAAAAACAAACGCGCAGCAAAAACATCCAATACCAGGTCCAAAGAAATCATAGTAACCACACCCTTAATGCATGCCAAATCTTAGCGACCTCACAAATTCCCTCCTAGATAAATTAAGGTATATAAAATTGTGGAACAGTATGGAAAATGAAGCGACAAACCACCACGTATACGTTACACTAAGAAAGCCGAGTAGATATAATCCCACATCCGCGAAAAAGAAGGCCAGTCCTAAAAAAAACCGACAGTTAAATTGTCTAGGAGGTGACCCGTCCCGTTTTATTTGCTTTCTTTCTTTTTGCGCACTGAACGTGGCTAATATACGATTACCGACCACGCAATTTCGAAGGCCTATATTACCGTCACATTAAATTGATATAATAGTTCCACAGGCAACCAGTCACAAGCGGAGATCAGTATTCGACCAAGAAAAAGCAATCCCAGTACACCAGTAGTAGGATTAGTTTTACTTGGCCGAATACTGTTCGCAACGTCCGTTTTCCGAATACCGATAAAATGTATAACTAAAGATCTCATTATATAATTTCGGAAAGGGGGCATTTTACGAGGCTCAGATGTTTCAACAACTGAATAAAGAGGATACGTCCGATGTGGCTGCAAAATTTGTAAGCTGCCCTGCTAGGTGAAGATGGCTGCAAACCTTAAAAGTTTCCCCGCCAACGTACGGAGAATCCCAACTGTGGTCAAATCCAGTAGGACACGTTCAAATTCTATCATGACAGCCTTTTAGTTAACGTAACGCATAAACAAACAGCCTGCAAAATAGAAAAAGCACAACTAGAACCATGTAGTCTACATTCAGGGCACATTTAGGGAAAGAACAAATCAATGAGTAAACGGGTTGAAATAGTTTAGAAATAAAGGATGCCAAACAATGTCCAGAAGCGTCGTACCTGGCTCATCAAATGTTAATTGTTGTTTGTTGAGAGCATCAGTCAAAGGGCACACATACTTTCCACAACGTTACCTAGTATTCCTTCCAACAGTCATACTACCAGCGGAGAAGCCCACGCAGGAACACGTGCCTAAAACATCATCGACAGCCGTTACATAGGAAGCAGTTCCTGACTCGAAATCTAGGTTTACTGGAAAACGGCCGTAACCTGCAATAAACCATTCGCTGATTATAGCATGCGATAAAATAAAAGATAATATCTCAGAACAGACGCTAAATGACACAGGCGCCAACCCAGCAAAGTGCAAAGCTTCTAACAATGTACATACCATGGCGCCGATCAGGCGTACGCTGAACAAAAGAGATATCATTCCCACCAAAAGAAACATCCATGTCTACTTTAGCCTTTGAGGTACCACACCCTCCACCAGCATCTGAAACAGCTTTCTTCAAAAGGCAAGATTGTCCTGGTAAATCACTGATAACCTTAACCAATCTTCCCCTTAATACCAAACACACGCCCGAATGCTTTTGAACACGTGACAACCCACAATCAGACACGCTTGCCTGACCCTGAAAAATGTCCCTCGCGACTGAACACATGCAGGCTGAACATACGTACCGTATTCGCTTCTACATTTTGCAACACCTAGCCCCTTGGGGGCTTTACTTTTATCACTCATAATAACCAACTTTAGACAGTGGTTCAGAACAATAATGCTGATGAAGAAAGGAAAAACAACAAATGCCACCCTTCGAAAAAGGGCTTGCAAGCATTCTAAAAACCAAATTCCTCGTTTAAGACCAACAATATGACTGACATTATACTCTCAAACTAGAACTCATGTCCTGTGTTAAAAATATGGTCATATATAATTTAGCAAACCCCGCATTTCATGAGGCTCAGATTCGTAAACAATCGAATAAAAATGATTAGTCCGATGTGGCTGCAAACTTTATAAGCTCCCCTGCCAAGGGAAGATGGCTGCAAACTTTAAAAGTTTCCCCGCCAACAGACGGACAATCTTAACTTTGGTCAAATGCAATTGAAAACGTTAAAATTATATCATCACAGCCTTTCAATTTTATTATCAAGCTTTACAAAAGCTAACAGCCACAAAGTGCTTAATAACTTATTCAACCTACTAAACTAACAGGCCAATCAAGCCTGAAAAACTCAAAATGCGCAAGACCTTCGTCCTATAATACAAGAAAGCCAACATTAAATTTACATACCCTATTGATCCGCCCGGTTAGGTGTAATTGAACATCAATCAACCATAAAGCCCAAAATCAACCGCTAAAAAAACCCCAAACTGAAACCCTAAGTCAACTACTTCGATTAAGTGTAAATGCTAAAAAAAACTACCTGCAAAGTCCAAAATCAGGAAGCCAAAAAAGAGCCAAGCCGAAACCCTAACTCAAAGCAACCTGGAAAGTCGTTTACAAAGAAAGAAAGAATGAGAATCTGACGAGTATAAAAATCAGAAGGAACAGGTGGCGCTCATGCAAGACTCGCAATGGTGACACACCTTCAAGGATGAGGTGGAGGGAACGGTGTATTATATTCCACCGACAACGAATTTAGTTTGATATAATAGTTCCACCGGCCACCATCTTTATTATTAAGATAGAATTTCTTCTTTTATTTGTTAAGCCCCATTAAACATGAAGTATATATTAAATAAAAGTTGATTATTTATTCAGTTAAATATATATATATATATATATATATATATATATATATATATATATATATATATATATATATATATATATCTCTATCTTGCAAAAAGTTCAAATTCAAGTTCAAATCTTAAACCACTTACAAACTAAACGGGTCCTTATTCTTTTAACGAAGTCAAATGTTAATATATAAATACTAGCAGGGTACCCGCGCAATGCGGCGGCGGGTATCATGAATAAAATTTTTCAATGAACCATGCTTTATAATCTGAAACGTTTTATGTGACGATAAATTTGCGGATGCTAAAAGTTTCATATCACATATTTTAACTCTTTAGAATACTATAGTAGGGTACCCGCTCGTTGCGGCAGCGGGTATCAAGTAATAAAATTTTCGGCAAAAAATGTTTTCAATTTTATGTTTTCTCTTACAATAACTTTACCAATAGCGAAAACATAATGAGTTTGAGTAACTTTAAAAAAAGTGATGGATAATATCAAACTAATTCATATAAAGCAATTGAAAGTGGCGTGATTTTGCATCGCGGTAGTCAATAATGTTATGGGGTTATGGTCAAATTAGTGGATAGTGGTCCGTAGTCACAAGTAAGTCAAAACATTTTTTTTATGAAATTTATATGTAATAATCAACACCTAGTAATAAGTAAATAAAATATATTTTTGAACATGTTTGTATCATTAATATTGTTTATTACACTTGTCTCATATAGATAAAAGATATAAATAAAAGAGTTCTTATAATGTATACTAGCTACAGGCCCACCCGTTGGGCGCATGACTTCAAAAATTATTCAAGATAGAATTAGTAACATATAGTTTTTAAGATATCGTTAAACTTAATATAATGTCAACCTGGCAACACATTTTGATTGTAATTGATTACAATGGTATTCATATTACAATGGTATTCATTACAGGAAATGCCAACAAATGTATATTCCGCGCGTTGCAATTAACGGATTACATATAACAATCAAAATCAGCTAATGTTGATTTGTTAACCTTCCTCCTTGAATTGAGCGTTGATTTTTTTGTATGCATCAAAACACATATAAGGACTGAAGGTAATGGAAACTTTTTGTTGCCTTGTCTCGTTAACTGATTTAAGGTGGAAAATATTTAACAGATATAATATGGGTGGATGTGCATTGCAGGTACTTTCAAAGGTGTTACTAGTAATTCATTATATAATGTACTAAGAACAGACATGTGAGAGTAATACCAATAGTTACCACCCAAATATCGTATTGTGATTTAATAATAAATATGTACAAATATCAAAGTGACTACAATAAATGCATAGTCAACATAAAGTAATCTGAATGACATCTTAGAAATACTGAAATTCTGCTCCAAAGTGTTTATCCACCGCCTTAGCCTTGAAATACACCATATCAACATAGCCTGGAATATATACCGATTCAAAGAATATGATTAGTATTTTAGAAATAGTTAAGTTGCTTTAAAGGCTTTTTGAAACAAAGATTTAAGAGTTTCTTATCCTTGAATAAAAGTCTCTAAATTATAAACAAAATTTCAACCTCATCACTCAAAGTTCATATAATAATTTGAGAAAAGATTATTGTTGAAACATAAAAGCAAAAAAAGCAGACCTTAAAAATTTTGAAATTCTCATATCGATTTGTGCCTTAGTAGGAATCCTATAATTAATATTAATTTGTGACGTTAGTTTTTCCATGTGGATCTCAAGTAAAGGTCACTCAACTATACAAACTATTCGATCAATCAGTTCATTTTACACCACCAAACCCGACCAATATGAGAACATGATAATTTGACCATTATGACCTTCAAATCAATATTTGAAAGATCAAATTCACTAAACAATAGAACCCAACTTAATGTGTAGGGGTCTTTTCTTGCCAAACTTACAAACTTGAACACTTTTTTTTTTTAGATTCTAACTTTTGGCCCATGCATTAAGTAGTCGAAGTCCACATTGTACGTCTCTACTACCAAATACATACAATGGGTACCTTCGTTATTTCAGCTATTATGGCCAGATTGGTCTAAATTAATCCGAATGCGTAGTTGGGTAGCCTAGAGGAAACCTCCTGAATAGTTCAGTAACCTCTACAGATATTTTCCCCTAATTACTAACTAAGATTTTTCAATTGCTCAGGGATACTTGACACCTACAGTTCCACTGCTACCTGGTCCTACATGTTCAGTGCGCGTATCATGGATCAAGAATGGGCCGGGAGAACATCAAAATAATATAAAAGGAATAGTGCCACAAAAAAATGCTCGGAAAAAGAGATGACATTAAAAAACGTACCTTTGATTCCTTATAATGATAAGTTTCTTAGATTTGGTAGATTTGTAAACACTGCCCTAGCAAGTCGCTGAGGGACTGTGTTGTGGGCATAATGTGATGCTGGTATACTTGCTCCATTTCCATTTGCACTCAACTCATTTCCTATAAGAAATTAAACATATTTGTTCAAAATACTGAATATCATAAATGGAAAGTTGATAGTTGCTAGGACAAAACAACTTTGAATCAGTCAATGGGCATTTTGCCGCTTTTAAACTAACTTAATAAGCTAAGGTAATCGGTTAATCCTTGCAGCCATGCTGCAACGCTACCGGGACGGATCGTCGGGTTTGGATCGTTTGTTAACTCAATTCCGATTACTCCCTCTGCATTTCTACGTATGATTGGCTTGGAAATTGAGGTACATAGATCAGCCAAATCCTAATTTAGTCAGTAAAAAAAATATACTTTTAAAAAACGCATCGGACCTTTTTATAGCAGGCATTTTGGCTGAACTATCTTGAGTTAATATATTTTCTGCTTTCTTGCGAATGTTTCTTTATGTCTAAAACTAAATGCCCGTCTGTGACATATGACAATCATCTCTTCCGGATCGAAGGCTCAGACACCTACACATGAACAAATTCAAAATTTTGATGATTAAAGTACAAAAAAAAAAAAAAAAACATTTTCACTTATAAATGATCTAAGGGTCATTATGGTTATTTTCTAGATAAAAATCAATATGCTATAGATACTGTATAAAAAATGAAAACAGAGAGACTAAGGGTCTGAAAGTTTTAAAAATTGCTTACAGCAAGTGGCCACGCAATTCATATTTAACTGATATAAACGCAATTCAAGTTATTGCTTATATTAACTCGGATGGTTTATTTTTTTAAATTCTTCTTAACTGATATAAACACAATTCCAAACACCCCTTCGTAACATTACCACCGGCAAGTACAAACAATTCTGACAGCAATATGTAAATATCTTACCAGTCTTGTATGGTAAAGCAAATGAGCTTAAGTATGTTCACATAAGAAAATGGGGGAACAAAGATTATGCACAAAGCAAAAGAAAATTCAGCAGTGAAAAACCTGAATCATGATTTCTGTTTTTGCTGAACCACCACATGGACAACGAACTTTCTGATCCACAATTACTTCTTTTTTGATCTACACATTGCCTCACCCAATTATTGGATCATTTGTGCCTGTGATCATCATTTTCCTGAAACGATTTTTTTTGAATAGTGATAGGAACACTTGATGTTCTATCATTTTTTGTAAAATGAGGGAACCAAATAGCTATAGTAGTTAAATGGTGAAGTTCTTATAACTTTACTAATTATTCTTAAGGTTTTAGAAATAGTGATAAAAATTAAGTTTCTAATATTGAACCATCTCAACTCAACACGTGCCTAATAACTTATTTGGACCCATTAACCAAACTGTGTGAACCAACTAACTAAAACTAACAAAAGGCTTCACTCTAGTATGTGGTTCAGCTAGTGTTGTGTCTCCTGTTTCCGAGAATGACGGTCTTGTTGATATGCAGTTAAAATGCCCGTTATGACACAATCCATTATGGGCCTGCTGTCATTAAGATGTGACTTCTACACACCCATCATCACACAATCCATTTGTTGTAGCGGAGACTCACTGGAATTCTCGACCATTATGGGCCTGCTGTCATTAAGAGCACATTTGCTGCTTGGCTACCTCCCCTGCAATT
Organism: Chrysanthemum makinoi; assembly: GCA_910596185.1. Taxonomy (NCBI): domain Eukaryota; kingdom Viridiplantae; phylum Streptophyta; class Magnoliopsida; order Asterales; family Asteraceae; genus Chrysanthemum; species Chrysanthemum makinoi. The sequence continues at coordinate 164,101,258 of OU343218.1, forward strand.
GTACCTTGCAAATGGGAAATTTGATTAAAACTGTTTATTTAGTAAGAGTAGTTGAGCATGTTACGTACCTATTGAGTTAGATCATGCTGTCGGCCAGAGTAAGCACAATGCATATATAAATAAACTTACATTGTTAACCATAAAATATAGTTCATATCATAAATGTAAGAACGTACATTGTAGTTTACGTCATATATAAAGATCAAACAGTTTATGTAAACTGACTTTTGAAGTAAAAAATGCAAATAGATGTTTCAGCCAATTTATAAAAAAAAGAACACTTTTGGTTACAATTTATTTCTAACGGGTCAATTGCATTGTCCCTAAAAGTGTATTTAAAATTCAAAATACCTCATAGGTAGTTTTGTTTCAGAAGTTAGATAATCATCTCAATAATATACTTGTTCCAATCATACTGACTCAACTTTGTAGAAAATATCGAAAAACTTATTGAACAAAATAGTATGTCAGCCTAATCCAACCTATTTTGACCCATAAAAGAATAACCAATTTTGACTCATTCCCATACCTGCCCATTTTGCCATTTTCTAGGCTCCCTACTCCAAAAACATATGCCAAGATAAAACGCTAGGTAAAAGTTAGTTACCGATTTATAGCAGTGAAGTTAGACCATCCTATATCAACAAATTGTCTGACCAATTTTGTTAGGAATTAGAAAATTCAGTCGTTAAAGAGTCGGTCACCTCAAGTATATGTATTCGATAAAAAGCTCGTAGTCGTAGTCAAGTTATGTTAGTAAGTAGTATGTTAAGTAACTCCGTGGAGGACGGACGGGTCTTTACCCACTGTATGCCTGATCCACAGCCCGTAGGTGGCGTTTATTTGTAAGACACTATAAATACCCTCTACCTCCCAAGGTAGAGGGTTGGAGCTTCAATACCATTTTTCTTTGTTTCACATAGTTCCCAACTCTCTTCTCTTTCTCTCTCTAGAACTTTCTCTCTCTAAACTAACTTGAACGCCCCATTGTGATTATGGTTTAGTGTGTTTGTGAAATCCTATATCTTACAATTGGTATCAAGAGCCATGGTTTGATCACTCATCTTTCATGCTCTTTGTTTTGGTGAATTTCATAAGGTTTTTGGGGTATTAAGTGTTTAGGAGAGTTTGCATCATTTGGACAAATTCTAGTGTTAAAGTTTGAATTTTGCTTGTACTTTTGTGTTTAGGATCATCATATGTGTTTATGTTTTGAATTGGAAGGCTTAAATCATTTTGGTTTGGTTGTTTTTTATTGATAAAGTGGTTATTTTTGAACTTTGTACAAAGCGAGTTGAGTCTCGGATATTTGTTTCTTCGAAGCGAGTTGCTTCGTTATTGGATGCGAGTTGGTATATGCGACTTGGCTATTAGCGAGTTGACCTTTTAAGCGACTTGGGTTCTAAGCGAGTTGTTTCTTTAAGCGACTTGAGTTCTAAAGCGACTTGGCTATTAAGCGAGTTGTATAGCTAGCGAGTTAGTTTAAGCGACTTGGTGGTTAAGCGAGTTGTGTTTGTTTGCGACTTGCTATTAAGCGAGTTGTCTCTATATGCGACTTGGCTATTAAGCGAGTTGACTCCTTAAGTGACTTGTTTCTTTAAGCGAGTTGATTGCTTAGCGAGTTGATAATTAAGCGAGTTGAGTGTTTAGCCACTTGTCTATTGAGACTTGTTACTTCTTCGTGCTACATTCTTACGGTTGTTCTTTTGGTTTAGTAAAATCCCGTGAAAGAATCAATTTCCCGGTTTAATCAAAGAATAGTAAAATCCCGTAGAACTTGTAATCATGGCAAACATCGTTCCAACTATTGTTTCTTCTGTAGCTGAGGACGTTCAAGCAGCGGGATCAGATACTCGTCCACCTATGCTTGACAGAACCAATTATGACTCATGGGCTCAACGAATCCGATTGTACTGTTTGGGAAAAGAAAACGGAGTCAACATACTCATGTCAATCGATGAAGGAACTTATCAGATTGAGACTACAAGAGACATAATTGATATTGCTGCTGATGGAACAATGATCTTTGGATTAGACAGACCAAAGATGTATGATGAGCTTAATGATAAGGAGAAAAAGAGATTCGATGCTGACATCAGGGCTTCCAACATTATACTTCAGGGTCTTCCAAAGGATATCTACAAGCTCATCAATCACAACACGAAGCTAAGGTAGTATGGGATAATGTCAAGATGCTTCTCTCTGGTTCTGAGTTAACTAAGGAAGACAGAGAATCACAACTGTATGATGAATTTGAGCACTTCAAGATGAAACCGGATGAGAGTGTCTATGAGTACCACGTGAGATTCCATAAGCTTGTGAATGACATGAGGAACATCAAAATGACTATGCCTAACATTCAGCTCAACTCAAAGTATGTGAACAACATGAATCCCGAATGGCACAAATTTGTCACTACTGTGAAGCTAACCAAAGGATTGAAGAATACAAACTATGAGCAATTGTATGCCTTCCTGCTTCAGAATGAGAGGCATGCTATATTTGAAAAAAGGATTCTGGAACAGTTCAAGACCAACCAGGGAGAATCAAGCTCACCAAATGATTCTACTGCTTTCTACACCAATGTTGGTATTACCACCAAAGCCTCACAAGTTATTCCCATGGGTGATGGTAATTACAAACTCATCCCGGATCCAGCATATAAGCCACCAGACCCAAATACATTCATGGAAAAATTCATCAATCAACTATCTCTCATGGTCAGTCAAAACATGAACTCTCTTCCACACACCAACAATAACCTCAGAACAACATCCAATCCACATAATCAAGCAACTGTTAGAGATGGGAAGGTTATGGTGCAACCAGTTCAAGAAAGGCAGTATGAACAGGGAAGAGGTGGAGCTGGTAGAGGTTATGCTGCTAATCAAAATCGGGGAAGGATTGGGAATCAAGGTCAAGCAAAGCCAATCAAATGCTACAACTGCGGTGGTGAGGGACATATTGCAAGGAACTGTACATCTCCAAAACGTACTCAGAATGCAGAATACTTCAGAGACAAGATGCTGCTTGTGCAAGCTCAGAACAACAGAGCAACTTTGGATGAAGAGGAGTTGTTGTTTCTTGCTGAAGGCAATGCCAAGACATATGATGCAGATGTGGATGAGCAGCCGATTCAGGAGATAGGTCACAATCATCAGAATTCCTTTCAAGTCGCTGACTGTGATGCATACGACTCTGACGTCGATGATGAACCTACTGCACAAACAATTTTCATGGCTAACATTTCTCCAATGGTCTCTCCTAAGGTCTCATCATCGCAACAAGCTGGTCCATCCAAAGAATCAATCATCTCAGAGGTATTAAAACTATATGATGATGTTGATCAGCAAAAGATACATAATGAAGTACAATCACTTGAAACTTATGACTCATATAGTGATAATGTGGGTAATAGTAATATTGTCCCATATGATCAATATGTGACACAAAGTGAAAGTGAGATTGTACCACGTGATGTATCTTCTGCAGTTAATAAAGATTGTGTTTTTTATGAATACACTGCATGTGCCCCTGATGATTCTATTATCTCTGAACTGAATGCCTATAAGGAACAAGTTGCTATTTATGAACAGCGTGCTAAGTTTGAGTTAACCACACGTGAGCAGGAAATGGATGACCAAATGCGTACAATTATTCGAAAAAGTAATTTTAGAGAAGTATTAAAACAAGAGTTAAACTCCTTACAAGAAAAGCTTTCTAAAATTGCTAAGCAAAAACAAGAACTTCAAGAAAATGTTAAAATGCTTAAGCAAGAATTCAATGCTAAGGAATCAAAACTTTTGAATGATTTTTCCAATCTAAAAACGTTGAAAAACAAGTTTGAAAATAAGTTGTACGTACAAGGTAATAACATTCAGACTGCTCACTTGATCACTAAGCATAGAGTCTTAAGCGATAAGCATAGCATTCCCCTTGTTGAAGAACCAAATCCAGGAGTCATTAAAAAGGCTAGAACTGCTCATAAGGTTATTTATGATGGTAATGAAGTCCTTAAGCCTAGGCAGAAACCTAGTTGCGCTGAGTGCACTTAAGAAGATAAGAAATCAGAAGAAGTCACTAGGGAGAAAATGGATAAGAAACTCAACAATCCTACATGTAAAGAGAAAAACATAATTATCAAACCTCATGATTACACTAAGGAAAATTGGATCTCCCTTAACATGTTTAAGCCTCAAACTCAATTAACCCCAGAACAGATTTTTTGGAAGAAAGATATGAAAAAGCAAAAAGCAGAGAATCTTGTTGTAACAAACCCTCCTCTTAGGAAAATGCCTTCAGCAACTGTGTATCCTCCAAATACACCAATGCATTTAGTTCCTGGAACTATTGCCACTAAAAGCAAGACCTTAATCAGTCAATATGTTATCTTTCAATTATTTGTTGATTTTGAGAAAACTTGTAAGAAGAGGATCACACCCACTGGAATAACTGAAGGGGAAAGGTGTTTTGAGCAAACTAAATAATGCTATTTAACAGAGGTCATGCCTTTCTTTAAACAATTAAAAGATCAATTTGAGAGTCTTAAAAAAGGGATGGACTTAGATATTAAAGAAATGGAAAAGGAATTTGATGCGATGATTGTTGAGGTTAGCGAATATGAGCGAGAACTAAAATATAATGAGATTGAAAGGAAGAACTTACATACCTTGAATGAGAATCTTATTTCTGAATGTATTGCTCAAGATGTGTTTTACACTGCTACAAATTGTTTCATTAATGCTTCTCAATTTCATGAATTATATGTTGCTCTGAAAGTCTCCCATGATCGTGTCATTGAGCTTGAAATCAAAAACTCTAAACTAAGTGAGAAAATTGAACAGGATGATCACGATAATTTGGTAAAACATTTTTCTAAGCTAGAAGTTGAACATTTTGATTTACAACTAAAATATCAACATCTCAAAGAAAATGTTAAAACCTCAAACATCAAGATATCCTCGGATGTTCCAGAGTTTGATGCAGTTTTTGAATTAAACAAACGTGATGAACAGATTCAAGCTCATCGTAACACGATTAGAAAGTTGAAAGCCCAAATTTCTCAATTAAAGGGTGAAAAAAACAATGTGATTGGCTCCCAAAGGCCTCCTCCTTTAGATTCTCAGAATTCTCATAATTTTCATCTTCAAAACTTGGTTAATGCTTTACAAAAGGAAAATGAGAGTTTTCTAGAAGAAAATGAAAAAATCAAACAACATTTCAATGAGTTATTTGAATCAATAAAGGTCACTCGTAACAATAATAATGATAAAATAACTTCGTTGCAAAAAGAAATTGAGAATCTAAAGAGTCAGGTTAAATGGAAAATGCCAATGACCAATGAGGAGAATGGTGTATCAAAGGTGCATGTTTGTAATAAATATGCTTTGTCTATGAAATATGTTCCTCCTCATCTTAGGAACAACAAACTTGCTATTCAAACATATTTCTCATGCCTTAAGGACAGCCTAGAATGTCTCCGTGAGATCGTTAAAGAGGATAAGTTAGAGAAACCACTTGATAATGCAATTGGTCATGCATGCTTATATGCCAAACGATCTCAAGAACTTCTAGAATGCTTAATTACAATATGCCCTAAATCCTTAGGTGAGCAAGTTAATCCCTTGATACCTTGTTCTATGCCTTGTGCCAAGTATGAAATTCATTCAATGCCCAATGTTATGAATGAGAACTTTTGTGTGCCTTCAAATAGTTCAGATCCCAGCACCTCTAGAACTAAGAAAGTGAACTTCAGTATGCCTTCAAGCAGCTCAGATCAAAGCACTTCTAAACCTGAAATGCAAAAAGTAGCAAAACCAACTAATGTTCCCATTCCCTCTACAGGAGTAATCAATGACATTAAAGCAAGCGGGTCAAAGCCTCCAGGCAATACCAAGAATGATAGGACCTTGCAAGCTAGGAATGTTCAGTGGAAGAAAGTAGAAGATCACCTTAGGGAGAATTTGAATAAAACGAATCGTGTTGATTCTAGTGTTAGCTTTAAGCATACTGTAATTAATGCGAATTCTGCTACTTTTGGCAAAACATGTAATGATGATTGTGTTGTTTCTGTTACTAATCATGATTGTGGTGTGAATGTTTTGTCTAATACTATCAAACGCCTTGTTAAAACTGTTAATGCTAAGAATCAAGCTAAGAAGGCTAAAAGGTAAAGGCGAAAGAAAGTTAGTGTTGGAATCACTCCTAAACCTTTATTCAAGTGTTAGTTACTCATATGTAATAGGTAGCTTATTATGGCCTTTATGTTTGTTTAAGGTCTAGCTTATGTAGAAGGCCCATAAGCTTAGGCCCATGTCCATTAAGAAAAAGGGAAGGAGTGGGAGTGTTGCCCTAGCTCCTTGCCTATAAATACTCTTGTAAAACCCTCACTTGAGGGTTGGTTGTTCAAGTTATTTTCTTTCACATACATCTACGCCTAACCGTCTTTATTATATCGTGTATGTGTGTGTGTGAATCTTGTTCAATCGCCTCTCTATCTTTTTCTATGAAGCTTGTATTGTAAATCTAGTGACCTAACAGTGGTATCAATCGCCTAATAGTTGGGTGAATCGTTATTGCTTTTGAAGTGGGTTTTGGTCCTACGCGTAAGGCTAACGAATGATACTTTGGTTCGCTTAAAAACGCATTTTTTACTCTTTTTAATCCAAGATTCTTGTACTTTCAATGTTTTAAGGTGTTAAAATAACTGTTTTTGGCAAAACGTTTCAAACTTTACGCGTGGATCTACATTTTTAAGCTAGTTTTTGTACGAGGGTGTTTTCCTACGCGTAACCGTTTTAGACGTTTTGGTTCATCAAGTTTCATACTTTTATGTTATTTTGGTGATATTGAAGCTATCTCATCACAAAAATCTGGTTTAGAAACATCTTTGGGCAAAATCACCTTTACGAGTAAAGCTACGCGTAACTAAAACCCTTTTTTTACGCGTAACCTTATCCTTGGTTTGATCTTCAGTTTCGTGGTTTACTCCGTGTTTTCTTGCTTGGATAAGCCTGAAAATACGTCGACTTTGGATATCTTTTGCACTGTGATAGTGTAAAAGATCATTTGGGCAAAACCCTAAACTTACGCATAAGCATAAAGCTTACGCGTAGAAATCCTACGCATAAGATTAATCTTACGCCTAAGCCTTGTCTTACGCATAAGGTAATCCTACGCATAAGTTTCTACGCCTAACTTTGTGTCTACGCATAACTTTAGTGTCTTTTCCATACTTACGCGTAAGCTAAAACTACGCGTAACTCTCATTGTTACGCGTAACTTTGGTGTTTTTACGCATAAGTCCTACTTGGTTTATTGTGATTTCTACGCCTAAGGACACTTCATCAACAAAGGTTCATTCGACTACAAAGATCCATTTTTACCAACACAAGTTTTCAACATGTCACAACCACCATACTCTAACTATTTCCCTTACACTTATTCTCAACGTCAACAACAACTAACTCCACAACATCAACAATGGAATCAACAACAAGCAATTTATCAACAACAATTTAATCAACAACATACTCCACAACTTGCTGCAATTCCACCACCTCAAATGGTTCAACCACCACCAAGTCTTCAAGTTCAACCCTACACAAATGACTTCAATCAACATCCATCAAGGAACACTATGAAGGAACCCACTTGGTTTGAAAAGATGTGTGAAGCTTTAAGCAGCCAACAATCAATTCATGAGGCTGGATCACTTGATAGACCTCCAATGCTCACTCCAGGAAACTACGATCAATGGGTGATAAGGTTCTTTAGGTTTTGTGATCTGAAGAAGCCACATGGAAAGTTCTTAAAGAAGGTTATCTTGGAAGGTCCATTTCAGATGCCAACTGTTATTGTACCCGCCGATCCAAATGCTAATCCACCAAGAGATGAACAATCCAACATTGCTACTGTTGCCGACCTGAATGCAAAGGAACTTATACACTATGAAGCTGATGAACTTGCAACGTAATATATCCTCTTAGGATTACCTAACCCAATTCTTCGAAGTGTTGATGCTCAAAAGACTGCAAAGGAAATGTGGGATCATATTCATCTTCTTATGGAAGGATCTGTACTCAATCAGGAGGATTTGGAATCCAAAATTTACTTGGCTTATGAACACTTCATGATTGAACCTGGAGAGACACTAGAGTCTTATCATCATTGTTTTTCAGACATCATCAATGATTTGGATAAACACAACATCATCATGCCAAGAATTGCAGTGAATACTAAGTTCTTGAGTAGTCTTGGTCCTGAATGGGAGAAGTATGTCATTTTTCTTCGTCAAGCGAAGAATATGCATCATTCTACATATGGATTGTTGTACGATTACTTGAAGCCTCATGAAAAGGAAGTTGATAGGGAAAGGATTTTCCGTGCTCAAATTGTTTCATCTTCACAACCGGAAAATCAACAACTTGCCTTGTATGCTAAAAACAGTTATTCTCCTCAACCAGCAACTCAACCAACTGCTAAAATCACACCATATGATCCTTCACAGCCTCAATCTCAACAAACTCAATTGGTTCCATACAACAACACTGCTCAAGCACTTGTCAGTGAAGCTAATGAGGAATCTGATCTATTCGAAGCATTGCAACAAGGATTTGCTATGATTGCTAATGCCTTTAGCCGTTATACCAACAAATCCAACAATCGTATTCGTTCCTCATCTAATACAAGGAATCAAGCTGTTGTGAACAACGGACGAGTTGAAGTTCAGAATCGTGGTTATGGTCGTCAGATGGGCGGTGGTCAAGGGTTTAATGTTGTGGGTAGGAATAACAATAGAGCTCAAGTGGTGGAACAGGGAAATGCTCAAAATGGTTTGAATGGTCTTCGATGCTACAACTGCAATGAGAAGGGACATCTGGCTAATGCATGCCCAAAGCCGAGGACAAGGGGCAGTGCTTATCACAAAGAAGCTCTTCTCTTAGCTCTTAAGGATGAAGCTGGTGGAACTCTCACAGACAAAGAACAGAGCTTTATGGCAAATGTAGACTCAGATAATGATATGGAGGACTTGCAGGCCAATGCAGCTGTTATGTTGATGGCTAATATGCATGAGTTACACATGAGTGACACAGGCCCAGTGTATGACACTGATGGCTTGTCTCAGGTACCTGAACAAACCATATTCATCTCTGATCTAATATCTCCGCCAACATCTGAATCCGGCAAGGCTCAGAATGTTCAAAATGAGTCGTCCACATCTTATTCCGACGATTTTCAACTAGACCCAGTAGTTATATTTGACGATCAAGATGACCAAACGGTTTCCCTTGATAATCAAATTGACTCCGTGGTTATACTTGAGGATCTCAGTAATGATCATGTTGTGACTCACGTTGAACACGCTGAACTTTTGCCTCATCCAGATTTTGCTCGTTTAATACAAGACCAACAAACCATAGTGGAAGAATGTCGTGCAATTATTCAGGACTTGAAAAGTAAAAATGCACTGTTAACCAAGGATTTTGAATGTTTACAAAAGCAACTCAACTTTTTCAAAACTCAAGAAAAACGTGAAAAAGGTTTTGAAGCAGCCTTTGCTAAATCTCATCAAAATGAAAAATATTTAGAGAGACAGATGCGTGATCTAGCCGCTTCGAAGAATGCTTTGTTGTCTGAAATAGAACAACTGAAACATGAACATAAAAAGCAAATTAATGCTCTCACCTTGGAAAATCAAAAAGCTAAGGCTGAGTTGTTAACTTGTCAAAAACAGTTCTCTGCATACAAAAAGCATTCAATGAAACGAATAGATGATCATCTTGAAGAAATTATCGGCTTGCAAAACAAACTTAAAGATTTTAAAACTGTTGTTTACAAACATGGCGAGTCGGTCACAGCCATTGAAAAGTTTACTTTAAAACCAATTCCAAATGGATATGGACCGAATCTTGCTGATTACAAACCTAAGCTTTCAACCAAAGCATTCAAACCAAATCCTGAAGTTTCCAGTGCAGAATATAAAATTGATAATTACATTATGAGTGTTGTTAAATATCATCGTCAAGAGGAATTAGATGCAGAAGACGAGAGTCGATCAAAATTAGAAAATGTTGTTTACAACAAACCTTTTAATTATAAAAAAGCGGTCACTTTCGTCACACCACCGGATTCTTCTAACACACCAAGGATTATCATAAAACGTCTGAGTCTTCTAATGTTAATCCCAAACCAGATTATGCACAAACTTATGGTCCTTTACCTTCCATCGGTGAAGTAAACTCAAAACCTGAAAATCGCAAAATTCTTCGATATTTTGACCTTTTCATGGCTGACCTCAAAACTTTACAACATGAGATAGAATATCATTCTGAAATCAAAGTTCAACATTTTCAATCGCCTCTAGCGCGAGAACAAAGAGATATTTTTCAGAAAAATATTTTACCAAATGTTAAAAATTTGAAAAGTTGTGCATTGTCTTGGGAAAGGGACTTTCATAAGGAACTTGGATTGATGAAGGTCGTTTTCGAGAAAACAGAAACATCTATTTCTAACACTAAACGTAAAAAGAAACTGTTGAGAAAAGATGTTGATCGACTCTTGGAAGATGTCATATGTGCTGATGTCCATAATGTTGTGCTATTGAATTCTTTATCATATGCATTTGATTATATCTCTGTTGATACTGTTGATCCTGTGGTAAATGTTGAGAACACTGATAATGTGCTTCAGATCGAGTCCTTAAAAGTTGAAAATAAACGATTGTCAAACGAACTTTCAAATGCAATACGTCGTCTTAATTGGTGTCAAAAAGATATTCACGATCAACAACTTGCTTTTCAACACAAAATCGCCCAGTTGCGTGACAAAACTTTTGATCCAAAAATTGAGCAACTGGATGATCAAAACGTGTCTTTTAAGTGTCAAATCTCAAAATATGAACAAGAACTTGTAAAAGTTAAAAAGGAATATGGTGTCATATTTGATTTACTCAAAAAGACTCGTGATGAAGCATCAAATGAACTTGATCATTATCTTGCACACACTAAAGAAGTTATGCATTTTGCTGGAAATATTCGGTCTGAAAATCAAGATCTTATTCACACTATCTTCAAGTTAAGAGAAATGTTAGGGAAGTATGAACAACTTCCGCCTACCGTGATTAAGAGAATAGCACCAGTAACACTTAGTAATCGTGAACCTAGAATCCCTACTGCCAAATCACAAGTTGCTAACGTGCTTCCTTCTACTGAAACAGGAATAGTTGTCTCTTTTCCAAACGTCCGCACTTCACAGCCTAGGAGCACTACATCGAAGAATAGGAAGTTGCGACCTAAGAAAAGATCAATAAGGAATGCTAAAGTAGAAGAACACCCTAGGACTATGAATAAGACTCACGTTGCTTCCACTATAGATATTAATGCGTCGGCAAATGTAATAGAAATGGTGATGTAACGAATGCTAAACCATTAAGCACTTTTGATATTCAGTCAGATGCACCTTGTGTTATTTGTCGTAAAAGTATGAATTCTGATTGTCATGATAAATGTGTTGCTAAAGCTATCATCTCGTTTAAGGAATCCTAAGAACCGGAATACCTCTAGGCCCACTAATCTTTCTAAGTCAGTGCTTGGTAGACCGCCCTCTTTAGATTCTCAGAAACGCTTTGCTGTCCCTGTAGCTCCAGTTTCACCTCCTAGGAATGTAGTACCACCTAGTGCATTCACTAAGACTAAAGCAAATACTAGTTAGAAATGGCAGAAATGGATATATAACACACTAGGATTTAAATGGATACCTAAAGCTATTGATGTGTGTATGTCTACTATAACTGCTCCGGAACCCTCTAACATTTCGGGTTCCACATCTACTTCTATTCCATCTGTGTCGTCTGTGTGTAATGCAGGAGTCACAATTCGCAATTTCCGGTCATTTCTCACATTTACTATTTCATCGTTTATCGTAAACTAGGTTTACAAGTATTAAATTCGCGTAACCTTAGGGGTTTAGCTGCGAATTCATAAACAATCATCAAGGACATTTCATATAGACTAGGTTTAGTCTACATATCATTAGCATCATTATCATCATATTAGTTCATGCATGGTTGTGCATATTACATTAAACGTATAATTTTTATTAAATAAACGTTATCGCGTAATTAATTATTTTGAACAATTGATCCGATACTTCCAAAAATTATCCCGATATATTTTTATACTCATATTAAGATTATAAAAATAATATTATGAGTTTACCCGGTGTTTTAAATTTATTTCGTATGTAAATCGTTATATTTATATAATTACGACGGTTTTTGTAAATACTACTCGATAATTATTATTTCACAAATTTTTTGTAAGAAATACATTTTTATAATTTTTATGACATCGATATATTTTATTTTGTTCCGTTAAAATTTATTTTTAGCTAACGTTACCTTAAATACTTAATTATTCACACAAACTACCTAATATAACTACATTTAAATGTCATTGTCATGCAAAATTCACTACTCTTTCATTCTATTTCTAAATGTTGACCAAATGGGATGACACAACACATTTGATACAAATATCTTCTACACTAGCCAAACTTGACTTCTCTTGTAATATTTATTTTAATTATAACAAGTATTAACACATACAACACACAAATAAAAAGGTGAAAGCAAAATAAATTCTCTCTTTTCCTATGGGGTGGCCGGCCATAGTGAAGAACACAAGAGAATCCATAATTTTTTTCAAGGCACAAGTGATTATCAAGCTCATGTAGTGATCTAGTATAGGTTTTGAAATAAAAACCTCATGATTTATTTAAGTATACTTTGCTCAAAACTCTTCAATCCTTCAAGTAAGTGTTCTAATAATTTTTCATAATCTTTCATACTCTTACTTGAAGTATCTTTATGTTTCTTTTAGAAAAACATGCATGAATTCTATGATCCATACCACTTTTATAGGTTTTTAGTACATATAATGGGTTTTAATTATCCAAATAATAATCCCTTGAAACATATCACTTTTGGTGATGTCTAGGAACCCATGACACCCTAAGAAGGTGTATGGTAGGATTAGAATAGCTACGGAGTTGTTTTGAATTGGTTAGAATAGGTTTGGCGCGAGAAAAACTCATTTCGACAAGTTTAATTAAAGGTCTGATCTTATTTTTAAAATCTGGAATTCTCGACAGTAGGTAAAAATTTTTGGCCTAGATATTTAGAAAATATACTTTAAAACGAAAACGTGGCCGCTTGAACGGGTTAAAACGGAGCTATAACGAAGAAGATATGAATTTTGCAAGTTTAACGACGAAAAACTATTTTCTGAAAATATATGTGCTGTTGCACGAATTTCGACGGACAAAATGAGGTGTTAGACGTGATATGTAGGAGCCGACCTACCGAAAATATATTAGTATAGGTTAATACGAAACCGTGGATATAAAGAACGTAGAAAACAAGCTTATAACGACCAAGATATAGACGTTTGAAACCCGACGAAACTCTATTTATTTTGACAGCTTCTAATAGCAAAATAATACTAAGTCTAAAACAGTTTTTGTAATACGTCATGTTAAGAGCCATTTTTCTCATTGATCAAGACCCGTATGGTCAAAAGTTAAATGATACGACTTCTAGACATTGATGCAAGGTTTTCAAAAACGCCGAGTTTCATCACTAACCCTTAACGTACAATATTTCGCGACTAGTTTTGCGAGGCCATTTTGGGCATATTTTCAAAGTATGAAAAGTGTCATTTTACGACGAAAACATTATATTTACCAATAAAACACTAAACGAGGATCGTGGAGTACCGTTTCAACATATTTACATGAAAAGTGTTTATTAACTTAACGAGACGTCAAAAATGTATTTTTCGACGATAAACATTATTTTCAAATGTACAAGTGGTATGGATATCATATGAGTTTGCATGCACGACATTGTTTCATGACTTATATTAGAGCATATCATTCATTATAGGTCGCGATTAGACTGTTGCGTCTCATTTCTGTGCATCCACTTTGTCATCATAACTATTGCAACAGGTGAGTTCGTAGCCCCACTTTTACTCGTTTAATTGTTTTATAAACTCTTCGGGGGAGATACATGTTCAACTACTTGCTTTTACTTTACACTTATATGAACTTAAACAATACTGTTTGAACTATCATGAACTTGTACTCTTTTGTTTCACTACTTATGCTAGTAAGTAGATTGTGCCCGAACTAAATTGATCATTATGTTATGAACGCTATTAGTTGAAACACTTTCCTTGATTTTGAACCCTTCGACATGTATATTGGAACTCTTTTAAATTGATTCGGACCCTTTAACATATAAGTGAACACTTTGGACTTGATTTGAACTTTTTGACATATAGTTGAACTCTTTTAACCTGTAAAGGACCCTTTTGATATATGTTAAACTGGTTTGACGTGATTTTGAACGCTTCGACTATCTTGAACCCTTTTGATATTATTCGAGCTCTTTGACTGTTCTGAACTTTTGAACTTGACTTAAATCTTTGAACTTAACTACGAACTTTTGAACGGAACTCTTGAACTTAAATACAAACTTATGACTTGTTTGAACTTATTGAACCGTACGTGTTATGACCTTTACCTAAAGTCTCCCATGTTCGGAGCATCACTATAAAGTCTCCCATGTTCGAAGCATCACTATAAAGTCTCCCTTGTTGAACAACCTAAAGCCTCCCCGATCCGGAGCAGAATGTCTCCCTATGGGAACGGAGCATTTTCAATTTAAGCCTCCCCGGTCCGGAGCAGAATGTCTCCCTATGGGAACGGAGCATTTTCAATCTAAATCCTCCCATGTCCGGAGTGTTCTTAATTGTATATAATAGTTGTATGATGTACTGTTCGTACATTCGCATTGTTAGTCTCCTATTAGTAGGTAGTATGGATAGCGCTATTAGAGGTCGGCCAACCTCTCGTCCACTATGTTACGGGACGCATATTATTTATTGTAGGGGCTTTGCCTGGCATACATTATTATATACGTGGTACTATATTGTGAACTATTATGACCATTTATACTTGACTACTTGATACGCTATATTTTGTGCAATGGGTTGTGAACACACAGGTTGCAAGTTTTGTATGGGCGGAACTTGGAACTGAGTGGATTTACAATGCCTTTGCTTTGTGACCTCATTTGACAACGTGTGCATGAACATAAACTAGACATATTTTGGCAGTGGGTTGTGAACACACAGGTTGCAAGTTTTGTATGGGCGAAACTTGGAACTGAGTGGATTTACAATGCCTTTGCTTTTGTGGACTATTCTATATGACCAAAAACTTTGCCTTTGTTGCATGAACGCTCTTTAAAAGCTTTACTTGTTAAACAAACTCTATGAACTCACTCAACCATTGTGTTGACACTTTTAGCATGTTTTATCTCAGGTATCTAAGGCATTCACTTCATGGCATGCATGTGGATTTATCATAGAGTCGCGGTGTCGACGCGTCTCACCTATATTTTATGCACTTAATTATCGTTTGATTGTAACAAACTCATTTTGGTATATTGGAAATATTTTGGGACCTATGTTTTGTAAACTCTGATTATTTTACAGAATCAAACGATATTTTCAAAACGACACTTTAGGTCGTTCGATATAACTGTAACTTTGATGCTATGATCGTCATCCCTCAGGAATTCCATTCCGCTGCAAAACAGGTAATTTGGGGGTGTGACAGCAGGTGATACAGATCATTCTCTGGATTGTTGATAGCGGATGTTCCCGACACATGACAGGCAACCTTAAACTGTTATCAAACTTTATTGCAAAGTTCATTGGCACTGTCAGATTCGGGAATGATCACTTCGCAGCTATCATGGGCTATGGAGACTATATCAATGGGAATATCGAAATTAGCAGGGTTTATTATGTGGAAGGCCTCGGTCACAATCTGTTTTCAGTAGGTCAGTTCTGTGATGGAGATTTGGAGGTTGCTTTCAGGGAGAAAACTTGTTTCATTCGTGATCTACAAGGAAACGACCTTATGTCGGGCTCGCGTAATTCCAGTCTTTACACTATCTCTATGCAAGACATGGTTGCTTCTTCTCCCATCTGCTTACTTTCAAAGGCAACATCAACAAAATCCCGGCTATGGCACCGTCGTCTCTCACATCTAAACTTTCAAACCATCACCAACCTTGCTCGACACAAACTAGTTGAAGGACTCCCACGATTTCGGTATTCTAAAGATCACCTTTGCTCAGCTTGTGAACAAGGCGAAAGCACTCGTGCTCATTTTCCTTCAAAGGTGGAACACAGCTCTCAGCATGTGCTTCATCTTCTTCACATGGATTTGTGTGGCCCGATGCGCGTGCAAACGATCAATGGCAAACGCTACATCTTAGTAATTGTTGATGACTATTCACGCAGGACTTAGGTCTACTTTCTTCGAAGCAAATATCAAGCTCCACAGATGATCATCACCTTTCTCACGAAAATACAAGTTCAGCTACGAAACACCGTTCGACAAATCGGAACAGACAGAGGCACTGAATTTGTTAACCAAACTCTTCGTGAATTTTATGAGAAAGTGGGAATTCAGCATCAGACATCTATTGCACGTACACCAGAACAAAACGGAGTTGTTGAAAGACGAAACCGAACGTTAGTGGAAGCTGAAAGAACAATGTTAATCAATGCTAAACTTCCAGATTACTTATGGGCAGAAGCGGGATCTACTGCATGCTATACTCAAAACCGTTCTATGATTACAAAACGCCACAACAAAACACCTTTCGAGCTTGTCCACAACCGAAAACCGAATCTCAAACACTTTCACGTATTTGGATCTCTTTGCTATCCGAATAATGATCGTGATGACTTTGGAAAGCTCAAAGCCAAAGCTGACATTGGAGTCTTTATAGGATATTGTGATAATTCTAAAGGTTTCCGAATCTGGAATCGTCGAACAAAGGAGGTTATAGAAATGATTCATGCTCATTTTGATGAACTTACGGAAATGGCTTCTGAGTATAACAGCTTAGAACCCGGTCACAACCGCTTAAACTTCCCCCAAACCCCATCATCATTGAAACAAACCCTCACTCACTCGTCAACAAATGGAAAGGTTATTTGCTCACCGTTCGGACGATATTGATGAACGTGCTCGGTGTATTATTTGTTTCCGCTGCTCAACCTGATAATACTCTTATACCTGATACACCTGCTACAACAACTACGGTTGAAGAAGCACCACCAGTTGACTCCAACACAACAGTTGAACAAACCGCTTCCAACAATTATGAACCGGCTGATGATGTTCTGAATGAAGTACCCCCACCTGCAGATTTTGATCCAAATGCGTTTTTTAACCCGTTTGCTAATGAGACTGCTGCACCAGATGTCGCGGAATCTTCAACAAGCCATTTGAATCCTCACAATCTGCACAATGTATACCAACATCAACCCTCCGCACATAGATGGACAAAAGACCATCCTCTGGAAAACATTATTGGCAACCTAAACCAACCAGTCGTTACGAGACAACGTCTTCACACAGACGGTGAACACTGCATTTATGCGCTCACTGTCTGCCAATCTGAACCTAAAAACATCAAAGACGCAATGACAAAAGACAACTGGATCGAATCCATGCAAGAAGAACTCAACCAATTCAAACGTCTTGAAGTATGGGAACGGGTTGAAAGACCAACAGGGGTCTTCGTCATTGGTCTAAAATGGATTTGGAAAACAAATTGGATCTTTGAAGGAAACGTAATCGAGAAATAAGTCACGTTTTGTGGCTAAGGGTTATCGTCAGGAAGAGGGTATTGACTTTGAAGAATATTTTGCTCCGGTTGCTCGTCTTGAGGCTGTTCGGATATTTCTCGCGTTCGTGGCTCATATGAATATGACAGTCTTTCAGATGGATGTCAAAACTACGTTTCTAAATGGACAACTTAAAGAAACGGTTTATGTCAGCCAACCAGAAGGATTCGTTGGTCCCGCCTACCCGAACCATGTCTACAAACTGAACAAAGCTCTGTATGGTCTCAAACAAGCTCCTCGGGCATGGTACGATAAGCTATCATCTTTCCTAATTGCCAATAATTTCACCAAAGGTTCGGTTGACCCTACTCTTTTCATACAATATCACGGGGCACATATCTTAATTGTTCAAATTTACGTGGATGACATCATTTTTGGGTCTACACATAAAAAGTACTCAATCGCTTTTGCAAAACTAATGAAGAAAATTTTTGAAATGTCCATGATGGGTGAACTTACATTCTTTCTAGGATTACAAGTTCATCAATCACCCCGTGGTATTTTCTTGAGTCAGTCCAAATATGCCCTTGAATTGTTACAAAAATTTGGAATGCAAACCTGTGACACCTACGCCACACCAATGGCTCATACCAAGAAGCTAGACGTTGATTTACATGGGAAATTGGTGGACCCTACAAAATACCGTAGTATTATTGGGTCTCTCATGTATCTAACAGCTAGCAGACCTGATATTGTCTTTGCTGTATATCTTTGCTCCCGTTATCAGTCGCGACCAACTGAAACCCACCTCTCTGAGGCTAAAAGAATCCTCCGATACATCAAGGGAACCATTAATTTGGAAATCTGGTATCCGAAGGATTCTGGTTTTGAACTAATTGCTTTTTCAGACGCCAACCACGCAGGATGCTTAGATTCACGGAAAAGTACTTCAGGAGCTTTACAATTTCTTGGTGACAAACTGGTGTCATGGCAATCGAAGAAGCAGGATTGTACATCGCTGTCCTCAACCAAAGCAGAATATGTAGCCATGTCGGCGTGTTGTGCTCAAGTCATTTGGATGAGAACACAACTCAAAGACTATGGTTACGTATTTGACAGAATCCCGATGTACTGCGACAATCGGAGTGCTATTGCGATCTCGTGCAACTCAGTTCAACACTCGAAATCAAAGCACATCGATCTTCGATATCATTTCATCAAGGATAATGTGAAATAGGGTACAGTTGAATTATACTTCGTGGGTACAGAATACCAATTGACATATCTTCTCACCAAAGCCTTAGCTCCCGCTAGGTTTAATGAGTTGGTCCACCGGATTGGTATGAGGTGTTTGACTCAAGAGGAATTGGATGAACTCCTAAAACAGTCTTAAAATCCTGTCAAACACCAAAATCTCTTTTGTAAATATTTTTCAAAAACAAAATACAAAAATATAAAATCTGATAAAACAACAAAAATATTCTTCTATCTATTTTCTTTCAACATTGCAAGTACATTTCTTCCGTCAACACTATAATCTTTCAAAATTCAGTATTTTTCCGATCAAGTATTGAGGGGGAGAAAATAAATACTTAACTGTTTCAAAAAACATCCGTGTACTTGCATGTTACTCTATTCTGGTTGTATCTTTTATCAATGGTGGTAAACTTTTCTGGTTAAACTGACACTCCTCGGACTAAAATTTATAACCTTTCATCATTTATTAAGTCGAGGGGGAGTGTTGTCAAGTTTCTTTCTTAAAATCTTTGTTTGGTAACCAAAATGGAAGTTATATGGCTTTGGATGAAAATGGAAAAAGTGGAGGGACCAAAACTGCCAAAAGGTTAAAGTCATTTTAATAAAAACACCCCACCTAACTTTTCACTTCACATTTAATACTCAAACGAAACTTCATCCTACGCCTAATAATCATTCAAGAAATCTGTGTTTTGGATCATCAATTTGTAAGTGTTTTTGTGTTTATAACAAGTTTTTAAACAAAGGTTTTAAATCTTTCATGAATCCAACGGTTCAATCTTGAGATATTGTGACTTTTGTGGCTTACGCGTAAGCGCAAGAACACACAATCATTGGTGGGTGTTTGTGGTTAAAACAAGTGTGCCAAAATGTTTAAATAACTTCAATGATACTTCGTTTATCCTCAAAATCCACCCAGAAACACGAATTGATTCATTTTCAAAATTAGGGTTCTTGAGTTGTTTTGGGTATTTTCAAATGAGAACGTTTTTGGTGATAAAAGATTATTGTATGAGGTTGTATTCAAGTTGAATTGAACATATCTAAACCCAGATTTTACCCAGAAACTCAAATGAATCATGAATTGGAATTTAGGGTTTATATTCATACGGTTTGGGTACTTTTGATTCTTGACATTTTTTATGTTAAAAATTGGATAAACATACTCAATATGCCTCTTAGAACCCCCAGAAACACTTTGGTGCATATCCTATGGCTATAAATCATATGCGTAATTCATGAACCTTAGGGTTTTGACTTACGCGTATGACTTTCTATGCGTAACTGTTTAACAAGCTTTCATGCCATGATCTGTTTTATAATGAATGTTAATGATAATATTGATGATATGATGATTTTATTTCAGGCTTGCTACGCATAAAACTCATAATCAAGGTCCTTGTTACTCTACGCATAAGGATCACCTTACGCGTAGAAAGTTATGCGTAAGAGAAATCTTACGCGTAACTATTACGCGTAAGGTTCTACAATGGGACTACGGGTAATCTGTGAAGGATATGCGTGAACAGTGACTCTACGCATAAGGTCTACTCTTACGAGTAAGCCTTACGCGTAAGGTTTTTATACGCCTACGCGTAAGCTCTACGCATAAGGTCCCCTTTTCCTACGCGTAACATTTCTTACGCGTAAGTAAGGATCCTACGCATAAGCTTACGTCTACGTGTATACTTATCTTGTTTACGCATAAGCTATTATTCCTACGCATAAGCCTTGATCAAACCTTCGTTTTGAATTGTTACGCGTGCAAACTTGTAAATAAATGAATCATAACGTCACGAATCCAATAATGTCACTAATAAACTTAAACGTTTGATATGTGGTGAAATATAAGTGATAACATAAAATTTAAAACTTAAAGTTAACTAACTCACGAAACGTTTCACGACGTCATTAGACTATTGGACAAACAAGTGACTTAGGACTCGTAACAATCAATAACACTGTACATTCAATAATTAGTTAATAAAAACCTTCTGTTGACTAACATTATGTCTTTCGATATGTTGGTTCTTTTGGCTAATGTTATTTCAGATCACGACATGGCTGCTCAAATGAATGTGGATGCACAGGAGGTTCTCACAATTGCCGATATCTTCCCTAATGGCTATCCAAGAAAGATTGTAAAGAACAATCTCAGAATTGACTTTGAAACCCTCACATGCTCAGAATCTTCTTGTTTGATTACTGTGGATATTTTAAAGAATCATCCCTACCAGAACATGCTCTCACACTCTGCTACAGATCGGAGATCTACATACCACAATTCTGGAATTCAATGCAAAGGATCAAAGGTCAAAGTGCGGTGACAGTGACGTTAAATCACAAACAAATCACCATCACACATGCAGATTTATGGGTCGTTCTTCTTATTCCTGACATCGAGCCAACCGACTTCTATGCCACACCCTCTGAAGAGCAGTTCGCAATTCCGATGGATATTGGCTATGATGAAGCTTCAGGAATTATCACTAAGCATTCTCATGTAGAGCTTAAGAACATTCCTCAACCGTGGAGAACCCTCTACATCATCATCACCAAGTCAGTCTCGGTCACGGCGGTGGCTATGAGCATCTCAAGCTCATGGAGCTGCAAATATTTTGGTCATTAATCAACAAGAAGGACATCGAAATTGAAGTTCTGATATGGGATGACATGATGCCATTTCTTAAAAAGCTTGGCTCAAAGATTCCCTATGTCAGATACACAAAGCTGTTGATCCAGAGAGCACTTGGACTTCATCACGATATTCCCAAGGCTCAATGACCCGACAATCACGACATGTTGACCGAACCCATCATATCGGTCAGAATCAAGGAATCGTCAACAAAGAAACAGGGTCTTTGTGTTACCTGATCACCTGACTAATGAAATCAAAAGCTCGAGACATACAAAAGGTATCGGGTAGCTTGATAAAGAAGGCAAAGTTGGTCATCTCGATGAGAAGTCTTCTGGAACACCTATAAGGAAAACCATAAGAGGAAGTCTGCAAGTAATGAGAGTCGAAGGATGTTTCCCAGGAGGAATCCTCCACGAAAGGGGACAGTTCCGCCAAGGAAGCTGTTCCTATTCCCGTATCTAAGCCTGAACCGCAGAGAAAGCTAATGGACGAGGACTCGGAGGGCACTGCATCAGATGAAGAGACTTTCTACTCTGAAACTGCTAAAGATGACACCACAACGGTATCTAAACCTCCTAGTCCTCCAGCTGACCATGGAAAAGGGAAGACTCCTGTACTTGTGCCATATGATGAAAGCTCAGAAAGTGATGAAGAGCAACTGGATACATCTTACAGGAAGAAGTTCAAACTCATTAGAATCCAACATGTTGCAAAGGAATTTGCAAAGGATCAAATGGGTGGCCCTGGAGGTTCAAGTGGTGCTTCCCACTCTAAACCATCTCCTGATGCGGTTAATCGACCCGATAAGGGAGCTGGTGCCACCACTCTTCTGCAACAACAACAACTTTTGGAGGATACTATTGATTATGAGTTTGAGGAACCAACAAAAGAAAAGACTGAGGAAATACTTGCTGATGAAAAAAAGACTGATGACAAGGCTATGTCTAAGGAGGAAACTTCTGAACCGCCTAAGGACCCCGGGTCTCCTCATGTCTCCTCCTCATCAGACTCATCATCTCACTCTTCACCACCACCATCAACGAAATCAACCAAATCATCATCCAAATCAGTGAAGAAGCCAACTCCATCTTGGATGTCTCAAGCTAAGAACCGAATTACCAAAGCTGTCAAAAGAGGTAGAAAGAAAGACATGCTCTATAGAAAGCTGAATTTCATTGTCGATCGATAACGTATCTTCGATGAGACGGACAAGATGAAAGTCGAAAGGGAGTATGTAAAGAAGCTTATGAAGGATGATCTTCAAGGAAGCATGGACGAGATGATCAAAGGATACTCACATAAGTTCCTTATGGAGGTCGTTCGAAACTAATGAAGGAGATGTATACCGGAAACGTATCCAAATCTCATGCATCTAGCCAAGCAAACCATGAAATCAACACCAATGATGTGAACATCAACCCCGTTGAATCCACAATCTTCTCAGATGATGAATTGGTGAATCGGCTAGTAGCGCAAATGTCGAAACGCTCTGCAACGTTTGCCTCACACGAAGCTAAACTGTTTGAAGCTCTCCTGGAATACCAACTCAGATCCGCATTCCGAAAAGAAGCTGTAAGGCCCAAACGTTCAAGAGACGAAGAAGACAAAGATCAAGATAAGGATAAGGAGCCTAAACGCACAAAGAAGTATGGAGAATCATCTTCCATTCAGTACTCGATGCAACATCTACCACAACGGACTCCTGCTCAACAAAGATCTCCTCCTCCCTCTTCTGCAGATAAACCTCGGATTAGAGACACCACCCCAGAATTAGAAAACCGGTGATCACTTTGAGTATACGGGTGGTGACGATGAAGAATACCATGAGCCCCAACAACAACCCGCCTCTCGCGACAAAGTACAGAAACCAGAATCCTCATCTAGGCCTAAGAAAAAGAAGAAGAAGGCCCCAGGCGACGTCCTATCCTGGCCAGATGAAGATAACACAGAGGAATTTGAATGGTTCTCTACTCTTGTTAATTCCACTCCCTACCCTGCTGAAGGTCAAGATCTGGTAGACGGTAATACATTGGAGCATGCAAAGATACTGCAAGAAAAATTCCGAGTAAAGAAGATGACGAAATTTGAGTTGCGGCGAATCAAAAATGAAGCTTTTCAACTGTGGAAAGATAGCTCAGAAAGTGCCATCGAGGTCGAATATCAACTTGACAACATTGCTCGAGCTATGTCTAATAACATGGATTGGCTCAACCCAGAAGCAAACATCGACTTTACGAAGCGGGACAACCCTCCATATTACACCGACTGGTCTAAACCACTACCAACGATCGGCCAACCGGATCAGCCTAGGATCCCATTCAGATATTTCTTCAACAAAGACTTGGAATTTCTTCTTCATGGTGGCGATGGTTCAAGGAAATACGCTACATCCCTGACACTTCCATTCCCAGCAGACGAATACTCAAACTGCATAGCTATCGAGGAAAGAGCTAATCACTTGTTCTCCAACAAAGTGGAAGCATACGACCGAGATGCAATGTATGGGATTCATCATTGGCTGGAACGCCGAAGAATCTACTACGAAGCGCCAGTACGAAGTCTCAACATGCAGTGTTCAGTCCTAAAAACATCGTTGCCATCAAACACGTTGATCTTTCGTCCAAATGGTACTACACGTATCTCAAGAATATTGTGGTCAAGAGACAAAACGAAAGGGATTATGCATTCTCCGAAGCTGACTTTGAGAATTTGTCTATCAACGATATCGAAGACATGTACCTTGCCAAAGTACAGGGTCGTATGAGACAATTTTCCACTGAAGTACAACGTGAATTCATCAAGTCAGTGCTCATCTTCATCAGATGCATAGTTATCAAAGAACGTGTAGAAGATCTCCAGTTGAATCTTATCGGACCCGTGTCAACTTCACTCCACCGCAGCTTGATCTTCCCGACATCAACCAACTCTCACAACTTACACTCATCAGCAAACCATTCGGCGTCGTTTACCCCAGTGAACTTCAAAGAAATTGCTTGATGGCATGCAGAGATCTTCACAAGTTTGGAGATCACACTTTGAAGATGGTTAGGGATGGATTGGCTTACCGGTTGAAAGATATACACCAAAAGATCGGGTCTCCTAAGCGATGGAATTCTCAGGATCGAAGGGATGTGAAGAGGATCATCACCATGATTGATGAACGGTTGTATAGAAGGGATCGATTGAACATTGGAAAGCTTTGTTGGTGGTCGACCGAATCAACATCACGGCTATCAACGCCCGTGCGAATTCACTGGAACATCACTGGACTACACGGTACCCTTGAACGCTTCTTTCATTATAAACTATGGATGTATGATTTATTATGTCAATGGCTTGTGCACACATTACAGTATACAACCCGTACTTGTAAATAAAGGACCACGTGGTACGCTTCAGTGCCACAATCCTTATAAAAGGAGCGAAAGCTTCTTACTTTTGAGTAAAACCTATCAAACCTTTCACTTTTCAAGGTTTTGCTCAAAAGAACAAGTACTTTCCCTAATGATTTTCAAAACCTCAACCGTTTATATCACTTGTTGAGGGGGAGTACTTGACTTAAAACTTTGTTCACAAATTGTCCACAGTGGTCATTCTTCCCGCAACACTCGAAATGGTCATATTTATTCTCAACTTTTCAAAAATAACATTTTAGATGCCATTTTTTAGGGGGAGAAAATACGTGATAAGAAATATGTTGTGTATTGCTATATGAACTCTTGTGTGAAAAGACTTTAACCCAAGAATTGACGAGATCTTAACTGTCAGTAACTCGAAAAGACTTGTCCGGTACGGGTAATAATTTCAAGCTAGTTCGCTAGTGATGTAAACGTGTCTCGCAAAGGACTTGTCCGAGTAGAATGTACCATTCGAGAAACTCTTGGTAGACATGAACCTTGACGGGTTTGACAACCTTTGGGGGTTGTTCACACCTTCAAGATAGTTATTAGAGTTAGTTGTCACCTAAAAGGTGATAATGCAACTCTTTAACTATGCCACGTAACCGTGTCTCATGGGGGAATGTATATCTTGAGTCGATCAATTCAAAAGTGCGCGCTCTTTCCTCACTGTGCATATTTCCGTCAAAACTCAAAAGCACATGTGGAGGGGGAGTATTTATGCTAAAATATAAAACTCTCATAGTGGTTCAAACATGTTTTCATCTACAAACCCTTTGAGAGATTTTCTTGAAAATGGTTTTATGGCAATGGAGTTATAAGGTGATTAAGGTTAGGAATAACCGTCCTATGATCCGCCAGAGTTGAGGATCTACCCAAGGACACTACCAATAGTTAGAATTTAGAAGTCCTTAGGTATGATTGTAAAAGGAGAGAATGAGAATCGGAGAAAGAAGGAGTTGAAGAATTAAAAAGAAATGCAAAGAAAAGGGTGAAAAGAAATAGCCCTCCAGATTATTCAACTTAGGACAGACACCGGGTTCAATTCATATGCTACTGGTTGTCACTAGATAACACCGGTATTGAATATTAAAAGTCGTCATGGACCCAGTGAAGCATGCACTAAACCTTCTTAACCACTCAAGTTTCTATCAACAGAAGCTTGTTTAATTCTCACAGGGAACCCTAGGTAAACTATCGGCTTTCTCTTAGAGATTGCTGGTATTGAAGAAGGAGACCCTCTCCCTAGTCTCCGCTCAGGAAAACCTAAATGCACTATTGAGTCTAGAGCCACGAGATTCATCAAAAGATCTCTTAGGTACACTTGACATTTCATCACTTGACGTTCAACAATAAGAATTTCAGTGGTACATTATCGAGTCCTTCACAGATCTTAGCAATCTGTCGAGAACATTTATGAGAGGTTCACATTTTTGATCCTCAGTGATTGAATGGAAACTCTGCCGGGGTCAACATCAAACAGCCACGGCGGTCGCTTCGGCAACTCCCGTGGATTGCGCTTAGTGGTCTCAAACGGTCTACAGTCGTGAGGTGATGCTTTGGTGTACCTCGGCGACTCATCTGAATCGTAGGTGTACTTCGGTACATCGTGTTATCTCACTTGTGGGACTCCGATTCAGAAATGGCCTTTGTAAGAATTAGAGTTGTGTTTTCACACTATGCTGTTAACACTCTCGAAGTTCAAACTTGTAAGTGCCGGAATCCGCTTATTACTAACCGTTTTTATGTTTCTCTTCTTATGGAAGCTCTAGAGCGGAATGATCGTGCATATTCTTCTCATGCTCACGCCAACATCATCACTAATGGAAGTTCTATCCAAAAGCAACACAACAGTCAGAATGATTCTTAGTCAAATCAAAGAATCTACAAAGTTAAAGACTTAAAGAACTTCATCGATCTTGAATTCCAACGTCATAAGAGCGTGTGAGCATGTTGAAGAATGACGTGGAGACACTGGAGCAGCGAAGCGGAGGCAGACTTGATGTAGACTACAACATACTATCACTTTCATCACAAAGAACAATGATCAAAGAACAAAGTTAAAGATGACGTCAAAGCATAACTGTTCAAAGAAAACTATCTCGCTACACTGGGGAGATGGTTCGAATCAAGGAAATTATTCTCACAAGAAAGAAGAATGTCAGAAGACGTCAAAGCTACTATTACATCAACGCCTTCACCGTTTTTCATCACCAACACTTGAGGGGGAGATTGTTGGAATCACTCTTAAACCTTTATTCAAGTGTTAGTTACTCATATGTAATAGGTAGCTTATTATGGTCTTTATGTTTGTTTAAGGTCTATCTTATGTAGAAGGCCCATAAGCTTAGGCCCATGTCCATTAAGGAAAAGGGAAGGAGTGGGAGTGTTGCCCTAGCTCCTTGCCTATAAATACTCTTGTAAAACCCTCACTTGAGGGTTGGTTGTTCAAGTTATTTTCTTTCACATACATCTACGCCTAACCGTCTTTATTATATCGTGTGTGTGTGTGTGAATCTTGTTCAATCGCCTCTCTATCTTTTTCTATGAAGCTTGTGTTGTAAATCTAGTGACCTAACAGTTAGAAAACAGTGGAAACCCACAGGAAGAACATTTAGTAAGATAGGTTATCAATGGATACCTTTTGGCCATAAGGTTAATCAGTTCTGCCCTCAATCTGCTAAGACAATGCCCACTAGAAAATGGATGCCTACTGGTAGAACGATTCCCTTAAGAAGTGAACACACTTTGAATAGGTCAAATACGGACAATAGCACTGCATCTATTTCTAATGATTCCATTGCTTCTACTTCTGAGGTGGATGTTTCTATTTCTGATGTGAGTGTTCCAATCACTGTTACTAACCAAATGGAACCCATTCTTGCTTGGGGATCCCAATTATCCAGTTATCCATTCTTGTCTGTGTTCAACTGCAGATCGTTCAAATCGTTCTGTGGTACCTGGACTCAGGCTGTTCCAAGCATATGACTAGAGACCGGTCACGGCTCATGAACTTCGTGAGTAAATTCATTGGGACTGTTAGATTCGGGAACGATCATTTCGGTGCAATTATGGGTTATGGAGATTATGATGTCGGTGATAGTGTTATCTCCAGGGTATATTACGTAGAAGGTCTTGGTCATAACTTATTCTCTGTCGCCAATTACGTGATTCGATCGGAAGTGGCCTTGAAAAACATACTTGTTTCGTTAGAGAACTTGATGGTAAAGAACTTTTAAGAGGAACTCGTGGTTCAAATCTATACACCATCTCTATCGAAGATATGATAAAGTCTTCTCCAATTTGCTTGTTGTCAAAGGCTTCGAAAACAAAGTCATGGTTATGGCATCGTCGTCTCAATCACTTGAACTTCGACACCATCAATGATCTCTCCAGAAAGGACTTAGTTGTAGGTTTACCTAGACTAAAGTATGAAAAAAGATCATCTTTGTTCAGCATGCCAATTGGGAAAAAGCAAGAAGTATGCCCACAAACCCAAACCTACAAACTCCGTTACAGAAGTTCTTCATATAATTCACATGGATTTATGTGAACCCATGAGAGTGCAGAATATCTTTGGGAAGAAATATGTGTTAGTTGTGGTTGATGATTACTCTCGATTCACCCGGGTTAAGTTCCTAAGGACAAAGGATGAAACTCCAGATATCATCATCAAACTTATCAAACAGCTGCAGGTTCGACTTAACAAAAATGTCAGAATCATCCGAACAGACAATGGAACTGAGTTTGTTAATAAACAACTTAGTGAGTTTTATGAAAGTGTTGGAATCAGTCATCAAAGAAGTGTTCCACGAACTCCTCAACGAACGGTTGTAGTTGAAAGACGCAATCGAACTCTTGTGGAAGCCGCAAGAACAATGTTGATTTACTCAAAGGTTCCAATGTTTCTACGGGCTGAAGCCATTGCCACTGCATGCTACACTCAAAATCGATCCCTAATTCACACTGCTCATGGAAAAACTCCATATGAACTTGTCCACAATAGAAAACCTAATCTCTCATTCCTTCGTGTGTTTGGTGCATTGTGTTATCCAACTAATGATGGCCAAGACTTAGGCAAACTTAAAGCTAAAGCGGACATTGGAGTATTTGTAGGATATGCACCAAACAAAAAGGGATACCGAATCTACAACAAAAGAACCCGAAATATCATGGAAACAATTCACGTTACGTTCGATGAGCGGACCGGTCCAATGGCTCCAGGACAACCCAGTTCTGGACCCGCATCCTCAAGTAGTCCCATCAGTTCTACTCTTGTTTTCGACTCCTCGCCATCAACTCCTTATGAACCTACTTCGGAAGATGACTTGAAGAAACTGTTTGATACAATGTTTGATGAACACTATGAGCCAACAGCTAATGATCTGTCAATCCCATCATCAGAGGCTGCTACCATCCCTGTCAATGAAGTTAACCCCTTCAGTTTCTATGACACTAAGTCAAGAAGCGCCTGCTACTGATCACTCTGTCTCATCAACTAATCATCAATCAACGAGTGTACATCATGGAGATGTTTCTGGCACCCTTGATGGAGAGAATCCCTTTGCTTCTCTTGAAGATGTACTATTTGAAAACATATTTGCTCCTGAATCATCATCAGAACCATCTTCATCAGGAGAAATCGACTCTGCTACTTCAGTCCCTCAACAACAGCCACATGAACACATCAGAAAATGGACACATGATCATCCGTTGGACAACATCATTGGAAACCTCTATCGTCCAGTATCCACACGGAAACAACTTGCAACTGATGCCTTATGGTGCTTCTTCAACTCCGTACTCTCTAAGGTCGAACCAAAGGATGTTAAAACTGCCATGAATGAAGACAGCTAGTTCAATGCCATGCAAGAAGAAATTCATGAGTTTGATCGACTTGATGTATGGGAATTAGTACCTGCTCCAGATTGTGCTATGATCATTGCTCTAAAGTGGATCTTCAAAGTGAAACTTGATGAGAATGGTGATGTTTTAAGGAACAAGGTTCGATTGGTTGCAAAAGGATATCGTCAAGAGGAGGGTATTGACTTTGAAAAATCATTTGCTCCTGTTGCTCGTATCGAAGCGATCAGAATCTTCTTGGCTAATGCTGCAAGTACGAACATGGTGGTATATCAGATGGATGTAAAGACGACGTTTCTTAACGGAGATCTTAAAGAAGTCGTATACGTCAACCAACCTGAAGGCTTTGTGAATCCAGAACATCCTACTCACGTCTATCGTTTGAAGAAGGCTCTTTATGGTTTAAAGCAAGCTCCAAGGGCATGGTATGATACGCTATCAATGTTTCTTCTATCCACTGGATTCAAAGGGAGCAGATTGATGCGACATTGTTCACCGAAAGTCGGCAAACATTTAATTCACATTCAAATATATGTTGATGATATTATATTTGCCTCAACTGACCCCAATGAATGTGATCGTTTTCAAATGAAATGGGTTCCAAATTTCAAATGTCAATGATGGGACAAATGTCATTTTTCTTGGGATTACAAATTTCACAAAGTCCCGGAGGCATTTTTATTAATCAATCTAAATATGCAAATGAGATTTTAAAGAAATTTGGATTTGATTCTTGTGACCTGTTGACACTCCCATGATAGAGCGTACTAAACTAGATGAGGACCACAGGGGATCATGGTAGACCAAACAAAATATCGTAGCATGATCGGATCCCGATGTATCTCACCCGATGAGACCAGATATTTTATTCGCTGTATGCATGTGTGCTAGATATCATGCCAAGCCTACTAAAAAGCACCTTGAAGCGGTTAAAAGGGTCTTTCGGTATCTCCAAGGAACCATTAACATGGGTCTTTGGTATCCGAAGGACACCGGTATGTCACTAACGCCTATGCAGATCTTGATCATGCAGGGATGTCAAGATACACGTCGAAATGCGTCTGGAGGTGCTCAAATTTTGGGTGATAAGCTTGTGAGCTGGTCTTCAAAGAAGCAAATGAGTACTTCTATTTCCTCTACAGAGGCTGAATACATAGCCATGTCATCTTGTTGTGCTCAAATCCTATGGATGAGATCTCAATCAACTAACTATGGCTTTGAATTCAACAAAATCCCTCTGTACTGTGATAATAAAAGTGCTATTGCTCTCTCATGCAACAACGTACAACACTCAAGAGCAAAGCATATCGACATTCGACATCATTTCATCAGGGAACAAGTGGAAAAAGGTGTGGTGGAACTCTATTTTGTGAGGACTGAATACCAATTAGCATACATCTTCACCAAAGCTCTTCCTAGAGAACGTTTTGAGTTTATCCTTCCACGTCTTGGTCTAAAGAGTCTACAACCGGAAACACTCAAGCGTCTTCAAGAGGAAGACGAGGAGTAAAGGACTTTATTCATCTATCTCTTGTATATATTTATTCAATATATATATATATATATATATATATATATATATATATACATATACATATATATATATATATATACAAAACTTGAAAAACCCTCAAAAAGAAAATATAAAATTATAAAATTCTCTAAAATCCATAAAAATTTGAAAAAAAAATCTTGAAAAATTCCAAAAAATATTGTTATTTTGTCATGCTTTTCCTTATTCGATATCATCTACGGACTTTGTGTTGACATTCAAAGAATGTCACGGGTCTTTAGATGTTCTTCGAATGTACATAGTTTTTGTAAAAAAAAAATAAATAAAATAATAATGAGGCAGAGAAAAATAGTGGTTTATTATCATTTCAGGCAGTAACCCGGTTTTAAAAGTAAAGAACAGAGTCATGCTTTATCTTATTTTACAAATCTCATGCTCTGATTCTTAAAAATGTGTGTCATCAAAAAGACAAATATTTCTCTTTCCAAATATATTTCCGTCTAATGATTCTTCTGAAAAATATTTGCCATCTAATGAAAACTAAATTGCTGTGAAAATTCCTTGTACTTTATTATTCGTGTAAATCAATTGTGCTTATCATCTGTCAAAATCTCTTTCTCTCAATCAACAACTTGTGTCATTGATTGAGGGGGAGAATGATTTTATTCAAATTTAAAAGGTTATTTTGAAAGGCCATTTTTCAAACAATTGAAAAGTAAATGAGCAAGGTTTATTGTTGAACAATCAAAAAGAATAATGTTTTATTCAGTTGATTCAAAACCTTTGCTAATGTTATGTTTTCAAAAGACAATTATGCATGTTAAATCAATGGAGTTTAAAGTCTGAAAATCTGATCCTTATCAGTTAAAAAGTTTTTTTTCAAAAGCAAGTCACTATTCTCCTCAAAAGCTCTCAAAATTTAATTTAAATCAATAAGAGATCAAATCTCTCAAAGGATTTGGAAAGTGTGATCGGGGGAGAATTTATGATTTAAATTAGATTTAAACTGATAACTTGATGACTGGTTTTATAAGTGTCTAGCAAGCTTTCCTCCCCACATGTGCCAAACGATTTCAAATTTTCCATGCACATGTTGAGGGGGAGCATCTATTTTAAACCACAAAGATTTGAAACGTGATCAATTTATTTCAATGTGTAGTCTTTTCCTAATATGTGCAAAACATTTTCAAATTTCTATGCACATATGGAGGGGGAGCAACTATTTTGAAAACCACTGTCGTTATATAACTACTCTTAGATGCAAGCCAATCCCTCAAAGATGAAAATTATTTCCATTACAAAATGATGATTGATGCACATGTTGAGGGGGAGCTCTTGTTCTAAAAATAAAAAACAACTCAGGTACAAAATGCTTTGATAATATATCACAAGTATCTGGATTGATTTTAAAATGGTTTTCAATTGGTTCCAATGGCAGACGAACAATACCAAATAGACCGACCAACTTTACATTATGTATGATGATATAAGGATGATGAGGTTAGGTATTTGTTCCCATGATCCGCCAGAACCGGAGGGATCTACCCAGGGACAATCCACTAGATAGTGTAGAAGTCCTTAGGAATGATGAAAAAAAGGAGAAATGTGAGATATGGGAAGAGTGCGGACTGAGACAGAGCTAGTACTGGAATAAACCCAACAAGGTTCTAGTTATGAAGTCTCGGTAAGCAGAAGGGGTTGAAGAATGAAAAAGAATTGAATGTGAAAAGGGTGAAAATAAATAGCCCTCCGATAATTCAACCTTAGGGCAGAAAACGGGTTCAATTCATATACTACTGGTGGTTACTAAGGTAACACTGGTATTGAAGACAAGACGTCATGGACCCAGTGACGCACTGCACTACAACTTCCCAAACCACTCAAGTTCCTCTTAAAAGGACTTGTTTCATTCTCACGGGGAACCGACATTATCTATCGACTTTCTCTTAGAGATTATTGATTTTGAAGAAGGAGACCCTCTCCCTAGTCTCCGGCATAGGAACTAAATATGCACAATTGAGTCTAGAGCCACGAGATCATTAAATAAATCTCATTAGGACACTGTCAATGAAGACTCTCTGTTTCACACAATGTGGAAAGAGAGATTATATCCTATGAGTCCTACGCATTATCCTTGTGGTATTGCCAGAACATCCGAGTGATACGAAAAAATTCACGATGAAGATGGAAATCCTTCTAGAGCCAACATCAAACAAGCTCTTGGTGGGTGACATGTGAGGTCTTGCAAAAGATCAAGCCATGTGACAACTGAACAGAAACAATGGGGCGATTCAATCGTCTGAATCAATCCTGGTTCAGGTTATGGATTGACGGATAACTTTGAAAAACCGGTCGTTGTGCTTAAAATTCTTTTCTTTGGCACATCGACTGTGTACTAATATTTCAAAATAAAAGGTGTTTATGATTGATAATTGATCTTTATCAAAACCTTCGTTGTATTGCAAAAACAATTTCTATTGAGCGATACACGATTGTTTTTCAAATCTCTTTTCATCAATTAGTGAATGAAAATTAGCTGGTTCACTCACTCCGTGTTGTCTTCTTTGAGACGTTCCGGTTTGAGAACAGCTAGAGCAGCTGGGAAACCCTGTCAAGGAAATTCTTCGGAATCTTACCTAATCACAGGCAGTACTTGTACTGATCAACGGGGAACCGTGGGCCGTGTACCTCAATTCAAAGAAAGTGATCAAAGACACTTTCGTGCACTTTATTGCTAACTGTTGTATACAGGTACGCCCGACGTTTGCAGCTGATCAGAATGAAGCAGTCAATCCATATCCGCATGCTCACACTACACAGTCATCTCTAAAGAAATCATGATAAGTGCATCAACGACTCTGATAGTTTCACTCCATGCTTCTGCTATGCTGCTGCAAATATCATGATCCAGTAAAAGCTTCCGCTACTCTGATAAGAATATATCATGATCCAGTAAAAGCTTCCACTACTCTGATGAGAATATATCATGATCCAGAATGTGAGCATGTCGGTCCAAATGTCACAACATCACATAATACCAACACCACAATGGAAGAGTCAGAGATTCATGTTAGTTGATGATCTCAATCTTTGGCTCAAAACTCTTCATCACGTGGATCAGTTAAAGACCTCCACTCGAATCTATCAAAACATGCAGATCATGAAGAATCAATGACTACGGGCTACTGAGCAAAGAACTTAATCAAGAATCCTAGAACAATCTAATGTAATATCTGCTTGTATTCGTTGTAAATTGAGGTGACCTCCCTTAGGGGGAGATTGTTAGGAATTAGAAAATTCAGTCGTTAAAGAGTCGGTCACCTCAAGTATATGTATTCGATAGAAAGCTCGTAGTCGTAGTCAAGTTATGTTAGTAAGTAGTATGTTAAGTAACTCCGTGGAGGACGGACGGGTCTTTACCCATGTATGCCGATCCACGGCGTAGGTGGCGTTTAATTGTAAGACACTATAAATACCCTCTACCTCCCAAGGTAGAGGGTTGGAGCTTCAATACCATTTTTCTTTGTTTCACATAGTTCCCAACTCTCTTCTCTTTCTCTCTCTAGAACTTTCTCTCTCTAAACTAACTTGAACGCCCCATTGTGATTATGGTTTAGTGTGTTTGTGAAATCTTATATCTTACAAATTTCTTTGTCTTAGTATCCTAATAAAATAACTCAAGATTTTAACACTTTCATTCACAATGATTGATGTGCTTTAGTTGACTTCAGCTCTCCTGCAACTACAAATTAGAATTTTAAGTTTTTATGTTTATTTCTTATATAACTCAACAAAATAAAGAGTCAGAAACCATTACCAGATATTCAGATATTCATATAGTGAACTAACCACGTTGAATACCTTGGTTGCTCTTCCCGTATATCTGATTAAAAGAAGTAAAAAGGTGTGCATGAAGTTGCAATCTGAATAATCAGATATTCATGTAGTAAACTAATCACATTGAATAAGAAAACATCCTTCATAGTGAACTATGGGGAATAGAGAAGCATATGATCAAAATAAGATTTGTGTATTACTGATAGACTCACCCAACTGAGTAGCATTGTGCATCAATAGTTTTCTGCCAAATGAAAGTTTCTTCTTGCTGAGCTATAAATATCCAACAAATTTTTCGGACAAATTCTTCAATAGGGTTGGCCATGCTTCCCTTCTTTGTATTTAATGAACGTCCATGAAAAAAAAAGTAGCCACCAGGCTTAGGTTTTCGGTCAACTTCAATAAGTAACAATCCATCTGATTCATGAAAAAATTGTTAATACTATACTTTTATGCTAATTATAAGGTGTAATGGGTTAGGAGAAATATCACCCAACAGGAAACAGACCACAATAAGCCGATCATATGAAGTCAAACAGACAGTCATGAGTTTTTATGAGAGCAAATGAGCTCCAAAGCCACCAAATCCGCAACCAATATCAAGTACTATGCGCACCTGTACATAGCATTAACATGAATCAGACCCAAGGCGTAGTATAAGATCAGCATCAACTGGTATAAGGATCCATAAAATGCAGTGAAAAAAAATACTTGATAACATCAAATTATCCTGAATATTAAGTGTCAATTTCCCCCGATTATGCTTGTAATTTATATCATTTATATGGATTTACGCTTGTTTTCCATTATATTTCACTTTCAGGTAAATTACGAGCATTGGAGCTAAAGAGACGCGGAATTGGAGAATTATTAAAGATTTATCATAGTATGCTCACTTTGAAGAAGTTACGGCGTAACTCATCTCTCACATTACGCCGTAACTAAAGCGTGACTCAGAAAGCCAACTTATCAGGAGATTACAGCGTAACTCTCTCTAAAGATTACGACGTAACTATATTAGGTCAAATGAGGATCCGCGCCGCTGATAATTACGCCGTACCTCGTGCATAAACTAAGGCGTAACCAAGAATTATTGAAGAATACGGCGTAACCACTTCTAAGGTTACGTCGTAACCAGCAGATCTAGTGCAATTTGCGAAGAATTAGATGATTACGGCGTAACTATTCTATTAGTTACGCCGTAACCAAGATCTGGCCTATAAATACCCCACGATTTCCAGTATTTCAAATCATCCCATTTCACACACCACAACTAAAGAACGTGGGAAGAAGCCAAAGGCAGGTCTTGAGGAGCATACGGAGCTATCTCCAAGGGAGAAATCACTCCCCTACGATAAGCATTAGCATTTTATCTTTTCTTTACTTTCGATTCATGTATTTCGTAACATTAAATATTGAATTGATTTGTATGGTTAATATGAGCGGCTAAGCACCTCTTGGTGCTGGCCTAGTTATGATTCCTTAATTGTTTTGTTTGTGTTTACATTACTTCCGTATAATTATTTCTAAGTGTATGCATGCATAGTTTATTGGTAGCTACCCTTGTTTTGGTAGTTTTGAATGGCGGTAGAGGCTAGTTGCTTAGGAGATATGACCAACTGACCCTAAGTGAGTCGACTGAGACGGGAAGGGTAAGATATGACCAACTGACGACCCTTTCTACTTGTGCGATTTGACCAACTGATCACCTATCGTTTGGATGAACTTAAGAATTAGGGGGTGAGTGTTTAAGTTGCTAACGCCCGGGCACTCACTATTATAAGTCTAGCATGTAGCGGAACTTTATGACTCGGCTTAAAGGACCAGGAACAACTGGACTTATGAGGGGACACCTGACTTCTCCAGTGGTCGCATCTTTGCTGATAGGTTAGGGCGAATTGACCAAATGATGTCCTCTCGACTTTGACCCCACATGAAGTAATTGGAAGTAATTAGACGTAGACATTACTAGCTAGGATGAATTAACTAGGTTAGCACCACTCTCCTCTATTGATCACAACCTTTGCCTTTAATTGCTTTTATCTGCTTTAGTAGTTTATTAGTTAAATCGATATCAAAACCATCTTAAAATCTGTGACACCTAGACTTAGTATTTATCCAACACACATAGCTCTTGGGACGACCTCGGTTTTACCAAATACTACACTACACACGACCGATTACACTGCCCGTTAGTGTATTAGGGTAGACCATAAGTATAACGAGACATTATAAATATTAAAACCTGGTCAGTAAAACTTGCATCAAGTTTTTGGCGCCGCCGCCGGGGAGTTAAATTAGGATTGCTATTAAGTCTTTCATTTTTGTTTTAAATTTCTCAAATTCTCACGATCACTTTTCAAGTTTTCAGGTACCATGGAAGTTTTTAACATTGATGACCTCACTCTTGAGGAATATTTGGCGTTGACAAGAGCAGAACAAGGGCCGGGTCTCGTAAGACCGGCAATTGGAGCTGATGTCCGTTTCGAAATTAAAGACCAATTTATGAGGGAGCTTCGTGCTAACCCTTTTTCTGGAAACAGGGACGAAGATGCGTATGAGCACGTTGAAAATGTCTTATACCCGCAAGCCTTTTCAACATTCCAGGTGTGTCTCATGACGCTGTTATGCTAAGGGTATTCCCCATGACTCTTACTGGGGCTGCCAGAAGATGGATCGAAAGATTACCCGCCGAGGCAGTGAATACTTAGGCTCTACTAAAGAAGCACTTCATCCAGAGGTATTGCCCTCCGTCGAAGATTTCTAACCAGCTCTTGGAAATCCATAATTTCAAGCAAGAAGACGATGAAACGTTGTATCAAGCCTGGGATAGATACAACGATCTCCTGTACAAATGTCCTACACATGATCTAAACAACCATCAAAAAGTCAACATCTTCTACAAAGGAATCAACGTGACTACAGGACAGATGCTGGACTATTTAGGACCGATCCCAAACATGACTTCTACTTTAGCAATTGAAGCCATTCAGAAAATGGCCGATCACTCCCAAAAATGGCATGATGGAGGAAGCAAAAGAAACCAAGGCGGAAGTTTTGACGAAATTGCAGCCATCGCTAGCAAAATTGAAAATCTAAGTCGAGATATGCTAAAAGTCAGATAAACCGTTCATGCCATCCAAGTGGGGTGTGAAAGCTGTGGGGGAGGACATCTCACCAAGAATTGTCCTCACGTTAACGAAGAAAACATAATCAAAGAATCTAAATATGGAGAAAATCGACCGTTTTACAGAGATAATCAGAATAGTAACGGGTATCGTGGAAATTACAACCGTGGGCCTTATGGAGAAAGAAAGCCCAACCTTGAAGAAACCATAAACAAGTTCCTGGAAAATTCAGCCCAAAGACAAAAGGAACAAGATGAGTGGCTAAAAGAATTCTAGGAAAACACTGACAGAAGTCTTTCCAATCACGACACAACCCTAAAAAAACCTTGAATCCATGGTAGAAAAGCTTAGTGAGAAGGTAAGGATGAATAACACTAAACCGAAAGGATCAAAACCCACAATGGAATGTAAAGTCATTTTGTGATAATGACTCGAAGATACTGAGCTAATTCTCACATCAGAAGATTCGGATTCGGTGAAAATTCCGTTGACGATCGAGTTACGCCGTTACACTGTCTAAAGAGTTACGACGTAACTATGTTTTTGACAGCGATCGTGGGGTTATGAAAGATATTGATAAGGATGACTCAAGCGAGTTACGCCAGTAACCAAACATCACATTACGGCGTAACGGGATACATGGGCAGACAAATTTCGAAGTGGACAAATCAGAACACGGTAATTAACGGATGGTCCCACGACATTAATTTATGCCCTCTGCCCCCATCTAAAAAGAAATATCACTGGTGCAAAAAGATACCCGTAGCTAAGGAATTTGGGGACTATGATCTATGGGCTTCGTGTGACCCTAGAAATGAAATTTGCGATGGAGAAAGCGATAAAGATAGGGTCAAAAATAAAAAATTCATGTGCGCTGCATATACTGATGAAGAAAGATTGGAAAAACTCTCTTTCGAGGAAGAAGAGGAGCCACCTATCACTCACTGGTGTACTCTGATAATCATAACTGACAATGAATCCACATGAGCATGGCCTACGTGCGACCCTTTCCGCGAGTATTGCAACGGTGGTGGTAGCTTAAAGTAAGAAGAATGGACGTGCCCTCACGAGCTTGAAAGCTATAATATCAAATTCGGAGATTTGACATTTGATGATTGGTACGCGATACAATTCGGGAATGCTAAAATTAACCCGAATCTTCTTAAAAAGCTCAAGATTGATTACGAGGATCATCTTCAAAAAAGGGAATTGGTTAATGATGACATCTACTGCGTAGAAGATCCTTTAAGCAGAACTGATAAAGCCCGAAGTCATTGGTGTGAAAAGGTAAAATCTCCTGGGGAAGTCTTATGGGCATCATGCAACCCTTATGATGATAAATGTAATGGGGGAAGCAGCTTAAATAGAATGGGAGAGAATGAATTCTTTTGGACCTCAACAAACGATAAAGAAAGGACAAGATTGCCTTGGTTAGACAACTTGGGATTTGACAGTTGGGTAAAGATCAAGTATGGACAAGTAGATGCATTAACAAAAGAAAAGATTTAGAAAGAATACATGAGTGAAGAAAATCCTAACGACGAGAATCCTAACAACTTAAGTGATATAACAATTGAGGATGCCAAAGAGTCGGTAAGAAATGAGAAGGAAGAATGCAAGCGTGTGCTGGTGGGAGATTTGCTCGACGAGGAATGGTTTAAAGGCACCGAGTCTGACGACGATCACATAGAGGGGATTTTAGATTACCTTGAGTTGCAAGGAAATGAGGAATTTACTGACCCCGATGATGAAGCATATGAGCAAAGGAGATGTAAACTCCTTGGCATTTCGTATAAGAGGCCGCCACCAATTATAGCCGAAAAATATGAGTTTACTAGATACCACTTGGGGCCGGATGAAAATCCTTGCAAAATTCGGAAGATCGAAACTAAATAATACCTCCGCACTGCCACAAATATCGCTTGGGTCAGACACAACTTAATGAAGGACATGGAGGAAGTTGGCCAAGTTCAAAGGCCACCATAAAGCCCCG
The DNA here is from genome assembly GCA_910596185.1 of Chrysanthemum makinoi. NCBI lineage: Eukaryota > Viridiplantae > Streptophyta > Magnoliopsida > Asterales > Asteraceae > Chrysanthemum > Chrysanthemum makinoi. The sequence goes on from OU343218.1 coordinate 164,141,602, forward strand.
AGGCTTTGAGTCTAACTTAAAGACTCATAAATAAAGAAAAGTGCTCTTTCGGGAGACAACCCGAATTATCCCTTTCTTTTGTTTTATTTCCATTTCTGTTGGGTTTTGTGTTTTTAACAATCTTTGCAGGAAACGAAGAGTGATTGCTGCTGCAGCATGCTGATCTGACTATAGTTATGGCGTAACTCATCTCAATGGTTACGCCGTAACAAACCCCTTGCAGCAGAATTTTGGATGCATTACCAATTACGGTGTAATCCCATCTCAGTGGTTACGCCGTAGCTACACTCTTGCAGCGTATGCCAGGTTTTGCCTAGTTACGGCGTAACTCCTTATAAGAGTTACGACGTAACTACCCTCTGCTTTACTTCTTTCATTTTAAACACAATAACCTTGTATTAGTATTTTAAATGAACTTTGTGGGTGTGTTCCCTGTAAACCCTCACGAGACTTCACTCGTCCACTTGGGACACCAAGTGGTTTAAAAGGCTTGTTGCATATGCTAAATGCAACCGTGATTCCTACGAAAGTGAGTTAGGTTTGTTTTTCATTTTTCATTTTTTCTTTTTAGAATTATGCTTATCGGTAGTGTGATTTCAGGGATTGAAGTTTGCTCGTGGATGCTTATACGAAGGCACGACTCTTTTGTTGGGTTCAGTAAATACCCAAACCCCTTAATCTAGGATTTGAATAGAAAATAGCCCAAGTATTTAATCCGTTAACACTAATCAGGTCACTGAGTGCATAGCCTCTCAGTGAGTCATCTTCGGGATACCCAAGACGCAGGCGAAGGAGTCTCTCTACTCAGTAAGGCGGAACTTAATGGGTGAAGACTGAGTCAAGAAGAAGATGATGGATTCAGTGAGTGATGACAATAACTCACAATCCCTAAGATTCCGCTCCAACTTCTTACACTGAAGACAAACTGAAGTAGAAGACTGAAGGATGTAAAGACCGAAGAAAGAGCGGGACAAGGCAGGAAAGTTTGAATCAGATAAGACAAAGTCCTTATCAACCAAAGTCAACTTTCCTTGAATGGCAAAAGATCAGGCTCAGTGTCATCACCGAGTTTAGGAAAGTAGTCTTGTCTCTTACCTAGAATAGTCTTTGTAAACAGAGACAAAATACATCAATATTTTGTCTTCTGTATGATGTCAGGTTGTCACTTAGGAAAGAGTCAAATATCATACATGTATAAATAGCATAAGAGATGGAGTGAAAAGGTTAAGCTTGTGAATTGTAAAACACACATACACGCAAGCCATCTTTTCACTCCTCCAAATACAACTTAGTTCCTGAGATAGCTCAGTGAGCTCTAAGAGTTGTGCTCAGACTTAGCCTTAGCTTAGAGAGGAATCACCCAACTTTGTCATTTCAATCCCAAGTACTATTCCGCAAGTACTTGGGTAACGTATTCTTTGTTGAATTATTTCTAATAAGAATATGACGTTGAAAATTACTAAGTGTGTTTTCTTTATGTTAATTTCAGTCATAGTTCAATTTTAACTTGTTAAACTGTTTTAAACGATAGTGAACGGGGAACAACAAGTGGTATCAGAGCAAGGCTAATTATAAAACTCATTTTTTTGGCCGCTCTAAAAGTTTTTAAATTAGGATCCTTAATGGTTGAAATTGATGTACCCCAACTAGTCGATAAAAAGGGTGGAGCTTATTCAGTTGTTGCCCCTAGACTTGAAGTTGGCAAATTCAACAAATGGAAAAAGCGAATGCTTTGCTATTTGATTGGGATGGAACCTTATTATATTAAGTGTATAAATGAAGGTCCATTTATCCCAAAGACTTCTGAAGGGTTGCCCAAACCTGAAGCTCAGTGGACCCAGGATGAAAGGAGAGTGGTCAACCAGGACCAAAGACTCAAAAGTATCATAATATCTTGTCTTCCCGACGATATTATGGAGTGCTGATATAAGTCGTAGTCTTGCTAAGCAAACACAGGATGACCTAGTTCATATTCATGAAGGACCATCTGATACCAAGGAAAACAGGATAATGGACTTGAAACTTGAGTATAACACCTTCAGGGCTAAGGACTCAAAAACTCTCTCTCAAACTTACACTAGATACAAAACTCTTTTAAATGAACTTTCAAATGATGGTGTTAAGTTGTCTAAGCATGAAATCAATGTTGGTTTTGTAAACAGTCTCCCTGAGAAGTGGTTGAATTTCTCAGGGACTCAGGAATGCTAATCATATCCAAAATCTTGAGCTTCAATTTATGGGAAATTTGTCTATGAGGAAAACCTCATCAACAGACGATACGCTGACTTAAAGAAGTCTCAGGAAGTCAAGAAGTCCCTGACCACTACCTCATCACCAATATCAACTGCTTTCTTTTCTAACAATGTAGTTCAAGATTTTCAAGAAAACTCATGATGAGCGATGAGATCAAGTGAAGAGTACCTAAATGACTGAATCTGAATTTCAGGAAAGGGCACTCCTTGCTAATTCTCGAAGGGTTATAAAAAGAAACAAAGGTTTTTCAACTGCTAAAGCAACTGAACGAATGCTATAAGTGTCATAAAAGAGGACATTTTGCAAAAGATTTTTTCAAAAACTACTTACGAACCCTCTTACAAACCATCGAGGATCCAATCAGGTCTTGAGGTTTTAGCAAATTTTAACCAAAAATCTATCAGTCTCATCAAAATGTTCAAAACAAATCTGATCTTAACAAAACCATTGATTATGAAGCTAAGTATAAGAAAGCAAAAGCTAAGCTTGCATTTCTTGAGGCCATCCCTCGAAACAACAAAAATTGTTCAAGTGGGGGTAAGAACAAAGGCCTTGTTCTTTGAAACCTTTGACTGGATGAAGAGCCAATCTCATCGGATGATGAAATGGTACATGTCAGTGCTCTAATGGCTCTCTCAGAAGAAGACAAGCTAGCTGTCGGGAAGAATCATGCTAGGAATGGGGAATGGGTCAACATCACAATGAAGAAGGTAAACACTTTACTTTCTATGGATGATGACTCTGATTGGCAGTCTTATATGAATTATCTAAATGTTGACCTTAAGTTTGTAGAAGAGCAAAGACTGAATCTTTTTTCTAAGTACAACAAGTTAAGTTTTGAATTGAATAAGTGTAGAGATGAATTGCTTATTTTAAAACAAGCTAAGCTTGAGGTCGTCACTTTGCAAATTCAAAACACCGAACTAGTTAAAAGAAATCAGAATCTTCAAGATGAACTTAAAAAGGCAAATGATGTTCTTAAAAGTTGGACCGCTAAGAATCCGGGTCTTTGATCTTGGGAGCCCCAAGTAGCAAAAAGAGAGTTATAGGTGAAGATCATCTCCCTGACTCTCTCAACAAAGACCAGTCTCCTAATCCATTTGTGTCTGGTGGCATGATTACAAGTATGTTGGTGATTCCAGTTCAGTGAATGGATTGAACGAGTCAATCCCGAGAGTAAGCTTCCAAACTTCGATTCTGGAAGGATTCTAGAGCATGAAAGTCAAGCTCTAAAGAGCATGCTTGGACTCCCCCGATGTGCCCAGTGGTACTGAACACATCTCTGAGTCAAGCGAATCTCAAGCACCGCTTCCACCACTGAAACCTCTTCAGGTGCTTTGCTCCAAGCTCGAGCTTACTCCACTACAATTCAATCCTCATTCACCAAAAGAAAGGTCCGGACTTGGTAGAACCATCCTACAAAGACAAGCAAAACTAATCCAACAAGAGTCTACTCCTACTGAAACCTCATCATCTCTGTCCCCACCGGTTTTCAAGTGACCAAATCCAGCCCTGAACTTGTGAGGAAGCTTAGAAAAAATGGAATCCATTGAAAAGGTCCCGAACCAATCAAGGAGACAAAGTCGCTTCCTCCAGGTTCCTCAAAGTCTAAGTCAACCTCCAAAAACAAACAAAAGTGTGAGATGTGTCATTACACCACCCATACCACAAACTGCTATAGAATTCTTTTTGCATGATCTGCAAAAGGATGATCACAGACAGCAGATCATCCACAGATGATGCAGACAAGCAAACTATACCAAAGTTGGTCATCAAGGTATGCTTCATCCTCTAAAAGCTGCTCCAAAGAATAGAGCAAAACCTTTTCCTCTCTGCCCTCATTGTGGGTTCAATGATCATCATCAGGATGATTGTCTCATGAATACATGCTGTGATATATGCGGTAATCCAGCTCATGAGACATCCCAACATGACAAAAGATATCATTCATGCAAGGAGAAATTCCAAACAACCAAGAGTCACCGAGTCATCCTCGGCCTCTAAATGCAAAACCTGTGGTAGCACCATGCACACAACTATTGACCATGAATCGATTGCTAAGTTCAAAGAGACCTTGAGATCCAAGCCCACTGGTAAGTGGGTCACGAAGAGAAACTAATTCAGTTTACTACTTGTGCAAAGACATGCCGGGAGCCTATCGGCATCTAGACAGTGCATGCTCAAGAAGCATGACTGGTGTGAAGGAATATCTGCACAAGTATGTAAAGGAACCAGGACCCAAGGTAGTATTTGGTGATAACTCATCATGTCCCACTGAAGGTTATGGTTCAAGAACTGCAATGGAATAGTTTTCTCTAGAATAGCCTATGTCAACGGTCTCAAATACAATCTCATCGTGTGTCAACTATGTGATGAAAAATTCATTGTACAATTCAATGATAAACAAGGTACCATTTTTAATGCCAACAAGGAAGTTGTGTTGATAGCTCCTAGGAGAGATGATGTCTATGTGCTTGACATGTCAACTCTCTCCCAAGATGGAACTTGTCTCTTTGCTAAAGCCACTGAAACTATCAATTGGTCGTGGGCATAAGAGACTTTCACAATTAAACTTCAAAAACCTCAACAACTTGGCAAAACAAAACAAGGTCCTTGGCTTGCCATCACTGGTCTTTGCAAAAGACAAACCATGCTCGCACTGTGAAAAGGGTAAACACCACAGAGCATCATTCAAAACCAAACAAAATTTCTCCATCAAAAGTGCTTTCACCTCTGCACATGGATCTCTTTGGACTGTCAGTCCGATCAATCCAAAGATGAGAAGTATACACTCGTCATTGTTGATGAGTTCTCAAGATACACTTGGGTATACTTTCTTTCCAAAAGAGTCTAGCGGTGATACAATAATGTCATTCATCGGAAGATTGAAAACCAGAATGACATAATCAGTTAAACAAATCCGAACCGACAATGGCACCGAGTTCAGAAATCATGAGCTTGAGAGTTTCTGTGATGAAAAAGGAATTTCTCAAAATTTCTCATCTCCTTATACCCCTGAACAAAATGGGGTTGCTGAAAGGAAAACAGAACTCTCATTGAGGCTGCTAGAACTATGTTAAATGGCTCAGCCCTCTCAAAACATTTCGAAGCAGTCAAAACCGCCTGTTACACCCAAAACAGGTCAATCATTGTCAAAAGACATAATAAAACCCCATATGAGATCTTCAAAGGTAGACTTCCCGACTTCAGCTATTTTCATGTGTTTGGATGTCCTGTGTTCATTCACAACCACAAGGATCATCTAGGAAAATTTGATGCAAAAGCTGATGATGGATATTTTTTAGGATACTCACTGATCTCCAAAGCCTTCAGGGTTTTAACACAAGGAGACAACAAGTTGAGGAAACCTTTCATGTCACCTTTGATGAAATCACTGAAAGCATCAAGTTCACCAACACCTCAGTGGAGGAAATAGGAATTGATAACTCATCAAGATATCCTCCTGATGAGTACAACACTGAACTCAATTCCTCATATCAAGGCGATGCTGACATCTCATATTTTGTCTTACCCCACAACCTACCTCAACCAACCATCAATGAGTTCATTGAAAATCAGTCTGTCCCTGCTGGGATATGTAACAATGATCCAAATGATCGAGAACGTAAACTCATGTCCCTCAACCTGATCAAGACATCTCTACAGATGTTCTAAATGATTCTGTGGCCCTTGCACCTGAAATCATACCGGACTCCCATGACATCTTCAAGCTCGACCCCAAACCACAAAGTAAGTGGACAAGATCTCGGGACATTGAGCTTGTAAACATCATTGGGAACCCAGAGGGTATGCTCACTAGAAGCATGGCTGCTAGTCTAACCAGCCGCCAATGAATGTCTATATGCTGATTACCTATCAGGCATTGAACCCAAAAGTGTCACTGAAGCTCTAAAATACCCAAGCCGGGTTCGGCTATGCAAGAAGAACTACAACAATTTGATAAAAACAAGGTCATGACCTTGATCAAATGTCCTCAGGATGTCGTAGTCATAGGAATGAAGTGGGTTTTCGAAACAAAACCATGAAAATGGCATTGTAATTAAAAACAAAGCCAGACTTGTAGCCAAAGGTTACAGTCAACAAGAAGGCATTGACTATGATGAGACATTTGCTCTGTTGCAAGAATGGAAGCCATCGGGATCTTCCTTGCTTATGCAACATACATGAACTTCGGGGTCTACCAAATGGATGTTAAAAGTGCATTCTTAAATGGTGATCTCAAGGAAGATGTGTATGTTCAAGCAACCACCAGGCTTTGAGAGTAGTTAATTCCCTGACTATGTCCGCAAGCTTGACAAAGCTCTTTATGGACTTAAACAAGCTCCTGGGCATGGTATGAAACTCTCTCAGCCTTCTTGATACAAAACAAGTTTGTCAGAGGAAAGATAGACAACACACTATTTGTCTATAGAACCCAACAGGATGTGATACTAGTCCAAGTGTATGTTGATGATATCATCTTTGGCTCAACAAACTACAAACTTTGCAAACAGTTTGAAAACCTAATGACAAAGAAGTTTGAAATGAGCATGATGGGGGAACTCACTTACTTTCTTGGACTACAAATCAGGCAAACTGATAAAGGTATATCCATCAGTCCAAGAGAAATACACCAGAAATCTCTTGAAAAAATATGAGATATTTGACTATGCCTCAGTAAAGACACCAATGGTTCCACCTAACAACCTTGGGCCGATCTCACCGGCAAATCAGTCAATCAAACTCATTTCGGGGATTGTTGGCTCACTAATGTATCTAACCGCTACTAGACCAGACATACAATTTTCAGTCTGTCTAATAGCAAGATATCAGTCCAATCCCAAAGAATCCCACCTCACTGCAGCCAAAAGAATACTCAGGTACTGAAAGGAACCCCAAACCTTGGACTATATTATCCAATATGCTCAGAGTTTGATCTCAAGGGTTACTCGATTCGATTATCTTTGGGTCGCAACATGGATAGAAAAAGTACCTCGGGGTCTGTCAATTTCTTGGAGGAAAACTAGTGTGTTGGAGTGCAAAGAAGCAACAATCGTGGATATGTCCTCACCGAGTGAATATGTAGCTGCAGCAGGGATGTGCCAATGTATTATGGATGAAAAGTCAACTCCTGACTATGACATCCATTACAAAATGGTGCCCATCTTCTGTGACAACACTAGTGCAATTGCAATCTCCAACAACCCTGTTCTCCACCAAAGAACCAAACACATAGATATCAGATATCACTTCATCAAGGACCACATAATGAAAGGAGACATAGAACTTCATTTCATCCCTACTGAATATCAACTGCTGATATCTTCACCAAACCCTTGATGAACCTACCTTCAGGAGACTGAAAGCTGAATTGGGAATGCTTGACATTGAAAGTCAAGTATCAGAAAACCAATCTCAGTAAGGTCTCTAAAATGGTTCATCTTCCCTGAAAATCCAAAATAAACCTCTCACTGAATGAGTAAGACTCATTCAGGGTCCCTGACACTTGACAAAGAGCATTGAATGAGTAACTAATGGTCCAAGTATCAGTTACTTTAATGTCCTAGGTTGGTAACTATGCCAATTTAATAAAGGAATATATGTCTCTTTGTCTTACTGTCATCCCACTTGGCATTTAATGCCTCTCTCACAAAAATATCAAATTGATATTTTAATCACTGCAAAAGTGCACTTTTTACTGTGCACGCAATTTCCCTTGAAAATCGGGATTTTTTCTGCGGGTAATGGAGTGGTAGCATTAAATGGGAAATTCAAAAGTCTTTCAAAAACCTTCTCTTAGTTTTTCCATTTGTGCACAAAACACCCCTCTTATCACTCTATAAATACCCTCTTCTCAAACACAATCAACACACACAAATCTTTTCTGCAATTAAACTCTGTCAAAATCATTTCAAAAATTTCAAAACATTTGTGTGTGCTCAAAATCTCTTTTGGAAAACCTTGTAAACATTCACAAAAGTTTTTCTCACAAACTAGAGAGATCTAAACATTTCGATTGTTCTTGCCAAACATTTTTAAACCCTAAAAATTTCTTTAATAGATATGGCTAGAACACAATCTCTCCAGTTTGCTTCTCAGTGGGTAGGGGATCTCACAAACGTTGAATTCAAAACAAACAATGTCATAGGTAATTTTAAATACCCTAAAAATGTCCCAACCTATAAAGACATTGTAAAATTTTTGTTCAACTGCCCACTCAAAACGGCCTTTGTAAAATGTCCTCAAGTAGTGTACCCAAACTACCTTAGGGAGTTTTGGGCTACTGCTAAAGCCTTTGACCCGACACCTTCAACTGATGAGAATAACCTTAGACCACTCAGGGAGTATCTCATCAGGTTCAGTCTTAATGGGGGGCAACAATATACCCTGGATTTCAAAACCTTTTGCACTTCAACAGGGTTAGATTACAACAAAGGTGTTTATGTCGCCCATCCCAACCTTCCACAGTTGAAGGATGGGTTAAAACAAATCGTTTTGGATCCCACATTTTTGGACAGGACCCAGTCACTAAAAGTTCATTCCCCGTGGCTTGGAGGATCTTTTTCACTTTTGTGATTCAGGTCCTCGGCGGGAACCACTCATCCACTGAGCAAGGTTAACTCCATTCAGGTTGATGATGGCATACTTCCGATGAATGGGGTCAATAGGAGAGATCATTTACAGATCTTGTAACAAAGCTCTGAGCAAAACTAGGACGAAGTATATTTCGTATCCTAGGTTTGTCTCTTGTGCTTTACAATCGTTGTTGGGTGCCAATTATACTCAGGATGAAAAATTTGGAAATTTACCTGGCATCCTGAGTCCTTCAAACTTTCAAAAGGACCCATCCCTTGTCACACCTATAGAATTGACGGCCTATATGGTTGCTGTAAACAACTGGAGGGATCGGTGTCTCCAAACCCTGCTCTTAAAAAAAAAGGGGAAGTATCGACGTGGGACTAAGACTAAACCAAAGTCCGGGGCCTGAGGCTTCAGGAGCACCGCCTAAGAGGCACAAAAGGCCGAGACCAAAAGACACCCACTGACCAGGGCAACAACCACCCCGTGACAACGAAGGACACCGATACATCACAGTCAGTGCCCTTGGTCACACCTACTACTCCCCAAGATCCGAGGAGGAAACAAACAACCCGGTAGGGGCGCCTTCCACAACGCCTGATGACATTAGCAAATCAAAGCCTTTGTCTGAGGGCACACCGATCGATCCCAAAGACTCAGAGGGAATCAAACAACCCGCTGATAGGGATACAACATTCACGACTCGCTAAAGGCACTGGGAACGCCCCACCGGTGTCTCAGGGTCATGGGGGACAAAGACTACGGAGGAAAGAAACAACCGCCGATACGGAACCCAAAACCAATCCTGACTCAGAAGACAGGGAAACTCCCACCAGTGTCCGAGGGGTCCACGAGGGACAAAACTCGGAGGGATCAATACCACCACGATATGGAACCCATTCCCACTCCCTTGTTAACGGTTGCTGAGGTTCTTGAATTGCTACAATCTGATGATGACCTTCTGAAAGTGATGATGAAATCTTATCACCGGAGAAGAAATGGACACTGAGGTTCAAGCTGAACAAGAACCTCAGCCTGATCCACAGGAGCATACTAAATCACCAGATGCTAGCTGCGCAATGATGACTCCTCTTCATCCACTGATGAATTTGCCAGATTTGATAATATTCTCCCACTCACAGAAAGACGCTCATTCAGTGGATCACCAAAGCATCAAGAAGGTTATATTCGGGGTCACGACACATTATGGGAGCAACACTGCGAGGCTGCTGCGAGTTATCTTGATCTAAAGGCTGAAGTACATGGTTTGGATGAAAATGTTCATGAGCATAGAGATCTGATGTATGACAACATTCACCGACCGGATGAAAACATGGCTAAATTCCTCAAACATCTTCAGGGTGTAGGAACCACGATAGATGAAATCCGAGAGTTTGTCAAAGAAGACCCAGCACTCAACTCTAAAGTGCTGGAGGCTACTGAGGCGCACTTGAAACAATCCTCAAACCTCACTGAACTGCTCAACATGCTCAAGTCTGCAAATGTTCAGGGTCTTCCATCCTCAGTCCAGTCTCTTCAAGCTACATTGGACTCTATAAATACGCAGGTGACTGCTTTAACTCGGGCCTCGTCTTCTATGGCTTGGAATCTTGGTCCACGAATGACGGCCTTGGAATTATCTCATGCGAACTTGGATGCAAAGGTCACCTGGTCTTCAAGCGAGATACTTCAGGACATAAAGGCCATGATGACCAAATCTATCAGGCCTTCAAAGGTCAATCCGGTCAGTCCCCTCCAGCACCTACTCCAACTCTTGCCCTCACCGACGCCTACGGCAACAGTTGAGGGGAGAATATTGCTGAAGAAACTCCTCTTCACACGAGGAGGAGCGAAGACCACCGATCTCAGGCCGGCTCAAACATCATCATCATCAGCACCAGTCTCTGCAGGTACCAATCTCATCACTACCACCTCCAGCAACAACAACACTAACAGTCTTAGCACCAATCATGACAACAACACCTCCCATCATTGCATCATCTTCCTCAGGAAAAAGCAAGGGCAAAAGCATACCGACAACTACTGAACAGAGAGGATTCCCTACAAAATCGGTGACACGAATATCTCTTCACTCAACAGCTAACGAAACACCTTGCTAAAGAAGAGAAAATTGAAACAAGGCGAGGATGAAAAGACAAAGGAGGCACTGACCAAAGTGATTGCCGAAGAAGGCGAAAATGTGGGAATAGATGCAAGCAAGCTCAAAAAGTCAGGCGGAAGAAGTTCATGGAAGCTCAGGTCGCTCAAATGGCTGCAATGAGAGCTCAGTATGAAGAAAAGAAAGAAAAGCTGACTCTCAGCAAAACAGAATTAAAGAATATAACTGGACAATGACCAGTAGAAGGCTTCCTGAAAAAAATCACTGATGTCAAAATCATTCCCAACACCAAACCGTTGGCTATGAATTTCTACAGAGGGGATGACAAAAGACACGTTGAAGTTCATGATCCATTAAAATTCGGTGACTTTGGGATCACTGAACTTGATGAACTTGGTCCGATCATTGGAAAGAAGCAAAACAAGGTGGTCAAGGAGTTGATGAAGATGCTTAGCAAAAGATATGAAAGGCTAAGGGAAGCACCAACCCAACTGAGAATTAAGCTGCCTTGACGCACCTCAAGGATCTCAACCACAAGCTTCCACTGGCAAAAGGAAAAGAGTTGATTTCCAACCGAGATCAAAGTACTGGCCTTGAATGCAACAGAAAACTGCCTGAGGGAGTAAAGTTTGTAAACTGTCTAGTGATTGAAGAGCCAGAAAGAGGGCTATTCCACATTGATGTCTACGGGAACCCTGCATTTCAAAGATGGAGTGACATTGATCGCCGTGGAGTGGCGCAATGATCAGACTATATTCTGTGGCCTCTCGGATCCAATCCCCAAGCAAACGTCGGGTTCGTCAAGACCGAATGCCAAGATCGAGACCATCCGACAGGGAACACTCATCACCAAGAAAGTGAAGCTTGAAGCCTGGGTATCCATCCGGATTGACATCATTTTGTTTTATCTTTTGTACTAGTGATAGGAACTATGTAATCGATCAATAAACGATGTATGTTTTATTCATTTACTGTGTTCCTTATTGTATTCATTAGTACATTCAGTGTAAGAAGAAGCCTCTTGCTCACTTACACTGATCAACCACTTAGGCTATTTGTATATCCAAATAGGGGAATTGTTGGGTTCAATAAACACCCAAACCCCTTAATCTAGGATTTGAATAGAAAATAGCCCAAGTATTTAATCCGTTAACACTAATCAGTCACGATCTCAGTGAGTCATCTTGAGGATACCCACGATGCGAAGGAGTCTCTCCACCTCGCAAGTATGGAACTTAATGGGTGAAAACTGAGTCAAGAAGAAGATGATGGATTCAGTGAGTGATGACAATAACTCATTGAATCCCTAAGACTCCTCTCCAACTTCTTACACTGAAGACAAACTGAAGTAGAAGACTGAAGGATGTAAAGACTGAAGAAAGAGCGGACAAGGAGGAAAGTTTGAATCATATAAGACGAAGTCCTTATCAACCAAAGTCAACTTTCCCTGAATGGCAAAGATCGAGGCTCGGTCATCACGAGTTTAGGAAAGTAATCTTGTCTCTTACCTAGAATAGTCTTTGTAAACAGAGACAAAATACATCAAGTATTTTGTCTTCGTATGATGTCGGTTGTCACTTAGGAAAGAGTCAAATATCATACATGTATAAATAGCATAAGAGATAGAGTGAAAAGGTTAAGCTTGTGAATTGTAAAAACACACATACACACAAGCCAACTTTTCACTCCTCCAAATACAACTTAGTTCCTGAGATAGCTCAGTGAGCTCTAAGAGTTGTGCTCGGACTTAGCTGAGCTTAGAGGAATCACCCAACCTTGTCATTTCAATCCCAAGTACTATTCCGCAAGTACTTGGGTAACGTATTCTTTGTTGAATTATTTCTAATAAGAATATGACGTTGAAAATTACTAAGTGTGTTTTCTTTATGTTAATTTCAGTCATAGTTCACTTTTAACTTGTTAAACTGTTTTAAACGATAGTGAACGGGGAACAACATCTTTTTCGTGGGCCTTCTTTATTTTTGGAGCAAATTTCAGGGAAGTTCTCGCTCTAATTCTACTTTTCTCTTCACCTTTATTTAACGTTTAGTACAAAAAAGACTTTGTACAATTCAAGTGGGGGGACGGGAGTAGAATTGTCTCTTGAACTTTATTTTGCCCTCGTTTTTCTAGTTTATTTTGAAATATTATGCCATTTTTAAAATTTTGACATGTTTTTCTTAACCTAACTAGATTAGACCTTAGCCTAGCACATACAACCCTTGATATTATATGGTGAGATTATCCTTATTCGTTTCCAATATTTTACCCTAAATCCACCAAATTATGAGTGTGCCGGTAGCTTGTAAACTTTAGAACTTAGCATTTGCGTCATTTCGAGACCATAGACGAGGTATGTTGAGTTAGCTCGATGTATTTGGACTTTTCAATTTAAGAAGGCAGTATTATAGGATTATCACCCAAATAGCCTACCATTGTGTGTCTATCGATTAGCCACCTCGACTTCTCGACCCCCATGTGAAACCCTTTTGTTGCACTCACCTTTAGTGCAAGATACCCCTAGATACACCCATCTGAGCCATTCCTTTCATTTTGTTAACCCAATATATTGTTTCGATACACCTATACACCTTAGCCTACCCTGTAGTCTTTATTTGTGATTGGGAAGTCATCATTTGCCTAAGTTCAAGGTTCAAGTGGAAAGGTTCGGGAATCACGCTTTCGTCGACGACATATTCTTAAAGATCATTGAAGACCCCCCGAATTCCCATTGTTCATCTCAAGTGTGGGGATATTATGTTTAGTTGTTATGTTTATGTTGAAAAAAAAAAGTGATTCGGAAAAAAAAAAGTTATGTTATTCAGTTTATTGTAAAGTGCGATGTTATAAGCAATATGTTATGAGCTTTATATAGATTTAGTATCGAGGAGGCCACCTCGGTCACATTTGAAGATTGGAGTTGGTAATTGCGCCAACAGTTGAAGAAAAGGTAGTGTGCCCATCTCGACGTCCTCTAATGACACATCTACCTAGTATTTCATGATCCGGTTTCTTAACTTCAAAGCTTGAACTTTGGGCAGACGGTAAGTGGTGATGACTTGGTTATAGATTTAGACTAAATGGCTTGATTTTTATTTTACACCATTTATATATCCCATGTCTTATCCTACCCTTTAGTCATGAAACGTGTCTAGGTGATGTAGCGAGCAATCTTTGGTGTCTTGGCCATGGATTTGGTCATGTATCATTGATTTTGTCCACTTCGTCGTGACATGTTAGTAATGACGAGTAACCCTTAACCTTTGTCGTGTCTACCCATATTGCCTTCGAAAATTGTTTAGCCCTTAACTCTAGTGGTGGAGATTTGTGTAACCGCCAAGCTTATGATAGAATACATGCTATGACTGTGCGATTGAGTGATCACCCCGAAATTGACACTTAAAATAGTTGAGAGATTTGAGTGTTTCGTTCCCATTTCATGAGGTGTTCGGCTTTATTTTATTCTAGCATAAGGGATTTGTAAACTTATATTTTCTAGGTTATGGGAGATATCTTTTTAAAATCTTTCTAATAAGGTCTACTTGAGGGCAAGTAGAGTTCAAGTGGGGGGATATTTGATAACATCAAATTATCCTGAATATTAAGTGTCAATTTCCTCCGATAATGCTTGTAATTTATATCATTTATATGGATTTACGCTTGTTTTCAATTATATTCCACTTTCAGGTAAATTATGAGCATTGGAACTAAAGAGACGCGGAATTGGAGAATTATTAAAGATTTATCATAGTATGCTCACTTTGAAGAAGTTACGGCGTAACTCATCTCTCACATTACGCCGTAACTAAAGCGTGACTCAGAAAGCCAACTTATCAGGAGATTACGGCGTAACTCTCTCTAAAGATTACGACGTAACTATATTAGGTTAAATGAGGATCCGCGCCGCTGATAATTACGCCGTAACTCGTGCATAAACTACGGCGTAACCAAGAATTATTAAAGAATACGGCGTAATCACTTCAAAGGTTACGCCGTAACCAGCAGATCTAGTGCAATTTACGAAGAATTAGATGATTACGGTGTAACTATTCTATTAGTTACGCTGTAACCAAGATCTGGCCTATAAATACCCCACGATTTTCAGCATTTTAAATCATCCCATTTCACACACCACAACCAAAGAACGTGGGAAGAAGCCAAAGGCAGGTCTAGAGGAGCATACAGAGCTATCTCCAAGGGAGAAATCACTCCTCTACGATAAGCATTAGCATTTTATCTTTTCTTTACTTTCGATACATGTATTTCGTAACATTAAATATTGAATTGATTTGTATGGTTAATATGAGCGGCTAAGCACCTCTTGGTGCTGGCCTAGTTATTATTCCTTAATTGTTTTGTTTACGTTTACATTACTTCCGTATAATTATTTCTAAGTGTATGCATGCATAGTTTATTGGTAGATACCCTTGTTTCGGTAGTTTTGAATGGCGGTAGAGGCTAGTTGCTTAGGAGATATGACCAACTGACCCTAAGTGAGTAGACTGAGACGGGAAGGGTAAGATATGACCAACGGACGACCCTTTCTACTTGTGCGATTTGACCAACCGATCACCTATCGTTTGGATGAACTTAAGAATTAGGGGGTGAGTGTTTAAGTTGCTAACGCCCGGGCACTCACTATTATAAGTCTAGCATGTAGCGGAACTTTATGACTCGGCTTAAAGGACCAGGAACAACTGGACTTATGAGGGGACACCTGACTTCTCCAGTGGTCGCATCTTTGCTGATAGGTTAGGGCGAATTGACCAAATGATGTCCTCTCGACTTTGACCCCACATGAAGTAATTGGAAGTAATTAGACGTAGACATTACTAGCTAGGATGAATAACTAGGTTAGCACCACTCTCCTCTATTGATCACAACCTTTGCCTTTAATTGCTTTTATCTGCTTTAGTAGTTTATTAGTTAAATCGATATCAAAACCATCTTAAAATTTGTGACACCTATACTTAGTATTAATCCAACACACATAGCTCTTGGGACGACCTCGGTTTTACCGAATACTATACTACACACGACCGGGTACACTGCCCGTTAGTGTATTAGGGTAGACCATAGGTATAACGAGACATTATAGATATTAAAACCTGGTCAGTATAACCTGCATCAATACTATATGTCAATACTTACACCGACTTAATGAAATTCCACATTACTCCCCAATCCTATCATCTCTGCAACCTGATGATAGTAATCTTTGACGCCAACAAACATTAACCCATCATCTGAGTGAAAAGAAATATGGTTTTCTCATCGACATGTTTAGACTTTGATACAGCTACTTCAGAAGATTTAACTTTAGACCCAATACAAGGCATCCTGTGAATGGTTCAAGAATATAAGCATATGAAAGCTACTGTACTGTCACCCTTGAAAAATATTTATATTCATCTATGATGGTCTTTGTTACAACCTTCATAAGAATGAATATCGTTATGTTATATTCAAATCCATATATTTTTCTCTAATACATTAAAGGAAGTCATATAACAATACAATTTGGAAAATATTGGGCTGTAAATGTTTAGATGACCTGTTTGAGGAATAAAAAGGAAAGTATTTGGATCATAAACACAATAGTTGAAAAAAAAAGGTAATTCTTTCTCATAAACGTTTTTCTGTTGTGGTGGATGTAATATTGGTGGTGGTTGTTCCATTTGCATACATATCAAAGTTAGAATATTGTATTATCGACATTGCAAGTTGACCCTCTCTGCTTGTGCTTTTGCTAATTCTGCTTAGAGCTCACTTACTTGCTTTCGAAGGTGACAAATTGTGCCTCAGAACCATACACGGGGTCTCTAGCCTTGCACTTGCTTCGTACACCATGCTACTAACAACATCTGCTCTGTGATATTCAGGAATTTCCTATAAAGACATCACACCATCAAGTCATCAACTGCATTATTCAGATGAAAAAAATACAGGTAACTCAGTAGTTCATAGAGCATGACGGTTGTTAATTAATAAAACTACTAAAACTACTTCAGTTCATATCTAAAAAATTGCGACACTATTATTTTCAAAAGGTAACATGAAGTCTTTCAACTACCCAAATATATGACAAAATTCTAAAAACCAACACTCCAGAATCCGCACGCAGTATATAACTTTCACCCTTTCATAAGTTATAGCTTGAGTTACGTGAATTAAATTAGAAGCGTCATTCACAAGCCTAGAAATCTTGTTGGTTTTTTAAAAATAATTAAAAAATGGTTGCCCAAAACCAAGTCCATTAGATGTACCCTTATTTGACGTGGCCATACAAACATGTGTATTAGTATACTTCACTAATTGAGCAAGATGAAACTATCTTTTGCACAGTACCGACCAATATGAGTACTACCTCAACTGAAACAATGGTTCGTTGCTACTTATCACGGGCAGCTAATAGATGAGCCAGAGTGACCTGTAGAGGAACGCAACTTTATACATGAATAAGATAATTTATGCCCATCTTGATTCTCAGATGAGCAATTAGACCAGCTAATATTTTCAAGCATATTAACAACTACGTAATAGTTTCCTCTAATAAATAGTTAAGGAAAAGAACAATCACATAATGTATCCATAAATGCATATCTGAAAACCGGATTTGCAACTTGAGGTGTCATCCCATCACCAGATTTCTCATACTTGCTTAAGCATTCTCGCAATGGTAAGTGTAATCCCCATACGTCTGCATGGCATGCCTACAAAGAAAGAGGTTGCAAATGAAAAAAATCATACTTGTAACAGAAATTTCTTCTTGTAAATCAATAATTACATGTTGAAAATGAAAAACAAATGCATTGTCATAACAAAAACAATTAAAATACGTATTTGATTAATGATTGAAGATAACTAACCAGTAACTCCAAAAAAAACCACAGAAAACATAAGAATCCATACAATATTTTTCATATTGTTGATGAATAACACATTATGTGCCATAATATAAAATTAGGGTTTGATTATGGATCCTATTTGGGGGGAATTGGATAAATGGAATTGGGGGAACTAATCATATGATTTATGATATGCATTCTAGTTTAACAAACGGGATGTGGTGATTTTGTTTGCGTATGTTCTAAAAGTTTAGATACATATTTCAATTATGTTGACATGAATATTTGTTCAAGGCAATACTTTAGAAACTGATGGGGAGTTAATGATGTGAGGGAAAGTAGGAGATCGGACGGTGGAGGGATTTTTGGGGAGTGAAATGCCAGATGTCAATTTTTTAGAGTTTTTAGGGGAGATGAGATTCAAACAAACTCTCCTTTATATAGAGTAGCGATATCTTGTAAAGTATATATTTATGAAAATGTTTGTATCATTAATATTGTTTATAACACTTGTCTCACATAGATAGAAGATCTAAATAAAAGAATGCTTATAATGTAAAGAAAACTTACATGTTTAAGCAATCATTTCGAGTTATCCATGAAAAGTATAATAATTAACATACTAATATATTTGTCTTAAAAAAAAATTCTGATTTTTACAAAAAACCGTTTTTTACTTTTGTGGTTAATTTTATTTAAAATAATTCAAAATTTATTTAGATTGGTTCTCGAAACACTCTTACAATATAGTAATAGTTTTGGAACTTTGTAGTTTTGCAAGCATTTTAACATCATATTCATTTATATGTGCATTTTTGCATTAAAACTATACTAATTAAAAAAGAAATAATAAATGAAGCATTAAAATGTTGTGGAAGATAAATTAATAAAAGCTATGTATTGTGTACATTATGCATTAAAATTTGTAATGCTTAAAAAAGACATTAATGACATCTTAAAAAAATTAAGAGAGAGAATACTAAATGCTTTATAAGTAGTATAGATGATGCAACATATTTTTAAGACATCATAGAAAATAGTAAGCAAGTAAGCAACCATGTAAGAATTATATTTTATTTTCTTTTATTAAAAAATAAATAAATAAATAAATCCATGCATAATCTACAGAGTATAATCGGCGAAGAGTAGTCAACAATTTGTTAATTACACAACCTCACTTGATATGAGTAAACTGAGGATAAAGAAATGCATTAATTTGTTTGATTAGAAATATAATATTTGATACGCATAAGTTAACAAAAAGTGATAAAGACATGATATACTCCGTAAACGAATAATAATTTGTTCCCCCCGACTAGCGTTAAGTACGGATTATTAAATGTATTTCCTGATTCATAAAAAGATTTTCCATCTAGAGAGTCCACTCTCGCTGTCCTTAAAGTACTTTAAAAGCCAAATAGGTAAATAAGATACATAGGATGTTTATTAGAACTTATTTAGAGTAGGCAAAAAGTAATCAAAATATTTAGATTTAAATTTACTGAATTGTAGTATAAGGTATCTAACTATCTACAAAAATGACAGTGGTTCATTTTCCTTATTTGATTTCTAGTAGTACTTTTATGAAACTTGTTATTTGCTAACTAAAATGTTAATTTTTTCATGTCGAATGCATGCCCATACTAGTTGCAACAAATAGAAAATTCCATATCTTTATTTATTGATTTTAAGGGCATTGTTTTGGCTTTAATGACACATAAGTATAAAGGTAATGAGAAAGGATTTCACCTAATATGACAACAATAATCTTCAGGCTTGATATCCAAATCCACAAAAGGCACCATCCTGATTGACATTATGTGAAAATAAGCTAATAAAATCTGCAAAGGTTTTCTCCCTGTTTTTCATTTATTTTCACTCAATTTCGACCGCTTTTCTTTCATGTTTGCAGGGACACTATCAATATATCAGATCAAAGTACATAATGCATTAATATATAGTTACCATAGTTTTAGATGATTAGATCACAGGTTTATGTTAGGAGATATATTTGTGGTCTTACGTATCATCACACATACGTAACATTCAGGGTCTTATCGTGATCTTCGGTGGCCCATGCTACCACAGAAAAGCTCTTAAACACACACAAAATACATATGTATCAATAGTGCATGAACTAATTAAACTCGAGCCTCGTATTGTGTACATGTATAATAGAAGTTCATGAAGTTTTGTGGCCTTCGGCAAGCGCGCGATGGCTCTGTGCAATTGCATCGCGCCTACACTTCCCTAAAGACGGGCGTGGTAATATTGTTAAACTTACTGCAATGCAACCTACTCAGATTTTTTGCTTTTAAGCACAACTATATAGCAAGTGGAAATTTCTTTATATGCATATCCGTATGAACTTTATGAAAGTATCTACTTAAAAGATAATGCACTGATAAAACTTTTGAAGAGAAAAAGGTTAGGAAGAGAAAAAGGTTATGTAAAGTAGATGAAACTTTATAAAAGGATGGTTTGTGCATGAGAAAAAGAAGACCGTCTTAATTGAACTTGACTCGATTTAATTTTGCAAAGTCTTTAGCTGCTTTGTGATGGAATATAATATTCAATCAACATGAATTCGTAACTAAATAAAGGTCATAAAAATAGGTTAAGAAAGCATGTTTCACGATCACATTCATAATATCAAAGCCAAATGCCGAAACTTGAATATGCCTATTGAGATTCACGAGTCTATTTGCAAGCTTTAAATTACAACGATCAACAACCATTGCCGCCGGCATCATCACTCGCTACCTCCTGCACATCACCCCCACTGTCCCTGGCCTTCGTTGTCACTATCATGTTGTAATCAAGAGATTTTACTATTTGAAGTAAAAACATGGGTAAAAACATGGTGCGTACAAATGAACGGATGATATCAGATTCTTAGTTGAATTATTCATTTTGACGTACTTATAGTTTAACCCACACAAATATCTAAAAAACACGAGTGACGTGACCAAACTGAAGTAAACAAATTATATGTGCTTTTGTGGCTTTATATAGTTCATGCCTTTTTTTTCCAAAAACTTTGATGTGTTTAATGTTTATAATATTGTTGAGTACAGTTATATTGTTGGCTTAGTGTTGTCGGGTTCATAATTAGTGAAAAAAAGGTTAAATCGAGTAACGTAACATGTACCTAAACATCATCGTTGGACCAAATGATCCCAAACATTAGATGCTAACTTAAATAACCGAAAAGTTAAGTCAAAAACCGACATGCATTATTTCATAGGAAACTGTTATAACTAATACTACCTCCGTCCCATATTGACTGTCCTGTTTGACTTTTTTAAGTCTTTTTTTGTCAACTTTTACCTTAAATATTTTTGTTTGTGTTATATAATACTTGATAAAAGTTATATCAATAAAAATACAATTAAACCCCCGTTCTATTCATATATTTTCAGATCAAGTATTATATAACACAAATAAAACTATTCAAGGTCAAAGTTGAAAAAGAAAAACTTTGAAAAGTCAAACATGACAGTTAATATGGGACGGAGGGAGTAACAACTTTAGTGAGTGCTAGAAATTTAATATAGTGTTATTTTTAACACATGATTAATATTTGTGTGCCCCATTGATTAGATGGAAAGAGTTTTGTAAACTTTGAACATTTCCATTTGTGTTAAAGTAACGTACATAATTAATGTACTTAGTACAAGCTTTTAAAGACCTGATTAGCCACTTCTTGTTGCCCACGTTCCTAAGGAAACATAGTGGTCGAGACGCGGGCCATGTTAGACACACGTGTGGACTTAGCCTACAAGAATCGTACGTGCTACTTAAGCTATGTTTATTAAAGATACTAACTTTAATGAAAAAAAGAAAGCGACACACAAAAAGGAAAACCAAATTGTTTTGTAGGTTCTTTTGTAAAACAGACGTGGTTTCCTTGTTTTGTAGGTTCTTTTGTAAAACAGACGTGGTTTCCTTGTTCAGATTAACTGGAGAAGGCGAGTTTTTTGACTCAGATATACGCGACTTTGGCGGGTTGATCCTATAATCATTTTTAACCCTCTTTTTGTCACCTTCAAATGTACACAATTAACGAGGTTTTGAACCTTTGAACTCTTGTTTGTGTTGGAAAAATGTTTTCGCAAAATGATTTTTTGCAAATTTTTGACACTATTTAATATATGTAGATGTTATACATATTTATATTTCTTGGTAGCTTTGCGTTCTCCTTGACGAGAGCTTCGCAACAAGCTAAAATATGTCAAAAATAAAGTGGATATGAATGAAATATCGTGTCTTAAAGTGAGACATTTGAAAAAAAAATAGAAAAGTGAGTGTATCCCACATCGCCCAAAACAAGAAATGAAAGCTTGTTTATATAGGAATCTTGATATGAACCTTCATTTTGATTTGTTAATGGGTTCGAAGCTTCTGAACTCGCGCAACCTGCGGACACGAATGCAGCTCCGAAACCTTGCCTACATGCGTATCATTTCTTGGGCAAATATGTTATTATTAATGATAGATTCAGTTTATTAGTCTTGGAGAACAAGACAAATTTACGCTATAAATATAGTCATTGTCTCATTCAGTTTTGATCATCCAGAAAAACGCAACTCATACCAGACGAGTTCCAGCAGTTCATCGATCAGAAACGCACTTTGCTTCCGTGATCTTTCAGGAAAATTTTGTCAAGTCCGGATGTACAACAACTTTGGACGTTGTACCCTGAGAAACAGACGACAAATCTGTTTTAAAGAAATCGTGTTAAACACGAGTCTCGACACTCCTTTATTGCTTTTATTTTCTTATCGTTACATAATGTTTGTCTTCTACTTTTACTCCTTGCTGTCTGTTATTTAATTTTCTGTCATTTAATTACTGTTAATTTTATTATTGATACTTGAAATCTGATTATATTAATTAAAGTGTACATCATTTCTCACATTTTGAACTTTGAAGGTTCTTTTGCGTTTATATATAAGTTAACCGTATCCTAAAACAGATGAAGTATATCTTGTTCAGATAGTCTGATAAATTGATAAACAAACACGCAGTATATTATATCAACATATGTTTTACAAAAACCAAGAAAAGAAGCAAAATCGAAAAACAAATTGAATTTGGAATTCTTGATGTTAAGTTCTCGATGATCATCAACTTTATTCAGTCAAGATATCGTACTCCCTCCGTCCCAAATTATAAGTCCAGTTTGACTTATTGACTCAAACTTTGACTTTAAATATTTTCGTTTGTATTATATAATACTTGATGAAAATTAGACCAAATGAAACTACATTTAAAACACAACCCATTTTTATATTTTGCATCAAGTATTATATACTACGTAATACAAACAAAAATATTTAAAGTCAAAGTTTGAGTCAAAAAGTCAAACTGGACTTATAATTTGGGACGGAGGTAGTAATTCACAAGGAAGGGAAAAAAAAAAGACTTATTTGTTTATTTATTTATAAATCATCATCAATTCAATAAAAAGCTAGCATTTACTTACACAAAGCTGGAAAAAAGGGGAAGACCATAAAATCTATAGTCGAAGTACCCGTGCATATGCAAATGGTGCATGCTATATGCTTAAGACTTAATAATTACCACTTGGTGTCACTTTACGTGCAAAACGTCAATTTCCCATAAGCAACAAAAACGAAAAAGTCACTTAACACATGTATATTTTTTAATGTTGAAAAGTAAATATTATTTAACCAATGAATCAACGATCTTTGTGCAATCGAATCTGTTTAAGACTTTCGAGAATCAACATCGTCATTAATGTCTTGATTTTATTTGTTTCTTTTAAGTGATTTTGTCTTTTGATCAAGATATGTCGTGAAACACGATTTCAGTTGACATGTTGTAAGTGGAACAAATTAAATCAAGTGAAAAAGAAGGGCACCGGTGTGAGTCTGACGGTTTGATGAAACAAACTTTCGACTTCAACAATTAATTTAATGGTTTACATGTTTATCTAAACTAGGCGAGTACCCGCGCCTAGCGGCAACGGTTCCTAACGGTAGACAATTAACGATATGCGATATTGTGGTAAGTGTTTCGGTGAAAATATCAAACAGTTGCAATATGTGATAATTCAACTCTAGCAAAAATTCTTAACATGTATCAATTAACATATAAAAATATTTAGTGAGACTAAAAAAGAAAATATTACATCAATTATGAGATACTAACTAATAATGCACGTTACTCGTCGCGTAAAACTTCTTGGTAGACAACATTTGAGGTGTAGACTCCTCCTTTACCGAACTCTTTGACTGGCTTCACTGATACCTTTGTAGTTCTACGTGATACCCGTGCATAGCGACGGGAATCTCTAGCAACAAATAATTATAGTTAATTATAATTGTGCAAAACATATAAATACACCATATTAGTTGAGATTGAAGGTATATTAGTAATTATATTTTCTTATTTTAATAGTTTTAAGCAAAATTATACACTTTATATATATAGTAATTCAAAGATATATATTCTTTATTTATATGAGTAGAGATATTATTTTAGAATGTTAATAGCATTTTTTAGGTTGTCAAAATCTTGTTTCAAATTAGTATTCTTGTTTCAAATTAACATAGTCAACTTATGCATTAAATCAAAACAAATTTTCAATTGTACACATTAAAGCTTGTTGATGAACAATGGTGTTTCAACATTACTCACTTTCTAAATTTTCACAAATTTGGTTCCATTTATTATAGAGATTTAGTTTTTAATTAGTTTTCTTAATGTTGATTGAATAGTCAAACTCACACTCAGTTAACAATACAGATCTCGTACAAAACCTCAAATCAAGTTTCTTACGGAAGAGTACAAGTAATTAAGAATTTACCTTCGAAGAGGATATATATCAAGTAACTTGCCAAGAAACTTGGTCTTCACCTATGAGGTTATATCGTACAATTTTTTTTACAAAACCACCCCTTCTCATCCACCACCACCTCCACTACCACCCTCACCACTAACGAAATGCGCACCATCACCGAGACAAACGACCATAGAAAACCCCACCACCTCCACAAAAGGTTTTTTTATTTTTATTTATTTATTTATTTCTTTATTTTTCATATTTAAAGGTTTTTCTTTTTAGTTTTGAAGTTTTTTTTGATAGATCTAAATCGTTGTTTTATAGATCTATCTTTATTTTTTATACATATATAAACTTTTGAAAGTTTTTATAGTTTTAAAGGTTACAACTTTTTTCTTGATTTTTTTTGCAGCTATCGTCGCTGTGATCTGGTGGCGCAGAGGTGCTTAATGGTGGTGTGTAGTAGTGACAAACAAATAAGTTGATGTCTTTTGTGGGCGCCTAGGAAAAGGATAGCAAAATACAACATATCAGTTTTCATACACATGCTCGAAATTTAAGTCCATTTGGCATATGACGAACGTTTCCACGACCATTACAGCTTGTAGTAGTCAAAACTATAAAGGGAAATCCGGAAAAAAAACACAAAAACTTTAATCACGATATACATCTAATTCGCTATGAATTTTTTAGAGAAACATGTGTTCGTTCATGTTGTTATACAGCTAATTGCTCAAATGGTATACTATGTTACCTTTTCCTACTCAATCTTGCCACTTATCTAATGGTCCTCAGTCACACTAAGTGGTCTCACCAACACAAAATGTGAGCCGCTAATTTCCGACATCACCAACTCTAACAAAACCACCTCCGTTGGTGGTTTGATTTTCAATGAGGGTTCAAAGAAGCCTGTTCACAAAAATTAAAAGGGAAAGATATAAAGTTTTGATGTCATGAACAATTATAACATTTCTTCTAGGACATGTAAACGCTCTTACCAGGTGAGAGTTTTTTCCTGCCATATAACTCTTCGGTCAAGGGGTTTGAAACACAATTATTAACTGCAAGAAGGCTCGTGGGTTGGAATCCGACTATTTTCCCTTCAAATGATAAGACAATCTGACAATTGAGGTCAAATCAGAAAAATAATTATGTAAATAACACAATTGAAATTAGCCTATATTCTTGATGCTGACTAATTTTTGATAAACACCTCAGAGTCTGTTTGATAAAAAAATTGATTTCGTGTTAAGCAAATCAAAGGTCATGCCTGGACATGAGTTTCAATGAAAAATTGACGGTTTGAAAACTGTTTGAATAATGAAAAGTTACCATTTTAACCTTCTGTGTACTTTCTGCTGAATGAAAAATAATAATCGAATGAAATAATGGCTAGATTAAAGCATAGCAATGACAAACGATACAAAACCTGATAGCTTGCATTTTTTTTCCCGGATGCTAGTAACTCTTCGTCGCTTTTACTGGTTGGAGTGAGATTGGGCAAGATGTCTTTATCATTGGAATCAACTTGAATCAATCTTCACATGTATTCGGGGAGTTCGCCTGTTGATACACCACCACCACTTTCTTTTCTTATATCGCCACTCCACCCATAAACAGCTTGAATTTTTTTGACTATTGAAACACATACGTATTCCGACTACAATAAAAAAAACATTAACTATGTATGTATGTATCTATGTATTATGATTAATATGTATTTGCATAACTCCTTTCACACAATCTCTACAGTTATAATATTTATTAATGGATTAAAACTGAAAACCAAAGCTCCTTTGGCCTAACGGGATGTGAGTGACCCATCAACCAAGAGGTTGTTGGTTAAGTCTTAATTGTGACATAGTAGTATTAGGTGTGGATGTGAATATTTGCCTTTAAAGATAAGTGATTAAAACTGAGAAAAGTGAGGAGAAAAATAGCAGCATACCGTAGATGAATCCATGGACCAAAGACAGATAGATCCGGTATGTGGTGATTGAGGCTGGTGATTCCCTCCAAGATGTCTTTGTCCATTGTGAAAACGGGGCATATAAATTCGACCCATCACACTAACAGCAACAATAAAACATCCGCTTATGATGACAGTAGATAGCATTTTCATTTTCAGTGTGGAATTACTTTTCTGCAACAAAGAGATAACCAACAATATAAACATCATCATCTTGAAAGACCCACATGGAATTTAAGTGGTAAAATAAAATATGCATCAACAAAGGAGTAAAATAGAAGAACTTGTCAGATAAGTTCGATTAGAATATATAATGTCAAAGTTGTACCATAAAAGAAACCATGAAATTTGATACATTGTATGGCAATTTCTTATTAGGGAGTGTGAATAGATCCTCATAGTATATAACCAAAATGTTAGCCAAGCAAACTTAATTAATACAAAATTCATCATGAGATAGAAAAGAAAATCAAATATTACCTTTTAATTCGTACATGAAATATTTGTACCATATAAGAAAAAAATTATGCTTTCATCAATAAGTAACTAATGTACATCTTGTAATGCACACCTTTTCCAAGAGACACATATAGAATATATATAGTGATTATTGAATAACTTGAACAAAGGAAGAAAAGGAATACCATTTGCGAGTGGGTAAGAAGAACTGCCCACCTATTTATAGCAGATTCTTTCACCCTTCAAACTTTAAATCCCTCAATTTCTCACTGTCAATTTGTAGTCTATACGCAGGAACATACTCTTAACACATGCACTAAATTCACGACCACCAATTTTATTCTAATTTAGAGACAACCGACCATGGCCACCCGTTAAACTTTAAAGTGGTTTCCTTAGGTTTATAACCTGCTTTCATAGATTTAAACTTTTCAAACAGACTTTTAGCACTTTCAAGTAGGGTGTCATTAAAAAAAACAAAACAAAACTTGTAGGAGTGTATATGATGAAGATTGCAACAGACTTCTAGTGCTCAATACCTGCCAAAGAAGACACCATCACAGAATATAATATAGGCATTAGGGAGTTCTTTATTAAGCTTTTCAATAAATATTTGAAGCATGATCAATAGCAGCCTAAACTAAATATTAGGCAACATAAAGAGCTTAAATTCAAAGTCTTATAGGGAGTTTGGCATTGCGTTTTGAGGGTCATTTCTCCCCTTTGACACTCTGCCACAACAAATTGCCAAAAATAAAAGCCATATCAAGGAATTGCCAATCAACTAAAACCTTTGAAAAAAAAAAGAAAAGATTTATGAAATTACTCAACAAAAATTACCTCAATATTTAGTTGTGGGTTGTGTCGGTAGAAACACTTCCCGGCGGCGGCAACTTTTTCCGGCGAAAAAGCGGCGGCATTGACAAAAACACCAAAATTGTTGATATACATAGATCTATAAAAAAAACATATACATCTACAAATAAAATATATAGATTTATAAAAAAAACCTTCAAAACTTATTGATCAATTAAAAAACTCAAAAGATTACCTCAAAACTTGAAAAAACGTTTTGATTGTCGTAGGTCTTAGTGGTTCCTCTCGGTGGTATCGCTACTGTGGTGGTGGGGTGAATTTCGGTGGTACATTGGTTTCTGTGGTCTTGCAGTCCAATGGTGGTGGCGTCCGGTGGTGGTGGCATTTGAGCCATGGTGTGAGTAGCAGTGGTGGCGGTGGGAATAGGGGGGAAGAGATGAGAGTAATTTGGTAGTTTTGAGATAGGGTTCCGTACGTGTGTGAGAGAGACTTCTGCATACGTTTCACATTTTTATTTTTCTCGCTCATTTGACTTTCAACTTTGCACTTTTTCAACATTTGACTGTAAGAGCTTCAACTTTTCCATTTGACTGTAAGAGCTTCAACTTTTCACTTTTTCAACATTTTCACTTTTCACTTTTCCATTTTATGTAGTATAGATATGTAAAAACCATAGATTTATTGCAAGAGCTTCGGGTACAAGGGCTGATGGCTCAAGCCATCACCCTCGGCGCCACCCTATGGCACGAGACACCACACCGAGGTTGGGCTGGTGGGTCTTGGCTACCAAATACCACTCACGCCGAAGGAATTTTTGTTTTTTTTTTTCTGCTTTGGTGGGTGGGTTTGTTCTTTTGTGATTGTGTCTTGCATTTGTTTTGTGATGTGTTTGTGTTTGTGATGGTTTGTGCTTGCGTTTGGTTTTTTTATTTTTTCTTTTTTGTTGCAGATTTGCGATGGAGAAGATTAAGAAGATGATGTATGTATATCTTTTTTACTTTTTCAGTTTACACCCTTTGTTATTGTTTACTTTTTTATTTTACACCCAAATAGTATATGGCAATCTTTTAAAGAGCTAAAACTTTTCATTGCAACAATGGAAATTAAGAATCTTGTGCAACACTTTTCATTTGATTAATGTACTTTTTTAATTTGATGTCTATTTTTATTTATATAATGTGTTTTTTATTAACGAAATTAAATTTTATTTATATATATTGTTTTACTTAAAAAGAAAAAAAAAAATACAACGGCACCACAAAAACTGGTGTGATGCTAGGGAGGGGGTTTTGGTGCCATAGCGAAAAGTGGTGTTATAGGAAAATAGTGCTGAGGTGGCATCACTTTTTTTCACGACACCACTAACGGCACCAAACGATACCTAGCGCTCTAAGACTTACAGATTTATCAAGTAAAGTTTATGAGTTTAAATTAGTCATAAGTTTAAGAAAGTGAATA
Source organism: Chrysanthemum makinoi (assembly GCA_910596185.1). Taxonomy (NCBI): domain Eukaryota; kingdom Viridiplantae; phylum Streptophyta; class Magnoliopsida; order Asterales; family Asteraceae; genus Chrysanthemum; species Chrysanthemum makinoi. Next base: position 164,170,914 of record OU343218.1, read on the forward strand.
CATGATTTTGATCTAATTATCTACATATGATTTTGATATTGACTACTGAATGTATAATCTCAATTTCATATAGTTTGAATTTCAGTTGTTGTATATAAATTGCAAAAATGAGTTAACTTTGCTAAGAAAAATTAAGGTGTGTTTAGTTGGTAAAAATATTTTGTTTTTTTTTCCAAAAATATTTTATAGAAAAATAAAAAAACTGAAAACTATGTTTAATTACACTTTTTTTGATAAATTTTTTAAAATTAAAATTCTCACTTTTTAAATTTTAACTAAAAAAATAAAAAAAAAAATACCTATCCTTTTTCATTTTTTCTCTCCGATAAAAATAAATAAATAAATAAATAAAATAAATTAAAAAAAATTCAATCTATTATTCAAGTATCTCATTCTAACCATAATCATCATTGATAACATCTACACTTTCCATACTCGTTGTCGCCGCCCACCGTAGCAAAATTCTCAAAAAAATAAATATATAACTCTATATTTGCCTTGTTTACTTGGATGAACGGTATATCTAAAAATAGAAAGAAAAATAAAAGAAGCGGATAAACATCCCTGCTAAATAGCGATAAACAAACACGAAACTTGTATCACATTTGAATAATTATACTAAAAATATGAAATCTTTCATTAATGTTATTAACTTTTAATAAGAATCACAAGTTCACAACACAGTTGAAAAATAAAAGAAGCAGATAAACATCCCTTCTAAATAGCGATAAACAAACACGAAACTTGTTGCACAAGAATTTAACTAGAAACCATTATTTTAAGCGCATTACTAACCACTATACACAGGGCCGTCTCGTTGATTTCGGTGGCCCTGTGCTATAATTATAGGGTGGCCCCTGGACACGAGCAATTAGATATATGAAAAGATCATTTTAGTATAAACAAACTTATTTAGAGTATTTTAGAAGACATTATAAGCGTTTCAATTTTATTAACCTTTTACGATTATCATATTTGTGGGAAGAAAAAACTCAAGACTGACATCACAATAGTATCTTAATTTGCTCTGTGCATTGATATGTCTCAAACTAATACTGTAACTAAGCTATTTATGACAGTAAGAAACAAAAGTGGAATAGTTGAAAACAAAATTTGAGTCACGACTCACGAGGATAAAGAGACTTTGGTGTCTATATTTTTTGGGTCAATATAAGATAACTGGGCTTACAAGAATTTTGGGGCCCTTTCATTTTAGGAGGCCCTGTGCACTTGCACATGTTGCACTCCCTTTGGGCCGGCCTTGACTATACATCAAACAAACAATATTCTAAATCATAAAATACCCGTATCTTTTTTTTATTAAGATTTTTCCAAATACGTTAACATGATAAATTCTTTAATATTAAGCATTTATTTCCAAATCAACAACCTACTATTCTAATCACCAAGTTGATCACCAAAAACATTTCCCATTAACTTTCTATTACAATAGAAAATTTTCAAAAATAATCCATATAGTTTGGCCAAACTGTAAGTTTAGTCATATTCTTTTGAAAGTACACCCGACATCTTTGTAAGAAACTTACAACTGCACTTTTGGTTCTTGACCAGAATTACTAAATTACTCTCATAGAGACCAAAGTAGGGGTGAGCATATCGGATTGTGGACCGGACCGGACCAAACACATTCGGTCTGTTCCTCGATAGTCGATTCGTAGCTTTTGGGCTAAAACTGTCTCGGTCCGGTCTGGTTTTAACCCGATGCTCACCCTCTAGACCAAAGTGAAAGGAAAGACGAAAATGTTATTTTAACAATTTAACTTTAATGAGAGACCAAACGTGTACTTCTAAGTTTCTCACAGGAACAATGAACGCATTTTCGAAAGATTAAAGACTAAACTTCCAATTTACCCAAACTAAGAGGACTATTTTTACAATTGACTCTAAAAAATATTTTCACGTATCAAAATACTACTACACCAACTATTTTAAGCCGTAGAAAATGCAATCAGAAATTTGTTTCTAGCGCACAATCCCCACGCTCCACTCACGCGCCCACACCTTATAAATCCCTCATCACTCACCAATCACCCTTTCAAATTCATTCATTCATTTCCTCTGATTCCAAACCTAACCATTTATAATTTATAAAAAAATGAATCAAAATCAAAATCCCCAAATTGAAAATAATAATGACCTAACCTTTTGCCCTAGCTTCAATTGCTACACATCATCAAATACATCTTCTTCATCTTCAACAGCAGCAGCAGCAGCTATTAAAATCAGCAACTCATTATTACCTCAAGATAATGAAAACGAATTCAATTTCGTTATTGAAGATAATAATAATTCATCATCAACAACAACAGTTTATCCGCTTTTTAACCAAAGCGAAAACAGTTGTGACACGTTACGGAACCTTTTTATAACTGAACGAGAAGATGACACGTCATCATCTGACGAAGAAGATGAAGAAAATGTAAACGAACCTGTGTTTTGTGTGTGGAGGAGTAAAAGTGAGACGTCGTCATCAGTTGCATTAACTAAATGTAAGAAAAGCAGCTCAACTGGATCTGGATCAGGATCAAAACGGTGGCGTATTAGAGATTTATTAAGACGGAGTAATAGTGAAGGTAAAGATCAGCCTCCTATTAATATGTTGCTGAATCAGCATCATAATAATAAAAAAGTTGTTGAGGCTGTTACGAAGCAGAAACGGAATTCAGTTGAAGGTGGCGTCAATAGCGGAAGATCAAAACCGTCTTCACCGTCTGTTCATGAGATTTTTTATGTGCAAAATAGAGCGAAAACTGAAGACGGTAAAAGGAGGTCGTATTTACCCTATAGGCAAGGATTGGTTGGGTTTTTTAGTAATGTTAATGGTAAAGGGAAAAGTTTTCCCTTTTGATTAATTACTGTAGGGGTTCGTTTCTCTAGCAGTTTTATTTGATATCGGTTTATATTTTTAAGCCGTAAAACAAATAAGCTCGTAAGCCATGTAAAAGCTTAAACAAACACTCCTAGATACAATTTTGGTTTTTTAATTTTAATGTGGTGGTGTAATTTGCAAGCATGTGATTTTGCAAATTGATTTATTGTGAATATATTTTATATTAGAATCAGAATCTTGTTTGTGCATGTAGAATACGTATTTGGGATGTACATGTCCTCACGTTGTAGTATTTTTAGAGTTAAAATATCGTATTTGGCGAAACTAGTAGTGGCTATTATTAAGCTATAGCAGTTGGTAGTACTAGTTTGTTTGATAACATACCTATTTTTACAAAATCACATAAAATTAAAAAACCAAAATTGTATCTACTTTTAGTTACAAGTATTTAACACTTTATAATAACGGACGTAAATGTGTTACCAAACAATTTAAGAAAAAAAAAAAAAAAAAAAAAAAAAAACACTACCGCTCACAGCTACTGCTTGTCTCTATTGTCACTGCTAATTTTGCTAAAAATACTCTATGTGAATCAATGTGGAATAAAACCGTAAAAAAGCAATAATTATAGACGCTGATTAAGTTTTATTAATATGAATACTAGTTGTAAATTGACTAAATTCAAATTATTTTTTATCTTCACTATGGTTGGTTGATCACAAAATAGCTAGTTTTGATATACTCGTAAGGATAAAAGACATGAGTAAAGACGGAGAAAAGAGGGGGCAGGGTGGATACTTGGTTATTAGCGAAAAAAATTGTAGTGCAAATTTTTTAAAATATATTTGTGCACTGTAAAGTCGACGGATTTTCTTCAATATGAGAAATGCTTTAAATACTTCCTAAAAGTTAGTATGAACTTTTCGATTCTCGAATTCAAAATTGTTTGTTACTACATAGATTAATCCACATTTTTGCTCAATATCACCTAGCTTGAAATTTCAAGATAGCTTGAAAATGTTGATTCAGCGTGGCTACCATCGAATAAACTATTTGAAGTAAAGTTATATATAGGTGGTCTTTTTGGGGATTTTGAAAGAATAATAAAGATTTTGAGGGTCATGATCTTAAGCATGCTTTTACGAGTTGCGACTCCTAATTCAATTACTTTTCCCACCTTTTATGGAAAAATGGTGGTGTTATTAATCGGGCCTTCTTTAGTTGTTGGGATTAGCAATTAGCTATTAAAATACCAAAGTGGTTGACAATAATTTGATTCAAAATTCACAAATTTATATCCGTTTTTGTACGTATGACCAAATGAGTTCGTAAGGGATTACCAAACACAAAACTCTGCAACAAATATTTAGTAGTGTTATCATTATTTTTACACCATCTAATTGTAAAACATGTCAATGTGGTTCGCTTAAATTTGGCATAGTCTTTTTAACTTCAAAATGCATATGTGGTTCATGGGAAAAAACTCAAAAACCTTTTAATGCAATTATCAGTCTCTCACATGAGAAGGGATGAATTTCGAGAGTTTAGACACAATCCTTAGCAAGAAGACACTTGTACGCCTAAATTTTCCGCAAACATTATACTTGCACTTTCGAAATTATAAAAACTGCGGCCGCAAACCTGCAATTTAACAAACCACATGACAGTTTTTACAATTTACTCCTTATACAAAGTACATACTTTTTTTAATCAGTTTGGTCACCTGATTACAATTAATTTCATCATAAATGTGTTATCGATTCATAATCTCTTTCTTCTCATCCATTTTATATATCAACTTGAAACTGACGCTATAGAAATAAAAATCATTAATATTTTTTGTACGGTTACAACTTTGTGACATTTTATATGCTCAATATGCACCTGCACAACCCATGATCTTTGATTATTTATCGTATGTTGATAAGAAATAACCTTATCCACTTTCGTGTTTATGATGGTCATGAATCCAAACCTCAAAATTTTACATGGTACGTGACAACAGACACAACTTGTTACTCCGAAAAATATAAAATAATTTCACATTAAACTGTAATGCGAATTCCATATGTTGATTCAAAAGTTTTTTTTATTCAGATGGCATCCAATAATTCTAGAAATAGTATGAACAGCATTAAACTTCTATTAATACCTTAGACCCTACAAAAATATTCAGATTACTAGGAGACAATTGAAACATTTCAGGTCGCTGAAATAGCATTTTATTATTTAGAAAGAAACAAAATTTATATATTTGGAATATACATATAACTACATAACAATATTAGTTAGAACACATGATGATTTACGCAATGGAATAATTTATTAAAAAACTCATGAAACCACAAAATAACGTTAGTCAGAACACATTATGGTTTACGCAATGGAATAATCCAAGATAACAAAAATATTTTAAATGAAACTATGAAACATGAAAAGTTAAAATAATGTAAAAAAATATAAGTAATGTTTAAACGTGTTTGAGCATTTCAATGAAAGAGGCCAACTGGTTAGCGGATAGTCGTGCGATTTTGCGGGATCTTAATTATTCACCGCCCTTTTGTTACCCTTTGGATTACATTTTTTATACTAGTCGTAGCAATAAATTAGTTTTGGTATTTGGTATTTGGTATTTGGTATTCTTGGTTATCTAGAAAACAGACTTTTGATTTTACGGTAAATGCATATCACCTCAGTTTGAAATTTAAAATATGGTTTGAAGGAGCTAGAGGGTCTCGAAATTTTACTATGGTGAAAATGGTATGTTTGACGAAACATAACAGTAATCAATAAGCAGCAGATGTTCAATAAAAAAATGTTTAAACGCAACTGTAGATGTAATAATAAAGTGTAAAATGACTTAAAAAGACAAATAACATTAAGACAAAAAATTTATGAACAAATAATAAGAGTATATATGTAATTTGAGAGCCAAAACGTTAGCGACAAGATCTAAATGCTTCTTGATGAAGCATTTTGAATAATAGTGGTTACACAAAATTCAACTGATAGTTGCTTTTTACCAAACATGTTTTGTATTTAAACCTCTAGTCAATTGTCGTTAGTTGCTCTAAAACGCTCACAAATGCTTGATTCTAAACATGTTCTTGGTGTTTAACTATTAACGTTTAGAATATAAAGTTTATTTCAGAACAAATGCTTACTAGTGTTATGCTTTTGTTTAGATGCTCACATTGAAAATGCACTAAAATAATAGTTTAGCTCATACGTCATTTACACTTTATAATTACAATCTCATCAATGTTACAAACGCTTTTTATTAAATACGGAGTAAGGCTATGCACAACAAGGAAAAAACAATAGGTCGATCGGCTCTTCAATCGGTCGGTCTTGATGTGGTATTTAGGTTGTGTGTAGGTCGCGAAGGAAATTGGTCGTGTTCTCGACCAATGTCGCCAAGCTTGATTTTGGTTTAAAAAATGTTTTGACCGTCTGGTTTTGTAGCAATTAAAAAAAAGAAAAAAAAAAGTCTTATAAGAATTAAAAATTTTTACCCTATAAATACCTCATTTATCTTATCATTTTATACACAATTTATATACACTTTTACCAACTTTTTAAATGGCTTATTCGCTTTCACACACCGTCGATGAAATCAAAACTATGGTTCAGAAACAAATCAACGAGGATAAAGCTCGTCAGCAAATCCTTATGAACGTAGCCGTAGAATTTGATAATGCATGTGCATCTAAAGATGATCTGGGAAAAGCGTACGCTGAATGCAATGACATTCCACAAGAGAAACGTATTTTTTAAGGCATTTTTGTATAAAATGATGAAAGAGTGTTGTGAGTTGATATTTAAAATTTGGAAAATTAATGGGGAGTGATACTCACACCACATCTTTTGATGCATACATCATAATTTATGTATTACAGTATTGTACAGTACAAACTATAATGCATAAATTATGGTGCATGCATCAAAGATGTGGTGTAGGTATCAATTCTCTAAATTAATGAGTATTTATAAGTAAAAGAACAAAAAATAAATAAAAAAATAAATAAAGGTCTCCATTATAGGCGTGAAAAAGCTTATGTGACAAACAAGCCCATTATCACTGATGTGCTTGGTAACAAACTATACATGCATTAGGCTAAACACAGTGGTGACCTGGGTCAACCCCTGCCACACCAGTTTTCTCTCTCCGACGATCTGACGACGACCTAGTTGTCACAGTTGTGACATGAGATTTTTTATTTTTTTATTTTTTTTAAATTCGATTTTTTTAAAGTGTGGTATTTATAATGTTGTAAAAGTGGCAAAGTTTTTTTTTGTTTTAATGCCAAACAGGTAAAAATTACACAACATTTGAGTATGATAACTCAGTCGACTAAGCGACCTAGTTCGCTTGAAATGCTAGCTCGACCGACCATGACCTATCTCCCACAATGGAGGCAACCGAACATGACCGAAGAGAACCCACTCGGTTCACCTCCCCATTGTGTCTAGCCTTACAATCATGGTACATTAACTACTTTTAGATGGTTCTCTTTGAATGGTTGTGCCAAAAGTACAATACTATTGAATGATGTAACGCATTTCTAACTTTCTAAATATAACCATACTATACGAGCTACGTTTAGCAAAAGCATAATTTTAATCAGGGTAGATGAAGACTTTGTTTCTAGATGTGAACAATAGTGGTTAACTGGTTATAGTGGTTTCAGATTATTGATTATCATAACGAGATAGTGATGTATCAACCAAAATTTAGGTTCAAAGTAATTTTGTTTCAACCAAATTTTAGGTTCAAAGTAATTTTAAAACGAAAACTAAAATGCAAGGTGTATCTCTGTAAGCAACTTGCCTGTTATCTGTACTTACTTGCACAATAACACACTTGGGGATTAGTAAAAAACTAAAATGTAAACACATCGTTTTAACCTTTGCTCAGCAGAATTTGCTCCATAAATTATCAATATAACGTTGAAACTATAATTGTTTTCAAAGAAACTTTATAGAAAAAGCAAGTGTGGATGAGATATTGTGTAACGATTAGCTAGCGCCCAACGACCTATAACGCTAGTCACTACTCCCACTGGGGCTAGGAAGTAAGCCCCACAACCCAAAGGCTTTTGAGTAAAGAGAAATGGCCTTCTAGCACCTCTCCCGTAGGTCGAGTGGCTTCCTAGATAGGGAGTACGAATGCTGCTGCCTACGAGACCCATCCAGGGGAATCTTACACTGCGCGCAGAGAACCCCTCTAGCAGAAGCTAAGCGCTTGAAAAGCGCGCTAAGAAAGGTTGCTTCTGTCGGCCTTTATGTGCAAATGTCCACCAAGAGGAAGATAGGGTTACCGTACATACAAGAGTCTTCCAGTTCTTACGGAAGCTCTTTCTTACCAGTCAAGTAGTACAACAGCTGTATCTTATCTTATAGCCATTCTTATTCAACACCATCAACTTCATTTTTCACCTTGAATTGGTCAAAGGCAAATGATGAATATAAGGAAAGGAGTTTACTTGTTAGCTAGCGCTATTCCACATCTTAGCTTTCAGGGAAGCCCACGGAGCGGTTCTGAAAGAACGTAGTGGTGAACGAAGTTGACTTCAGCAGAAATTCCACGAATCCCTTGGTGGATAAGTCCGACGACTCAGCAGCAGTGCGGAATTTTCTTTCTCGTCTGCTGGATCTGATCTATAGTTAGGGGGCAATACATACCAAAAGGTTCGAAGAAGGATAATGAGTGAAGATCCGCCTACCAAGTCGTCGACCGGAACTGAATGCTCTGAGGTTGAAAGGCAAGTAGATAAGCGGATTCCTACCTGTATTTTTATTGTCTCGATTCGTCCACGTGCATTTTGATACTTTTTTGAAGACGAGAAAGAGTTAGCAAAAGCACTTTTCATCTTTCACAATAACCATGGCATTCGATGCAGCCTAGTCTTCCACCGTCTTTGTCCGCTGATGTATTTTGGTAGTACGAAGGGGGAATTGGCCCAAAAATTGGATAGGGGTCAAGACGCTGTCGGGCGCCGGCGGCTGACTCAAGTGCCCCCCGAACCGCGCGAAATGGCCGCATCAGTCGAAGTGGTGGAAGGCCCCCTGAGTCAAAGGGAGAGCTTCTGCGCGGATCAGGGGCCCAGCTAACGCGTGAAACACTCCGCCTGGGGAGTACGGTCGCAAGACCGAAACTCAAAGGAATTGACGGGGGCCTGCACAAGCGGTGGAGCATGTGGTTTAATTCGATACAACGCGCAAAACCTTACCAGCCCTTGACATATGAACAAGAAAAGAATCATTCGGCGCGTAGTGAACTGCCAGATAGATCAGCACATCTAGAGGGCTTTCCCTCACGACTTTCTTTTTTCGTAATTAGATCCTTTAAAGTGCTCGCAAGAGGTAGATGCTGTTTGGCTGACCCCCTTCCTCCCATTCGGGTTGGGTTGACCCAGAAGTACAGTAAGAAGGAATGGAACCGCTTGAGAGTCGTCTGAAGTTCACACTTGGGTAAAGACGACTGACTGATTATTTGGGTTTTGAATCTTTTCGTTTTTCTGAAATTCGAATAATATAGAATATAAAGCAAGAATAAACGTAGACAAAAGAAATGGTTTTTCTTGTTCGATTTTCTATCTAAAAAAAAAATGTCTAACCAAATCAAATTCTCTCTCGATAAGTTCCTCAAAAAATCCGATTCGGGCAGATTCTATGCTTGCTATCTGCGCAATCAGTCATGGCCTCTCTGAACTTTTCGTAAATGGTCACTCACTGTCAAGGGAGCCACTTTCTTCGGGCGGCAATTCCCATCATTCGGAGTCAACGAGTAAGTGGAGAGGAAAGATCTCCAGAGATTCTTATCTCATTCCATTCCAGTGGCTCAACCAGTAACCACATTCTTACCGGGCTATCCAGGAATTTTCCTATGATTTTAGAAACTGAAATTTCGATATAGAAGGATCTCCTTATTTCTGAATAGATTATAGCATCATTTTCTTTCAAAGATATGAAATCACCTTGGGAAATTGCGTCTTTCCCGTTTTCTGCGTTCTGTTCTATGCTTGCTATCTGCGCAATCAGTCATGGCCTCTCTGAACTTTTCGTAAATGGTCACTCACTGTCAAGGGAGCCACTTTCTTCGGGCGGCAATTCCCATCATTCGGAGTCAACGACAGCTCGGGCATCTTGACGGGAGCATTCCGAGTCCACCGCAGATGATTGAAGAAATATCGACTAGAAAAGAAGATACTACTACAAAAATACTTCTTACATAGAGAATGATGATTAATATTAATCTATGTTATATGCATCTCAATTTTCAAAGTCAACAAGACATATTTTAGTATAATATTTGTGTAGGTGTTTTATATCTCCAACATTTTGTTTACATGTCGTGACTGAATGATTTATTCAGTTCAAATATGTCGATCATCCAATTATCGTTCAACACTTCAACTTAATAAATTATAGCAAAACAAATACAGTATACTTTTATCCCCGAGCTTAATGATTTAATGACATTTTTAATCTATATGCTATTTTACCATTTTAACGGCATAACAAATTAACAGTTTCGCTAAGTACGTAATGGTCTCGTCACTAGTGAACTACGTTGGTCACTTGCACACTCAATGTTGACTATACAATTTAACTAGCTAATTCATCAAAGATATCTATTTCATGAAGCACTTGTTGATAACTTATAATTAGGTTGTGTTTGTTTTTTTTTTGCTCTTAGCGAGCGGGCAAAATGTCTCGAATCGGTCGACATTTTGCCGTCGTATCGCTTTTTTTCCGCTTCGAAGTCGAACGACGCCCGAACGGAAAAATGTCGAATCTGTCAAGACGAGAGGGGTGTCTTAACGCGTCGAATGCTTCTTGTAGACACAAAAAATCCCGTTCAAACATGCGTTTTTTCTTCGCTCGTGATGCGTTGATTCGACATTTACGCATCGATTCGATTCGACGCGCTCGATTCGATTCGACCCTCTTAAAAAACAAACACCACCTTAGAACATAGTTGGTGCCCCACTAGGTCAGGAGAGTTGTCATAGTTATTCCTTGTACCGTGGATAATGGTCGATGTCAAAAGACACCCAAAGTCAGGGTGTTCTCGCCAATCTACATTTTTTTTAGAATTAGAACCCACCTTTTAGAATACGACGCATGACTAATTCTTTTCGATTTTATGTTATGGCATACAGTCATACACGTTAATTTGATAAGACTATCCACATCAAATTTTGGTCTTGGCGAATCGCGATTAAACCTTTTCGGAAACCTTATTCTAAGATAATAAAGGTATACCAAGATATTATCTAAACGACTTATCGTATATCTTGTGCAAGACTTAAAATACGTCGATAATGGAACTATCTTTAATGAGATACTATTTTTGCCTATACAATCGACTATTGATAGTTGATGGTCCCACGATCCATTAATTATGATAGTATTTGCTTTAGAAAGTTATCAAAGACGTGAAAGTTATTTCCAAGCGAAGTAAGCCAAAAAGGTGAAAACCATGCATCGTTTTCGCAATTTGCATCACACCACAATGCAAGGCTTCTCCATCCACCACAACTTATTCGTCATCGACACCAATCGAACTGACCATCCTACTGGTTTTGATATTTGTGTACGTTCGGTATCATTGGTTTGGCATGATCAAAGTGATTCATGTTGACTTGTCGCGTTAACGAGCATATATGCTAAATTGGAAAGGTTTTCGGTTTGAATTTCATCTACTAAGACAAAAACGCATTGTGTTAGTTACATGGATATTTTTTCTCATGGTTATGCTTTTATTTTCCACAATAGTCTCTTGATGTTGAAAGATCATCTCACACTACCATACATAAACATTTACCTTTATATATGATTCTTTGAATGTTAGTAGTGCTTTGATGCTATTCAAATTACAGCGGTAACATACGATTAACACGTAAGAAACTTGTGACCTAAAAAGCAAATTCAATATTCTTTTTTGATTATTCATTGTTATCTCTATTTTTCTTTTTCTTTTTTTTTTTTTTTTTTTTTAAATGATTACCAATGTCTTTGGACAAAAAATTGTTACACCCGTTTTAATTTGTGCTCAGATCAAACTCTTTAAATTTTGGGAAATATATGAGTGTATACCAAACTGAAGTTGCGTCCTTATGAGACAAACGATACATGTAGAGGTAAGCATTTAACACACTTTTGTCGAGACATAAGTTTAGTTCTCGTACCATAACAGAAAGCAAACAAAAACATCATAAAGTATGAATGAAAACGCCTATACGATGATCTTCGTTTGAGTAACCTTTACTCATGATAAATATAGTTCAGCAAAAGTTTTGCTTTTACAAAAGCTGGCCTAATTGTTGGTACAAACCAACACACGAAATATGTGCCCGCGTTGTTTTTTGGCGTTTGTTCACGTTCATGTCGTGAATGCGTATATGCTCAAACCATCATAAGAAGTCAGATTGTGAAATGTTATGCTAGTAAGAAAAAAAAAAAAAAAAAAGTGGCACTTAATTTATTTTTTTGCTAGAAGTTGATTCCTTCTTTATTATGTTTTTATAGTTTTCAATAGCAGTGTTACTAAAATATGTTTAGCAAAGCATGGATCTAGTAAGAAGAGAAATTGAAATGAGAATAATGAGAAAAAATATTAGCCACACATTTCAAATTGAGAGAAATATAAGGGGAGATGGTCTATATTTTTATGTGCATCTAAAATGTGCGGTTGTGGTTTCTTCTCACTCTTCTCATTTTAATTTTATTTGTCACCTCATCCTTATTCTAGCAAAGTAAACCCTCCAATTTAAACTTTAATTATGCACATGATAAACAAAAAAGTTCTTTAAGATCCACCTTTTTTTTTTTGAACGGCAAAAAATTTTATAAGAACTAGCAAGAAGCTAGAAGAAAAGCTACAAGGAAATTAAGTTCGGGTTTTTTTAACCAACAATTCCAAGAAAAAGAACTAGAACATCTACTACCACACCACGTGAAAGTCCGAGACACAATATCATCAAAAATCACTGATCGCCTAGGAGGAGAGGCATAAAAAATGACTCGATTACGAAGGAGCCATATGTGCCACCAAGCAGCGTAAACCACACCCTCCAACAGCAATTTAACCTTGCTAGAAAACCTGATACTTAAGAACCAAGAGTCCCACTCCTCAAAAGAAGCAATGTCAGCCCAAGGAACATCCCACCAGCGGCAAAGCCTCCGAAAAATAGAATTAGCCAATTCGCATTGGAACAAAACATGCACAACATCTTCAGACTCCGAACCACAAAGCGGACATAAAATAGAATCTAAGCTCACTCCTCTATTCTGGAGGTTACACCTAGTCGGAAGACGATCCAGACGAGCACGCCAAGCAAAAATATTAACCTTGATCGGGATAAATTTAGTCCAACGAGTAGCAACATTTGACGATGGAAGGAACTTATCATCAATAATAGAACGAATCTCTTTAACGCGAAACTTACCATCACCATTCGAATCTCTTTAACTCGATTACGAATCTCTTTAAGATCCACCTAGTAGGTAATAAATATTGTTACGTGCAAATGAATTTAGTTGAACAAAAAGTCAAAAACATAACCGCAGTTTCGAGCTTCTCATGTGTATAAATTTATATTCAAAAGTTTATAAATTCAATTCAATTAAGAGATATGAGGTTATTAGTTGGTATTATTGAGGCACAGTGCACAGATGCTACCTTAAAAATACATTTTCCCCTCATGATTACAGCCTTACAGGTCTGGTTTCATATTTAATAATGGGCTAATGTGGAACTGGGCTAGTTGTTCTTGGACCACATTACCGACTTAGTTGTTCGTGTTAACCAATTAGGTTTTCGAATTGAAGTTATGCTATTTAGACCTACAACACAAGCTTAAATATATACTTAATGCATAAATCATTTGTACAATTGCATTAAGTACTTTCTACCTTTAAATTCCCACCAATCAATTTTTTAAATCAACCAATCAAATCATTAGGTTCATTTGTAGGCATGATTATTAGGTCCAACAATCATTTTTCTTTCGGATTATTCGAATAATGTTCGGTTTTAAAATGTTCTAATCTGAAGCGAAACTGAACCACATCGAATTGAAAGTTTGATTTTTCAGCCTTTAGGTAGCAAGAGTCCTGTGGGTGAGCAAACCGAATTGCATTTAAGATTTGTTTAGCCATGTGCAATGTGGTGGTGAGTTAATGCTACGGATCCTTGAAGTGATCTAAAACCATACCTCTTTCTTGATGTATGTGAATTTATGTATCTTAGTTCAGAGCATATTCAATACTAACTCTTAGGCTCAGAGTTTAAGGTAGTTACAGTATTTTTTTTTGGGTTGTGTTACCCAAGCACCCCCTAGAATTATACTAGGGGGTGTTTGATGTTTCTCTCACCCTATATTTCCGTGCCACTTTATAAACTACCTAATGATTAGTGCATTATTTGTTTGTCACTTTTTTTTTTTAACTTTCACAAGTTGTTTTTTGTAACTTTTTTACAAGCTTTTTACTTTTTTACAATACTGATTTTTTATTTATTTTACAAGGTGTTTTTTTTTTTTTTTTTTGAATCAGTTTGAAAACTTAAAAAAAAACGTAGTTAGAAAATTTTTGAGGCTCAGTTCGAAGGTTGCAAAAGTGTGATTTTATCTCACTTTGCCGTCCATTCGGTTTTCATCATCGCCTCGAAAAATTTTTAGGCTCAAAAATAATCATCGCCAAGTATTTTTCATCGACAAAGTTCACATTCACAATAGTAAAGATTCTCAAATCTGCGTAAATCAATTCGCAACAGTAAAGATTCTCAATCAATTTGCTGCTTTCCTTCGTTATAAAGAATATCGCATTCACAATTCACAGCTCATACCACAAAGAAGCAATCACAGCAATCACAGTTCATACTACAAAGAAGCACCAGTTCATACCACAAAGAAGCTAACAAGGGGAAAATGTCGAGCTCACCATTTTACACCAATGAGGTAATAAATTTTACAATATGACATGCAAAATTTATAAAAACCTGAGATTTTTAATAGGCTCAGTTTATTATTGTTTTATCATTTTGGTACGCAAATTTGAAGGTTGCAAAGTCATTTTGCCATGCCATTCGATTATGCCACGCCAAATCATTTTGACTGCAAATCAACAAAAGTTTTTTTTTATCATCATCGCCGTATCTCGAATTTTTTTAACCATTTAAAAAAACCAAGTTTAGATAAGCAACCTTTAGAAACTGCTTATTACATAAGCAGTTTCAGATACGCAACCAACTGCATCAATAACCAAAAACAGATGGCTCAAAAAAAATTTCCAACTGCCATGGCTCAAAAAAAATTTCCAACTGCCATACCCAAAATATATCAGTACCCCCTGCGTTTTAACACATTCACCAATCAATGAATACAAAATTCATATGAAACTAAACCCACGTGATCACAAAAATCATTTAATTTAGAAAGGACCACGTGAAACTAAACCCACTTGATCAATCAGTATGACTTTTCTTTGAGCCATATCTGTTTTTCACAAGGGCTGAGATATGGCTAGTCAGCCGACTAGTCATACTGATATGGAAAAAGAAAAGCCATGGTATCAACTGAGATATTGCGCCACCACACAAAACACAAGCCAGGCACCCTATAGGCCATGGTATCAACTGAGAAAGCAATCCCACGGTATCAACATGCACAACAAAAACTCAAAAACCCGAATCTAAAACTTTAGATGTACGGCACCGCAGAAGCTACACAAAACCTAAAAAAGTCTCAGACTTAAATAAAGAACCTGCGAGACACAGTTCTTATGTGGGAGGGCCTTCTAACGTCCCAAACTTTAATGAAGAAGCTAGCGATGACATTAGCGAGGGCGACTTAAGACACCACTTGTACGTTCCAGATGACATTAGCGAATATTTTATTGCTCAAATTCCACCTCTTTTCCGACGCTGGATCCTAGGGATCTTTAACGTGGCAGGTGATGGAAATTGTGGCTATCGAGCTCTTGCCGTAGGTTTTGGTCATCAGGAACGAATGTGGCCCATGATGCGAGCTATTGCTAGGGAAGAGGTAGACACTCACGAGGAAGTTTACAGGCGAATGTGGGGGGATTATTTTCCAGGTGTTCGTGACTCGATGAATTGGTTTGATGGTCCAGCACCCCAATGTTACTGGATGACTATGCCAGAAACGGGCGTGGTTATTGCTACAGCTCTTAACCGTCCTATTGTATGTATAGCCAATTCACAATCTATTTTGTGTCTTCCGTTGAGAAATGGTCCAGATACAGCACCAACATTTACCCCCGTTGTTTTGCTTCGTGTAGGGGAAAACCAGGGTGCTCACTTCCTTCTTGCGTTTCTTGATGAAAACTCACCACTCCCGTATAATCACCCGCTATGGAGATGGTACAGAAATGACTCAGCCGCGGAATGGGCACATATGTTTACTCAACGACAGAGGATGTTTAGAGCGACGTAGAAAACAATTATTGATTTATATTGTAAATGACAAAACATGTATAGACGATTACTGATTTATATTGTAAATGACAAAACATGTATAGACGATTACTGATTTATATTGTAAATGATTATACAAATTCCTTTGGCCAGATGCAACAAGAAAATCCTTTTCTTGTGTCGTTGTCGACGTGGATTTATAATTGAAAGAACATCCCAACAGCCCAAAACTTGTGGTCTGAAGTATTATGCATGTCCTTTGTCAAAGGTAAATAATTAAACGTTTGCTTATTTTCGTAAATATATCAATAACTTGTTTGTTTAGAATACAATTCTTATAATTGTTTCATCATGTAACAGCCAGGGACTAAAGACTATGGGTGTCGATACTTCATGTGGAAGGAAATATTTCAACAAGAGTACTTTGGTCAAGCCTCTTCTTCAACGCAGTGCTCAAACTGCGAAACTAAAGATAAAACGATCAACATGCTATTGGCTCAAAACAATTTGTTGCAGGCAAAAATAAAGACGTTGGAGGCATCACTGGAATTGGCAAGAAATCCAGTTGATCATGCATGTCAGCCGAGTGGAATACTCTATGAGCTTATAGATGACATTAATAATCTTCATGTGGAGTAGATTTCGTTGTAATATTGAAAGCATTTGTTGTTGTACTTGTTTAATGTTTTAATGTTTAATGTTTTATAGTTATTGTTTAATTAAATGGAAACAATACACAAATAAATACTTTACATATAAAAACACTACATAAATAAATACACTATATACATATAAAAACACTACACAACTTAAATATACCACACAAATAAATACACTATACATATAAAAACACTACACAAATTAAATATACCACAAAATAAACTATACACACAAAAAATAAACTATACACAATAAAAAAAGGGGTGATCTAATCTTGCACCCCCAAATTTCCTTCCCTTGCACCTCACTAGGCCAATCATTGGCCAATCATTGGCCCAATGATTGGTTTGTTTTTATTTTTTTTTTATTTTTTTGTATAGTTTTTTGTTTTTTTGTTTTGTTTTGTGTTTGTGTATAATTTTATTTGTGTAATGTATATATATATATATAGTGTTTTTATTTGTAGAGTATATATAGTGTGTATTTATTTGTGTAGTGTTTTTTTACGTTAAAACATTAGATATTAAAATATTAAACAAGTACAACAACAAATATTAAACGTTTAATTATTTACCTTTGACAAAGGACATGCATAATACTTGAGACCACAAGTTTTGGGCTTGTGAGATGTTCTTTCAATTATTAATCCACGTTGACAACGACACAAGAAAATGATTTTCTTGTTGCATCTGGCCAAAAGAATTTGTATTATTATTCACAACATAAATTAGTAATATCATGGTTCACAAAATTAGAAGCTTCGAATACATAAATAACCAATCTTGTTATAGATTAATAGTTGATACATGGTTCACAAAATTACAATATAAATCAGTAATCGTCTATACATGTTTTGTCATTTACAATATAAATCAATAATCGTTTTCTACGTATATCTAAACATCCTCTGTCGTTGAGTAAACACATGTTCCCATGGCGCGGCCACGGCATTTCTAAAATATCTCCATTGTGGGTGATTATACGGGAGTGGTGAGTCTTCATCAAGAACCGCAAGAACGAAGTGAGCACATTCGTTGTTCCCCACACGAAGAATCACAACCGGAGACAATATTTCTGCTGAATCGGGAGAACCTCTCAGCGGAAGACACAAAAGAGATTGTGAATTGGTTATACATACAATAGGACGGTATTGGTTATACATACAATAGGACGGTTAAGAGCTGTAGCAATAACCACTCCCATTTCTGGCATAGTCATCCAATAACGTCAGGGTGCTGCACCGTTAAACCAATTCATCGAGTTACGTGTAGATGTAAAAGAATTACCCCACATTTCCCTGTAAACTTCCTCGTTATTGTCTACCGCTTCCCTGGCAAGAGCTCGAATTCTGGGCCACATTTCTTGCTGATGGCCAAGACCTAAGGCAAGAGCTCGATAGCCACAATTTCCATCACCATCCACGTTAAAGATCCCTAGGATCCAACGTCGGAAAAGAGCTGGAATTTCAGCCATACAATATTCGCTAAAGTAATCTGGAACGTACAAGTGGTGTCTTAAGTCGCCCTCGCTAGGTCCTTCGTTTAAGTCTGGGACGTTAGAAGGCCCTCCCACATAAGAACTGTGTCTCGCAGGTTCTTCATTGAAGTCTGGTACTTTTTTAGGTTTTGTGTAGCTTCTGCGGTGCCTTGTGGGGGGTTCTTCGTTCAAATCCGAGATCTTTTGTTTAGACTTGGATTTGTTGTCCTTTGCGCTCGGACGTCCACGATTATCGTCTTTAAAAAAAAAATACAACTTTGTACTTTTTTAAATAACATTTGTTAATAACATTAGTAAAAAATACAACTTTTATATTACTTTTATTTTTTAAAAACTACAACTATTTATTAATTTTATATACATTTGTTAAGGGTATTGATTCGTACACTCTCATTTGTTATTTGTACACTCAAATGTACAAACCGGTAAAGCGGCATAAGATAAATATACAACTGCTTAATGCACAGATTTGAGTGTACAAATAAGAATTTGGAGTGTACAAATCATTAGCCATTTGTTAATAACAAAATTTTATTTATATTACAAAAAAACATTTATATTACAAAATTTTATTTATAAAACGTTTTATAAATAAAAGAGTTAATACACATGGGGTATAAAAACCCCCACCCTCACTCATTCTCTCACTTTACACACACACCACACTCTCTCTCTTCTCTCTCTCTAAAAATCAGGCGTCTTCTCCGGCCAATATTCTGGACACGCACCACCGGAACTTTTCACCCCATATACCAAACGATAGATCGGGAAAAGGTGATCATTTTAACATAGGGCACGCGCGGTATTTCTCACCGACGCGCCCTAGATCTAAAGTTTTAGATTCGGGTTTTTGAGTTTTTGTTGTGCATGTTTCTCACCCACCATGATATTCGTGTCCGCCCAACCTCCGAAAACGACCAGCGAAACCCACCTTGATACCGGAAGTTTTGAGGTATTTTTTATGATTTTTTTATATAGATCTATATAATAGATGTTGGTTATGACATTTTATTACAAGTTTTCTTTATATTATTTTGGTTTTTCTTATAAATTTGTTTTCTTTTAATAGACAACCCACAACAGATTATGAGTTTTTTTATTTATAAGTTTGGGTAGCTTTTTATAGATCCGAGTTCACAATATAATTGATTCTTTTCCATTTTTTTTTATTTAAAAATCTCGCTTATATCAGTTTCTTATGTCACTCAATTTGTGTTTTTTAAGAAAAAAAATAAAATAGTTTTTTATTTTTATGAATTTGACTTTTTCGAGTGATTATAAATCTGTTTTCCTTATAAAAACTATTTTTTTTGGGTTTTATTGTAAATTTAATTATTATTTTATGATTTTTTTATGAATCTAATTTTCCCAAGGTTGGTTTTTATTTTATTTTTTATTTTTTTTACAAACATGATTTTTTAGTGTTTTTATTGTAAATCTGTTTTCTATTTATTTTTTGTAAATCTAATTTTTTATGTAGATCTGAGTTTCTTTATGGTGTTTTTCAGATCTGCTGCTCTGACCGGGACCGAGATAATGTTGTTGTCGTATCCAGAATCTACTTCGGCTCAACGAAATCAGTCGTTTGCATGAAATGTTTAAATAATACTGTATGTTATGTAAATTTGCAATGTAAATATTAACTAATTAAAGTGATATTTAAATTTGTATAAATTGGTTGTGTAGATCTGTTAAAGTGATTTGTTTTTAGTAAAGTTATTGGTATTTTGTTTTGTGAAGTGTTGTGTTAATTTTGATTTGAAATATTTGTTTAGTACTTTTTTTTGGATTTAATAAAAGAACTTTTTTTATAAATTTTTTATAAACTTTTTTTATAAATTTTTTATAAACCTTTTTTATAAATTTCTTATAAACTTTTTATAAACTTTTTTTATAAATTTTTTTTTACAAACTTTTGTGTAAGGTTTTAATATTTATTTTTGTAGTGTAGTTTTTAATATATATAGTGTGTATTTATTTGTGTGGTACAACATGACCATCCGCATCAACACAAATACATCAAAACAATACAAATATTGCCCCACTTTGAATTTATATACCACTGCTACTGTTACGAGGGACCCACGAACAAAACAAAACACGCTGCAGTCACTACAATCCAAATCATAGCCCACGTGATAATCATAGGAGGAGAGAGGAAACGCAGGCACCCCTAATATTTTTCTAGGGGGTGCAACATTAGTAGGACCCTTAAAAGGACAAAGGTGGTACGGACGGGCCCCATTCTATTTGAGGTGCCTGCGAAACATTTGTTAGGGTGGGGCAGTATCCTTCTCCTTTTTTTTTTATCTGAGAAAGAAGTGGCCTAGTTGTATGTTTCATGGTCACGTTGATACGGATTGGTAGAATAAATAGCCGCACACCTATATTTTTATAGTTTTATTATCTTTTATATATGGTTACGCTTAACGAATGACGAGGATAACACTCCAGTATTTTAAGGTGGTCCTTCCTACGTTAATAAGCTAGAGGAAGTAAGAAATAAGCAATAGTACGTATTTTATGAATATCGAGATTTAGAATAAAGAAAACATCTAACTATCTTATAATAGAGGGATGCACTTCCCTCATATTAATTATTTTAAGATTTCTATATATAGAATTTTAAGCAAATACAAGTTGCAAAGCATTAGTTACAAGTATTTAAGCACAATTACAACTAAAAAAAACAATATTCAACCTATACAATTAATACACAATTTAATTCACCACTTCACCAAAAAAATACAACTATTTAAGCACAATGTACAATCAAATTAAGCTAACATAACAAAAATTTGAGATCCAGCATCCAAAAAAAAAATCGAGATCAAGCAGCCCAAAACATGAATGTGACAAAACTTATCATATTAAACATGACTACTTGTGATTTCAGAATCGCCTTTAATTAAATCTAATCATCCATTCAATCATTAGAGGGCTAGGTACACTGAGTTTTCCTGTGCGTTTTCCCTCAAAACGCAACCTGACGGCGCCACTTGGATACCGGGGCTCACGTTTTCGAGTCTTGAGCCGTCATGACCAGCCGAGATGGTCCCGAAAAACGCCACCCGACAGCGCGAAGTGGGTACCGGTGCTCGCGTTTTCCCCTTATTTTTTCGCGTTTTCCTGATTTTTTCTTTTTTGTTGTTGTTGTGGTTGTTACATCATTGTGTTATTCGGATTATATAAAGCATAATAAGTTTGGTTTGTGTGTTCAAAAGTTGGTGGCTGCAAGAATGAGAAAGGGAGAGTGGCTGTTCTTGCAAGAATGAGACTGCAAGTGGGTAAAACAAAGTGACTGCGTTTGGTTTGTGAGTGATATTAGGTTTAAGATAAAATAGAGTTATTATATAAGAGTCGGTTATAGGTCTAATTTGGTTTGGGCTGAAATTTTGTTTGGGCTAAAATTAAGTTTATGCATATGGACACATGTGTATTGTTTGTATTCTTTGTTTCCTAATAGAATATCAACACATAACTCGCTTCCTTGTTAACAGATAATATTAACCGTGCATATTTATTAATGTATTCTTTTATTAACTAGCAGGGTACCCGCGCGTTACGGTGGCGGGTACCCTGAAATAAAATTTTTCGTTGAATCATGTTTTTTATTTTATTATGTTCTTTTTGACAATAAATTTACGGATATCAAGAATTTTTTTTAGCCCGTGCCCGTTCGGGCTCGAGCCCGTTTGGCCCGCGCCAGTTCGTGCTTAAGCCCGTTATGGTGGATTCTGATGTTATGAGAAAAAGTGCTGATGTGGCACCATTTTTCCCCACGACACCAACGGGGAAAAACGGGCTTAAGCACGAACTGGCGTGGGCCAAACGGGCATGGGCCAACGGGCTCGAGCCCGAACGGGCACGGGCTAAACAAAATTCTTGATATCCGTAAATTTATTGTCAAAAAGAACATAATAAAATAAAAAACATGATTCAACGAAAAATTTTATTTCAGGGTACCCGCCGCCGCAACGCGCGGGTACCCTGCTAGTGTCGACCAATGAAGATTGAAGACATAAACAATAGTAATGTAGCAAAAAGTTAACACTTTAAAGAAAATCACTAAGGTAAAAGCTTAATGTAGAGTTAATACTTTACACATTGTTAAAATAGAATTTAGGGTATCGGGTTTCAATTCATTTATGCGGTATCAAAACAGGTTAGTAGTAAAAGTGGAAAGAAATAGCGTTTTTATTGTGGTGAGGTCCGTGGTTGGCATGGATAGTTGTCACCATTTCACTTGGCTTATGGTCGGGTTGCAATGGCTATGCTTGTGGTTTGGATGTCGTTCGTTGAGTGTTTTAGTTTTTCAGTGAAATGTTTGTGAGAGATGTATTTAATAGATAGAGTGGTGAACCGGGTGACTATGAGGCATTAACAAAATAGCAATAGTTAATTATTATGTTGATTTAACGCGATGATAACAACAACGATTAACAGTCATCGTAGTTAGGAACGAAATCAAGATAAAATTTGATTGGGTGCATTTAAGTACATTAACACAATTTTTTTATCAGGTACATTTAAGAAAATCTAACATTTTTATAATAAAATTTAGCACATGTTCTATAAACTTACGGGACACGCCCAGGTTCCATCTTTGATGGAGTGACAAGTGCGTATGGTCTAAGAGCGGATAGTGCAATGCACGTTATGTGACAACTCGTAATTTCAGGTCATTTTACAAAGTTTAAAATTATCACTATTTATGCTTCACTACTTCATCGATTATCGTAAACTACGTTTACGAGTATTAAATTCGCGTAACCTTAATGGTTTAGCTGCGAATTCATGAACAATCATCAAGGACATTTCATATAGACTAGGTTTAGTCTACATATCATTAGCATCATTATCATCATATTAGTTCATGCATGGTTTTGCATATTACATTAAACGTGTAATTTCATATTAAATAAACGCTATCGCGTAATTAATTATTTTGAACAATTGATCCGTTACTTCCAAAAATTATCCCGATATATTTTTATATTCATATTAAGATTATAAAAATAATATTATGAGATTACCCAGTGTTTTAAATTTATTTCGTATATAAATCATTATATTTATATAATTACGACGGTTTTCGTAAATACTACACAATAATTATTATTTCACTCAATTTTTGTAAGGAATATATTTTTATAATTTTTATGGCTTCAATATATTTTATTTTGATCCGTTAAAATTTATTTTTAGCTAACGCTACCTTAAATGCTTAGATATATACACAAGTTACTAAATATCCTTAAATATCTACACATTCATCCTACACTTATGCATTTAATTGATAACAAAACTCATCTACTCATTCTTTTCTTTGTAAATGTCGACCAAACCATGAATGACTCACACACTCTTTATACTAAATATCTTGTTACATATATTGATTTTATACTCCAACTCAACACATAGATGATAATATCTCAAAGTGTAAAGAAAAAGCTCTCTTTTCCTCTCTTCTTCCTCCATAACCGGTCATAGCAAAGAACAAACAAGGAAATCATTTTTTTCTTCAAGTCAAGTTTATTACACTCTAGTTACACTCTTAGTTTAGGTTTTGAAATAAAAACCTAGGGTGTTTAGGATTAATCCTTGTTCATTTAACCTCATCAAGTAACTAGTAAGCATTTCATGGTCCTTTTCATCTTTCATATTCATATCATGTTCATTTTATCATGCTTGAGAAACATGCAAGTTATATAGATGTCTATACCATTTTTTATTGTTTTTAAGTGTTATATGTATATATATCATCCTATAATTACTCCTTGAAATATATAACTTTTTGTGATGTCTAAGAACCCATGACACCCTAAGAAGGTGTACGGTAGGATTAGAATAGCTTCGGAGTTGTTTTGAATTGGTTAGAATATGTTTTGCGCGAAAAAAACTCATTTCGACAACTTTATTTAGAGGTCTGATATTATTTTCGAATTCTGGAATTCTCGACACTAGATAAAAATTTTTGGGCTAGATATTTGGAAAATATACTTTAAAACGAAAACGTGGCCGCTTGAACGGGTTAAAACGGAGTTATAACGAAGAAGTTATGCTATTTTTAAGTTTAACGACGAAAACTATTTGTTTCAGAAAATTCAGCATGTTATTTTAACTTGTTGCGAGTTAAAAATGAGTCTTAAGCGTTATGAAATGTGTCGACTTATCAAAAATATATTAGTATACTTTGAAACGAAGCTAAGGACATATAAAACGTAGAAAACGGACTTGTAACGATTAAATTACACGTGTTTAAATAAAATTGCCATAACTATATTATATAAGAAAAACTAATATATTTCTATTAGACAAATATGACGGCCACAAAGGACCATGTTGAGGGTCGTTTTTAACATTTATGGAGTACTTTTTATGAAACGATGTCTTCTAGTAAAAGTAAGTTCGCCTAGCATATTTTCCAAAATGTCCAACCGTTCGTCAAGCGGAGTTATAACGAATAAAATGCGGTCATTCAAACTTTGCCGAGAACCACCCTTAAACAATATTTTGGATACAAGTACCATACTTTACCTATGTTTTTCTCCATGATCGAGACCTCTAGGACAAAAACTTAAAAGCTAAAACTTTGAGATAATGATACAAGCTTCCCAAAACCGTTGAGTTTATTTCCTAACACTCGATGTGTACCATTTTACGACTAGCTTTTCAAGGCCGTTTAGTCACTTTCATGAAATTGTCAAATGACATTATTTTACAACGAAAAGTTATAATTTCATAATAAATCACTAAACGACTATCGTAGGAGGTTGTTTCAACGTAAATACTTGTAAAGTATTTAGTAATACGACGAGATGTCATAAACATATATTTTGACGATAAACATTATTTTCAAATGTACAAGTGGTATGGATTCCATATGAGTTTGCATGCACGACATTGTTTCATGATTTACATTAGAACATATCATTCATAATAGGTTGCGGTTAGAGGTTGCGCCTCATTTCGGTGTACTCACTTTTGTCATCATTAACATTGCACCAGGTGAGTTTTCATAGCCCCATTTTCAATTGTTTTGTACTATTTTGGGGGAGATACATGCTCAACTATTTTCATTTACTTTCATAAGTACTATAAACATTTAAGGATTATTGTGAGTTTTCATAGCCCCATTTTCAATTGTTTTGTACAACTTTTGGAGGAGATACATGCTTAACTATTTTTCATAAGTACTTTAAATTTTTAAGGATAACTTCTATCATAATCACCATTGTTTCAAAACCGAATGTTGTACTATATCAATTGTTCTTGTTTGAGTGGTATAGTTCTACGTCGAATAAAGTTCTATATCAGTTGACTACTGATACATTGAGTCATGTACTATTGATTATGTGCTATAGTTCTACGTCGTATAATGTTCTAAATCAGTTGACTACTGATACATTAAGTCATGTGCTATTGATTATGTGTTATTGTTCTACGTCGAGTTAGTTACTATTGTGAATTCATTTGACAGCATGTGCTTGAACATAAACTATACACATTTTGGCAGTGGGTTGTGAACACGCAGGTTGCAAGTTTTGTATGGGCGAAACTTGGAACTGAGTGGATTTACAATGCCTTTGCTGCATAAACGATTTTGAAAGGCTATACATTTCAACGCAAACTCTATGAACTCACTCAAACTTTGTGTTGACACTTTTTAGCATGTTTTATCTCAGGTATCTAAGGCATACACTTCATGGCATGCATGTGGACTTATCATAGAGTCGTGGTGACGACGCGTCTCACATGAGATTTATACACTTTAAAAACATCGTTTGGCTTGTATCAAACTTATTTCCGCACATGATGATTTTCATTTGGGACCTACACTTTGTAAACTCTGATTGTTTTACTAAATCAAACGATGTATTTTCCAAACGACACTTTAGGTCGTTCAATATAACTGTGATTGTGGTGCTATGACAGTCATCCCCCAGGAATTCCATTCCGCTGCAAAACAGGTAATTTGGGGGTGTGACAGATTGGTATCAGAGCTTCAGTTATAGAGAACTAGGTTGCATCATTGACCCTAGACTATAACTATATCATCATAACATCTCATCATTTCATCATAAGTGCATATTCACTTTACATGCGGTTTATACGTACATTTTTTCGAGTTATTTACTTTCATTTCAAGTCGATTGTCACATGGATGCCTTTAAATACCCATCCCATTATCCTTTCCTCATACTCTGACGTGGAGAATGCCCTGTCATTCCCTATCACAATTTTAACATCAGTTGGCTCAACACCAAACATCATATGAGTAGATTAGTCCAAGCATTGCATTGTTACTCCTAAATTATACATAGCCTGATCACCTATGTCTAATTCAGGAAGAATCATGCAATGAAGGGAGTAGTGGTCTCATATGTGTAAGCAATTCCGTAATCGAGCCAAATTTTCAAAAGACCTCCTTCAAACCAATTTAGCCTAATCTCACGACAGTTCTCGTTTGATGAGTTGTGAGATTAAGTAAAAATTGGTTACCTAAAAGTCTTTTGAGGGTTTTGCTCGAGAACGGGAAAGTTTGTCACATCAAACCCTAAACTTGAGAGACCAACACGAACTGAATTCAGGGACTGAATTCCTTTTTGGATGGGCGAATGTGACAACTCGTAATTTCAGGTCATTTTACAAAGTTTAAAATTATCACTATTCATGCTTCACTACTTCATCGATTATCGTAAACTAGGTTTACGAGTATCAAATTCGCGTAACCTTAATGGTTTAGCTGCGAATTCATGAACAATCATCAAGGATATTTCATATAGACTAGGTTTAGTCTACATATCATTAGCATCATTATCAACATATTAGTTCATGCATGGTTTTGCATATTACATTAAACGTGTAATTTCATATTAAATAAACGCTATCGCGTAATTAATTATTTTGAACAATTGATCCGTTACTTCCAAAAATTATCCCGATATATTTTTATATTCATATTAAGATTATAAAAATAATATTATGAGATTACCCAGTGTTTTAAATTTATTTCGTATATAAATCGTTATATTTATATAATTACGACTGTTTTCGTAAATACTACACAATAATTATTATTTCACTCAATTTTTGTAAGGAATATATTTTTATAATTTTTATGGCTTCAATATATTTTATTTTGATCCGTTAAAATTTATTTTTAGCTAACGCTACCTTAAATGCTTAGATATATACACAAGTTACTAAATATCCTTAAATATCTACACATTCATCCTACACTTATGCATTTAATTGATAACAAAACTCATCTACTCATTCTTTTCTTTGTAAATGTCGACCAAACCATGAATGACTCACACTCTTTATACTAAATATCTTGTTACATATATTGATTTTATACTCCAACTCAACACATAGATGATAATATCTCAAAGTGTAAAGAAAAATATCTCTTTTCCTCTCTTCTTCCTCCATAACCGGTCATAGCAAAGAACAAACGAGGAAATCATTTTTTTCTTCAAGTCAAGTTTATTACACTCTAGTTACACTCTTAGTTTAGGTTTTGAAATAAAAACCTAGGGTGTTTAGGATTAATCCTTGTTCATTTAACCTCATCAAGTAACTAGTAAGCATTTCATGGTCCTTTTCATCTTTCATATTCATATCATGTTCATTTTATCATGCTTGAGAAACATGCAAGTTATATAGATGTCTATACCACTTTTTATTGTTTTTAAGTGTTATATGTATATATATCATCCTATAATTACTCCTTGAAATATACAACTTTTGGTGATGTCTAAGAACCCATGACACCCTAAGAAGGTGTATGGTAGGATTAGAATAACTTCGGAGTTGTTTTGAATTGGTTAGAATAGGTTTTGCGCGAGAAAAACTCATTTCGGCAACTTTATTTAGAGGTCTGATATTATTTTCGAATTCTGGAATTCTCGACACTAGATAAAAATTTTTGGGCTAGATATTTGGAAAATATACTTTAAAACGAAAACGTGGCCGCTTGAACGGGTTAAAACGGAGTTATAACGAAGAAGTTATGCTATTTTTAAGTTTAACGACGAAAACTATTTGTTTCAGAAAATTCAGCATGTTATTTTAACTTGTTACGAGTTAAAAATGAGTCTTAAGCGTTATGAAATGTGTCGACTTATCAAAAATATATTAGTATACTTTGAAACGAAGCTAAGGACATATAAAACGTAGAAAACGGACTTGTAACGATTAAATTACACGCGTTTAAATAAAATTGCCGTAACTATATTATATAAGAAAAACTAATATATTTTTATTAGACAAATATGACGGCCACAAAGGACCATGTTGAGGGTCGTTTTTAACATTGATAGAGTACTTTTTATGAAACGATGTATTCTAGTAAAAGTAAGTTCGCCTGGCATATTTTCCAAAATGTCCAACCGTTCGTCAAGCGGAGTTATAACGAATAAAATGCGGTCATTCAAACTTTGCCGAGAACCACCCTTAAACAATATTTTGGATACAAGTACCATACTTTACCTATGTTTTTCTCCATGATCGAGACCTCTAGGACAAAAACTTAAAAGCTAAAACTTTGAGATAATGATACAAGCTTCCCAAAACCGTTGAGTTTATTTCCTAACACTCGATGTGTACCATTTTACGACTAGCTTTTCAAGGCCGTTTAGTCACTTTCATGAAATTGTCAAATGACATTATTTTACAACGAAAAGTTATAATTTCATAATAAATCACTAAACGACTATCGTAGTAGGTTGTTTCAACGTAAATACTTGTAAAGTATTTAGTAATACGACGAGATATCATAAACATATATTTTGACGATAAACATTATTTTCAAATGTACAAGTGGTATGGATTCCATATGAGTTTGCATGCACGACATTGTTTCATGATTTACATTAGAACATATCATTCATAATAGGTTGCGGTTAGAGGTTGCGCCTCATTTCGGTGTACTCACTTTTGTCATCATTAACATTGCACCAGGTGAGTTTTCATAGCCCCATTTTCAATTGTTTTGTACTATTTTGGGGGAGATACATGCTCAACTATTTTCATTTACTTTCATAAGTACTATAAACATTTAAGGATTACTGTGAGTTTTCATAGCCCTATTTTCAATTGTTTTGAACAACTTTTGGGGGAGATACATGCTTAACTATTTTTCATAAGTACTTTAAATTTTTAAGGATAACTTCTATCATAATCACCATTGTTTCAAAACCGAATGTTGTACTATATCAATTGTTCTTGTTTGAGTGGTATGGTTCTACGTCGAATAAAGTTCTATATCAGTTGACTACTGATACATTGAGTCATGTACTATTGATTATGTGATATAGTTCTACGTCGTATAATGTTCTAAATCAGTTGACTACTGATACATTAAGTCATGTGATATTGATTATGTGTTATTGTTCTACGTCGAGTTAGTTACTATTGTGAATTCATTTGACATCATGTGCTTGAACATAAACTATACACATTTTGGCAGTGGGTTGTGAACACACAGGTTGCAAGTTTTGTATAGGCGGAACTTGGAACTGAGTGGATTTACAATGCCTTTGCTGCATAAACGATTTTGAAAGGCTATACATTTCAACGCAAACTCTATGAACTCACTCAACCTTTGTGTTGACACTTTTTAGCATGTTTTATCTCAGGTATCTAAGGCATACACTTCATGGCATGCATGTGGACTTATCATAGAGTCGTGGTGACGACGCGTCTCACATGGGATTTATACACTTTAAAAACATCGTTTGGCTTGTATCAAACTTATTTCCGCACATGATGATTTTCATTTGGGACCTACACTTTGTAAACTCTGATTGTTTTACTAAATCAAACGATGTATTTTCCAAACGACACTTTAGGTCGTTCAATATAACTGTGATTGTGGTGCTATGACAGTCATCCCCCAGGAATTCCATTCCGCTGCAAAACAGGTAATTTGGGGGTGTGACACGTTATTGCATGTTATACGGTTTTTTTTTTATTTTTATAAAGACGTTATACGCATTATAGTTGCACGAGATAGTGTTGTTATACGCCCCACGTTAATGGGATCAGGACGTCTATTGAATTTTGATGGCCCTGTGTGATAACTATAAACAGTCCTTTTAAACATGAAAAATATTTCTAAAATGTGTCATATTCGTCTAGCATTTTATGTAGCAAACGTGCCATGTATCTTTTTCTAGGCCTAGAAACCTTATTAGAAAATTTTATAAAACTAAATGAAAGTATTAAATAAGAAAAGACTAGAAAAATCAGTAAAATTATGCAAAATCGTAGTTGTATACGAAACAAATGGTCATTCTACTTTTTTTGTCTATTTATCCTCCTACTCATATGATTTTTAACAACTGAAATAATCAATGAAATGAAATAAAAGAGAGAATTAGTGCTTTACACATGTTATGTTTTTGTTTGAGTAGGAGGATGAGTATAAAGAATTAAAGATAGTGTAAAAGGATATAACAATGCTCTTGTTTGTTTGAATTATAAGGATAAGGATGCTCAAATATGTATAAGTATAAAGGATTAGGATCCTCTAATGTTTATATGAACATGACTCATCATGTTAGGCAAAATTGTAAGAGTGTAAAAACACGTGGGCTCTAATTTTTCTTCAAAATTGCACTAGTTGTTTATTTATCTTTGAATAAACTCCAAAATACATCTATGTGGTTTAACCCGATTCGCACTATATATTTCTCTCGCAAAAGTTTCAACAGATATATCAGTCCGTTAGTAAAAGTTAACCTATATAAATCCCTCCGTTAAAATAAGGACAAACGGCGCAAATTATTTCTCTGTTATCTCCTAACGAGATAGAAAAAATTTACACCGTCAATCCTCTGGGCTAATTGTATTTGCATCGTTAGTCATTTTTTTACGTTTTCGTCTGTTTTTTTAAGTTTTCGTCCTTTTTACGCTTTCATCTGTTTTTTTACGTTTTCGTCCGTTTTTTACGTTTCCGTCTGCTTCTTTACATTTTCGTTCATTTTTTTACGTTTTCATCTGCTTTTTTACGTTTTCGTCCATTTTTTTACGTTTTCGTCCCCTTTTTACGTTTTCGTCCGTTTTTACGTTTCGTCCCTTTTTTTATGTTTTCGATTGTTTTTTACGTTTCCGTCTGTTTTTTACGTTTTCGTTCGTTTTTTTTACGTTTTCGTCCGTTTATTTACTTTCTAGTCCATTTTTTTACGTTTTAGCCCGCTTTTTTACGTTTTTGTCTGTTTTTTACGTTTTCGTTCCTTTTTTTACGTTTTCATCCGTCTTTTACGTTTTGGTCCATTTTTTTACGTTTTCGTCCACCTTTTTACGTTTTTGTCCGCTTTTTTACGTTTTCGTTCGTTTTTTTTACGTTTTCATTCGTTTTTTTACGTTTTCGTCTGTTTTTTTACATTCTCGTTCATTTTTTACGTTTTCATCTTTTTTTTTACGTTTTCGTTTGTTTTTTACGTTTTCGTCCGTTTTTTACATCTTCGTCCATTTTTTTACGTTTTCATCTGTTTTTTTACCTTTTAGTCCGCTTTTTTACGTTTTGTCTGTTTTTTTACGTTTTCATCAATTTTTTTATTTTTCGTATGTTTTTTACGTTTTTGTCCGTTTGTTTTCATTTTCGCTCGTTTTTTACGTTTTCGTACGTTTTTTACGTTTTCGTCCGTTTTTTACGTTTTTTTCCATTTTTTTAACGTTTTCATCTGCTTTTTTACGTTTTGAGATACTGTTGCCGTATGTGTCCAGACAAAATTGGTTCGGAAGACCCCAAGTCCTGACGATACACCATTTTACCCAGTTTACTCTGTTGTCCAGTGGGTAAAGCGCATAACCAGGTGAACGCCGTCTTTCCAGATCTTATGGGATTTCGCCAACACGTGATCTGACACCTACTGAGTAGGCTAGCTATAGGTCTGTTGAGCCTATTCCCAAGGCTAACCAGGCATCGAGGTTGGGTAGTATAAATACCCCAACACATTTAATACTTACATTCATTACACACACACATAAATACTCTCGCATTTATTATTGCATTTATTATCATACCCTTCATCCCATACTTATTCTCACGTCGGAGTTTGGTCTCGGGACAACCCCTGAGGCGAGGCTAACGTGCGTTGTTCATTGTGCAGAAGGGATAGCTTCAACCTAGCCGATTAGAAAATAAACACTAGGAAGTATTGATCATAACCGAGTTGCAGGTTATGCATCAACATATACAAACTTGATATTTTTTTTTTAATCTTGTCACACTCTTATGTTGTATTAACTTGTTTTAGCAAGTTATATTTAAAGATTAGGCAAATATGAAGCCTTTTTAGTCGAAGGATTTATCGAGGTCTTTTTTACCTTTTAGAGGTTTTATGACTCTATAAAAATAACATTTGTGATGAGACCTAGTTTTATTTCAAAATGAGATGAGAATAGTCAAAATCAGAACTTCTTTTGTTTGTTAAAATAGTACAACAATATTGTGAAAACGTAGAGGGGGGTGAATACGTTACCGTTTAAAATCGTTAGATCTTTTGTATCAAATCACTTATGAAGCTTGTTATTATATGAAAGTATCAATTATTGTTTATGACTAATATAAAGCATAGTAAACCAAGTTGTCACACAAGCATCATCATCAAACCACATCATAAGCAATTATAAAAGTAAAGAGATAAAGAAAGGAAAGTGCAAACCGAATACGAGGATTTATAGTGGTTCGGTCACGGATCTCCTCTCCGCCCTACTCCACTCCCCGAGTACCCAACTCGAGAGTTACTTCACTAAATCAACAAGCTCCCTTCTAGGCGGAGAAAACCTTACAATCGTCCGCTACACTTTTTCGGTACAAAGCTAAATACCGGGTTCTAGTTCGAGGTAGAACCAACCTAACGTCGCCTATACAATATTTCCGACACTAAGCTAGATGTCGAGTTCTTTTCAAGGGTACAACCACTCCCACTATGTTTTATGGCCCAACATAACAAACCTTGTGTTTTATGGTACAAACACATAAACCATCTAATCTAGTTTGGTGAAAGTGTTGTGATGATGCAATAATGTTTACAATGATGATCCATGAAATAAATGTCTAATGGATATGAATGACTAATCTAAATGATCTTCTTAAATAAGAAGTCTTTAATCAATGAGGATATCAAGAGATCTTGAATCTTCATATGTTGATATGCTTTGGTGAATGAGGATGGCTAGATCTCCAAGCTTTCTTTGGTTGATCAAAATGTAAAGTATGCTTACAACAAAGATGAATGTTAGAAGCATTATGATCATGTGATGATGAGGGTGATTAATGTATATTACTACATGGTTATCTATAGATCTAAAAGATGAAAGAAATATAGAAATAATGTGTGTTGGATGGGATGATTGAAATGAGAAGACAATGGGCTCTATTTATAGCTAAAAATGTAATCTGAAAAATAATACTTTATTAGATTTGATATCTTAGAACATCTTTCAAGATCTTGCAAATCTAACCAAATATTGACCAAATCTTCTAAAGATATGATGATGCATGAAGTGATGTAAAATTGTATTTTCATTTTGATTAAAATGTTCATGAAAATAAACTTGTAAAATGTATTATGTAACTAGTTTATAAAAAGTCTAGTTGCCTTTTATAAAATAAAATATATAGTTAGGTGCTTGTCAAAATAATATATATTTTGTCAAGTGTAAGTAAACTTTAGTACTTGTATAAATTTTATAGTTAGTTTACTTGTACAAATAAAAGTATATATTTGTTAGACATTTTACAAAAGATGTATTTGTATAAAATACTTGTGAATGCAAAATGTAAAATAAGGTTCGAAATAGAATGGTTAACCTATTAAAATACTTAGTGACTCTAAACGTATTTTAAACATTCTAAATGATTTGTTAATGAGTTTGATCATAATGCCACATAACAAACATGTACGAACCTGTGTTGTAACATATGAGGACTTGAGACATCGAGAGGTGTTGAATGTATGTTGAGACAAAGTGTGATTACAAGTAACTTGTACATTTTACGTTATGTATTACAAGTTACATGTTTGTCATCAATCAAAACAAACGAGACTGTATAGATTAAATATCGTAATATTTGCACTAACAATCTCCCCCTTTTTGATGATGACAAAGATATGTAAACGTAATAGAAAGTAAAATGTAAAAAGTTACTTATATCCTTACTACCTTTACATTACCTTCTCCGTTTACACTCTTCTCCCCCTTTTGTCGAAACAAAAAGGGCGTGTCCTTGGAGTTTAACTTTATTTCTCCCAAAAAGGCGAGCTTGCATCATCCTTAGTGAAGTTAAATCGTTCACTTCAATCCGTCCCTTATTTGGTAGCGGATCCATGGATCAAATAAAGAGGCTTAACCTACATCAAGGTTAGTTTTATGCAACAAAAATTATGAGAAATATATGAAAAAGAAAAATGCATAGCAATGTTAGCCTATTTTCTCCACTTTTTATCGAAGCACAAATGCTTGTTGAAAAGTGAGAATGGTGCTAAATGCGTGCATGCTCCCCCTTGTTTGAGGCGTCGGGGTATGATTAAAAATCTACAAAACAAATATTAGTGCAAAACTATATTCGTCATTGGACGAGTAAGTGATATACAACAAAGTGTGTATAAGATGCATTCAGTAAATTCTTGACGGAAGCTCCCCTTGCTCTAGGGCGTCAAGATGAACCTTCAAAATAAATATTAGTATAATAGAAGCTTTGTCTTTAGACAAATATGTCATATACAACCAAGTGTATAGACGATGATATATGAGTGCTTAAAGGATATTCCTCCTTGCTCGAGGGTGTCAAGAAGCACCTAAAATAAGAAAAGTAATTGATGCAAACTTCATCCTTAGATAAGTAAGTTATATACAATCTATGATGATGAACCTACAATGAAGAACATTATTGCAATATATTTCATCTTTTTGACAAAGAAAAATAAGATGTATATATGTGATATATATAAATGATATAATCAAAGATCTCATGAAGTGTAGTCTTCTAATTACAATCATAAGAAAAGTGAGAATATAATATGATAAAAGTCTACAAAATAGTTCCTAGAAAGAAGATATGAAGTGAAGTTGGAATATAAAGAGTTAAAGCTAGTGGTACTAGTGTTGGTGTCAGTTTACTAGTAGCATTCATGTGGTGATAAATCGGTAGATGACTCATGATTTATAATGATAAGATTTCGCTAATCCATGGTGGTGATGATTAGTGAAAGATGTGATGGAAGGTGGTGGTGATTAGGTAGGAAGCTATTAAGGAGTTAGAAACTCGTATGTATAGCAAATATAAAAATATAGACTCATGCAATCCTTTCGTAATGTCAAGTGACCAAGACGAAGAGGAAAAAATATGAATAGACATGAAGATAACTTCGTTCATTGATTGATACGAAAAAATGATCTATTCTAGGTGACAATGGGAGAGATAGTATTAACATGGTTTTGACTGACATGGATGATTATGTCATTGAAAAGAAGTGAAGACAATATGTAAAACAACTAATAATAATGAGTACCTATATGAGGATGAGAATGACATCATATGAGTGAGAGTTGGATAGACCAACGTGTTGAAAAGGTGTTGGGAATGGCGGTTTTGATTAATATATCGTTTGCACTGACAATGACATGTATGACATGTGTCAAGCGAGAAAAAGGATAAGACCCTATGATGGTGTTCTAGATAGTGAAGTTGTAAGGTGCTAGTTTAAAGAAAATCCTAGATTTGTTGATTGTGGAGATGAAGAAGTTTGTAAAACACATGATGCGTTTTTCACTTGATGAGGTATTGGTGCAAACTTGTGATATAAGGTTAAAAAGGTTGAACTAGTTGTGGTTTCATTAACCAGTTTTAGCTAAGTGGTGTTTACCTATGTGTTGGTATTGTAGAGTCTAAGAGACATAAAATTTGACAAAAGACAATTATGTGAATGGATTTCTCTCCCCTTTAATTGGTGGACATCCAACATAATGTGTAATGTATCAAATAAGAAATGACAACAAAGTGTTTAGGAGGTTATTCGGGTTAACGAAAGAGATGAACTTAGTGATGTTTTTCTGGATGATGGTTAGCATACAATGAACTTCATCCTTAAAGTCACGTACCTCTTCTCGATTAATACGAAATGATCGTATGATGAGGTATGTGGTTTCCTAATAGGAAGTGAAGAGGATTAGAGTCTTGTTATAACTAAATAATGATGGAGGTGATTTTTGGAAAGCGGAAGCAAAAATTAGATTTGGAAAGAGGTCGGTTGAAAGACAAAAAATGCAAAGCCAACCCTCTAGAACTTAATTCTATATGCTTTTGAACTATATGCAAGTGTAGGGGTCCCATAAAGCATAGTACTAATCTACGTAGCAATAAAGGGGATTATGCAAAATGAGCATATAAAAGTTAGAACCAAGTGAGATAACAAATAATTTGTTATCAACCTACAAAACAAATTTGTTAGTGACAAAAGATGTTAAAATGATAGAAATCAAACGATAACATATTATATAAGCAAAAACAACACATTGCACTTAGTAGACAAGAAATCACCACACAAGATAGCATCAAAACAATCATATTATGCAAGAATATGACTGTATTCAAGACATTTCATTGTGAGATTGTTTTGTCGTTAGACTTAGAAACTTAAGCATACTTGGATATACAATAATCTATGTGATTAATTTGTAAGATAAAAAGGCTTCTAAAAGTTTGTCATACCAAAAGCACTTTGACAGATTATATGTGCACACGTAGCAAACAAATAATGTGACAAGAAGCAAAAGAAGCAAGATGAAAGATTCATGCAAGCCATGTTTAAGACATAACAATTTGGAGCATGTATCATTTGGATCGTACTACACATAGATATAATGAATGCCAACTAATAACTTTCAAACACAAATATATCATATCAAAATTATCACGTATCAAAATGGCATATTATGAGTTCATAAGTAACATGTTAATCATGCTAATAATTCAAAAGTAAGTATCATGCAAATAAAGTTTAGGTTTAAACGTTTTAGTAGCATGAAACAAGAATACAAGCATTATAAAGATAAAACCGTACTAAGGTTTACACATTTGACTAGTTATCAAACACTAAGATAATGTCAAATCAACTTATCGTGTCAAACAAGAACATGTAATCAACACATGTAAGTGCAATGCAAGTGGTTTTAAAAGAAAAGTCATATATACTGCTTGTTTGATTAGTATTCCTAAGCCGAGGCAAACTATCAATGTTTCAACACTTACTTCAGGCAAGTATAGGAAAACAGATTTTTCAAGTTGGAGAATGAATATGAGACTATTACTAGCAGTGCTCAATTAAGGCTAAAAACGACCATTTTTACGGGTGATTCCACATACCCAACTTCTCTCCAGGAAGCAATTCAACCGTTAGGTCAAATTGAGTTTCTAGTTCAATACGTTCTCCAGTAGTCATTCTCATGTTAGAAAGATGGGAACTCCTTCTTTTGCCTATTAAAGTGCATAAAAGATGATAGTTTACCAATACTTGGCTTAATGTGACACAACTAATATGCAATATAACTAATGTGATCATGTTATACACATGAATTTTAACAATGGTGTATTGATAAACAATATGTTTTAATCTTGTGTTTAGAATCTAAGGTTGCTCAAATTACATAGCTAATTGTATGATCTAATGGATGACATCTTTTACGTTGAAGTGTATACTTTAAAAGTGATTTGATTATCTAAGACTAGGGAATGGAATATGTTAAATTAAGAATGTTCTCAAGAAAGCTCTTTGAAACTTTATTTGACAAGAATCTAAGTAAGGTTACTAACTTCAATAGATCATGTGAATGTTCTAGAGATGTGTAGTTTTAACCTTGGATGTGCACAAGGTTTGAGCAAGGTTAGGTTATGATGTACGCTTGAAAGAAAATGGATACAAACAGTATCTTTCAACAAATGGGATTATCGCATGGGATAAATTTATCATGCTTATGAAAATAAGTATGACAAGATGAATTGGATACACTAGTTCATAGAACTTGTTCGTTTCAAGATCATTTAGCCAATGAGGTGTAATGAAATCTCTTGTAACACAACTATTTATGTCGCAAGGATAGAATAATGCATAGGATATACAATATCCTTTTAACAAGATGAATATTTAACGCATGATTTCTTAGGCATAATGTTTTTCAAAACATCATGTTTTCCTAAATAAAGATATGGAGCCAAAGTGCTTGAATCGGATAGTCCCATCTAAATAAACTTGGTCTTAAGATTATATTCACTAGATGATGACAAGAGGAATTCACTCGAGTTTCTTATGTATAATCCTCAAGAGTCATTGTTGCTTGGGGTGTATGATGTTGGCTTTAAGATTGCATTTTAACATATGTTGTTAAAATGTTGATTTAAGGTTTAACAAAATTTATGCAGAAGTTTAACGACAAAGTATTACTAATACTTTGATAATTTGTGAAGGTAGTACTACTTATACCTAGTGGAAATTGACAACAATTACCAAGAGCACCATGCTCATTTGATAGTTGAGGTTCTAGCCATAATGAATTATCTAAGTCCTTATATGTGGGAAAGGATGTTTGAGTTTGTTCAAACGTGCATTTGATTCAATACAAGTGTTGGACACAAGGGCTTTTTGAGCAATACACTCAACGAATTCAAATGATGGTAAGGATGGTGGATTGGTTGATCTAGGTGGTAGGTCTTCTAGTGTGTCTAAATAAGGATGTGGTGATGTAGGGGTTTGTTGTGCTATGGGAGTACTTAGGTTGATTATTTGTCCATAGATGTTGAACACAAAAAGTACGGATACTAATTCTTATGGTTCATTGGTTTCTACAACTAGTGGGTGAAGTGCTTGAAGTTTTGGTTATGTCTATGAAGCTTAGGGGTTGAGGTATAGGTTCACCTTGAAAGGGCACGTTTGATTTAAAGGATGCTCTTGGAAGTTCATGAGCAATACGCTTAATGATGCCAAAAGATGGAAGAGGGATAAGTGGCACAGAGGGTTGTTTGTTTTGGATAAGTGTTTCAACATGTGTTGTTAAAATACTTGGGTGTTGATTTTTAGGATATGACTTTTAATGACTACAATCGTAAGTCGCATATACTTGAATATTTCGGATGAAATACTTAAGTTGTCAATCCTACCTTGTTGAGACTATGGAGCTTAGATTGCACTCGAGGATAGCAAGACTCTTTAACATACATGTGAGTTATGACTCGATGTAAATGCTTATCGTCTTGGAGGATGACACATTATTTTCATGTTAACCAAGTGAGGCAATACATGTAGATACAAAATAATATCTAAAGTCATATGTTAGACTTGTGTATGATATCTTTGCAAATAATGAGTCCGGATTTGTTAGTCTAGGTGGCAAGTCATCTAAGTTATCCGCAAATAGATGAGAATATGTTGGTGGTGTTACACAAAGTTCGATAGGTACAAGTTTTGGAAACTTTGGTAGTGAAGGTGTTTTTGGATGGTTGTGAGGAAGTCATAATGGTGGGTGATTTTGGTGCTGGAGTTGGAGTACTTAAGTTTAGAAAGTTCTTATCTCGAGTGGGTGATGAGATGTTGAGAGGTGACGAGTCGGAGGATGAAGAGTTCAAGCAGACGAAGCAACAAGATCGAACGCTAATCCTAGTGGTTTTCTTAAGTGTCTTGTTTGAAGGTTATGAGGCTAAGGATTTAGTCATTTTGACTTTGCTTAAAGAAATGCTAAGCTTAAGGAGAAGTAATAGTTGGAAGTGTGAAAATGACCATCCTAAATGTGTCGATTTATGGAACTAAGGATTCACGGAGATGTGTTTTATTTGATGTTAATCCATACAAAGATGATAGTTTCTAATGAGATGGAAGTGTCTAAGATCATGTCAAACATCATAAGTTAATCCATTGAGGATGTGTTGAGTGAGATATGAAAGATATGCATTAACAACTATCCTAGAAACGAAATTTGGTAAATTAGATTGCGGGATTTAGTAAAATTCAACAACTTACCTGCAGGATCCACGACACCAAAAATTTACACAGGCGGAACCCTTAAATTGGTGCCGCTTGGTCCGCCTGTACAGGTATGGCGGTACCAAAGTCTATA
The DNA here is from genome assembly GCA_910596185.1 of Chrysanthemum makinoi. Taxonomy (NCBI): domain Eukaryota; kingdom Viridiplantae; phylum Streptophyta; class Magnoliopsida; order Asterales; family Asteraceae; genus Chrysanthemum; species Chrysanthemum makinoi. Next base: position 164,211,497 of record OU343218.1, read on the forward strand.
ACAGACGGAACCAAATAAATGGTGCCGTCTGGTCCGTGGAGACCAGAAATCTTCACAGACCTCTTTTTTAAGTATCGGGGACTTTTCCGAAACCTGAAATTTTGCTTAAAACACATGACACTAATTATTTCTAGTTAGGAAAAGTCGATAACACATACACAAACATAGTGGAGCATTGACTTTGACCAAGGGCTAACGGTTTTCACATAAAGGTGAAAATGGGTAAAATTTGATAACACTCGTGTGCTATCCCCCTGCATAAACCGGTTAGCATACAACATTGTTTCAAGTTATTTTATCATCCTACAAAGTAAAAACGACCAAATAGTATCATACACCATTGTTTTTGTCCTTGTACCAAACACTCTCTTAAAACCTCCATTTTTCAAAGTACTTGACTAATTTACTTAACACTAATTGCTAAGTGAGTTATGACATTTCATAAGTTATGCGAGATGTTATCATAACCTATGCAAAGAAAGTGATCTAATTCTACAAGCGATGGTAAAACAATTTTTCAACTTAATGCACAAAATCTAGCAAATGTCCTATTGTGCATAAACATGAAATCGTCAAACAAGTGAATAAATAGCATGGAAAGATTGACACTTATATTATGTAAACAAACAAGTATAAACAACAATTTGAAAATAAGCAAGCAACATATATGCAAACAACATATACAAGTGGTCATTTAGCATAGCATAACAAGAAAAACACTTTTCGTCATTTTGCGTTTAAGAATGACGATGTATACCAAGCTTAATTAGTTTTCTTTAAATATATTACCAAATTATTTAGTTTCAAAAGAAATTGTATCCAAGTTCTAAGAATACCAACTTAAATTACTTGATTCAAAAATTTTGAGTTTTTATGTTAAAGCGAAACTTAATATCTTAGATATACTGTAGTATTTGGTCTATTTCACCTATTTAAAATTAGACTCAGGCCATGAGAGTATTTTTAAATGAAATTAGACTCAATTACCTTTAAAATGATAGGTGGTTCGACTCCTACGGACTTACGGTTAATAAGTTATGAATTTTTTAAGTTGGCCAAAAGCTGCGTCTTTGCGACCAAGGAACCAAAATTTAACAAGGGAGGAACCCTTTATTTGGTTCCGCCCGTCCTTCACAGAATGTTGAAAAATATACTTACTCATAGCGAAAAATTGTAGGACTTACTAGATTTGATAGAAAAAATATAACACACATATTTTGTTTATTATTTTTACTAATATGACTTATCTAAACATTTAACAACAAAATTTATAAGTATAATTAGCAAAACATTTTTCATATTATATTTCGCTTCAATGGTAATTTGATACATGGATCGTGCTCTATTTAAAAACCATTTGTTTTGAAAATAAGAGCTACGAGGCTCTGGTACCAATTGTGAAAACGTAGAGGGGAGGTGAATACGTTACCGTTTAAAATCGTTAGATCTTTTGTATCAAATCACTTATGAAGCTTGTTATTATATGAAAGTATCAATTATTGTTTATGACTAATATAAAGCATAGTAAACCAAGTTGTCACACAAGCATCATCATCAAACCACATCATAAGCAATTATAAAAGTAAAGAGATAAAGAAAGGAAAGTGCAAACCGAACACGAGGATTTATAGTGGTTCGGTCACGGATCTCCTCTCCGCCCTACTCCACTCCCCGAGTACCCAACTCGAGAGTTACTTCACTAAATCAACAAGCTCCCTTCTAGGCGGAGAAAACCTTACAATCGTCGCTTACACTTTTTCCGGTACAAAGCTAAATACCGGGTTCTAGTTCGAGGTAGAACCAACCTAACGTCGCCTATACAATATTTCCGACACTAAGCTAGATGTCGAGTTCTTTTCAAGGGTACAACCACTCCCACTATGTTTTATGGCCCAACATAACAAACCTTGTGTTTTATGGTACAAACACATAAACCATCTAATCTAGTTTGGTGAAAGTGTTGTGATGATGCAATAATGTTTACAATGATGATCCATGAAATAAATGTCTAATGGTGTGACAACTCGCAATTTCAGGTCATTTCTCGACACAGTTCATATCTCATTATTTCAACATTTTTAGTAAACTTGGTTTACTTGTTTCAAATTCGCATAACCTTGAAGGTTTAGCGGCGAATTCATGATCATAACATCACGTACATTTCATATGGACTAAGAGTAGTCTACATTTCATTGACATCATTTGCATCTCATTAGTTCATTCATGACATTTCATTTCACTTTATACGCGTAATTTTTATATTTAATAAACTTTATCGCATGAGTTATTATTTTGTATATTTAATCCGTTACTTTCAAAAAAAAAAATGATCCCGATGTATTTTTAAACTTACATTTAGTTTATAAAAACTATATTTTTAGTTTTCCTAGTGTTTTGAATTTATTTGGTACATTAATCGTTAAAGTTAAATTATTACGACACTTTTCTTAAAAATCATACGATAATTATTTTATCACTCAAATCTTTCAAGAAATGTATTTTTTATAATTTTTATGACCTCAATATATTTTATCTTGACCCGTGAAAATTTATTTTTATCTAACGCTACCTTAAATATTCAAATGTGTATACAACTTACTAATATTACTTAACAATGCTACAAGTTACTACTTTCATTCAAGTAACTTTCATTACTATACTTCTACATTTTTACTTACATAATAAAATAGAAGAAAATAGATGCATTATTACATACAAGATTTGCCAAGATTTCAAGATCTTTTTATATAAAGTCCTACACTCCATCTTTTTTTTCTCATTCAACACAATAATTCAAGGTGATAAATCAAGACTTTCTCTTCCTCTTGTCTTCTCCACAAATCCGGCCACCATAGGGATCAAGGGAGTGATCATCTAAAAATTTTCTTGTCAAGTTCTACACAATCTAGTAACACTCTTTGTTTAGGTTTTGAAATAAAAACCTAGGGTGTTTAGGATAAATCCTTTGTTCTTAAACCTCATCAAGCAATTTGTAAGCATAAAACTTCATCTCTTACTTTTTCATATATATCTTTCATACATTTCATGAAGTCCATATGATCATATTTGCTCAAGTTGTAGTTTTTATTCATGTTTATCAAATGTTATCACCCATATGTGTCCTATTAATTTTTATAACAAGTATGTACTAGTTAGAAGTTTATAAAAATGATAAGTTTGAAAAATGGATCATCAAAGTCTAGTTGTGATTTTTGGAGGAAATGATTGCATAAATTTTATATATGTTTATTTAAGTTTGTATTTATATTTTTAGCCTCACAATGAATATTTATTTTAGTTATGATCAAATGAAGTTGTTTTACTAGTAGGATTGGTGATGAGTAGATTAAGGGATTTTTGTGGTGAAGTTGTGGTTAAACAAGTAGATAAAAATGGTAATTTTAAAATAAGCGCGGAAGCGCTGTCGAAATTTATAATTTTTCCGAAAAGTTAGTCATTTTTATTAGTTTTATTAAAGATTTAGAAAATAGATTTTTAGTTATGAACGTGGCCTTTTGAACGGACTAAAACGGAGTTATAACGAAAAAGATACGTGGTTTTCAAGTTACGATTTAAAAACTACCATTTTCCGGAAAATTTTACATGCAGTCCGAGTTTTAACTGGCCAACCAGTGGCCTTAAACTTTCTGTGAAATCTCCAAAGTTTAAAAATATATTAGTACACTTAATTACCTTCGCGTGGATATAAAGAACTTGAAAAACGGACTTAAAACGAGTGAGTTATGGTTAACCGAATTTTGAGTCAAAAACGTGCTGAAAACACTATTCACAGCGTTAGTAAGCTGCCAGGATTTTAATCAAGGTTTTTGAGGGCCTAAACGGACGTTTCGGGGGAAACGGACCTTAAAAACGAGTTAGTTTTCCTATGTATATACTACGTCAAGTCCGATGTAAACCGATTTGTCAATTACTAAAACCGTTACGTAGTTTTAACTACATTTTCACCATTAGCTCAAAAGTAATTATTTTTGACATGGAACCGTCACACATTCAAGTAACAATATTTTTATATAACTAGTTTTCAAGTGGCATATTGGGTGATACGTTTTCAAATCATGCATTCACGACAACATATCATAACTCAAGTCATAACATTCATTTTAGGTCGCGGATAGTTTCGAGCCTCATTTTCGTGCACTCCATTTTGTTAGCATATCTATCATATCAGGTGAGTTCGTAGCCCCACTTTCTATTACGTATTTGTCTTACAAACTCTTTGGGGGAGATACATGCTCAACTACTTACTTTCACTATCACAAATATTCTAAACTTTTACATACTACGGTGAGTTTTCATAGCCCCTGCTTTTACTTGTTTTCATAACTGTTTTGGGGGAGATACATGCTCAATTATTTTCATTTACTTTCATAAGTACTTTAACTTATATGAATTACCGTGAGTTCATAGCCCCACTTTTACTCTTTTAACTGTTTTACAAACTCTTGGGGGAGATACATGCTACATTTTAAATTGAACACAAATGCTTTGAACTGTATGCTATATCCGATGTTTTATTGTCACTAAGTATTTGCCATGTTCGAAGTCCCTACATCATGAACCATTAGTCACTTGCGGGTGAGCGCGAGTATAGTGAATAGGCCTATTGGAATTAACACTCCCGCTCCTATTGACCCATTTAGGGAAATCGAACGCACTATATTTGAATCATTAAGGTAAATTGGCAAATTACCTATTAGGGCGGCGATGAAACGATGATTACCAATTTTTATTGGTGCGATGTTTACGCTTTGGTGTCATGAACTTAGTGAAATAAATACGATGTTGTTGTTAACGATGAGTGTGAAACCATTTAACTCACACTACGATGATTGTGTTCAAACGAATTACATAAACTTTATACATATTCCGGCAGTGGGTTGTGAACACACAGGTTGCAAGTTTTGTATGGGCGGGACTTGGAACTGAGTGGATTTACAATGCCTTTGCTGCATAAACGATTTTGATACATTGAGCCATGCACTATTTTGTGAATTCATTTGACATCATGCACTTGAACATTAACTCTACATATTCTGGCAGTGGGTTGTGAACACACAGGTTGCAAGTTTTGTATGGGCGGGACTTGGAACTGAGTGGATTTACAATGCCTTTGCTACATAAACGATTTTGAAAGTCTTTACATTTCAACGATTTATAATGCCTTTGCTACATAAACGATTTCGAAAGACTTTACATTTCAACTCAAACTCTATGAACTCACTCAACCTTTGTGTTGACACTTTTAGCATGTTTTATCTCAGGTATCTAAGGCATTCACCTCATGGCATGCATTTGGACACATCATGGAGTCGTGGTGACGACGCGTCTCACTGGGTTTTACGCACTTTAAAACATCGTTTGAATTGTAACAAACTTATTTCCGCACAAGTTGATTTTTCATTTGGGACCTACTTTGTAAACTCTGATTGTTTTACTAAATCAAACGATGTATTTTCCAAACGACACTTTAGGTCGTTCAACATAACTGTGATTGTGATGCTATGACAGTCAATCCCCAGGAATTCCATTCCGCTGCAAAACAGGTAATTTGGGGGTGTGACAGATTGGCATCAGAGCTTCGGTTATAGAGAACTAGGTTGCATCATTGACCCTAGACTATAACTACATCATCATAGCATCTCATCATTTCATCATAAGTGCATGTTCACTTTGCATGCGATTATACGTACATTTTTTTCGAGTTATTTACTTTCATTTCATATCGATTGTCACATGGATGCTCTGTCATTCCCTATCACAATTTTTACACCAGTTGACTCAACACCAAACAACATATGAGTCGATTAGTCCAAGCATTGCATAGTTACTCCTAAATTATACATAGCCTGATCACCTATGTCTAATTCAGGAAGAATCATGCAATGAAGGGAGTAGTAGGCTTATATGTGTAAGCAATTCCGTAATCGAGCCAAATTTTCAAAAGATTTTCTTCAAACCACTTGTTTTCAGTTTGATCCGCGTGACAGTTCTTGTTTGATGAGTTGCAAAGATCGAGCTAGAAACAAGTTGTTACCTAAACCGATTTAGCCTAATCTCATGACAGTTCTTGTTTGATGAGTTGTGAGATTAAGTAAAAATCGGTTACCAAAAAGTCTTTTGAGGAGTTTGCTCGAGAATGGGAAAGTTTGCCACATCAAACCCTAACCCGATAGACTAACACGAACTGAATTCAGGGACTGAATTCCTTTTTGGATGGGCGAATGTGACAACTCGCAATTTCAGGTCATTTCTCGACACAGTTCATATCTCATTATTTCAACATTTTTAGTAAACTTGGTTTACTTGTTTCAAATTCGCATAACCTTGAAGGTTTAGCGGCGAATTCATGATCATAACATCACGTACATTTCATATGGACTAAGAGTAGTCTACATTTCATTGACATCATTTGCATCTCATTAGTTCATTCATGACATTTCATTTCACTTTATACGCGTAATTTTTATATTTAATAAACTTTATCGCATGAGTTATTATTTTGTATATTTAATCCGTTACTTTCAAAAAAAATGATCCCGATGTATTTTAAACTTACATTTAGTTTATAAAAACTATATTTTGAGTTTTCCTAGTGTTTTAAATTTATTTGGTATATAAATCGTTAAAGTTAAATTATTACGACACTTTTCTTAAAAATCATACGATAATTATTTTATCACTCAAATCTTTCAAGAAATGTATTTTTATAATTTTTATGACCTCAATATATTTTATCTTGACCCGTGAAAATTTATTTTTATCTAACGCTACCTTAAATATTCAAATGTGTATACAACTTACTAATATTACTTAACAATGCTACAAGTTACTACTTCCATTCAAGTAACTTTCATTACTATACTTCTACATTTTTACTTACATAATAAAATAGAAGAAAATAGATGCATTATTACATACAAGATTTGCCAAGATTTCAAGATCTTTTTATATAAAGTCCTACACTCCATCTTTTTTTCTCATTCAACACAATAATTCAAGGTGATAAATCAAGACTTTCTCTTCCTCTTGTCTTCTCCACAAATCCGGCCACCATAGGGATCAAGGGAGTGATCATCTAAAAATTTTCTTGTCAAGTTCTACACAATCTAGTAACACTCTTTGTTTAGGTTTTGAAATAAAAACCTAGGGTGTTTAGGATAAATCCTTTGTTCTTAAACCTCATCAAGCAATTTGTAAGCATAAAACTTCATCTCTTACTTTTTCATATATATCTTTCATACATTTCATGAAGTCCATATGATCATATTTGCTCAAGTTGTAGTTTTTATTCATGTTTATCAAATGTTATCACCCATATGTGTCCTATTAATTTTTATAACAAGTATGTACTAGTTAGAAGTTTATAAAAATGATAAGTTTGAAAAATGGATCATCAAAGTCTAGTTGTGATTTTTGGAGGAAATGATTGCATAAATTTTATATATGTTTATTTAAGTTTGTATTTATATTTTTAGCCTCACAATGAATATTTATTTTAGTTATGATCAAATGAAGTTGTTTTACTAGTAGGATTGGTGATGAGTAGATTAAGGGATTTTTGTGGTGAAGTTGTGGTTAAACAAGTAGATAAAAATGGTAATTTTAAAATAAGCGCGGAAGCGCTGTCGAAATTTATAATTTTTCTGAAAAGTTAGTCATTTTTATTAGTTTTATTAAAGATTTAGAAAATAGATTTTTAGTTATGAACGTGGCCTTTTGAACGGACTAAAACGGAGTTATAACGAAAAAGATACGTGGTTTTCAAGTTACGATTTAAAAACTACCATTTTCCGGAAAATTTTACATGCAGTCCGAGTTTTAACTGGCCAACCAGTGGCCTTAAACTTTCTGTGAAATCTCCAAAGTTTAAAAATATATTAGTACACTTAATTACCTTCGCGTGGATATAAAGAACTTGAAAAACGGACTTAAAACGAGTGAGTTATGGTTAACCGAATTTTGAGTCAAAAACGTGCTGAAAACACTATTCACAGCGTTAGTAAGCTGCCAGGATTTTAATCAAGGTTTTTGAGGGCCTAAACGGACGTTTCGGGGGAAACGGACCTTAAAAACGAGTTAGTTTTCCTATGTATATACTACGTCAAGTCCGATGTAAACCGATTTGTCAATTACTAAAACCGTTACGTAGTTTTAACTACATTTTCACCATTAGCTCAAAAGTAATTATTTTTGACATGGAACCGTCACACATTCAAGTAACAATATTTTTATATAACTAGTTTTCAAGTGGCATATTGGGTGATACGTTTTCAAATCATGCATTCACGACAACATATCATAACTCAAGTCATAACATTCATTTTAGGTCGCGGATAGTTTCCGAGCCTCATTTTCGTGCACTCCATTTTGTTAGCATATCTATCATATCAGGTGAGTTCGTAGCCCCACTTTCTATTACGTATTTGTCTTACAAACTCTTTGGGGGAGATACATGCTCAACTACTTACTTTCACTATCACAAATATTCTAAACTTTTACATACTACGGTGAGTTTTCATAGCCCCTGCTTTTACTTGTTTTCATAACTGTTTTGGGGGAGATACATGCTCAATTATTTTCATTTACTTTCATAAGTACTTTAACTTATATGAATTACCGTGAGTTCATAGCCCCACTTTTACTCTTTTAACTGTTTTACAAACTCTTGGGGGAGATACATGCTACATTTTTAATTGAACACAAATGCTTTGAACTGTATGCTATATCCGATGTTTTATTGTCACTAAGTATTTGCCATGTTCGAAGTCCCTACATCATGAACCATTAGTCACTTGCGGGTGAGCGAGAGTATAGTGAATAGGCCTATTGGAATTAACACTCCGCCCTATTGACCCATTTAGGGAAAATCGAGCGCACTATATTTGAATCATTAAGGTAAATTGGCAAATTACCTATTAGGGCGGCGATGAAACGATGATTACCAATTTTTATTGGTGCGATGTTTACGCTTTGGTGTCATGAACTTAGTGAAATAAATACGATGTTGTTGTTAACGATGAGTGTGAAACCATTTAACTCACACTACGATGATTGTGTTCAAACGAATTACATAAACTTTATACATATTCCTAAGTGGGTTGTGAACATACATGTTGCAAGTTTTGTATGGGCGGGACTTGGAACTGAGTGGATTTACAATGCCTTTGCTGCATAAACGATTTTGATACATTGAGCCATGCACTATTTTGTGAATTCATTTGACATCATGCACTTGAACATTAACTCTACATATTCTGGCGGTGGGTTGTGAACACACAGGTTGCAAGTTTTGTATGGGCGGGACTTGGAACTGAGTGGATTTACAATGCCTTTGCTACATAAACGATTTTGAAAGTCTTTACATTTCAACGATTTATAATGCCTTTGCTACATAAACGATTTCGAAAGACTTTACATTTCAACTCAAACTCTATGAACTCACTCAACCTTTGTGTTGACACTTTTAGCATGTTTTATCTCAGGTATCTAAGGCATTCACCTCATGGCATGCATTTGGACACATCATGGAGTCGTGGTGACGACGCGTCTCACTTGGGTTTTACGCACTTTAAAACATCGTTTGAATTGTAACAAACTTATTTCCGCACAAGTTGATTTTTCATTTGGGACCTACACTTTGTAAACTCTGATTGTTTTACTAAATCAAACGATGTATTTTCCAAACGACACTTTAGGTCGTTCAACATAACTGTGATTGTGATGCTATGACAGTCAATCCCCAGGAATTCCATTCCGCTGCAAAACAGGTAATTTGGGGGTGTGACAAATGGATATGAATGACTAATCTAAATGATCTTCTTAAATAAGAAGTCTTCAATCAATGAGGATATCAAGAGATCTTGAATCTTCATATGTTGATATGCTTTGGTGAATGAGGATGGCTAGATCTCCAAGCTTTCCTTGGTTGATCAAAATGTAAAGTATGCTTACAACAAAGATGAATGTTAGAAGCATTATGATCAAGTGATGATGAGGGTGATTAATGTATATTACTACATGGTTATCTATAGATCTAAAAGATGAAAGAAATATAGAAATAATGTGTGTTGGAAGAGATGATTGAAATGAGAAGACAATGGGCTCTATTTATAGCTAAAAATGTAATCTAAAAAATAATACTTTATTAGATTTGATATCTTAGAACATCTTTCAAGATCTTGCAAATCTAACCAAATATTGACCAAATCTTCTAAAGATATGATGATGCATGAAGTGATGTAAAATTGTATTTTCATTTAGATTAAAATGTTCATGAAAATAAACTTGTAAAATGTATTATGTAACTAGTTTATAAAAAGTCTAGTTGCCTTTTATAAAATAAAATATCTAGTTAGGTGCTTGTCAAAATAATATATATTTTGTCAAGTGTAAGTAAACTTTAGTACTTGTATAAATATTATAGTTAGTTTACTTGTACAAATAAAAGTATATATTTGTTAGACATTTTACAAAAGATGTATTTGTATAAAATACTTGTGAATGCAAAATGTAAAATAAGGTTCGAAATAGAATGGTTAACCTATTAAACTACTTAGTGACTCTAAACGTATTTTAAACATTCTAAATGATTTGTTAATGAGTTTGATTATAATGCCACATAACAAACATGTACGAACCTGTGTTGTAACATATGAGGACTTGAGACATCGAGAGGTGTTGAATGTATGTTGAGACAAAGTGTGATTACAAGTAACTTGTACATTTTACGTTATGTATTACAAGTTACATGTTTGTCATCAATCAAAACAAACGAGACTGTATAGATTAAATATCGTAATATTTGCACTAACAAATATTTCATAGACCATACTATATATAAAAATGTAAAATTTCTTGGTAAGGTTTTAGTTAAATGTTGTTATCTTTGACAACTAGTAGTCATTTACTACCTCCTGTTTATTACATATGATCATTTTATTTTAAACTTTATTTGAGCAGTAATATACGATAACAAAACTAGCAAGACGCTATAAGATACGATTATTCAAACAACAAACATTTACAAAGACGTTCACTGATTGTATTATAAACTCTTTTATGTAACTATCTATCTAGTTTTATGTTATATTGTTTAAGAAAATCATTACATAAAAGGATAGTATAATTTTCTCTCTCAGAAAGTTCTTTCATTTGATTTCACGCATGTAAGACAATATATTATATGTAAACTATACTTACGGACGAAAACGTAAAAAAACGGACGAAAACTTAAAAAAACGAACAAAACGTAAAGAAGCGGACGAAAACGTAAAAAAAATACGAAAACGTAAAAAACGGACGAAAACGTAAAAAAAATAGGAAAAACGTAAAAAAAAAACTGGCGAAAACGTATAAAAATGAGCGAAAACGTAAAAAAAGGGACAAAAAACGTTAAAAAAACGGACGAAAAACATTAAAAAGGGGCTAACGGTGCAAATATAGTTAACCCACAAGACTAACGGTGTAAATATTTTCTATCTCGATAGGAGATAACGGAGAAATAATTTGCACCGTTTGTCCTTATTTTAACGAATGGATGTATATACGTTAACTATTACTCCATATATATCAAGAGAGTTAGGTATGGATCTTTTATAGGTGAGAGACCCATAATACCCATTCTAATTTATGACAGGATTGACAGCATACCAAACGCACATTTAGTAATTAGTTGACTGGTAATGTAACCATAACGTGAAAGTCGGGTTTGATTACCATGGTGCTTCGTCTAATAGTGTTTGGTTTGTATGTCGAACCGATCAAACACCCAATGAAATTAGGTTCGGCAACATACAGTCATACAGAAAAGGTTAAAAGTTAAAAACGCAAAACACGTGGAAACCAGGCCCCACCCATGCTCACGTGTAGTGTAAAACCCGCAAAAAAGTCAAACCTTGACCAACTTATGTGGCTTCTCTTTCTTCTCAAATTATCCAGCACCTAGAACATTACACTCCCTCACTTCAAAACTCCAATCTCAATAAAACACCATTTCATAATTTTACAAATGTCTCTGTTTCAAACCTCAAATTACATTAACTACAGCCAATGTTCCATAACAACGTTCTCATTGAGATCATTGTTTTGGGGGAGAGATGTTTGTTTGATGAATGATCATGGGTGTAATTTGGTTGTTGGAAATAATGTGAAAAGGGGAATGAGAGGAATTAAGGTTGTTGCGATGTCTGGTGGTTCGAAAAGTTCGAGGTTTAAAATGAATTTGAATGAGTATATGGTTACGTTAGAGAAACCTTTAGGTATTCGTTTCGCTTTGTCGTTAGATGGCAAGATTTTAGTTCATTCCATGAAGAAAGGGGTAATGTGTACTTTGTTTATGTTTAATGTAACTAGATGATTAACCGCGTATAGCGACGACGGTGTATAGCAGCGCTAATTATTTGTGCAATTTTTTTAGCCATTTGGAGAGTAAGTGAGAACAAAAAGTTTGTGGTTTAAATTGTAATTAAGTATTTAAATGTTTAATAGATTGCGTTACATTTTATAAATGAGGTATTTTAGTATAACAATATTACTCATATATACCACGTATCTCACAAATGCCACCGGCGAGACTTGAACCCACAACCACTAGGTTAACATAACAGTAGACCAAAGGCCTTGGGTTTGTTTGGAATTATATTAATGAACTTGCATATTAATAGTTAGTGAACTGACCCAAATAACTGATCTGAATGATTAAAAAAAAATAGATTAATAAAATGTGGTAGGATTAAAAATGTGCATTAGTATGAGGTGGCTTTTACTTATAGATTCTTAGTTAGTACTTAGTAGTAGCACATTTTAATTTTAATAATATGAAATTCCCCCTTAATTTTATTTCGATTTTATCACAATTTGATACTAACTGACCCAAGCAAGTTTCATTTGTTTAGTGATGTGATTATGTGAATAACTAGAGAAAGAATGTTAGTAAAAAGGCAGTTAAGGATAGAAGGTAATTTGGCGTTGAGAGGTTTTAACATGTTTGTTCCTTAGTTTTGTATCTTTTGAATTTTATTGCGGTTTTACTGTAAGTTGAAGCTGTTTTGATTTTGTAGTGACTCTTGTGTAGGGTAATGCTGAGAAATCGAGAATAATAATGGTTGGTGATACTCTGAAGAAGGCAAGCGCATCTTCGGGGGGTAGTCTTATTGAGATTAAGGACTTCAGTGATGCAGAGTACTTGCCAATATAAAACTTTGTTCACAAATTTTAGTAGTCTTTATGATTAACTTAGAATTGCATGCTAGAGACTTGTGTGTCATAATGCACGTGTATGAGATCCTTGAATTATATATGTTTAAGAAACAGAATACGTTCAACCTATATCTGCATTTATTACTTAACGGGGAGTTACAAGCCTGAAGTGTTCATAGAGTTAGAGGACCTATGCCCCTGATGTATATTTATGCATGTAAATGACATACTATAAAACTGAATGTATAATAACACAGAATTGCTAGGAATCATATTCCTTCTTAGAGGGCTTATGTCAACGAGGCTTTTAAATATTTGAAATGTAATTGAGAAACCGATAGCCTGGATACTGGGAAGACTCATACCTGTTTTAGGAAAAATTTGCCTATGATGTTGAACACTAACTAATAACTGATGGTCATGGCTATTAAAATAGTCGCTAATGTAGTTTAGGATAAGTACGTTTTTTTTTGTTACACACAAATATGGTTAGTCAGAAAAATTATGACAATGTGGGTCTTCATCCTCAGAGTCATAGGTGCATCTTCATCGGCCCTTTGTATAACTTGGTTCTGGCCTTCACTGCCTGATCAGGCGGGATTAAGTATTGTTGTTGTGATTCTGGCCTTCACTGTTGTCCCAAACATATCGAGAAAATGACATATAGCAAATTCAATACTGAGTTGTTCAGAAGTAATTTATGTAATAGTTTATAGCTTGAAGATCAAGAAATATGGTTTAAAAGCTCTGAGAGAAAAATTAAGTTTTAACAGTTTACTTTACTCATCAACCTTTCATCTATGCTAATCTACTCAAGTTTCTTGTTTGGTGTTGCAGGAAGATGATGCTAGAAAAATCAGGACTTTGTAGTCTTGTCCTCGAAAGACCTTTCTCACCTTTTCCAATTCAACAATTGCATAATAAAAGTGATATTGATATCCAATTTAACAGAGGCCGTGTTCCTATTGCCACTTGGAACAGATCAATGCTTACATCAAGTTTAAGAACATCTTTTGAAGGAAGCGGGAATTCAGGTTTTATCATGTTCACTCCAAGATTTTCTACTCCTGAAGGGTGGAATCTTTTGATTAACAAAAATGGACAGCCGCGTAGCAGGATACAAAAAAACATTCCTGATGAACCATTTACTCAACTCGTTACTATTTTCTCTGAAGAAGAATCAGGAGATGATTGGTCACATGGAAGTTTCCCACTTGAGGAGTATATTAAAGCGTTAGATCGTTCTAAAGGGGAACTTTATTATGATCATTCTCTTGGCGCGCGGTATAGCAAGGTGAGTGTGAAAAGTACTTTTTATTACATATTCATTTTAACAGTTTGTAATGACATGTAATGCTAAGCAATATGCACTTGTTATCTTACAGATTACAGACCAGATGTATGTGGGGTCATGTATACAAACTGAAGCTGATATAGAGACTTTGGCTAATGTTGCGGTGAGCACTAACAAACTTGCTATTCTCAGTACATCGTGCTTGAATATATCACTTTAGATCATTATTCTTTTTATTTGTGGGTTTCTAGGACCCTTTCTTTTATTGTGCAATGTCTTTATGTTAAATCTTTGGATCATTATTCATTTTAACAGTTTGTATTGATGTCATTGCTTCCTAAATAAATTACTGAAAAGAAATGGTTAATCTTTGCACCAGGGAGTGACTGCTATACTAAATTTCCAAGGGGGAGTTGAAGCGGAAAATTGGGAAATTGATTCAAGATCCATTAACGAGGCATGCCAGCAAAATAATATCCTTATGATTAACTATCCAATAAGGTAATTCAAAGTATTCAACTTCAACACTTCTGTATGGTATTTGAATGTTGTTTGACACGTTCATAGCTAATTTCCTTTTTGTAGGGAAGGAGATTCTTTTGACTTAAGGGGCAAACTTCCATTTTGTGTTGGTCTTCTTTTACGCTTGCTGAAAAAGAACCATTGTGTTTATGTTACCTGTACCACCGGTTTTGATCGATCTCCTGCGTGTGTGATTGCATACCTTCATTGGATGACCGATACTTCACTTCATGCAGCCTACAACTATGTAACTGGATTGCATAAATGCCGTCCTGACAGGTTCTCACTCCTACCAATTTACCATACTTCACAATCTACTTCTTTATAGGCATTGATCAAAATTAGTAAACGATGCTTAATTATGTACGCAGAGCAGCAATTGCATGGGCAACTTGGGATCTCATATCTATGGTGGAAAAAGGAAAACATGATGGACCTGCAACCCATTCAGTGACATTTGTGTGGAATGGACATGAGGTTCTTAGTGACATTCGCCCTTTTCAATAAATATCTTAATGCTACACCATGTGATTATATATTTATATAGTTATTAATTATTTATTTATTTATTATTATTATTATTATTTTTTTTTTTTACTATATATTTTTTATTTTATTTTATTTATTTATTTATTTATTTTGCTAATTTGTCTTGAAACATAGGGAGAGAATGTGGAACTTATTGGAGACTTTAGTAACTGGAAAGAACCAATTAAAGCAACTCATAAAGGTGGCCCAAGATATGAAGCCGAAGTTCGACTTGCACAAGGAAAGTAAGTACTTAGGCCTTTAAAATCGTTAAGCACTCTTTTCGGCATGATTCATGTTTTCTAGTTAACCATTTTAGTCCAAAGCATGCAACTTTATAGTTACCGCCTTCAGGTATTACTACAAGTTCATTGTCAATGGGGATTGGAGGCATTCAACATCGTCACCAACTGAAAGGGATGATCGGGGAAACCTTAACAATATACTTGAAATTGGTGACACTGCAAATGTACGGCCTTCTATTCAACAACCAAAGAAGGTATATGGGATTCGTCTGGTACTATTATTAAAAAAATCAATAAATTGAGTTCTAGTGGATACTGACACATCATATTTGTTTTCAGGACGCAAATATCGTGAAAGTGATTGAAAGACCATTAACAGAAAATGAGCGGTTTATGCTAGCAAAAGCAGCTCGATGTGTTGCATTCTCGGTCTGTCCTATTAGGCTGGCCCCCAAATAGTTTCACACTGACCATACCATGACAATTGCATTGAAAGATTTATTAACCACCATCAATGAACTTGACTTACTGATATGAGTCAGAAGTCAGTATGCCTCTCATGACTATATTGCAATGCACCATAAGTTGGTGTTTGCTTCAGTTCAAGAATTTTCAAGATAATGGCATCTTTGGCATGTATAGACGGAGCAGTCTTTCTGCTGATTCAGATGCTTGGTTGCATTGTGATCTGGCTGATTGGTATTTATTTTGTCAACTGATATATAGCTCAATACATACATACTTGTAATACATGTATACATACATAAATGCATTATTGCTAGACCAGTATACCCTCTGGATCTGCCTTTGTTCTACTTCCATTCCTTCATAGTGTGCTGCAATCTGATTCTTCTACTAGTCGTCTTAATTGTTTTTTGGCTTAGTATTTCTTAATTATTCGACTTTCCTTTGATTGAATTGGTCTCAAGACTTTCGTGAATTTGGAGAGTCTCCATAAATGGGCATATGGTACTCATCATCAAACTCACCTGAATTTCTTGAGGTAGAGAAAGAATCTGCGAGTCAGCATAAATTCCCTCTATTTCACAGTATCATTTGCGCTAATTTTCTTAATCAAAGATGACATGTTTAACTGCAACTCTAGTAGTTCTGTGATTTAACAGAACTACAATAATTTCGATAAACCTTTTGATTCAACGTGTTTTAAATTCTTGACAGAAATATTAGATATCTTTTTGCTTGATGACTTAAGAAACTGTATACAAGCAACTGAGTTTTGTGTGTAGTATTTTTAGACAATTTTAGTTGTTCATTCTTTTTCTTAACATGACATTATCACCTTGCTTCAGTATACAGCGTTAGATTATGCCGATGCTATCGAAAATGTAACATTACACCGTCATCACACCAAAATAATTAACATTTTCAGCTAGTGTTATGTTAGAGAATTTGATGTAAGATTAAACTATTAGACAAAAACATCGACTTCTTACTGCACTGTAGCTCCACACCTTTACAAAACGGCTCAAAATGTTAAGATATACTGATGATTCACAACAATGTGGGCAGCTGCATCTTCCAAGCTAAGATCAAAATGAAACATCTATATAGACACCTATATTATCAAAGAGACAAAAACACCAGAGGTAGCGATAGCATTTCAAAGGGTCATGTTTCATCGGGCTTTGGTTCAAGCACCACATGGATCTTCACGACATGTTTACCACGCAGCACCTCAACAGTCACCTGACAATCCACAAGCAACTACAGTTACACTATTGTTCAAGCCTATAACCGAGCAGTTTGAGAACTAGCCCTTTTAGGCTTTTCTTGGACCAGTGTCTGGGTCAATCCTGTTTATGCAGCTTTACTTCATGTGTATGAAGAAGGTGCCAGGATCACATATTGATTTCATAAGTAACATATAAAAGAGACACGAGAATAATTGAAGTGGACTTACTGTTTCACCCACGTTGCATTGGTCAAGAATTTTGTATAAATCATTTCCATTAGCAACCTCTTTGCCATTTAAAGATGTTATAATGTCACCCAATATGAGTATGCCAAAGACACCAAATTTTGCATATCGCATACCCTGTAAATTCAAATTACTCGCGTTACTTAAAAGTTAAAACTATGTTTCAGAAGGTAGCAAAAAGCGACAAAATTACCGCTTTTCCAGCTGGGCCATTAAGAGGAGTATCAAAGACTATCACTCCACTGACTCGTGGTTGCTCTTTCCACTGATCAGCTGAAAATTTGATTCCTAACATTGGTCGCGCAACGTTCCCGAATAGAAGCAGCTCGTTTACAATACCAACTACCTGAAAATATCATGAAATACAATGTGTTCCAATTGTGAATAGAGATAATTCAGGAACACAAAGTGAAACCAACTTACATAGTCAACTGACTAAATGTAAAATTTACTCGATAACAAAAGGTAAAGTAACTCACTGTGTCGATGGGAATGGAAAAATTGACACCAGTGCTTGTACAATATGGACACTCCGAGTATCCGCATGTGTTCACCCCAATAAGTCTTCCTGAGCTATCAAGAAGTGGCCCCCCACTGTTACCGGGGTTGATCACAGCGTCTGTCTGGATAACATCTTGTATCAGACGCTCGGTTACACTTGAAGTTATTTCTCTCTTTAGACCACTATAAACATACAAATTATTGATTGATCTAAATGCACAGATTCATATATGAAAGATAGGTGAGTGGTACCAAATCTTATACCTGATGACACCAGTTGTAAGTGTTTGATCAAGCTGAAACTGCACAATGAATGGCAACTGTTACACAAACATATAAGTATACACACGTTACATATTTATTAAATTAGTATATATCTACGCTTACGGGACTTCCAATGGCAAACACTTTTTGCCCAACACGCAAGTTAGCTGATACTCCAAGTCGTATAGGTCTCAGTTTCTTTTTTCGTACATTGATATGCAATACAGCGAGATCCTTATCTGGGTCAAACCCAACCAGTTTTGCATAGTAATCGGTCTGGTCAGCTAGAGTTACCCTGAACAAACATTAACTAGTTCAACCTTGGCTTATAATAGGCTATTAGTAATAGGCTTTTTCTGAACATAACACAATTATGACTGATATGAGACGATACAACATATTCAGTGAATGAAATGCAGGAAAGTACAAAAGAAACTAACCTGATCTTGGTTCCCCCTTGGATAACATGATAATTTGTGACAATGTGACCTTTTTTATCCCAAACAAAGCCTGATCCAACGCGCCCCTCTAACATACCCTCAATCAACTCATGCTTCCTTGTCCACATAATATCATAATTCAATCTAAAGAGTTAGTAGACTCTTTCATAAAGCAATGTAGCATGGAAAACAGATACGAAAAATACCCTTCTAAAAATAGGCAACTCCAAACCGCGAGGAGTCATGGGGCGTACCATATGGGTATATTTTAACAAAACTGTTTGCAAATTATAGCTTCAGGAGCTTATGTTTTTAGAAGCTAATTTTCTGAAATACTCCTTAACCTTTGTCTCCGAAACAAAAGCCTTTTTTTTATAAAAGCTTATTTTATACACAAACTATCATAAACATCGCGCCAAACATACCCGACAACAAATGCAGGGAAATACCTTAGCTCAGCAGTAATATAGACAACAGAAGGAATATTATCCTCAAACAAACGAACGGTTGCACGCTCTTCACGCTGCAACTTACGACAAGTGATTATTAAGGATGATCCACGGTTAGAAGAAGTGGAAATGCTAATGCTGCAGGTTTTACGAGTGCGAAGAAGACAGAAGCTTCTTGAAATAAAAAGAGATGAAAAAGAAGAAGATGATGTAGAACTGATTGAATTAACAGCAGCCATTGTTAAGGTTTTAGAGAATAACTACAGTTAGAAGAAGAGATAATGTATGAAGAGGTTCTATTACACAACGTATTAAAGCATGCATTGGTTAATAAGACTACCTTTATACAAGAGTGACCCACTAAAATATGTGATTTTGTGAATATATCTAACATTGTATACCTTCTATAAAAACATAAAAAAGCAACTGAGTTTTTATGTGCAGTATTTATAACAAAATTATATTATCCTTTTTATAATTAAAAAGAAAAAAAGAAAAATCCATCTGTCATGGCTTATAATTTACATATTCATCATACCAAGTTCATAACAAGTCTTAATAAGATTACGTCATTAGGCAAAAGCAGTGACCTGACATCACGCCACATGAGATGTTTATAGAGTGTGAGATGTAATTTTTCTTATTATTCTAGTTTAGGTTCGAAACCAATATAGCATTACACTGATATGTGACATCGAGTAACATAATATATATAGTTTGCGGTTTTTACAGCATAGGAGTCTAATAATAAAACCATACAATGATAAAAATCTTTCCATGTATAAATAAATTCACGACCCAAGTTCGTTTCAAAGGATCATGTTTCATCAGGCTTTGGTTCAAGCACCACAGGGATCTTCTCTACATGGTCACCACGCAACACCTCAACAATCACCTGACAGTTGACCATATTTCCCGTTAAGCATTTATGGAGTATAATTTTATATAAAATATGATCCCATATATGAACTGTTTTTTCAAGAGTTAGAATGTGAGAACTTACTTTTTCGCCCACTTTGCACTGGTCAAGAATTCTGTATAAGTCACTTCCATTTTCAACTTTTTTACCATTTACAGATGTTATAATATCACCCAATATGAGTCTCCCATAGTTGTCACGTTTTGTTGCTAGCAGACCCTGCAGAGTCAGATTACTCAAGTTACCTGAACTATTACTGAAAACCATAATGTATGCAGTTAGTTGGTAAAAAGGTGACAAAATTACCGCTTTTCCAGCAGGACCATTTGGAGGAGCATCTAAGACTAGGACTCCAGTAACTCCTAGTTGTTCTGTAGACTGATCAGGTGCAAATTTGATACCTAAAATTGGCCGTGTGACTTTCCCAAATTTCACCAATTGGTCAACAATCCCACCTACCTATAAAAATATTGCAAGAAAATGTATTTAAGGGCTTGTGGTTGTGAATTGAGATACTTAAAGGGAGATATTAGTAAAGCTATTAACTCACTGTGTCGACTGGGATTGAAAAACCGACACCAGAGGAAGCACCAGATGCGGAGTATATGGCTGTATTTATTCCAATAAGGTTTCCTGAACTATCAAGAAGTGGGCCGCCACTATTACCAGGGTTGATTGCAGCATCTGTCTGGATAACATCTTGGATTGGACGCCCAGTCGCTGCAGAGCTTATTTCTCTCCTTAGCCCACTATTAAGAATGAAGATAGATACTTAAAAGCATCAAATCCCTTCTAAATCCATACATGTTTTCATTTTAACTAAATTTAGAGGTTTATATATAAATGTTGGAGCTTACTGCATCAATTAGTACCTGATGACACCAGTTGTAAGTGTGTGATCAAGCCCAAACTGCAAAAGGAAAACCATCACATCAATTCATTTACAGACTTTATGTATTCGGAAGGAGGGCGATATGGTAAATAGTTTATCTATCAGGTCAGCTATTAAGTGTAGTGTGTTTTCTTATCATTTTAATTAAAAATCAGCATATTAGGATCTGTATCCAATAGTTGTCTATATGAACAATACAGCATTACAATGGGTTGCTGTCACTGCATTTGAAACCTACAGTCCAAGAATAAGAAATGAAAATAAACATAAGTTATGTCTATTGGCCAATACATACAATACTAACAAGGAAATTACCTAAAAAAAGGTTTTGCTACTGAGAGTCTGACACATAGCACATACTCGTATTAGCATGAAACATGTAACAACCAGTACACACAAACATATACGATACACATAGGCATTCATATAATTAGTATATTCACACTCACGGGGTTTCCAATAGCAAACACTTTTTGCCCAACAAGCAAGTCAGCAGACACACCAACTGGTATAGGTCTCAGTTTGTCTTTTGGTGCATCAATCCGCAATACTGCAACATCCTTATCTTGGTCAAACCCAACGACTTTTGCATCATAAGTAGTCTGGTCGGCAAGAGTTACCCTAAACAAACATAAATAAGTTCAACATTAGCAGAGAAACAGCTGCGGATTCATAGGCATTAACAGAACTTTTAGGGGAGACATTCAGTCAAGTCGCAGTTGACATGTCAATGTACCCAATTTTGACAATCCACACAAACAATCAATTCAACCTCAGCAGATTAAAGCTATGGATTCATAGGCACTTCTAACAGAATTTAGTCAAATCTTTCTTAAACATTCAAATTACACCTCCTGCAACTATATTGGCTGAATCTTCCATACATTACAATGGCAATCGATCATTAATTTAAGAGTCTCTTTTATATAAATTTGATTCTGCACAGATACGTATCAGTAACTTCGCTGCTCCTTACGTCTACCCTAAAGTAATTAACAAATCAAAACTGGCACCTTACAGCCGTACCTTTAAACACATGATTCATTAACCCAGATTCTATGCAAGTTTAATTGAATGAAATAACGGAAAATACGAAACGCAACAAACCTGAGATCAGAAGCCCCTCGGATAACATGATAATTTGTGACAATATGACCATTCTTATCCCAAACAAAGCCCGATCCAGATCCTTGTGGCACCTCCAACACATCCAAAGTAAACGCATCCTGCCTAGAAACCAAACAATAACATTGACTCAAACAAACCATTTATCAAAAACCTATAATCAACATTTCAAAATATAATTCCACTAAATCAAACACGCTCATTGTAATTTTCATAAATTCATAACCTCTAGCACAATAGTTGAATTATCTTATTCCACACCTAAAACAGGTGGATAAGTTTTTGTACCATGTACCTATAACTTGATCTTACAATTGAAATAGAAAACTAAGGGGTAATTGTCAAAGCTTACTTTTGGGGCTTAAACTTATGTTCATAAAGTAGTTTATGGCTTATGAAGACTACGTTTCTAAGCTCAACCTCAACCTCAAGTTGAGTGTTTGGATAAGCTTATGTAGGTAAAACAAAAGGAACTTATAAACGTATATAAGCCCATAAGCCCTAAAAAAGAGCTTATCACCCCCCTTAAATAAGCTCATAAGCTAATCAAAACACTAATATGGGCTTATTTCTGCTAATTAACACCACTAAATAAGCTAAAACAAACACCCCCTAAATCAACCAGTTATTTGCAAAAGATTGATAACCGGCAACTAATAGTAATTAAGATCCTAATATATCATTGTAATCCACTAATTCCCTCTCCTCATTTCCTAAATTCATTTTAACACATGTCACAATCACATACTTACATAATACGAACTCCGTCTCAAAATAAGTGTCCACTTTATAAAATGACACAGATAAATATTTTGATTAGCTGTAGTTTGTAAGTGGACAGAACCAAAATAGTAAGATGGGCACTTATGGTATAAAAATAGAAACAAAAATGAATGTCATAAAATACTACCTAGAAGCCAAGTTAGTAATATAGACAACAGAAGGAGTGTTATCCTTAAACAACTGAACAGTAGCCAGCTCATCATTCTGCAGCTTCCTAGGTGTAGCCACAACAAATGCATCAACATCCGTAACAAAAACAGAAGCAGAAAGAGCTACTGAAGTGCAAAACACAAAACACGAGTCAAGAAACGTCTTGACTGAGGATTTTTTTGTACTGGTTTCCAGTACTGGAGAGCTGGAAGATGCAGCAGCTACTGTAAATGAGGTGTGGCGGGAAGTGTGGAGAGAGATGGATTTGGAGAGAGAGAGCTTGTTGGAAGGATGAAAGAGAGTGTGGGAGGATGAAGATGGTGGAGTGGGAGTGGAAATGAGCGAGGTGGTTGCCATTGATGATTGCTCTACTCAATGCTTCTTCTAGTTTTTTCTGTTTTCTGTCTTTTTATAAAATATGATTGGTACTACTCGAATACTCGATGCTTCTTCCGGTTTTTATGTCCTTTTATACATTTTAATTTGAGTAAACTCCAAAATACATCCCGGTTTACCCTGTTTCGCACCATACATCTCTCTCGCAAAAGCTTTCAATGATACATCACCTGTTAGAAAAGTTAACCTATATACATCCTCGTTAGGGAAATAAGGACTAAGGTGCAAATTATTTCTCCGTTATCTCCTAACGAGATAAAATATTTACAACGTTAGTCCTCCGGGTTAACGGTATTTGCAACCGTAGTCCTTTAATGCTCACCGCTTTTTACGCTTTTCCTTTTTACGCTTTCGTCCGCTTACGCCGCTTGTTTTTTACGTTTTGTCCGCTTTTTACGCTTACGCTTTCATCCCTTTTTACGCTGGCCCCGCTTATTTGGCGCTTTTGCCTTCTTTTTTTTACTTTTTCGTCCGCTTTTACGCTGCTACCTTTTACGCTTTTGTCCCTTACGCCGCCTTACTTTTTGTCCCTTTTACGCTGTTTTACGCGTTTTTCTTCGCTGCCGCTTTTTATGTTTTTGTCCCTTTACGCTGTATTTACGCGTCATGTTATTTTTACGCTTCCTTTTTTACCTTTCGTCCGCTTATTACTTTTTGCCCATTTTTTTAAGTTTTTTTTACGCTTTTGTTTTACGCTGTCCATTTTTACGCCGTTATTTTTTACGCTTCGCTACTGTTACGCTGTTGCCCGCTTTTACGCCATTCGCCATTTTTACGCTTTCGCCGTTTTACGCTGCCCATTACATTTTCGCTTACGCTGGCCCATTTTTTATATTGCCTATCTTTTACGCTTTTCCGCTTTTTGTTGTCCATGTTTTACGTTGCTCGCTTTTCACTTTTATTTGTTTTCATACACCTTTATTCGACGACGAAAACGAATAAAATTGTACGAAAATAGATAAAAAAAAAGTGAAAAAATGAAAACGAAAAACAAATGGAAATGTAAAAAAACAGACGAAAACGTAAAAACAAATGAAAACGTAAAAAACGTAATTTAAAACGTGAAAAAGATAGACTAAAATGTAAAAATGGACTAAAACGAAAAGCGATGAATATGCTAAAACGACTAAAATATACAAGCTTGCAAAACGTAAAATAACGACTAAAAACGAAAAGAACGGACGAAAACGAAAAAACGGACGATAACTTAAAAATGGACGAAAACGTAAAAATGCAAATGCGGACTAAAACGAAAACAAACGGATGAAAACGAAAAACGGAAGAAAACGAAATACGGAAAATCGAAATAAACGAACTAAAACGAAAAATGATCTAAAACGAAAAAGGACAAAAACGTGAAAATGTAGATGACAAAAAACGGATGAAAACGTAAAAAAAGGCGAAAACGTAAAAAAAACGAACGAAAACGTAATAAAACAAAAGAAAACGTAAAAACGGACGAAAACGTAAAAAAAACGGACGGAAACGTAAAAAACGGAAGAGAATGTAAAAAAACCTAAATAAACGGACAAAAACGTAAAAAAAACGGACGAAAACTTAAAAAACGGAAGAAAACGGAAGAAAACGCAAAAAAAAGGGACAAAATGTAAAAAAACGAACGAAAACGTAAAAAAACGAACAAAATGTAAAAAAAAAAAAAAATTTAAAAAAAAATACCAAATCGCTTCAAATATGAGGCTTAAATCGACAAAAGCCAAAACTCACCGGATGTAAAAGTACCACAATTCGCTTCACTTTTGAAGCGAACTTCTCTCTCCTCGCCTAGGAAATCAGCAAAATAACCTGCAAAATATATGAGATAAGTTACTCATCTAGTATTTTACAGTGTATGTATTCGATTAACAGCCTTCATTTCATTTCATTTAGCATTGGAAGTGATATTGGAGTAGGAGTTTTGGGTGTTATCTTCATTTCATTATTACCGAAAGTTTGATCGATCAACAGCTTCCTTTTTTTTTTTTTTTTTTTTTTTTGGCTATTGTGGTGTAGAGTTTTGGTGGTGGTATTATTGTGGTGAAGGTTGTTGGTGGTGGTGGTGTTGGGGCTGTCGGTGTTGGTGTAGGCTGTCGGTGGTGGTGTTGTTGGTGGTGGTTTTGTTGTGGTGGTTTGTTGGTGGTGGTTTGGTGTAGGTGGTACGGCTGTTTAATATGGCACTAGTTGTTCCGGTAAATATTTATTTTTCTTCCGATATCATTATTTGGTGTTTTATGCTTATTGTGTAGTTAATAATATATACTGTTATTAATTGTTGTTTTAGGATTTTGCCGTTGACCTTACTTGTAGAAGTAAGCTAAAATTGGTTCATTACCTTAAAAAAAATTGCGAATACCAATAAGGATGTATTGTTTAGGCAGACTTGTTTCGGATGGATGTTTGATATAGAACAAATGCAAGAGACATGTATTTTATTACATTATATTAGTTTATGTCAAGTCAACTCGAACCGAGACACGGAAGTCGCTCCATTGACGATCATGTAGGAGATTTTGAGTTGAAATTTGGTAGAGAGGAGTTTTGTTTAGTAACCGCTTGAGATTTGAGGTTGATTTTCAAGATAAATATAAAGATGAACCTACTCCTCTTAGGAGACGTGTTTTTTACTCAACTTATGATGGATGTTCGATAACTGATGGACTGTTGCATAATTATATTTTAAGCGATGCCTTTGATAAGCTTGTCGATATCGATGTCGTTCGTGTTAGTTTGCTAGGTTGTTGGAGCTGGTGTTGTTAGGCCACGAGTTTAATTACGTAGTCCCGCCATGGTGCATGGCTTTAGTAGATAATATTGATGCTTGGAATATATATCCTTGGGGTTCAGACGATAGCCGACATTGTACAATCAGTTAGTTGGTGCAGAGGTTCACGATTGAAGCTTTTTTGTGAAGCCACCACCACCAACGCCGACGGTAAGGTAAAGAACCCTAAGTATACGCTGAAGGGCTTTACATGGGCCTTTAAGGTATGCCTATTGTTAGTTTTGTTGTTTATGTATATATATAATGTTAAAGTAATTAACCAATTATTTTTTATAGACGTGGATTTTGGAGACTTATCGAGTGAAGGCCGTTGATTATTTTAATCGCAGAGCTCCATCCGAGAGTGTGTGCTTCATGCTACAAGCGGAGGTTTCAACGGTGTTACCTGGATAGTTTATTGGTGAGTTGTTATTTAATCATGCCATTTAGTTTTTAGTGATTCATAACAATATTCGTATTTGTTGTTATATTAAATTTAGGTAGCGGAACCTACATTAAGACTTGTACCCGATGCATATGAGTCCGAACAGGGTTGGTTCCGTGATAGCATGGCATTTTTTGAGGGGCGTAGTACCGAACCAGCACCAATACCCCCACCTTCAGACCAATATAGCCGTACCGAAGTATGGTTCAAAAGTGGTATTTTAAACGTCGGGAAGCTGCAGGTGTTTATTGTTAAAACATGACGTATTCATTAATAATTTTTGAAAAATATATGAGATAAGTTAATTAATTTATATTTACATTTTTGTGTAGCAAAAATGAAGTACGACATCACAGATTGGGCAACGCATAAGGTGGAGAAAAGAAGAATGAAAAGTGTCAGTTGGGTTGTACACGGAATTACTCAATTTCGATATCAAGTTTATGATGGCCAATATAACCGAAGTGTACCAATCGGTGAATGTGAATGTCGGAAATGGCAAATTTCCGGATACCTTGTGGTCACGCTATTGCTCAGTTAAGGTTTTTGAACCTAACAGATTGTGTGCAATATGTACATGACTGGTTTAAAAAGGAAAAATATCAAGCAACCAATGCAGAGTCAATTCAATTTGTTGGTAATTTTAACGAATGGGAGTATCCAAGCCATATACATCCTCTTACTCCTCCAACAATGGACAACCCTCAGCCAGGTCGTCCGAAAAACACAAACCGTATACCATCTCAAGGAGAAGAGCCAACGACTATACATCAGAAAGGTGCAAAGAAGCGGGGCATAAGCGCGAATTGCAAAAATCATTTGTCCCAGATCCACCTAACACCAAGGGTAAACAAAAGCAAGGGGAATTTCCAACTAATGAGCAACATGACACTGCACCTTTTTATGACCAACACCACCCGTTCGATCAAAGTTTTATGGGAAACAAGCAATTCTCATGGCAACCATATGGCCAAAACACATACACTAATCAAGCAAATGGTCAAAACTCGTACTTTTGGCAACCATATGGTGACAACACATACCCCACAAACCAATACGCTTCACAAACTTACCACCACAACCCATACCCATCTCAACAATATGCTGAAAACACACACACATCACAAACATATGATCAACACAACGCACAACAAGATTTCAACCTATCTCAAAGAAACCTAACGCAACCACTTCAAAATGATCTTCAATACCAATCTCAAGTGTATCAACAATACACTTCCCAAAGAACACAACTCTCAACATCTAAATGATCAACAAATGCAGGATTCAAATAGTTGGTTTAATCGGTTTGGTTTTTAATAAAGTAGAAGGTTTATGTGACTAGTTAACAACTATTGGTATGTTCTGATTGAGTTGTAGCATCATGCTTTTCATTTTCAATTATCCAAGTGATGTCTGTTTTGTCTGTGTATTTGAATTTTACAAGTGATGTTTGTATTGAAGAGACAATATTTGAGCATGTGGTTTGTGTAAAAATAGTTTAAAGTAACGAATTTACAAGTATCTGATACATTTTGTTTTTCTGTGACATCTTTAATTTATTTAAGTAGAGAGAGAACTTCGCTTCAAATAACACAAACCCAAATAAGATTCAATTTTATACAACATCATAAACACAAAAATAAGTTCATTATTGATAATTAAATTACATTTTTATAAATCTTGAATTACAATAAATTTTGAATTACAATAAATCTTGAATTACAATTGATACTACACAGATTAGAACAATTGTAGCATCACATAAAAAATTTAACAAGAAATTGTAACAAAAACAATTTAAGTGAGATTACAATTTTAGCATACAACTTACAATTGCTACTACACATGAGAACAATTGTAAATTTAAGTGAGAGAAAAAACACATTTTTGGTCTTTGACTGGTGGGCCCATTGTGTCGGATTTCGCTTCAAAAGTGAAGCGAATATGTTGTTTATCGAAGTTAGTTGTGTAGGACCCACTTTTGTCGATTTCTACCATATTTGAAGTTTTTTTGATTTTTTTTTTTATTTATCGCGTTTAATTAACCCGGTGGCGACACGTGTCCTTCTAGGAATTCTGCACAAATTTGAAGTGAATTCCTTAGCCTTTTTGGATATATGAAAAAAAGAGGTCCTCTGTAGGACAACTCCCACCTGCAGAGGCATCACATGTAATTTTCACTTTTAAAACTTGCTATTTTATTGTACTACATTAAAGAGCACATGACTAATTGCATGTTTAAAAAGATACCTAAACATATGTGTGTGATAACATCAGAAAGCGGGTTTCCTTACATTTTATCTTTTCTCATATTCACTTTTAATTTTGCTAAATGTCTCAATCTTCTTGTTAAAAATGTTTTTAAATCTCTGAATCATTGTTCTTAACTAAATTATCAAAATTATATCTAGCATTATAAATATCATCACTACAAAGTTACTCATCTAGTATTTTAAATGCATAATACAATCAAATTTTTTAATTTACATCTTTACATTACATACTCGTGTATATAAGTCATCAACACTTTCACAATTTTTATTCTTATTCTAGGTATTTAAAACTACTATAATTTAGATTTTTTTTATATATGCATAGACGTTACACGAAACATTGTGCTATAAATCACGAGTATAACTATTAGTAGTTATAACCGCCGCCACTATATGCGGTTACTTAGTTTAAAGATAGAGAAGTAACGCCTTATTATTGTATATATGGCTATAGAAAAAAATGTATATTTTTGTAAGTTAATTCATTTGATTTATGTTCTCAAACACTTGTTCCAGCTTAGTTTCTACTTACAAATATATGTTACACCCATAGTTGTTAGGATCACGATTCTAATCTTATGATCTTACGATTTTACGATACTGCAAAACAAAAATGATCCGGATCTTATATAAGATTTTTTCAAGCTTAAGATCTTATAGGATCCCGATCTTGATCATACGATCTTAAGATCTAATCCGATCTGATCTTACTTTTCTCGGACTACAAACTAAAAAACTACAAATTTATGGGTTGTTTTTATAGTAGAATTTAAAAAACAACATGTTAAACCTTTTAATCATTTCATAATCATAATTTAAGACAACATTGCTATGAAACATTCATAGTATTTTGTGTTTATAACGTATAATAATTTGTAGATTTGTATAATATTACAACAACTATTAAGAAATAACATTAGAGTAAGATCTTAAGATCCCGAACCGATCTTACGATCACAATCTTGAAATGACAAAAATGATAATTGGTAAGATTCCGATCTTGAAAACCTTCTTACACCTATAAAAATTAAACCCTACAAACATATAAATTGATACATGAAATTAACCACGTTGTATTAGCAATTTCGAAAACACAAGTAAGGTTGATCAATATATTATTTGGTGAATCAACAATAATGGCAAACACAACTAGTATATGGGCCTAGCGGGCTATCTTCAAACGTTCCAGAGTGAGCACGATACTTTTTCACACAATCATCCATACACATTTCGTACACAATGATTTGCATACACCAATTGGTACTTCACATTTGCCTTCATTTGCGTTAATCACCATCGAATTCCTTTCACCAGTAACATGACGACGATTCAGTTCCATTTTTAACATACATACTTGTTCACCAACTACATTAAATGTATTATTAGTTCTACATTATAATCTTTGATATCAAACATAAATTGACGGAAAAAATATGTGTTTACCTAGCAAACAAAAAGACGATGAAAATCATTTGAAGATTATGTTTGTTGATATATCACATGTGATATAACACTAATTTGTATGTTCAAACACTTAGCTGTCGTAAATTGAAGTTAAATATGTTCTCCATCTTCTATGAATAAACTCTATTTGATATTAAACATAAATTAACGAAAATATGTGTTCACTTAGCAAACAGAAAACAATGAAAAAAATATGTGTTTACCTAGAAAACATAATCTTTGGTATATCAAGCAAGATTAAATATCAACATGTTGTAAGCTCTCTTTTTTCGATATTAGAATTTGCATAATATATCATGTTGGAAAATTTAGTGCACTTGTGGGAATAGTTCACACCTTGTAATGGGTTAGGAGGTACGGAGTGTACACCCATAAGGTCCATGAACACCCTGACTCTTGTAGTGGTTTTTTTTTATTGATAGTGCTTGGTGAAAGTATCGTTGTGGTTACCATCGCAAGACTTCCAATCGATCTGTTTCCACTGGTGGTGTTTCCAATCGGTGGTGTTTCACCGTAGGGTTTACATCGAAGCAGCTGGTGTTTCCACCGAAGCAAAGGTAACCACCGATAGCACTATGAAAGTATCGATGAAAGTACCGCTTGTAACGCTTTGACCTATTCAAGTGGCAGCTTCAACCGCTTAATGACCACGCTTAATTGGTCATGTAATCACTAACAGCTATAATGGGGATAATTATGAGGCTATTAATGGGCCGATTAATACTCATAATTCCATTGAATTAGCCAAGAGTATTATCCTATAAATAGGATATCTGATTATGCATGAATGACACAAAATAAAAAGCACTAAACACTTATAAGCGAAAGGGTTATAGAATTGTGCCTAATTCTCTAACTGCATTTGGTCTTATCCCAAGTAGATATTCGTGATACCCAGGCATTAGGGTCGAATAGTTTACTTTAGAAAGTGATCACACGATTCCAAGTGATATCCGATAACCACCTAGTGGTATTTGTTTCTGCTGAATAGTTGCTTGTTTCTGCTGAATTGATTATCTAACCCTCGCTCGGGAGCTATTACTCCAACAATCAAAGTAAACTATTTTGTGATAATCAATGGCAACCGCCGCAATGAACACATGGCTTCAAACTTTGCTAAGCTGGACAAGTTTGAAGGGGTGGACTTTAGGAGGTGGCAAAAGAAGATGCACTTTGTCAAGCATGAGTGTGGTGTATGTGCTACCACACCTATTCCTCGATGATGGTGATGATGCTACTGTGGAGCGATCGTAGGAGGAGCAAATGGGAGAATGATGACTACATATGCAGAGGTCTTATTCAATGGTATGTCTGATGCTCTGTTTGATATTTATCAGAACTTTGAATCTTCCAAAGAACTGTGGGATTCCTTGGATGCCAAATATATGGTTGAGGATGCATCAAGTAAGAAGTTCCTTGTTAGTAATTTCACAAATTACAAAATGACCGATTCAAGACCAGTTATGGAACAATACAATGAACTTCTTGGAATACTTGGAAGGTTTACACAACACCAAATGAACATGGATGAGGCTATCAAAGTCTCGTGTGTCATTGACAAACTCCCTCCTTCATGGAAAGATTTCAAGCATACCTTGAAACATATGAAGGAGGAGTTAACTCTTGTTGAGTTGGTACCATCCGCACATTGAGGAATCTCTCAAGGTGCAGGATAATGACAAGCCAAAAGTGGCAATGCTATCGGTGCATCTGTTGTCAATATGGTGGAGCATAACAACTCCACCAAGTACAATGACAACAAAGGCAAACGCAAATATCATGACAACACAAGGAAGATCCTAACAGAAGGCAACACCTACTTGTTGGAAATGTGGCAAAACTGGTCACATTAAAAGGGACCGCAAGGGTGTTAAAATTGGTGGTAAAGCCAATGGATCAGGCACTAATGGTTCAGGGAGTGGTGGTTCACCAACTCACTGAAAGGTCAAAATATGTTTAATAAGTCTTTTCAGATTTATTATGTTACATATGTATCTGAATCTTTTATGTGCAGGATGATGATGTTGCGTGGTGGGTTGACTCTGGTGCAACAGTTCATGTGTGTAAAGATAGAAGCTGGTTCAAGACTTATGAGTCACTGAATGATGGTTCTATTCTTCACATGGGAAATGAGTCAACAACCTTGGTGCATGGTCGTGGTTGTGTAGATCTTAGGTTTAGTTCTGGAAAGATTGTAACTTTGTTTAATGTTATTCATGTTCCCGATATAAGGAAAAACTTGGTTTCAAGTAGTGTTTTGAATAATCATGGATATAAACAAGTTATTGAATCGGATAAATTTGTTCTTTCTAAATGTGGTGTTTTTATTGGTTTTGGTTATTTATGTAATCAAATGTTCAAGCTTAATATTACCACGACATTGTTATTTCAGCTTTTGTGACCACATATGATCAGACTGATTCTACCCTTTGGCATGCTAGACTTGGTCATGTTCACTATAAACGGATGCAAGATATGTCTAGGGATGGTTTAATCCCTCCTTTTGACATGGACACTGAAAAGTGTAAAACTTGCATGTTGACCAAGATAACCAAGAAACCCTTCGTGGTGTTAGTCGTGAGACTAAGCTCTTGGAGTCGATACACAGCTGACTGTGTGATTTGCATTCCACTCCTTCTTTGGGGAATAAGAAGTACTTTGTGACATTTATTGATGATGCTTCTAGGTTTTGTTATGTTTTTTTGTTACATACAAAGGATGAAGCATTAGATAAATTCAAAGTGTTTAAAACTCAAGTTGAATTACAACTTGGGTCTTTGATCAAAAGATTAAGGACTGATAGGGAGGTGAGTACATGGATACTCAGACTTTCAACTGTTGGAATAATCCATGAAACGACGCCCCTTATACTCCTCAAGAAATGGTATTTCCGAAAGGAAAACAGGGTGTGAAGGAGATGGTTAATTCCATGTTGTCCTATTCTAGACTGAGTCAAGGGTTCTGGGGTGAAGCTATGTTAACAGCTTGCTATTTATTAAATAGGGTTCCCAACAAAAGGAACAAGATTACCCCTTATGAACTCTGGACTAAAAGGAAACCCAACCCTGAACTATCTCGTGGTCCGGGGTTGTAGGGTCGTTGTAAGACTCCCCGATCCAAAGCAAAGACTTTGGGTGAAAGAGGCATTGATCGCATCTTTGTTGGATATGCTGAGCATTCCAAGGCTTTTAGGTTCTATGTTATTGAACCTAATGAATATGTTTCGGTTAACTCTATAATTGAATCAAGGGATGCAGACTTTGATGAGAATAGATTCTCATCAGTCCCCAAGACCAAGTCGAGGATTCCTAATGGAACTCTTGACACCGGGTGTATCGAGGTCCCCGATGAGGTTGTGGTTCAAAGAACCTGAACCTGCTTAGAAAGAGCAAAAGGTTCAGGAATCCAAAGTCATTTGGACCTGAGTTTCAACTATACTTAGTTGAAGGAACAAGGGATGAGGTCTCGGACCAATACTCCTATTGCTTCATTGTTGAGGATGATCCTAAGACATTTGAAGAAGCAATGAAGTCCTAGGATATTGCTTTCTGGAAAGAAGCAATCAATGATGAGATGGATTCCATCATGGGGAACAACACTTGGGTGTTGGTTGATCTACCTCCGGGTTGCAAACCTCTAGGTTGCAAATGGATTTTCAATAAGAAAATGAAGGTAGATGTTACTATTGAAAGGTTCAAGGCTAGACTAGTCATTCAGCGCTTTAAACAAAAGTCGGGATAGACTATTTTGATACTTATGCCCCTCGTGGCTCAGACGCATACTCATAAGACTGCGATTGCTATGGCATCTATTCACAATCTGATTATTCATCAGATGGATGTGAAGACAGCATTCTTGAATGGTGAATTGGAAGAGGAGGTTTATATGAACCAACCTCAGGGCTTCATCTTGCCGGGCAATGAAAACAAGGTGTAAACCGATTAAGTCTCTTTATGGACATAAGCAAGCACCTAAGCAATGGCATCAAAAATTTGATGAAGTGGTTTTGTCTAGTGGTTATGTTCTTAACCAAGTTGACAAATGTGTATATAGCAAATTTGATGAATCCGGTAAAGGAGTCATCATTTGTCTATATGTTGATGACATGTTGATCTTTGGCACTGATCAAAATCGGTTGACTCGACAAAGGAATTCTCATCATCAAGGTTCTCCATGAAGGACATGGGGTGATGTTATCCTTGGTATAAGGATTAAACATGAAAGTAATAGAATTTCTATCTCTCGGTCTCATTATATTGAGAAGGTGCTGAGGAAATTCAATTACTTTGATTGTACTCCAGAAGTACTCCTATGGATACTTGTGAAAAGTTGATGCCTAATCATGGCAAGGCTGTATCTCAACTTGAGTATTCTAGGGTAATTGGTCGCTGATGTATGCCATGACTTGTACAAGACCCGATATTGGTTTTGCAAAGGGGAAAATTGAGCGGTATACTAGTAATCCTAGTGCTCATCACCGCAAGCGTTCAAAGGGTATCTGAAGTATTTGAAGAGAACTATGGATTATAGTCTCTCATATACTTTGGTTACCCATCGTGTTGGAAGGTTACACGATGCAAGTTGGATCAAGAATGAAGACAATTCGTCTACCAGTGGTCGGGTATTCCTACTTGGTGGAGGTGCAATTTCTTGGGCATCCAAGAAGCAAACTTGCATCACCAGTTCAACAATGGAATCAATTTGTGGCTTTGGTCAGCTGGTAAAGAAGTCAATGGTTGAAAAACTTGCTTATTGAGATTTCATTGTGGCCTAAACCTATAGCACCTATTTCTATCCGGTGTGATAGTGCAGCTACATTGGCTAAGGCTTATAGCCAGATGTACAATGGTAAGTCTAGACACTTAGGTGTCGGACATAGCATGATTCGTGAGCTTATCATGAATGGGGTGGTATCTATAGAGTTTGTGAGATCTCAACGAACTTAGCCGATCACTTGACGAAGGGTTTGGCTAGAGACTTGGTTATAAAGTCTGCTAAAGGGATGGGTTTAAGTCCAACTTAGTCACTGAATGCTAGGACACCCAACTCCCTCCTCAGGAAACTTAGGAGCTGAGTTCAATGTGGAAAGTCGAACATTCTGGACCGGAGCACATGTTTTATTTACATCCCAAGGTTGTGCTCGAACTCCGCCGAAAGGAGGATGAAGTATTTACTTCTTAATGGTTAATTTTCTTTGAAAAGTGCTTGGCAGGAGCATGAATAAAGAGGAACCACCTATGTAAATGTTGAAGTTTGCCGCTTCGTGAAGCTTTGGACTTTAGATTTTACAACATTTATGAATTTGGATATGGACACATGGCTTGTATAGTGTCGGGAGCTTTTAAGTGTTTGAAAACTTGTGTGTATTTTATCTTCAGTATTCAAATGGGTTGAAGGGTTCAATTCTTAGAACACCCTGATTCTCGAATATTTGAAACGCGTAATTTACTAAGATGGAAATTCAATCCTCATGACATTTTCATTTATGCACATGTTTTGCTTGATGTTTATTTTTATGCAAAGGAAGTGAACTAAATTTGGGGAGGATTGTTGGAAAATTTAGTGCACTTGTGGGAATAGTTCACACCTTGTAATGGGTTAGGAGGTACGGAGTGTACACCCATAAGGTCCATGAACACCTTGACTCTTGTAGTGGTTTTTTTTTATTGATAGTGCTTGGTGAAAGTACTGTTGTGGTTACCACCGGCAAGATTTCCACCGGATCGTGTTTCCACCGAATTGGTGTTTCCACCGGTGTTTCCACCGGTGGTGTTTCAATCAAGTAGTGTTTACACTGAAGCGCTGGTGTTTCCACCGGCGCTGTAACCACCGATAGCACTATGAAAGTACTTGATGAAAGTCTTGAAGCTTGTAACGGCTTTGACCTATTCAAGTGGCAGTTTCAACCGCTTAATGACCACGTTTAATTGGTCATGTAACCACTAACGGCTATAATGGGGATAATTATGAGGCTATTAATGGGCCGATTAATACTCATAATTCCATTGAATTAGCCAAGAGTATTATCCTATAAATAGGATATCTGATTATGCATGAATGACACAAAATAAAAAGCACTAAACACTTATAAGCGAAAGGGTTATAGAATTGTGCCTAATTCTCTAACTGTATTTGGTCTTATCCCAAGTAGATATTCGTGATACCCAGGCATTAGGGTCGAATAGTTTACTTTAGAAAGTGATCACACGATTCCAAGTGATATCCGGTAACCACCAAGTGGTATTTGTTTCTGCTGAATTGTTGCTTGTTTCTGCTGAATTGATTATCTAACCCTGTTCTGGGAGCTATTACTCCAACATATCACGTATGATATAACACTAATTTGTATGTTCGAACACTTAGCATGTTGTCGTAATATGAAGATAAATAATTTCCCCATCTTCTATAAATAAACTCTATTGTTTTAGAGATTCATATATTATGTGTGTATGTGGTTGAAAAGCTAAGAATATGTATTTTTCAATGCAAAAGCGGTGAATATTTTGGATTTTTATACAAATAGTTGTGCTCATTTTACGATAATATGTCGAGTGTTCTAACTTATATATTAGTGTTATATCACATATATTAGTTCTATATCACATGTGATATATCAAGCAAATTTGAATATCAACATGTTGTAAGCTTTTTTTCGATACAGGAATTTGAATAATATATCACATGTCATATAACACTAATCTGTAAGTATGAACATTTACTATATTATCGTAAAATAAGCATAAGTATTTGTATCAAACTCCAAAAGATTCATTTTTTTTTTGCATTGAAAAATACACATTTTTAGCTTTTTAACCACATATTAAACATGTTTTTTAACCTATAAATAAATATAGTTTACTCACAAAAATAGAATAAATTTTTTTAATGACATTTTTTTTAACTTGGGTTTTGACTCGACATTGCGAGCCGACTAATCCCAGGACGACTACCCTTTTTAATAGCCTATAGTCAGCGCATGCGAATCTCCGTGGCCAATGAAGATATATTCAAAGAGACAGTGTTACGTATACTTAAAACAACTCATGACTAATTCATTAATCATTTGACAAATGTATATTGTATTTGTTATCTCTCTATTTCTATCGATCAATTTTTTTTTTAAATCAACCACTCAGTTATTAGCTATAAAAGTATGCATGGTTATTAGTTAAAGCATACAGTGCAATGTGTTATAAGTATGTTATAGGCCATTTTTGGTACCTATAACATTGCCAATTGCACCACCATGTGTGTCACACCTCCAAATTACCTGTTTTGCAGCGGAATGAAATTCCTGTGGATTGACTGTCATAGCATCACAGTTACAGATATATTGAACGACCTAAAGTGTCGTTTGAAAAGAACATCGTTTGATATAATAAAACATTCAGAGTTTACAAAAGATAGGTCCCGAATGAAATTAGACATGTGCGGAATTAAGTTTGTTACAATCCAAACGATGTTTTAAAGTGCATAAAACCCTAGTGTGACGCGTCGTCACCGCGACTCTATGATATGTCCACATGCATATCATGAAGTGAATGCCTTAGTTACCTGAAAATACATTGCTAAAAGTGTCAACACAAAGGTTGAGTGAGTTCATATAGTTTATGTAAATGTTTTATACGACCAACGCAAGTATAAGTTATGTATGACAAATATGTCACAAAAATGGTACAATTGCTTAAGCACATGACAATCGGCTAGATTGTTCCCGATGTTCGCCCCAACAGAGTGTTTTGCCAAACAACTCAATGATGATAAAATGAAATGCATCCGTTGACCAGTTGGGACCACCAACACGGATGGAGGAGTCACCCTCAATAGATCTATCCACTCACCCTCGCTTCTTCCGAAATTAACGGTTCATGATTATGAAATGGGGACATTCAATTAGCAATGAGGTAACTTAAGCAATGTAATGAATTTGAATATACTTGGGCCCGTATAAAAAAATGATGTGCAATGTATTCTCCCCCGTAGGTTTGAAATAATGTATAAACTTGAATAAATCGGGGCTATGAAAACTCACCTAGTGCAATGTTTATGATGATATAATGGCAATACTGAAATGAGGCGCAACCTCTAACCGCGACCTATTATGAATGATATGTTCTAATGTAAATCATGAAACAATGTCGTGCATGCAAACTCATATGATATCCATACCACTTGTACATTTGAAAATAATGTTTATCGTCGAAATATATGTTTATGACATCTCGTCATATTATAAAATACTTTACAAGTATTTACGTTGAAACAACCTCCTACGATAGTCGTTTAGTGATTTATCAAGAATTTGTAGCTTTTCGTCGCAAAATAACATACTTTGATAATTTGTGAAAGTGACTAAATGACCTCGAAAAGTTGGTCGTAAAATAGTGAATATCGAGTGTTAGGAAACAAACTCAATGGTTTTGGAAAGCTTGTAGCATTATCTAAAAGTTTTAGCTTTTAAATTTTCATCATAGAGGTCTCGATCATGGAGAAAAACATAGGTGAAGTAGGGTACTTGTACCCAAAATATTGTTTAAGGGTAACTTTCGGCAAAGTTTGTGTGACCGTATTTTACTCGTTACAACTCCGTTTGATGAACGGTTTGACATTTTGGAAAATAGGCTAGGTGAACTTACTTTTACTAGAAGACATCGTTTTCTTAAAAGTATTCTATCGATGTTAAAAACGACCCTCAACATGGTCATTCGCGGCAGTAATTTTGGCTAATAAGAAAATATATAAATTATACTTGTAATAAAAGTTACGACAACTTTATTTAAACCCGTGTAATTTAATCATTATAAGTCCGTTTTCTACGTTTTATATGTCCGTAGCTTCGTGTTAAAGTATACTAATATATTTTTGATAAATCGACTCGTTTAGATAACGCTTAAGACTCATTTTTACTCGTAAAAATTCTTGACAGCATGCTATTTTCCGGAAAATATAGTTTTCGTCGTTAAACTTGAAAATAGCATAACTTCTTCGTTATAACTCCGCTTTAACCCGCCTTCAAGCGGCACGCTTTGCTTTTAAAGTATATTTTTTGAATATCTAGCCCAAAATATTTTGTAAACTGTCGAAATTTCCAGATTTAACAAAAATGATCAGACCCTTTTATATAGTTGTCGAAATGGATTTTTCTCGCGTAAAACTTATTCTAACCACTTTAAATCAACGCCAAAGCTATTCTAAACCTACCATACACCTTCTTAGGGTGTCATGGGTTCCTATACATCATCAAAAATGATATGTTTCAAGGGATTAATTATAGGATGATTAGATTCATTTATAGTACTTAAAAACAATTAAAGTGGTATAGATAATCATATAACTTGCATGTTTTTCCTCAAGCATGATAAAATGACCAAAGTATGAATATGAAAAATAAAAATGATCATGAAATGCTTACTAGTTAAGTGATGAGGTTTAAAGAACAAGGGTTTATCCTAATACCCTAGGTTTTTATCTCAAAACCTTGATTAAGAGTATACTAGAGTTGTGTAAATAACTTGACTTGAAATTTTTTTGGCTTCCTTGCTTGGTCTTGCTATGGCCGGTTACATGAGATGAGAAAGAGAGAGTGATATTTTTTTCACCAAGGATATATGTGATGTATGTGTTAGTAGAATAATGTTAAAAACATGTAAGTAA
Organism: Chrysanthemum makinoi; assembly: GCA_910596185.1. Lineage (NCBI taxonomy): Eukaryota > Viridiplantae > Streptophyta > Magnoliopsida > Asterales > Asteraceae > Chrysanthemum > Chrysanthemum makinoi. The sequence goes on from OU343218.1 coordinate 164,251,759, forward strand.
TATTGTAGATAGATATTTTGTATTCTAATGTTGAGTTGAGTCATCCTATATGTCGACAACCTTAAGAAAATATAAAAGTAATATATTTTTGTATGGTATAATGTATAAATGTATAAGTAAGTGTGTAATTGTTTAAGTATAGTTGGTAATTTGTGTATATAATTAAGTATTTAGGGTAGCGTTAGCTAAAAATAAATTTTAACGGAACAAAATAAAATATGTCAAAGTCAATAAAATTATAAAAATACATTTCTTACAAAATGTGAGTGAAATAATAATCATCGAGTAGTATTTACGAAAACCGTCGTAATTATATAAATATAACAATTTATATACGAAATAAATTTAAAACACCGGGTAAACTAATAATATTATTTTTTTTAATATTAATATGAGTATAAAAATGTATCGGAATAATTTTTGGAAGTGTCGGATCAAATGTTCAAAATAAATGATTACGCGATAGCGTTTATTTAATAGGAAATTATGCGTTTAATGAAAAATGCAAATCCATGCATGAACCGATATGAAATGATGTTATTGATGATATGTAGACTAAATCTAGTCTATATGAAATGTCCTTGATGATATTCCATGAATACGCAGCTTAACCCTCCAGGTTACGCGTATTTGATACTCGTAAACTCAGTTTACGAAAAATGATGATTAGTGACTCATGAATAATGATTTTCTCCGGGAATGAATAGTGTTTTGTGAATAGTAAAATTTTGAAATACCCTTTCAAAATATCGAATCGACTTTGAAAATGATGAATAGTAAAATGATGAATAGTAACCAATGAATAGTAAATTCCCGAGATGAATAGTAAAAATTTCAAAGTTTGTAAAATGACCTGAAATTACGAGTTGTCACAATGTGCGTTAAAGGTCCATTTTCCATGTACATAACGTAGGTTATCGGTAAGTGTTTTTTTAAGTGTAAAATTGGAGTGAGTGTGATTTTTTAGTGGTGTGTTATTAAAACGTTATTAGGTAGAATGTTTTTTTGTTTAGTTTTGTGTCATACGAATATTATGAGGTAAGATATGACGTGTCGAGCAAATAACTCGCCCTGTAACACCTACAACACCTAGTGCTCTTATAATAATAATTTTTCTCAACAAAAAATTGTTATCTGTATGTTTAGCATAGGCCCGAGTGTATTATGTATAGGCTAAGGCTCGAGTGTTACTAGTTAGGGTTTACTGACTATATGTATTGTTCGGTGATATTGAATGAGAAACGAAACCATTTACCTGGTATCAGGCATCGATCCTGTTATCCTACCTTAAGCCCTAAATCTTAAAAAATCCTACTGATCCTCTCTTTCTCCCTACATTGGTTTTATATCGAACCTAATACAACAACGACTTCTTCTTATTTAATTTGTTGTTGTTTTTCTGGTTTGGTTTGTGTCGACCGTTGGTGTGCTTATTCGCTAGTTGACATCGCGTGTTTTGCTTCCCGCGACCGTTGGTTCAAGTTGATAACCAATCGCGTGCTTGATTTGCTAGTTGGTCGATCGTTGGATTTATGTTGTTTCAATCAACGTGTTGGTATCTTTGATCGTTGCTTTGTCGTTCATCAATTGTGGTACAAGTTGGGTTACGACTCGTTACTTTGCTCGCTGCTTTGCTCGTTGTTTCTATTTTGCTCGCTGCTCTAGTATTTGATTCGCTACGTGTTATTGTTGCTTGTTGCTAGTTTACTTTGTTTGCTGCTACATTCTTGCTTCGTTTGGTTTTTCTATTACTAGTCTTGGAACACTAAATTGTGAACATTTTACTACGAACTCAATGTAACAACTCAAAATTTTCACATTAATATTTATTTAAAACATAAACATTTTATCCAAAATCGCGTACAATTTTTAACTTTAAACCATTAGGTTATCCCGCGCGTAACGAAAAACCAACTCTGAATATTTTTTATCACGTTAGATTAAATTCTAGTCCACTTATAATCATTATATGAAATTTTAAATTTTAAGTTCAAATGTTACCAAATAGACCATATGTTTTACGAGTCTAAACTTTTTTTAAGCATTTTTATTTATACGCAAACTTAACCTATACATGCATCGCGTTTTCTAAAACATTTAAACACTTTTACATTTTTGGAAAAGTCAACTTACTTCCCTCCCCCTTTGACCATAAAATCATCCCTTGTTTATTTAAAACTTTCTATTTTAGACTTAACGTATATTTAACACCAACCGACACTAGACCAGGCCCAGTCTACACATATTTTGTGAAAAACTAGAAGGGGGGGGGGGTTGAATACTTTTACCAATTAAAACTTTGTTTTAAAATATTTAGATCGACTTATGTCAATCTATTTAGATATGTATGTTGGACATTGATAGATAGATATATAATAGTGTAATGAAAGATAAAAAGTAAGAAGCACATAACCACGATACGAGTATTTATAGTGGTTCGGCTACAAGGACACCTTCCTTGACCTACTCCACTCCCCGAGTCACCTACTCGAGAGTTCGTAATCACTACACGACACCAACTCCTTATGGCGGAGAAGCCTTCACAACGTCGCCTACTTTTTTTCCGGTACTAGGCTAACCATCGGGTTCTTTTACAAAGGAGAACCACACCTACCACAATGTTTCCTACCCTTTATCCGGTACTAGGCTAAGTACCGAGTTCCATTACAATGGAGGAACTACTACCCAACACTACACGACACCTAACCCCAAAGGAGATCCACTCCTTATTACAACACCATCAAGGATATCAAAATCCTTGGAAACAAACTATCACTATTTGTATAATGATGCACCTCATCGATTATATGACCTTGGCATCCTTCACTAATGCCACTTGATTTGACTCCTAGGCATCTTTCACTAATGCCCTTGACACGAACGCTTGGCACATTTCACTAATGCCTTCGTCTTGACTTCTTTAGCATTCTTCACTAATGCTTTTGACACAGACGTTAAGCACCTTTCACTAATGCTTTCGTCTTGACTATTTCGGCATCCTTCACTAATCCCTTGGACACAACACTTCTATGGTGGAAGAAAGAAGTATCAACAAGAGAACCTGAGTAGTCTTGATGATGACGAAGTATGGCAACTCATGGACTTGAGCTTGCTCGACTTCAAGAAGTGGTGATCTCGCCTTTAAAAGGAACCTAGAGAATCACACAAAAACAAAAGACAAACTACATAGAAAGATCCCTTAGGATCTGTGGTTAGAAGGTTACAATACTTGGGGAAAGTATGTGTGGGAGTGACAACCCAAAAAGAAGAAATGGCTCACTATTTATAGAAGAAAAACAACTACTGTTCCACGGATCCCACGGATCCTTCACTTGAGGGATCCGTCCCAGTATTATTGGGGATCCGTGGGACGCTCCCTTTTGCCCATGGGTTTTGGGTCATGGGTCATGGATCATGGATATCAAGTAGATACAATGTATCTATAAGATGCAATGCATCTAGTCCATGGTACATGGATTAAAACTATGGGCCATGGATTAAAACCATGGGTCATGGATATTATCCATATATGACATATGCATGATGTCATGCAATGGGTTATGGGTCAAGCTCCATGGGTTGTACCCAACTACATTCAATTTGGTCAATGGGTCAAATACTTAAGTTTCTACCCAATTGTATTACCCATTATAATACATACTAGTTATGTATATATTTGCCCAATATGTAAACACTAGTTGTTGTACATATGTATTACTAAATCATAAAATCACTTATACTTGTTTTAGTGTTTTATGTGAAAACGTAAGTGTGTTAGAAAACTATTGGCTCAAACCATTTACGTATTTTATTTGTTTCGTTAAAATGATTTTACGTTTGTTATCGACAAAACATTAGAGGATCGTAAAATATAAATAAACGTTTTTACGGCTTATTTGTATTAACATATTTGAAAAGTCACATTTCACTTTTTCTATTTTCACGTAAACTTCATATGTTTTACGCATATTTAACCGACGTTTTTAGGTTTTAACAACGATTACGCGCTCCGTTAAACTTATCACTCATTTAATATACTTTTATAGAGTATATTGATAAGTTTTAACATTCCTTACAAGTTTTATATTCTTAAGATACTCGATTATTAAGTTTCGCGCTTTAAATACTTAACGATAGTAATTACCGGGATCAAACCACACTTCGTAAACACAAGATAATATCTAAAATAACTAACTTCCTTATCTAAGCACTAGGTGGCGTTTTTGGCTAGTCACCAGCCTTGGTTCATTTTGATTAATACAAGTGTAGAAACTTACTAAGTAAGTCTTGTAAAATATCTACTTAAAGTCTTATAAGTAGTAAAAGTATCACAAGAACTCATCCATGTTCATCTTCCTCTCCATACAAACGACCCAACATATAATCACCAGCTTTATCGTCCTTGATTTTTAGTTAACAAGTATCACATCTCCCTTGAAGATCTTGTTAATCCCTACATGAATCAAGTGCTATTTCTTTAATCCATTGGCTAATTTGCAAGCTACACAAGTGATCAAAATTCTGACATAAGTTCTAACACAAGATCAAGAGTGCACAAGATGTGTTGAAGAATTCCAAGGGTGGAATTGTTCTTTGTTCTTGTTCTTAGTTCTTGTTTCCCTTTTTCTTAAGGCCAAAAGTTGTAAGAAAGATTATGTTTCTCTTCATTCTTTTATTTTTCCTACTCATTATATGCTTGTTATATTGATCATGTTGTACAAAACCTTAAAATACAAGCGAAACTTGTTTATGATTTTATGTGAAACTTTATGTTAGTAAACTAGTAAAAACAATGTAACTTATGTTGTAAAAATGGCAAAACCGTTAAACCATAACCTTGAATAATCTTATATAGTTTTAGAATAAATTAAAACAAAACTATGGCCTTTGGAATCATGTTGAAAGGGTTAGTAGATTAAAATACATGACTAGTTGAAGATTATTAAAAGAAAACTTGACTTTTGATTTAAAAAAAAAAAACTTTCTGATTAGAACTTAAATCACGATTTTGACCCTTTTCTGGTCCGAATTAGCAAAAGTTTAAAACACGAAAGTTGTTTCTAAAAAAATATCCTAAGTTTATTTGACCATCGAAATAGTGGATTTCAAAATTGACGAGAAATATGACCAAAAATCATTTTTAATTCATTGTCATAACTTATAATTTTTATAACTTGCGTTAAACCTCAAACTTGTTTAAAATATATTAACGAGACATAAACCAACTAAATTCACAAAACATATGACCGTTTTAACACATATGTCATATAATCAAACATGCAAAATATACGTTTTACATATTAAGTACTACGTTACTAGGGAATTTCATGTCAGGGCCCCTTCGGGGTAAACGTATTGACAAGTTGTTGGATTTACGATTTAAAGTGTCCTAGCTCCTCATACATTTACTAAACGACCTCTGAATTATGATAACCCGAACAGTTGTACGATATTTAACTAAACACGTTTTATAAGCTAGTAACCCGTTTCTAGAAACTCAATCACTATAAACTATCATGTACAACATCATGATCAATATAATGGCTTATATAGACTCATTTATGTTTTCTCATCGTTATTTCAAAAAACTAACGCAACAATTATTCTAGGTTGCACGTAAAGGTTTTCTCAGCTTATCCATCGATTTCGTTAAATATTTGATATCATCCACTCACGGTGAGTTCATTGCCCCATTTTCTATTGTTTAACTGTTTTGTAAAATCTTTGGGGAGATACATACTTAATTACTTTTATTAACAATCATGATTATTTGCAAATTGTATATATATAATTTGCATTAGCACTAAGTAACACTATTGCCACACTTAAGTCCCTATATCACGAACCACTAATCACTAGTTAAGTGAGCGATACTATGAATAGGTTTATTGGAATTAATGAACCCCATTTGTGTTGACCCAATTAGGGCAGACAAACGCACTATATATGAGAACCTTATATAATGGCAAATCATGAATCGTTTGTTGAACTAATGAACTTGGTACAAATTTGATCTAACAGACTCGGTATAATCTTGATCTAACAGACTTGGTATAATCTCGATCTAATGGACTTGGTATAAACACGAACTAATGGACTTGGTAAAATGTTGAACTAATGGACTTGGTATAATAACGAACTAACGGACTTGGTACAATCTTGAACTAACGGACGTGGTACTATTTGAACTAATAACTGTTTATGAACTATGAGTGTATAACAACGTAACCCACGATATATTAAACACCGACTACTATATCAATTTATGTTGATATCTGACTATTGTATCAATTTCTGTTGATATCCGACTATTATATCAATTTCTGTTGATAAACGACTATTATATCAATTTCTGTTGATATCCGACTATTATATCAATTTTTGTTGATATCCGACTATTATATCAATTTATGATAATATCCGATTATAATGTCAATTTTTGTTGATACACTGTTAACATTTTGAGATTTATAAGCATAGTATAATAAAAACTATATTTACCGATAGTTGTATTCATTACAATTATTACGATAACCCTGAAATCTTGTTATCCGTACTTTAAACTATAAACTATATGAATTCACCAACCTTTGTGTTGATTGTTTTTAGCATGTTTATCTCAGGTCCATAATATACGAGGCTGGCACGGAAGGGCATGGATACTCAAGAAGGCTATAATATATTTTATCATTAGAAAAACATCAAAAGCTTTATATTGATGTATTATGTAATCATGAAACTACTAGGACCTCATTTTTGTAAACTCTGATATTTCAACTATTCGAATGATAATCCTTTTAAAACAACTCAGTTTGACTTCGTTTTCTATTGTTATAACTTCCATACCGTCGAGTAACACTCAGTTTGAATTCCGTTGCATTCACGAAATTGGGGATGTTACACTCATGCCCTAGTTTTTGGTTTCTAGCCCTAGCAACAAATTGCATCCTAACATCAGTATCACTATGCCTGACACTCCTAATTCACAAGACCTTTTTGCACTAATCCAAACTCAATCGCAATTGATAATGCCAATCCAAACTCACCAAGCTATTTTGGCTCGTATCGGGTTTCATGGGGATCAACTTGGTTACACTGGAAATTTTAGTATTATTACTTCTCCACATGGTTTGAATAACATTGTTGACAATCCTATGCCCTTTCATTCTGGTCCAGTCCATGCTTCACGTACCGCTTATGGGCTTTGTTTACCCACCTGGTTTTTCCCAATAGCTTGCTATGGGCTCGCTTATCCAACAAACTACTTCAACGGCCCAACATGCTTCATCAGTGAATTATGCACTAGCACATCACCAAGGTACGAGTCAGTCTGTTTCTTTCATTGGACAATCTATTTCGGATCAACCCGGTTTGGGTTTGTGTGCGGTGGGTCAAGCAACGCAGTTACCGAATGCTTTTCATGCCATGACTCTTCAGGATCCATCTCGGGAAATTGGAATATGGAAACATGTGTGAGTTCTCATCTTAATAATTCGGTTTATAGTCTTTGTGATGTTTTTAACAAGTGCATTTATCCGTCGGTTTCAGTTGGTGACGGTTATTCAATACCAGTTACTAACTCGGGTCATAGTATTTTTCCTACACCTTATCCCTCGCTTAATTTAAATAATGTCCTTATTACTCATAATATTGTTAAGAATCTTATTTTGGTTTGTCAGTTTGTTCGTGATAATAGTTGTACTGTTGAACTTGACGCGTTTGGTTTTCTATTAAAGATTTCCTGACTCGTCAGGTTCTACTCTGCTGTGATAGTACAAGGATTCTTTACCCAGTTACTCAGCCTTCCATCATTCCTCATGCTTTTTTTTACTAGTCAGTATCCGTGGCATCATTGTCTTGGACATTCAGGAAGTGAAGTGTTATGTCGTGCTCTTTCCAGTAATTCAATTTCGTGTACTAAAGAGAAACCTTCCGTTCTTTTTCATGCTTGTCAACTTGGAAAATACGTGAAGATTCCCTTTGTTAGTTCTAGTACTTTTGTTCAGTCTCATGTTGACATTGTTCACTCAGATTTGTGGACATCTCCTATTCCGAGTCTTTCAGGTTTTAAATATTACGTTTTATTTTTGGACCATTATTCGCATTTTGTTGGGTTTATCCATTAGTTAATAAATATGATGTCTTCTCTAAATTTGTTTTGTTTCGTCATTTAGCTCAAAATCAATTTAAGTGTGACGTTAAGTCTTTTAGTGTGATCATGGTGGTGAATTTGATAACCATGCATTTCATCAGTTGTTTTAATCTAATGGTATTCAGTTTTGTTTTTTTTGCTAAAAAACCTCACAATAAAATGGTACATCTGAAAGGATGATCCGAACAATCAACAATCTTATACGCACCTTACTTTTTTAGGCTCACTTACCTTCTAATTTTTGGGTTTAAGCACTTAATATGGTCGTATACTAGTTAAATATTTTACCATCCAGTGCAATTAACAATGAAATACCTTATACACGCATATTTGGTACCACACCCGAGTATATCCATTTACGCACTTTTAGGTGTCTCTGTTACCCTCACCTCGATACCACTCATAAACTTCATTTCCATGCTACACCCTGCATATTACTGGGTCACGCGTCCAATCACCGTGCATACCATTGCCTTTACTTAAACACCAACAAAATTATCATTTCACGCCATGTTACCTTTGATGAGACAGTTTTTCCGTTTGGATCTATGACACCCACCTCACGCTCCTTATTATACTTTTTTGGACGAGCCGACTCCTATTATTTCTCAAATAATCCGCTCGTCCCCTATTACCACCAGTCTTGACCCACCTACTGTTGAACCTAACTCACAAGTTTCACCTAACTCCACAAAATCTCAACAGGATCCCCATAACCAAATGGCGCCCACTTCCCCTCAACAGTCCCCTACACCTCAACAGACGTAACCCACTTCACCCCAACAGTCGCCCACTCTAAATATTGATCCCTCATTGCCACCCAACCCGAACCCAACTTAAGTTTACCCCATGGTAACAAATTTTTGTGTCGAGAGTAACCGTCCTGCTCAACGTTTTACTCTTCGTGTGTCCACTATTTCTCCTTTACCAAAGTCATATAATGATGCGTGTAATTATCCGAATTGGCAAAATGCTACGAATGATGAATAAAATGCACTTATTATAAATAAAAACTTGCGAACACAAATTGTTCGGTGTATGTGGTTGTTTCGCCATAAGTACTTAGCAGATGGCACGCTTAGTCGCTACAAGGCTTGTCTTGTAGCGAATGGCAATACACAGTTACAGGGTGTTGATGCGGATGAGATCTTTAGTCCGGTTGTCAAACCGGGCATCATTCAGACGGTTTTTAGTTTGGCTAGTTCTCGATATTGGCTTTTTCATAAGCTTGATGTCAAGAATGTCTTCTTACATGGTGATCTATTTGAGACGGTTTACATGCATCAACCTCCTGGGTTTCGAGATTATACGCACCCTGATTATGTTTTTTTTTTATTGCAGAGGTCTCTTTATGGTCTTAAGCAGGCTCTACGAGCTTGGTTTCAGGGATTTGCAACTTATATTACTCGAGTTAGGTTCAATCATAGCCGTTGTGACTCATCATTGTTTATTTACAAACGGGGGGCTGACACTGCTTATTTATTACTGTATGTTGATGATATTGTTCTTACTGCTTCTTATGAGATTTTGTTGCAGCATATAATTGCTTCATTGCATAAGGAATTTTATATGACAGATCTTGGTTCCCTTAGTTATTTTTTTGGGTGTTTCGGTTACAGGGGATTCTATGGGGATGTTCTTGTCACAGCGTAAGTATGCTGCTGAGATTCTTGAGCGGGCACATATGGCTAACTGTAGTCCCAGTCGGGCTCTTGTGGATACTGAGTCTAAACTAGGTGATGATGGTGACCCAGTCTCTTATCTGACTTTATATCGAAGTCTTGCGGAGGCTTTTCGGTATCTTACATTCACTTGTCCAGATATTTTTTATGCGGTGCAACAGGTTTGTCTACATATGCATGATCCTCGGGAACCACATTTCTCTGTTCTTAAGCGGATTTTAGGTATGTTCATGGTACTTTATATCATGGGCTACAGTTATTTTCGTCATCTACTACATATTTGGTTGCTTATTCGGATGCGAATTGGGCGGACTGCCCTACTACTCGGAGATCGACATCCAGTTATCGTGTCTTTCTTGGCAACAACTTACTCTCCTGGTCCTCTAAGCGTCAACCTACGCTTTTTTGGTCTAGTGCTGAGGCAGAGTATCGTGGTGTTGCCAAAGCGGTTGCTGAGACTTGTTGCTTACAGAATCTACTTTGTGAGTTGTATACTCTTTCATCTTCCGCTACACTTGTCTATTTGTTAGGAATTAGAAAATTCAGTCGTTAAAGAGTCGGTCACCTCAAGTATATGTATTCGATAGAAAGCTCGTAGTCGTAGTCATGTTATGTTAGAAAGTAGTTTGTTATGTAACACCGTGGAGGACGGACGGGTCTTTACCCACTGTATGCCTGATCCACAGCCCGTAGGTGGCGTTTATTTGTAAGACACTATAAATACCCTCTACCTCCCAAGGTAGAGGGTTGGAGCTTCAATACCATTTTTCTTTGTTTCACATATTTCCCAACTCTCTTCTCTTTCTCTCTCTAGAACTTTCTCTCTCTAAACATACTTGAACGCCCCATTGTGATTATGGTTTAGTGTGTTTGTGAAATCCTATATCTTACAATTGGTATCAAGAGCCATGGTTTGATCACTCATCTTTCATGCTCTTTGTTTTGGTGGATTTCATATGGTTTTTGGGGTATTAAGTGTTTAGGAGAGTTTGAATCATTTGGACAAATTATAGTGTTAAAGTTTGAATTTTGCTTGTACTTTTGTGTTTAGGATCATCATAGGTGTTTATGTTTTGAATTGGAAGGCTTAAATCATTGTGGTTTGGTTGTTTTTGATTGATAAAGTGGTTATTTGTGAACTTTGTACAAAGCGAGTTGAGTCTCGGACTTGTGTTTCTTGAGCGAGTTGCTTTGTTACTGGATGCGAGTTGGTATATGCGACTTGGCTATTTAGCGAGTTGACTTTTTATGCGACTTGGGTTCTAAGCGAGTTGTTTCTTTAAGCGACTTGGGTACTAAGCGAGTTGTTTCTTTAAGCGACTTGAGTTCTAAAGCGACTTGGCTATTAAGCGAGTTGTATAGCTAGCGAGTTAGTTTAAGTGACTTGGTGGTTAAGCGAGTTGTGTCTGTTTGCGACTTGCTATTAAGCGAGTTGTCTCTATATGCGACTTGGCTATTAAGCGAGTTGATTCCTTAAGCGACTTGTTTCTTTAAGCGAGTTGGTTGTTTAGCGAGTTGAGTGTTTAGCTACTTGTCTATTGAGACTTGTTACTTCTTCGTGCTACATTCTTACGGTTGTTCTTTTGGTTTAGTAAAATCCCATGAAAGAATCAATTTCCCGGTTGAATCAAGGAATAGTAAAATCCCGTAGAACTTGTAATCATGTCAAACATCGTACCTACTATCGTTTCTTCTGTGGCTGAGGACCTTCAAGCAATTGGATCGGATACTGCCCACCTATACTTGACGTAACCGATTATGACTCATGGGCTCAACGAATCGATTGTACTTGTCTTGGAAAGGAAAATGGGGTCAACATTCTCAAATCTATTGATGAAGGACCGTATCGATTGAGACTACAAGAGACATAATTGACACTGCAGCAGATGGAACAATGATCTTTGGAATGGACGGACCAAAGATGTATGATGAGCTCGATGATAAGGAGAAAAGAGATTCGATCTTGATATCGTGGCTTCAAACATCATACTTCAGGGTCTTCCAAAAGACATCTACAAGCTAATCAATCACAACATTGAAGCCAAGGCTGTTTGGGATAATGTCAAAATGCTTCTCTCAGGTTCTGAATTAACTAAGGAAGACAGAGAATCACAGTTGTATGATGAATTTGAGCACTTCAAAATGAAACCAGATGAGAGTGTCTATGAGTACTACGTGAGATTCCATAAGCTTGTGAATGACATGAGGAACATCAAAATGACCATGCCTAACATTCAATTGAACTCAAAGTTTGTAAACAACATGAATCCCGAGTGGCACAAATTTGTCACTTATGTGAAGCTAACCAAAGGACTAAAGAATACAAACTATGAGCAATTGTATGCATTTCTTCTTCAGAATGAGAGGCATGCTATGTTTGAGGAAAGGATTCTGGATCAGTTCAAAACCAATCAGGGAGAATCAAGCTCACCAAATGATTCTACAGCTTTCTACACTAATGTTGGTATTACCACCAAAGCATCTCAAGTCATACCCATGGGTAATGGTAATTACAAGCTCATCCCGATCCAACAGATATAAGCCTCCCGACCCAAACACTCTCATGGAAAACTTCATCAATCAACTGTCTCTCATGGTTAGCCAAAACATGAACTCTCTCCCACACACCAACAATAACCTCGAACGGCATCCAATCCATACAATCAAGCTCTGTCGAGATGGGAAGGTTGTGGTGCAACCAGTTCAAGAAAGGCGATGATCAAGGAAGAGGTGGAGTTGGTAGAGGATATGTAGCAAATCAGAATCGGGAAGAAATCCAAATCAAGGACATGGAAAGCTCATCAAATGCTACAACTGTGGTGGTGAGGGACACATTGCTAGGAACTGCACATCTCCAAAACGCCCATGAATGTAGAGTACTTGAGACAAGATGTTGCTCGTGCAAGCTCAAGATAATGGTGCAGCTTTGGATGAAGAGGAGTTGTTGTTTCTTACTGAGGGCAATGCCAAGACCTATGATGCGATGTGGATGAGCGACCAATTCGGAGATAAGTCACAATCATCGAATGCCTTCCAAGTCGCCGATTGTGATGCATACGACTCGACGTCGATGATGAACCTATCTTGCACAAACAATTTTCATGGCTAGAATTTCTCCAATGGTCTCTCCTAAGGTCTCATCATCACAACAAGTTGGTCCATCCAAAGAATCAATCATCTCAGAGGTATTAAAACTATATGATGAAGTTGATGAGCAAAAGATACATAATAAAGTACAATCTCTTGAAACTTATGAATCAGATATTGATGATGAGGGTAATAACAATATTGTCCCATATGATCAATATGTGATGCAAAGTGAAAGTGAGGTTGTACCAAGCAATGCATCTTCTCGCGATAATGAGTATGTTTTTGATGAATACACTGCATGTGCCCCGATGATTCATTATCTCTCAATCTAATGCCTATAAAGAACAAGTTTCTATTTATGAACAATGCTAAGTTTGGGTTAACCACACATGAGCGGAAATGGATGACCAAATGCGCATAATTATTCAAAAAGTAATTTTAGAAAATAAGTATTAAAACAAGAGTTAAACTCCTTACAAGAAAAGCTTTCTAAAACCGCTAAGCAAAACAAGAACTTCAAGAAAATGTTAAAATGCTTAAGCAAGAATTCAATGCTAAGGAATCAAAACTTTTGAATGATTTTTCCAATCTAAAAACGTTGAAAAACAAGCTTGAAAATAAGTTGTACGCATAAGGGAATACCATTCGACCTCGCTTGCACTTAATCACTAAGCATAGAGTCTTAAGCGATAAGCATATCATTCCCCTTGTTGAAGAACCAAATCGGGTCATTAAAAGGATAGAACTGCTCATAAGGTTATTTATGATGGTAATGAAATACTTAAGCCTAGACAGAAACCTAGTTACTTGAGTGCAGAGGAAGATAAGAAATCAGATGAAGTCACTAGGGAGAAAATGAATAAGAAACTCAACAACCCTACATGTAAAGAGAAAAACATAACTATCAAACCTCATGATTACACTAAGGAAAATTGGATCTCCTTTAACATGTTTAAGCCTCAAACTCAATTAACCCTGCAAGCATTTTTGGAAGAAAGATATAGAAAAGCAAAAAGCAGAGAATCTTGTTGTAACAAACCCTCCCCTTAGGAAAATGCCTTCACCGACTGTGTATCCTCCGAATACACCAATGCATTTAGTTCCTAGAACTATTGCCACTAAAAGCAAGACCTTAATCACTCAATATGTTATCTTTCAATTATTTGTTGATTTTGAGAAAACTTGTAAGAAAAGGATCACACCCACGGGATAATCAAGGGAAAGGGGTTTTGAACAAACTAAAGAATGTTACTTAACTGAGGTCATGCCTTTCTTTAAACAATTAAAAGGTCAATTTGAGAGCCTTCAAAAAGGAATAAATTCAGATATTAAAGAAATGGAAAAGGAATTTGATGCAATGATAGTTGAGGTCAATGATTATGAACAGGAACTCAAATATAATGAAGTTGAAAGGAAGAACTTGCATATCTTAAATGAGAATTTGATTTCGAGTTGTGTTGCTCAAGATGTGTTTTATATTGTTACTAAGCACTCTATTACCGCTTCTCGATTTCATGAATTATCTATTGCATTGAAAGTTTCCCATGATCGTGTCATTGAGCTTGAAAAAAAAACTCAGAACTTAGTGAGAAAATTGATCGAGATGATCACGATAATTTGGTAAAACATCTTTCTAAACTAGAAGTTGAACATTTTGATTTGCAACTAAAATATCAACATCTTAAAGAAAATGTTAAAACCTCAAATATCAAGACATCCTCAAATGTTCCGAGTTTGATGCGCTTTTTGAGATAAATAAACGTGACGAACAGATTCAAGCTCATTGTTGCACGATCAGAAAGTTGAAAGCCCAAATCTCTCAATTAAAGGGTGAAAAGAACAATGTGATGGCTCCCAAATTCCTCCTCCTTTAGATTCTCAGTATTCTCAAACTTTTCATCTTCAAAACTTAGTTAATGCTTTACAAAAGAAAACGAGAGTTTTCTCGGAAGAAAATGAAAAAATTAAATGACACTTTAAAGAGTTATATGATTCAATGAAAGTCACTCGTGACAAAAACAACGAAAAATAACGTCTTTACAAAAGAAATTGAGAATCAGGAGTCGGGAAGATGGGAAACGCCACTTGTTTTAATGAGAATAATGCATCAAAGTCATCCTCGGACCGCAAATATATCAGAGTAAATACATTCCTCCTAATCTTAGGAATAATGAACTTGTGTTTCATAACTATTGTGCTCACCTTAAGGATAGTCTAGAATGTCTCCGTGAGATTGTGGAAGAGGACTTCATAAATAAGCCTCTTGATAGAGAAATCAGGTTTGCTTGCATTCAGGCCAAACGATCTCGAGAGCTGCTAGAATGTTTAATTGCAACATGTCCTAAATCCTTAGGTGCGAAAGGAAAAGTTGTGATGCCTTGTTCTATGCCTAGTGCCAAGCATTCAAACCATTCTATGCCCAGTGTTAGGAAAGTGAACACTAATGTGCCTTAAAGTAGTTCAGATCCTTGCACGTCTAGTTCAGGAATGCAAAAAGTAGATCAACCAACTAATGTTCCCATAATTCCCTCTACAGGAGTAATCAGTGACATAAAAGCAAGCGGGTCAAAGCCTCCAGGCAATACCAAGAATGATAGGACCTTGCAAGCTAGGAATGTTCAGTGGAAGAAAGTAGAAGATCACCTTAGGGAGAATTTAAATAAAACGAATCGTGTTGATTCTAGTGTTAGCTCTAAGCGCATCTTGTAATTAATGCGAATTCTGCTACTTTTGGCAAAACATGTAATGATGATTGCGTTGTTTCAGTTACTAATCATGATTGTGGTGTGAATGTTTTGTCTAATGTCAAGCAACCGTTAAAATTGTTAATTTCAAAAATCAAGCTAAGAAGGCTAAAAGGCAAAGGCGAAAGAAAGTTAGAAAACAGTGGAAACCCACATGAAGAACATTTAGTAAGATAGGTTATCAATGGATACCTTTTGGCCATAAGGTTAATCAGTTCTGCCCTCAATCTGCTAAGACAATGCCCACTAGAAAATGAATGCCTACTGGTAGAACTATTCCCTTAAGAAGTGAACACACTTTGAATAGGTCAAATATGGACACTAGCACTACATCTATTTCTAATGATTCCATTGTTTCTACTTCTGATGTGGGTGTTCCAATCACTGTTACTAATCAAGTGGAACCCATTCTTGCATGGGGATCCCAATTATCCAGTTATCCATTCTTGCGTGTTCAACTGCAGATCGTTCAAATCGTTATGTGGTACTTGGACTCGGTCTTCCAAGCATATGACCGAGACCGGTCATGCTCATGAACTTCG
Organism: Chrysanthemum makinoi; assembly: GCA_910596185.1. Lineage (NCBI taxonomy): Eukaryota > Viridiplantae > Streptophyta > Magnoliopsida > Asterales > Asteraceae > Chrysanthemum > Chrysanthemum makinoi. The sequence goes on from OU343218.1 coordinate 164,267,969, forward strand.
TGAGTAAATTCATCGGAATTGTTAGATTCGGGAATGATCATTTTGGTGCTATTATGGGTTATGGAGATTATGTTGTTGGTGATAGTGTTATCTCCGGGGTATATTACGAAGGTCTTGGTCATAACTTATTTTCTCGTGGTCAATTCTGTGATTCTGATATATAAGTGGCCTTCAGAAAACATACTTGTTTCGTTAGAGAACTTGATGGTAAGGAACTTTTAAGAGGAACACGTGGTTCTAACCTATACACCATCTCTATCGAATACATGATGAAGTCTTCTCCAATCTGCTTGCTGTCAAAGGCTTCTAAAACAAAGTCATGGTTATGGCATCGTCGTCTCAATCACTTGAACTCCGGCACCATTAATAACCTTCCGAAAGGATCTTGTCGAGGCTTACCCATATTAAAATATGGAAAAGATCATCTTTGTTCAGCTTGCCAATTGGGTAAAAGCATGAAATATGCCCACAAACCAAAACCCACAAACTCAGTAATGGAAGTTCTTCATACCCTTCATATGGATTTATGTGGACCAATAAGAGTACAAACGATAAATGGGAAGAAATACATTTTAGTCTTTGTGGATGACTACTCTCGATTTACTTGGGTAAAGTTTTTGAGGACAAAGGATGAAACTCCATATGTCATCATCAAACTTATCAAACAGCTACAAGTTCGACTCAACAATAATGTTAGAATAGTTCGAACAGACAATGGCACAGAGTTTGTTAATAAAGACTTAATTCAGTTTTATGTAAGTGTTGGAATCAATCATCAAAGAAGTGTTCCACGAACTCCTCAACAGAACGGTGTAGTTGAAAGACGAAATCGAACTCTTGTGGAAGCCGCAAGAACAATGCTAATTTATTCAAAGGTTCCAATGTTTCTATGGGCTGAAGCCATTGCCACAGCTTGCTACGCCCAAAATCGTTCCCTTATTCATACCTCTCATGGAAAAACTCCATATGAACTTATTCATAAACGAAAACCTGATCTCTCCTACCTTCGTGTGTTTGGTGCTATCCAACAAATGACGGTCAAGACTTAGGTAAATTAATAGCGAAGGCAGATATTGGAGTTTTTGTTGGTTATGCACCAAACAAGAAGGGTTACCGAATCTACAACAAGAGAACCCGAAATATCATGGAAACAATTCACGCTTACGTTCGATGAGTCGACCGGTCAAATGGATCTAGGACAAACCATTCACGGACCGCATCTCAACTTTCATCAAGTAGTCCTATCGGTTCTACTCTTGTTTCTAATCCTCTCCAAAGAACTCCTTATGTACCCCCATTAGAAGATGATTTAAAGAAATTGTTTGATCCAATGTTTGATGAACACTATGAACCAAATGTCTGATGAAATGACAATTCCATCAACAGAGGTCGCTCCTATCCCTGTGAATGAAGTCAACCCTTCGGTCTCAATATCATTAAGTCAAGAGGTGCTGCGCCACGATCACTCTGTCTCATCAACAAATCATCAATCATTGAATGTACATCATGGAATTGTTTCTGGCATCCATGATGAAGTTAATCCCTTTGCTACTCCCGAAGATGCTCCATTTGAAAACATATTTGCTCCTGAATCATCATTAGAACCATCCTCATCAGGAGAAATCAACTCTGCTACTTCAGTTCCTCAACAACAACCACATGAACACCTTAGAAATTGGACACATGATCATCCATTGGACAACATCATTTGAAACCTCTCTCGTCCAGTATCCACAAGGAAACAACTTGCAACCAATGCCTTATGGTGCTTCTTCAACTCCGTACTCTCTAAGGTCGAACCAAAAGATGTTAAAACCGCCATGAATGAAGACAGTTGGTTCAATGCCATGCAAGAAGAAATTCATGAGTTTGATCGACTTGATGTATGGGAATTAGTACCGCTCCAGTTGTGCTATGATCATTACTATAAAGTGGATCTTCAAAGTGAAACTTGATGAGCATGGTGATGTTTTAAAGAACAAGGCTCGATTGGTTGCAAAAGGATATCGCCAAGAGGAGGGTATTGACTTTGAAGAATCATTTGCTCCTGTTGCTCGTATCGAGGCAATCGTAATCTTTTTGGCTAATGCTGCAAGTAAGAACATGGTAGTCTATCAAATGGATGTAAAGACGGCGCTTCTTAACGGAGATCTTAAAGAAGTCGTATACGCCGCCAACCTGAAGGCTTTGTGAATCCAGAACATCCTACTCACGTCTATCGTTTAAAGAAGGCTCTTTACGGTTTAAAGCAAGCTCCAAGGGCATGGTATGATACGCTATCAAAGTTTCTTCTATCTACTGGATTCAACAAAGGAGCAGTTGATCCGACATTGTTCACCAGGAAGTCAGGCAAACATTTAATTCATGTTCAAATATATGTTGATGATATTATTTTTGCCTCGATCGACCCCAATGAATGTGATCGCTTTTCAAATGAAATGGGTTCCACATTTCAAATGTCAATGATGGGACAAATGTCATTTTTCTTAGGATTACAAATTTCACAAAGTCCCGGAGGTATTTTTATAAATCAATCTAAATATGCAAATGAGATTTTAAAGAAATTTGGATTTGATTCTAGTGACCCTGTTGACACTCCCATGATAGAGCGCACTAAACTAGATGAGGACCACTCAGGGATCATGGTAGACCAAACGAAATATCGTAGTATGATTGGATCCCCGATGTACCTCACAGCTAGTAGACCGACATCTTGTTCGCTTTGCATGTGTGCTAGATATCGAGCTAAGCCTAGCAAAAAGCACCTTGAAGCGGTTAAACAGGTCTTTCGGTATCTCCAAGGAACCATCAATATGAGACTTTGGTACCCGAAGGACACCGGTATGTCACTAACGACCTATGCAGATGCCGATCATGCAGATGTCAAGATACACGCGCACGCCCTGGAGGTGCTCGCTTTTGGGTGATAAGCTTGTGAGCTGGTCGTCAAAGAAGCAAATGAGTACTTCTATTTCCTCTAGAGGTTGAATACATAACCATGTCATCTTGTTGTGCTCAAATCCTTTGGATGAGATCCCAATTATCCGACTATGGCTTTGAATTCAACAAAATCCCTCTCAGATCGTGATAATAAAAGTGACATTGCTCTCTCATGCAACAACGTACAACACTCAAGAGCAAAACACATCGACATACGACATCATTTCATCAGGGAGCAAGTAGAAAACGGTGTGGTGGAACTTTATTTTGTGAGGACTGAATACCAGTTAGCAGACATCTTCACCAAAGCTCTTCCTAGAGAACGTTTTGAGTTTATCCTTCCACGACTTGGTCTTAAGAGCCTACAACCTGAAACACTCAAACGTCTTCAAGAGGAAGAAGAGGAGTAAAAGGTTTTCCTTCATCTATCTCTTGTATATATTTATTCAAAAAGCAAAATACAAAACTTGAAAAACCCTCAAAAAGAAAATATAAAAATATAAAATTTTCTAAAATCCATAAAAATTTGAAAAATCTTGAAAAATTCCAAAAAATATTATTATTTTGTCATGTTTTTCCTTATTCGATATCATCTACGGACTTTGTGTTGACATTCAAAGAATGTCACGGGTTTTTAGATGTTCTTCGAATGCACATAGTTTTTGTTAATTAAAAAATGAGTATGCGGAGAAAAATGGTGGCTTATTGTCATTTCGTGCAAGAACCCGCTTTAAAAGTAAAGAAAAGAGCCATGCTTTATCTTATTTTTCAAATCTCATGCTCTGATTCTTAAAAATGTTTGTCATCAAAAAGACAAATGTTTCTCTTTCCAAATATTTTTCCGTCTAATGATTATTCTGAAAAATATTTGCCATCTAATAAAAACAACTAAATTGCTTTGAAAATACCTCGTACTCTATTGTTCGTGTAAATCATTTGTGCTTATCATCTGTCAAAATCTCTATCTCTCAATCAACAACTTGTGTCATTGATTGAGGAGGAGAATGATTTTATTCGAATTAAAAATGTTATTTTGAAAGGTCATTTTTCAAACAATTGGCACGTAAATGAGCAAGGTTTATTGTTGAAAAATCAAAACGAATAATGTTTTATACAGTTGATTCAAAACCTTTGCTAATGTTATGTTTTCAAAAGACAATCTTGCATGTTTAATCAATGGAGTTTAAAGTCTGAAAATATGATCCTTATCAGTTAAAAAGTTTTTTTTCAAAAGCAAGTCACTATTCTCCTCAAAAGCTCTCAAAATTTAATTTAAATCAATAGAGATCACATCTCTCAAAGGATTTGGAAAGTGTGATCGGGGGAGAATTTGTGATTTAAATTGGATTTAAACTGATAACTTGATAATTGGTTTTATAAGTGTTTAGCAAGCTTTCCTCCCCACATGTGCCAAACGATTTCAAATTTTCTATGCACATGTTGCGGGGGAGCATCTATTTTAAACCACAAAGATTTGAAACGGGATCAATTTATTTCAATATGCAGTCTTTTCCTAATATGTGCAAAACATTTTCAAATTTCTATGCACATATTGAGGGGGACCAACTATTTTGAAAATCACATTCTTTATATAACTACTCTTAGATGCAAGCCAACCCCTCAAAGACGAAAATTATTTCTATTACAAAATGATGATTGATGCACATGTTGAGGGGGAGCTCTTGTTCTAAAATTATCAAAAATATTTCAGGTACAAATTGCTTTGATAATATATCACAAGTATCTGGATTGATTTTAAAATGGTTTTCAATTGGTTCCAATGGCAGATGAACAATACCAAATAGACCGACCAACTTTACTTTATGTATGGTGATATAAGGATGATAAGGTTAGGTATTTGTTCCCATGATCCGCCAGAACCGGAGGGATCTACCCAGGGACAATCCACTAGATAGTGTAGAGTCCTTAGGTATGATGATAAAAGGAGAAAAGTGAGAAATGAGAAGAGTGCGGACTGAGACAGAGCTAGTACTGGAATAAACCCAACAAGGTTCTAGTTATGAAGTCTCGGTAAGCACTGAAAGGGTTGAAGAATGAAAAAGAATTGAATGTGAAAATAAATAGCCCTCCGATAATTCAACCTTAGGGCAGATACCGGGTTCAATTCATATACTACTGGTGGTTACTAAGGTAACACTAGTATTGAAGACAAGACGTCATGAACCCAGTGACGCACTGCACTACAACTTCCCAAACCACTCAAGTTCCTCTTAAAAGGACTTGTTTCATTCTCACGGGGAACCGAAATTATCTATCGACTTTCTCTTAGAGATTGTTGATATTGAAGAAGGAGACCCTCTCCCTAGTCTCCGGCATAGGAACCAAATATGCACAATTGAGTCTAGAGCCACGAGATCATCTATAAATATCATTAGGACACCTTCAATGAAGACTCTATGTTTCACACAATGTGGAAAAAGAGATTATATCTTATGAGTCCTACGCATTATCCTTGTGGTATTGCGTAACATCTGAGAGATATGCAAATATATTCATAATGAAGATGGAAAGCCTTCTGGAGCTAATATCAAACAAGCTCCTGGTGGGTGGCATGTGAGATCTATCTAATAGATCAACCATGTGACAACTGAACAGAAACAATGGGGCTATTCAATCTTTTGAATCAATCCTGGTTCAGGTTATGGATTGACGGATACCTTTGAAAAACCAGTCGTTGTGCTTAAAAACTCTTTTCTTTAGCACATCGACTGTGTACTCATATTTCAAAATAAAAGGTGTTTATGATTGATAATTGATTTTCATTAAAACCTTCGTTGTATTGCAAAAACAATTTCTATTGAGCAGTGCACAATTGTTTTTCAAATCTCTTTTCATCAATCAATGAATCTCAATTCGCTGGTTCACTCACTCCGTGTTGTCTTCTTTGAGACGTTCCGGTATACCTGATCACAGGCAGTACTTGTACTGATCAATGGGGAACCGTGGGCGGTGTACCTCAATTCAACGAAAGTGATCAAAGACACTTTCGTGCACTTTATTGCTAACTGTTGTATGCAGGTATGCCCGACGTTTGCAGCTGATCAGAATGAAGCGGTCAATCCATAGCCGCATGCTCACATTACACATTCATCTCAAAAGAAATCATGATAAGTGCTTCGACGACTCTGATACTTTCACTTCATGCTTCTGCTACGCTGATGCCAATATCATGAATCAATGAAAGCTTCCGCAACTCTGATGAGAATACATCATGATCCAGAATGTGAGCATGTCGGTCCAAATGTCACAACGTCATATAATACCAACACCAAAAAGGAAGAGTCGAGATTTATGTTAGTGATGATCTCAATACGGCTCAAAACTCATCATCACGTGGATCGCTTAAAGACCTCCACTTGAAATTATCCAAACATGCGGAACATGAAGAATCAAAGACTACGAGCTTCAGAGCAAAGAACTTAATCAAGAATCCTAGAACAATCTAATGTAATATCTGTTTGTATTCATTGTAAATTGAGGTGACCTCCTTTAGGGGGAGATTGTTAGGAATTAGAAAATTCAGTCGTTAAAGAGTCGGTCACCTCAAGTATATGTATTCGATAGAAAGCTCGTAGTCGTAGTCATGTTATGTTAGAAAGTAGTTTGTTATGTAACACCGTGGAGGACGGGCGAGTCTTTACCCACTGTATGCCTGATCCACAGCCCGTAGGTGGCGTTTATTTGTAAGACACTATAAATACCCTCTACCTCCCAAGGTAGAGGGTTGGAGCTTCAATACCATTTTTCTTTGTTTCACATAGTTCCCAACTCTATTCTCTTTCTCTCTCTAGAACTTTCTCTCTCTAAACATACTTGAACGCCCCATTGTGATTATGGTTTAGTGTGTTTGTGAAATCCTATATCTTACACTATTATGATAATGTTAGTGTTGTGTATTTGTCCTCCAATACGGTTCAACATCAACGTACGAAGCATATAGAGACTGACATTCATTTTGTTAGAGATTTGGATGTTCTTTGGTCAGGTTTGAGTTCTTCATGTTCCTTCACGTTATCAGTATGCAGATATTTTCACTAAAGGATTGCCTTCTGCTTTGTTTGAGGAGTTTCGTACCAGTTTGAGTGTCCAGTTTCCTCCCGCTCAAACTGCGGGAGAGTGTTAGTCGTATGTTTAGTATAGGCCCGAGCGTATTTTGTATGGGCTAATGCCCGAGTGTTACTAGTTAGGGTTTACTGACTATACGTATTGTTCGGTGATATTGAATGAGATATGAAGCCCTTTACCGAGGTAAGATCAAATGAGAAATATAATTAAGATGAGAAGAATGAGAAGAAACCACAACCACAAATATTAGATGCATCCATAAAAATATATGCATATTCTTATTATTTAAAATATGTGGCTACAATTCTTTTTCACTTTTCTCATTTAAGTAATTCTTCTCATTAGATTTATACTCACCCTTTACTATCTTACAAAACTAACAAAATACTAGACAACACAAACAAACACCAAACGAATAACACAATATTTGAAAAAATTCATACAAAGAGAGCATCTATGGCAAACACCAAGCAACACCTAAAAGCCAACGTCTAAAAGAAAAGAGGCAATTTCATATATCCCCTCATTTTAAATGGAAATTTCATATATACTCAAACATGCATTAAAAACATTGTACATTATGCATTCAATACTTGCACTTTGAGTATATATGAAATTAATCATGAAAGTAGGGTGATATATGAAATTAATCCAAAAGAAAACGACTAAATTTAAAACAACAATCAAAAAGCCAAACACCTACGAGTAACTAGAAAATACGTAGTTAATCGGGTAAAAGCCATAAAATAACAACGTACTTTTCAAATTTTGCCGACTTGAAATACTTACTTTTTTATTACCTTAGTTCACCAACGAACTTTCAAAATTTGTTTCAAATTCACCCATATGACCATTATATTAAAATAATAACCGAAATAACTATATTACCCTATTATTCTTTAAAATTTGTTTTCACTAACAAACTTTCAAAATTTGTTCGACTTCACCCATATGCCGAGGTAATATAGTCATTTCGTTATTATTTTAATATAAACCTCATATAGGGTAATTCAAACAAATTTTAAAAGTTCGTTGTGAACTATAATAAAAAGTAAGTGTTCAGTCAAAATTAAAGACGTTATTTTACGCTTTACCAGTTAATCCACTATTAGTAAGTTCAGTAAAAAAATATTTTTAAAAGAAAGACAATTGACAAACACACGTGACATCGAAATTTTATAAGATAAATTTTACAGGAGTTATGCATAAAACACATTTATTGATCTTGAGAATAGAGTTCATCCATATAGCCAGTGTCCAACTCTTCCTATTTCTAAAAATGTCGGTGGGTTTTTCATTTTCTTCTACCAACTAGCTAAAACCGTAAAGCAAAAAAGCCCAAAGGGAAAGTTCACTGGACACCAAGTTCAATCAAATAGGATTCAGGACCCGAACCCCTTTGGGACTCGTTTGAACTGAACCCCTTTAAACCTGGCCCAGGTCGTTCAAAGAGAGTTTAAAACGATTTTTTTTCAAATGAACAAATGAATTCAATCTCCAGCGTTCAAATCTAATCTTCTAATCCAACGGCCAACATCCCCGATCCGCGTGACACAAAACCGACCAATCAAATCCCACCTCCACACCCTATATAACCAACCCCACAATCACTTCATTCTCATCATCTCTCCACACACACTAAAAACACCTTAAAAAAAACACAGTCAACTCTTTTTCATCAATGGCACCAAAGGCAGCAGAGAAGAAACCTGCAGCGGAAAAGAAGCCAGCAGCCGAGAAAACCCCAAAGCCCAAAGCAGAGAAGAAACTCCCATCAAAGGACACGTCAGCAGACAAGAAGAAGAAGAGACACAAGAAGTCAGTTGAAACATACAAGATCTATATATTTAAGGTTTTGAAACAAGTGCATCCTGATATTGGGATTTCAAGCAAGGCTATGGGGATAATGAACTCTTTTATTAATGATATATTTGAGAAATTGGCTGCTGAGAGTTCTAAGCTTGTTAGGTATAATAAGAAGAATACTCTTTCGAGTAGGGAGATTCAGACTGCTGTGAGGTTGGTCTTGCCTGGTGAGCTGGCTAAGCATGCTGTGAGTGAGGGGACTAAGGCTGTCACCAAGTTTACAAGCGGTTGAATAGATTGTTTGTTTCATGAATGTAATGTAATGGGGTTTAGGTTTAACTGATGATTGTTTTTAATTAATGAAAGAAATGCTATGTTTTACGTTTATTTTATTGTTTAATTGTTTCCTGATTCTGTTTAATTATAGCACATCAATGATCAATCCTTTAATTATAGCAGATAAAAAAAACAAACATATTGACCTAGCCTCAGCTTGTTAGGCTGGATGTAATAAGGGACGTCTACTCGGTCGGTCTCCCAAACCTGATATGTCCCATATATTTGCGTCCCATATTGGGAAAAAAGGAGAAGAGGGTTGGGTAGTGAACCATTTTTGCACAATTAATATGGTGGTCTAAAGATGGCTTGCGAGTACCGTAGACAGTTAAGGAAATACTGCTTAGATTTGCTTATGTAGGAAAGAAAATGCAATCAGATCTGACAAATGAATAATTGATTAGAATGCGGTTGAGTGGATGCAAGAATGGAATTAATAAGTTCACTGTTAAATGCAGTTGAGTGGATGCAAGAATGCAGTTGAGTGGATGCAAGAGTTTTGACAGTGTTTGGATGTTTAGACGGTTTTGCTTGTGTTTGGTTTAACAGATTTACCAGAATGGTGGAACAAGAATTACAATAAACCAGAGGATGTTTATCCAAGCTAACCTGGTATACCAATTACGCCATCCGTATTCGTAGACATGACACCTTTCCTCTAACCCATTGCATCAGTAAAACCAAAATCTTTGATGTCAATAAGCCCTGTTCCTAAGCAACATCTGCCTCAACATTTGTCCCCCTTATATTGTTATCAAATCGATCATTTTCAACATATCATCAATTGCTTTTTTCACAAGGGAGAAGTCTAAAAGGGAATTTAAACTGGACTAGTCAAGGGGAATGACCTCACACAAAGTAACATCCAAAGCAAAGTTGCACCATACGAAAAGAAACAATCAGATCTTCTTTCAAATAGGATTGCCTCAAGATGTTATCCTTGTTGTGAACAAAAATCTGTGTTTTAGTTATGCCAAATGCTCCAAGTCTATACATTGGATACTAAGCGCACACTTTTATGACTAAAATCCTGGAAATCAAATCTTAGACATAGGTAAACACAGAACCTTATTCATAGACAAGAAAAAGGAAAAATGGATAAAAACTGGATACATATTATGGTCAACAAAGGTGTGAGGATCATCGCATCCATGTGAGATGCATACAGGTTTTAGTTAAAAAAATGTAATTACTAATTAGCTTCAACTGTAAAAAAACAGCAAAACTGACGGAGGTTAACAACTATTTGAATACCTTTGCAAGCCACATATGCTTTTACGATAAGTCTCTCTTGGGGCTTATCGTTAAATGGACTTGAAACCTGAACGAGGGCTAAGGAAACTTTTCGATAACATTTTTACAGAACTAGAAAAAACAACATAGATTGCAATAAATAAATTAGTCAGTTGCTTTCGGTAGCAATAAGAACATGGTCATTCAAATGAATAAATAACACTGAGAACCCCCTTTATTATGTAAGAAAATTAAAGTACAAAGATTGACAACCATTTCTGCTACACTTCAGGTGTGTTATTGATATCATTACAAGGCTTAAACAACCCGAAAGACAAAAATGAAGCATCTTCACAAGGGAGTTTCATACATTTCGCCCAATATATATTATTTAGTTTATGATACACATGTTGATGATTAGCCTCACTCATGTATTTGATGCCTTCAGTGTGAAACATTCCTATTTATAAAAGCTTTCTAAATCAAACTTTATTTATTTGATAATTTATGTTTCGCGTGCCAAAGATGAAACTCCTATTCAACGGGAGGTGGCAAAACTGGTGGGCGTCGAGCGGGCACGGGCTAAACGGGCACTAGTCTAATGGGCACGGGCTTAAACGTGCACGGGCCAAACGGGCTCAATGGCTAATGTTATATGAATCGATTTAGATAGAACTAAAATAACAAAAAAAATTCCTCAAACGTAACACTAACATTTATATTTGAGTAACTAAATGTACTATATCTATAAGTTTTTCATTAAAAATAATTTAATATTCGAGAAAAACATGTGCTCATTATGTCTATTTTTTTTTTGACAGTTGATACATCTTTCATAATGCTGAATCAACCCACCCCCATGACATGGAGGGGGCCAACCCAGAGCGGTGGCTCATTATGTCTATTTAACTTCTAAATGAGCAATATATGCCCATTTCAAAAAAAAAAAAAATTGAGGTTAAATGTGCCCAAATCTTCTAAAAAGTTGTCTATTTAGCCAATTTTTTTATATTTTGGACACCAATTGATACCTCTATATTCAACCCTTACCGAACCAACACTACTTTATGGTGATCGAAGCCCGTGCATCGCACGGGCCATGCTGCCTCGTACATTTTAATTCTCGTTAATATAAATTGTAAAACCCTAAAAATCGTAAACGCATTAAAAGACTATTATACCCTCAAGTAATAATCCGTAAAATGAAGCAAGATCGATAACGTCGCTAACTATTAAATGATAAATGATTTTCTTTGGGATTTCGAATATAAAACGTACGCTAAATAATTGTACACGTTTAAGTCACGACACATATTTTCCTTCTCTTGAAACGTCCCCTAGTCGACCTCTTTGCAACAGACTAATGTATCGAGGCGAGGATATAGACCGGATTCATGATTTTAGTAAATATGGCATGCTCCAATTATCCTAATTATTCAATTTGTATTTTCCTTGTTTACCTCCCCTCTTACTCGGCCTCACATAACCGAAAACCCCCTTTTTATTTGCTACCCAAGACAAATTCCAAAAGAAACATAAACCCTAACTCACTCATTCAATATTACGGCAAAGAGAAAAAATAAAACCTCCCACCTCCATTTGTTTCTCGGCACCTGAGGGCTCCAAGAAAGGGTTCCGAGGGTGATTGTAGGTCTGGAATCACGTGCCTGGTATGGGTTTTGTTTGGCTTTGCTCGTGGGTGGGCTGTTGCTGCTACCGTGGGTATTAAAAGCACAAAAGAGTGTGCTTGTTTTGCCTGTTGTTTCATCCTCCCTGTGTCACGCCACGAAGGTTCCGGACGGCGAGATTGATTCACCGTGCGACCTTACTTTCCTATTTTGCTTGCTTCAAATGAGGTACAGATATTCTATCCCTTTTCAGTAGGGATTTCTCATGACTTTTCGATCCTTGACTTTACTTCACTTATGATATTCCTTTGCTATGATTTCCTTATGCTATGATCCTTTTGATATGATTCCGACATAATCCTTTGATATGATTATGTCCACTATGATATTCGTTTGTTATGATTATGAACTTCTGATTATGAACCTTATGATTATGAACCTTATGATTATGAACCTTTTGATTAGGAACCATCTGAATATGAACCTCTGATTATGAACTTATGTTATGGAAATCTGATATGAACCCTTATGATATGATTATGCTTTGACCCTTCAGTTTGATACCCGAGCCAAATATGTATTCCTAGTCATGGAGGTAACATGACCATGTCATTGATGCACCAATGGCATGACTCCGTGAAAGTGATGTTGCACACCATCCCCATTATGTTATATGATTATGAGCTCAAGATATATGTTTGGCCACTATGTTTCCGGTATGGATGCATCCTAGATATGTTATGTTATGTTATGATATGATTTATATGGTGAATGATGTCGTGTAATACGCCTTCACAGTTGGGAGCTAGCTACTCCATTGGTTACTGAGGTCTCCCTCCTATTATATATGGTATTCCGAGGTCACCCCTCCGAATACAATGGTTACTTATGATATGATATGATATGATATGTTCTGGGCTCGTGGTAGATTTCTGACAACCCTTACACTTTTGATATACCTATATTGTACCTTCTATATTCCCCAACGCACCATATTCTGTATTAATTGGTCATTACTCAGTACCCTTATATGACTCACTCTACTACCCAGATATATTTATTACATTGCTTTGATCTGTCACACTCTCATTCCGTTACTTCAGACTATCGTTTCATTCACGTACCGGGTTATTATATGCTTATTGGATGTGATTATGCTATTTATGTCTTATGTGACTTCTGATTACCCTACTACGATATGACTCTTATACAGTTATCTGATTTACTTATTTTCATCTGATGATATGTGATCTCACTGTTATGTGACCCTCTGATTTGTCTGGTGACCATGCTAGTATAAAATCGATAGTTTTGTCTGTTTATTATGTGTACTTCACTCAGTTAATCTTGTGGTCTATAGCTATCCGTGGTATCCTTATCAGTTTGTTGTTGACCTGCCATGTTTACATTTCTGTCTATGCTACGGCTTGATTGGTTAACTGTTTCAACTTATGACGTCTTGCTTGTTAACTTGTTTAATTGCCCTGCTATGTCTCTAATTCATTCAATTATAATGTTCATACTGTATTCCTACTTGTTACGTGTGACTGCCATGTTTTGACTGTCGTTCGTAGTTCCGCTGTTATGATACTTGTATGTTATTTAACTGTGGGTTACTTGACTTGTGTGATTGCCATGTTCACTTACTGATTAATTGCTTCTGCTTGCTTTTAGATTTCCGTTTGACTTATATGTATTCTGAATTCCTGAATTTATTGTATGCTATATATATGTTGTGTGGATACGACATCTGCTATGCTTGTTTATGTTTCGGTCCTTGTATGCCTGTTTGTATGTGTTGTATATATGTCATCGATGCCTTGCTTTGCTTCGTGTTTCTTGTTATCTGTTCTTTTTGGATATCTGTATAATTGTGATCTGCAGGATCCTCCTTGACTCATTGGTTCCCTTTCGTTGTGAATTTGTTATCAGTTTCCTCATTTCACTTTGCATTTCTGATTTTATTTAGCTTTCGTGTTATTATATCTGTTCACTGGGCTTTTTAAGCTCAGCCGCATTTCTTTTCCTGCGGCAGGTTTTAGGTTTGAAGATGGGCTTCGATGGGCTGAGAGTTAGAGTATCTGAGTGGACCAACCCTAGTACCTTATTTCTTTGGGACTTATTTTGAAGAACTTTTGTTTTGGGATTTTATTTCATTTTGGATATTGTATTTTCCTTGTCAGTCAGTTGTGTATATGTTTTGATACCTCATCTTTAAGGTTTCCGTTTGTGAATATTTTATTTGTATGTTCTGATATGACACCAGAATGTGACACTTATACCCTTGTCGGGTTGGGGTGTTACACGTACATTTTAATTCTCGTTAATATAAATCCTTATGAGGTGAAGAAATAAATTTTCATAATAACTTAGGCACTTAGCAAATCACCACAACGTTTTTCATACTTTATACTATACTTATTTGCGGTGCATATTTTACACTATACTTATTTGTTTTCGCGTCATTTTATTTTGTTAAACATTCATAAATATTTGTGTTTGATCATCAATGGATATAACGAGCGGGATTGTTCGCGCATTACTGTGAAGCTTTTTTCGTTATATTGTTAGACCACATAATTGAGAACTGTCAGTAAGCTTTAAATATTAGTGTTATTTAAAAAAGGGCGTCTTCAAAAGCCTGAAAAGGTGAATGACGTCAGTGACATGAATAAAATTGCTCAGATCATTGCTGAAGAAGGATGGGGACGCAAACAAATCCACTGCGGTTGGACATGTGGTTGGTGCATGTTTTGTATCGAGCGTTTTGTAAACGATACTTGAATTATTTTAAATTACAAACTACATATGTAACAAAAAACTTTCAACATGTATGTTGTCGTTCTGTTCCATAAGCCACATGGATCTTGTGTGTCAATATCAAGGTGTTTGCAATTTACAAACGTGCGTAATCACGTAGCTTATATTTATAGTAAATAAAAAAGAAATTCAGTAATTGATTTAAAAGCCTTGTAATACTGGGCTCGTTTTTGTTCGCAATTTTAACATCTTTTCAAAGGTATATTTTTTTATAAGGAAATCACTAAATATTACTTAGATATTTAATAAATAGAGTTTGTTATAAAAAAAAACGTAAACATCTAAAAGTATATGTTACTTTTTGTAACTTTTTGCATAGTTGGGCTGTTGTGTAAATATTTCTTTTTTCTACGGCTGCCGTTAGTTTTCAGTTGGCCGTCAATTTAAACGACCACCATTTAATTTTTGGGGGAATTTCATATATACCCAAGGAAACTTCAAAAATTACATATTTCTCCAAAACACAAGTTTTTAATGCATGATGTACAATGCTATTAAAGCATGCTTTAGAGAAATATGTAATTATTGAAGTTTGAGTGGGGATATATGTAAATGCCCCTTTATTTTTCCTATTTTTATTCTTTTTGCCAATAACATATATCGAAGTTCAATATCTTATATAAAATTGTGTGTAAGTAAAAAATATTGCAACATTGATCTAATTTTGTTGGCAATTTCAATGCCTTTTATCGGTGTGTTTTTTATAAGCAAAACGGTAGATATTAGTAATATAATTTTTACAAAGTAATTATCGTTTTTTTTCATCTGAGTTTAAACAAACTTTAGGGTTGTTTTTAAAGTTATTTGGTAGGTTTAGGTGCGCATTTTGAAACTTCATTTTTTTTCAAAAATATATATTTATTATAAAATCGTTCGTATGTCAAAAGTATATCAATATTAGGCTCGTTTTGTTTGTAATCCATAGGCCCTTTCAGCGGTAAACTTTTTATTAAAAAAATCGCTACATATTTAGTAAATAAAGTTTGGTATATAAAAAAGTAAAGTCGTAAATAGCAAAAAATTGAGAGTAATTTTTGCAACTTGTTAAAAAGTTTTGGGGACGAGTTTGTTAACTTTTTCTTTTAGCCGTCATCGCTAAGAAATTTTGACTTCAATTTAGACGGTTCCGTCAAGGTGTGTATGCGTTGACGGTATTAGTTTTCAATCAACGTCAATTTAGAGTTCGTATTTTCCGTAAATGATATATACTTATAATTATAATAAAAGACTAATAGGATCGGGTATCATGGCTAAGAAATTTTAGCCATTTGGACCCCATTGAGTACTACATAAGTTTTTTCACTTTCAACACTCACACTTTAAAATAGTCATTCACTCACAACTAACTTCAATTTAGCCATTTTGGCCCCACCCACCTCTAATTTTATTTTCTTTTCTATTTTTTCAAACAAACTAAATTCATTTCATTCAAATAAAAATACAAAATACAATACAATGATAATAATAATAATAATAAACATACGAAATTTAGAAACCAATACGAAAATTTTAAAAAAATACATCAAATTCCAAATAAAATAATTATCTTGTTGATTTTGTAGATGTTGTTGCCAAACATGTTCAATAATATTTCGTTGAAGCCTTGCGTGTGTTTGTTTACACAGAGTTCTTTGGATTTCTTCCGTTGCACTTCGAATTGCTCGATCCATGTCTGTAATAAATATGATGGCGGACAACTATAAATTTCGTTCATTTTGGATATCGCATATTTTTAATCTTTCAAAATCATGTTATGCAATATGATGCATGTGTACATGACTCTTCGTAGCTTGTTGACAGTCCAAGAACGCGCCAGTTGGCTTATAACATGCCAACATCCTTGGAGGACACCAAAAGCTCTTTCAACGTCTTTTCGAGCACTTTCTAGCCGCCGTTTAAATACGACATTTTTCTTGGAATTTGCAACCGCAAATGATTTGACAAAAGAGGCACAATGTGGGTAATCTCGTCAGCTGGGTAATACCCTTTTTGAAATGTAACTCTATTGACTTCAAACGGAGCCACGGGGGCGATGTCATCTAGAAGGTCTTCGAATAACATAGAAATATTTAAAATGGTAAGATCGTTATTTGCACCTGGTACCTCAAAAAATGCATGCCAAATCCACAAATCGTATGGCGCAACAACTTCAAGCATTATAGTTGGGTATTTTTTATCACCTCTCCCAAATTGCCCGTGACGTTCTTTCGGACAATTAGTCCATTCCCGGTGCATACAATCAATGGTTCTAAGCATTTTCGGAAACCCATGAATCGTGTTATGTGCGTTGTATAAATTTTTTATGTCATTCAAGATAGGCTTTATTATAAACTCGGGCATATACAATTGAATAATGCACGTAGTAAAATTATCTAGACAATCGCGTGCGCAATGTTGTAACACCCCAATCCAATAATGGTCCGAATATCACAATATGGAGTCATATCAGAACGTACTAAAGAAAATGCAAGCGGAAGTCTCATAATAATAAAGGGGAAAATCACACAACATATGACTCCCAAAAGGTTCAAAACATAGTAATCAACTCAAATGAAATAATTCAAAGTACTAAATCAAAATGTAGTCTAAATACATAAGTTCAAATAATCATAAGGGTTCACTAAGGGTAGTCTTCTACTCCTACACTCTAATCGCATAACCCTGCTCCCAGCTAAATACTTGTCGCATGGAAGAAAAAACGTGGCTGAGCTAACGCTCAGTGAACAGATATAAACAATGCGGTATAAAAAATAATCAAATCAAAATCAAAAATCGAATACGAAATACTGAAACATATATCATAAGCAAATGAAATACCAACTGAAGAGTAAGCGTGGTAATCTGAAGTACAAGCTTGGTAGTCAAAAGAATTTGAGTAAGAGCATAATAATCAAATGACATGAAGTATAGCATGGCATTCAAATGAATCACATAAGGATATTGAGTGAATAAATAATCACATGAATAACCGAATAAGATATGGCAAAGCAAACGAATGAATAAGAATGTCAGATAATCACATAGTCACATAATCAGAATACTGCCCACGAGCTCAAATACTAAAGGAGATACTCCAATAGCCACATATCAAATCACATATCATAATCCGTCAAATCATAAGTTGTACATGGAGTAGCTAGCTCCAATGTACCCAAATGTGAGGGGGTGTGTTGCACACACTCACCACATCACCAAATCGAATCAAAATACCTATGATGCATCCATACGATCCCTGCAAAATCAAATCAAATCTACATATGCCAGTTCGAAAATGTACATACGTATTCACATATAATCATCATAATAATGGCCAGACATGCATATATAATAGGGAACACCATGGACTAATCACACCGCCACAGATAGTGTCATGCCACTAGTGAATCAGTGACATGGTCATGGTACCTCCACGACTAGTTACAAATATAGCTCGTGCAGAGCAGAAAGGAAATGAACATATGAGTAAGGAATCAAATCAAATGAATCAAATCAAAGCATGACAATTCAAATAATCAAAGATGGATTAGATCATATAGAGTTATATCATATCATATCATATGCCGAATTATATCATGGCAATCATATCAAATCAAAGCAAAGCGAATACGAATCGAATATCGAATATGAACAAGAGTCATGAGAGAAAGAAACATCATTACTGAAATGACATAATATTTGTACCTTAAACCGCAATTGAAACCATATCAGAAAATACAAGGATCATAAGTTACTCCTTATTCATTGAATCTACATGGATTAATGATCACGTATTACTTATAAGCTCATATTATAAGTTTAGTGCTTATAGTAATCCATATTAGGGTTTTTTATATTTTTAGAAACTTTCCAAATTAAATAAGTTGTCATATTTAGTAAGTTTCCCGAATTAGTAACTTTCCGAATTAAGTAAGTTAGGGTTATAATTCATAATTAATCGAACTTAGGTTTTCCAAATGATAATAAGTTAACTTAAAGGTTTAATATGACAAGTATCATAGTTTAGGGTTTAAAGTGTCATTTATCAAAGTTTAGGGTTTGAAATGTAAAATAATTCCATTTATGACCACTTGGGTTTTAGCATATTTTAGAAACCATTTAAACTCATTTTGGACTAAAACGTTTTTGGAGCTCAGACTAAATCCCAAACTCGACATAACAAACATACACACTCTCGACGTACATGCATGCACACCCGAATATACACATATGCAAACTCATTTAACAACGATACTTACTAACTCTAACTGAAGCACAAACTTACACACTTGATTCGACATATAACACTTCACACACAACCACACCATACGACAATAACTTAACGGGACCCATGTTAATATTAATAAGGCAAACATCTTCCATACTTAACTCATTTTAGATTACTAAAGACATAACTAAATGACTATGACTTAAACCACGTCTCACATGCACACGAGACACAAAACTTAACCCTACTTGATTCTTTATACCGATTCATAAACATGCATTCATATATGTTTAACTCACACTCGGCATAACACCACACCAGATTGCATGTCTTCACATGAAATAACAACACAACCCAGCTTAATGCCACATGTTTTAGACATTTCTTGACCACCCATAATTCACTTGCAAACAGGGGCGGAGGGACTTCATCAGTAGAGGGGGGTAATGCCCTCAACAACTAGCCCAAAAAAAAATTTATGTAGTGCAAACTTTTGTGTTTATTGGACTTTCATTTGACATGCCCTCATCCCAATTCTTAACTTGCCCTCAACAAAATTAAGCCCAACATCCTATCTCTTAGTTTTGTTAAAGTGTATCAGGTAAAATCAATCGACATGATCACTATAACATTTACAAAGAGGAGTGAAACATTGTAAAACCTTCATCAACAACAATCAATCAACCTTGTTTTTCCTCCAACCTTAAAACTTGTTTTACCAAATTCCAACACATTGATCAACATTTAATTTGCAACTCTTGAGACTCAATTTTGAATATGATAAATTAGTAAGTGAAAACCCTAACTTCACTTTTACTTTTGTAAACTAAATTTGCTTAGAGATATTTAAAAATGTGTATTTGTGTTATTGACTAATTGTTAATTTTTATTACTCTATTAAGATAAAATACCTAGGTAACTAGATTTTGTGATTGGGACTTATAAGAGTATTGAATTATTGGTTTTGTCATTTGTTTAAAAAAAATGGCAGTAGCTTGTGATTGGGATTTTTAAGTTATAAGATTATTGATTTTGTGAAGTGAAATATAAAGTGTACACATTTAAAAAAAATGCCAAGTAACTTTTGTATGTTCCTTATTATAGTTCATAGTTCGTAGCTTAACTAGTTCACTTGATCATGTATTATGTTTGTTGACCTGTTGTAGACTTGTAGTGTACATATCTAATATAATTTGGCTACCTTTTGTCTAGAAACATGGAAAATTACTATAAAAGAAAAACATGATCTTCATCAACATCAGATCATGTTACTAAACAAGCTACAAAGCAAAAGCCTACGCAGCCTATTGATGTGATTGACTTGAATAATCTTCCTTAGGATCCTTTTGATAAACCAAGAATTTTGCAATATAATATTAATCAAAGAGATGATATATAAGGGGAAAATATTGGAATCGAGGACCTTGTCAACCACGTGGTCATGACTTCAAAAGAACAATTATAGGTAATATAACAAGGCGTCTTGTCCCAAGCTGGTTCGATCTATATGGTAACTTGTTAGAATATAGTGTAAAGGCAGAAAAACCCTTTGCTTATGTTGTTACTTATATAGAGATGATTTTGGGCACCAAGGCGGTAACGAAGCACTTGCAAATGTTAAAGATGAAGATGTAATGAACCGGTTCCAAATTGTGAGATCGTAAAGGACATTTTTAAAATGTTTGTTTGCTCAAGGTAAGCATTTTTTTGCTGTTATTTTTCTGCTCAAAGAAAATCACACCTTTTCTTGTAAATAGATATTCTGTTTTTTGCACTTTATAAATAGGTTTTCTGCAGGTTTTTGCATGCTAAAAGCGGCCCTTTGTTGCTGTTTTTTCTGTTGTTTTGGTGTTGTATTTGTTGCTTTTTTTGCTGTCTTTTCGCTGCCGTTTGGCTGTCTTTTGTTGATGCTATTTGGCACTGCAATTAGGCTGTTTGGCTGCTGCAGTTGGGCTGTTTAGATTCTGTTGTTAGGCTGTTTGGATGCTGATATTAGGGTGCTATTTTTTGGTTGTTAGGCTGCTGTTTTCAGCAACATAAGGTATGTTTTGTTGTTGTTTTAGCAATATCTAATATTTTTATGCCATATTAAGCCGTTGAAGTACATTGTTGTTTCTTTGTTAAAAAAAATTGGGTAATATTTTTTTGCCCCCCATATTTCAATATCCTGGCTCCGCCACTGCTTGCAAACACACCATGCGACAACCCAACTAACAAGACACATACACATGAAATAACGAGGCAAAACACCCTCAACACTCCTTTATACATGTTTAAATCACATTAAGCATGCATGTTTACCATCCCTTAGAATAGCACACACACGCGTTACACATCACACAAATTAACGAGCCAAACATATCATAGAATCACACCAAGTTGAGCCCTCACCCACACAACTGAATATGTATGCCCCATATTTTATTAGCTTAGGTTTCTTTCCAAGTTCTTAGTTGTGTACTAGAGATCATATGAATGTGCTAATGACCAGATATACACATACATGACAACAAATTCGAACATAAAACATAAACAAAGATCGACTTGTATAGGTTTCATAGTTCATGATTTTATGTGACGTTTAAAACTGTCATTCGTATACTCATATTTCACGAAGCATATTAGGTTAGAGTTCCATTGTTTTATACATATACATGTTTCCTAATTGAGCAGAAAACACAATAACAAGGTAGAGGGTGCCTCTTGGTTAGATGTTAAGAGTTAAACGAAACACAAAGAACCTAAACCAAAACCTTTTTGAACCAAAGCATCCACGATCAAACCAATGTCACACCATGATTACGAACGCTTGTTTACCCACGAACCCGATCACCTCCTTAGCTAGGACCTTCGTACCAGAATTACTTGAAGAAAACAATGAGTTGCCGTCTTAGGGTTTTGTGTGTGTGAGTTTGAAATGGTACACGGTTGTGATAAGGAGAGTAAATGGGAAATATATTGGGGATAGTGTGCCGAGTCATAGGGAGAGTCCTGGTGACTTATTCTTCTAAGTTTTTCAAATATTATTCTAGGGTCAATAACCTATTAAAGCACTATACTTGTCAAGAATAGCAGTTCTGCGTAGCGAACTAAAAAAATAACTCTTTTAGACATTAATGTTGACATTTTTGTCTTTCTTTAAGTATTATGACCATATTATGACTATTTTATGATTTTTAAAAAATATGGGACATCGAGGTTTTTGGTTCAAATGTTGCACCTAGAAAACGTGTATAAGATGTAGGAGTTAAGGGTGCACCGAATATATAAAACTTAGGATAGAAAGGATAGATTTTAAAGTTTTTTACAAAACTGAACTAAAAAGGCACTCTATTTACGAAACTGAACCACTTTTTCTTGGTTTACGAAAATGAACCATGTGTTGTTGCATATTTTCATGCGCTTGCCCCACTTAATTTATCACTTTGTATATAAATTTTGTATATAAAATATAAAAATAATACACATCCAACTAAACATTCAAAACCATACACCTTTTTTGACTATTTCATCCACCTTCTTCCCAAATCCTCCATCTTCAAAACCATATATCACTCAGACGCTCCATCTTCAAAACCATATATCATTCAAAACACGTTTTGTCACATTTTTCATACCTTCAAACACTTCAACAAAACATGTTTTGTCACATTCGCGTTTACCAGCCTTGCTCGCCCAGACATTAACCCACTCGCCCAGCTTTGTTCGCCTAGCACTCCCTTACCTAGCTTTGCTCGCCCAGCCTCGCCCACCGATCGCCCAGCTTCAAGGCTCGCCCAACACTTCGCTCAGCCCTCGCCCCGCTCAAGACTCGTCCAATACTCGCCCATGGCTCGTTGGCATACACGTGTATGGCTAAAAAGTAATCTACATGTCAATCTAACGGACTAACGGTTAATACGTTACAAGTTCATTTTGGAAAAAATCGTATGTGAAGTTTGTTTATGTAAAGTTGTACTAGAAATGGGCCATTTAAAAAATTCTCTCTAGATTTTGTGTTAGGTATTTATTTATAAGGTATTGTTTAGGATTTAATTTTATCAAAACAAACTTAGGTTATAATTCAAATGTTTAGTAAAAATATGATTTCAGATTTTAGGTCGTTATAAATGTTCCGCCATTATACTCATCTAATACATCAGGTGTTATGCTGTATGCCAATTGGCGTATGGCGGATGTGCATTTCATAATAACACTAAAATTCATTTTACGCGTAGCATCGGGTCGGACTACAAAGAATTTAAAATGATCGGGAAAAGGACGAACAATTTGAACAAATTTTTCAATACCTTGGACTATTTCGAAAAATAATTTACGACTTATACGATATCGACGCCTAAAATAATACTCCGGATATTGTAGGTTATCACCAAAATAGTCGGCTATCAAACGTACTTCAGCAACATCACATTCACGGTAGACCGGAGTACGATAACGTGAACTTTTGGCTTCTTGTTCTTGCAAAAGATTGCTCATACCGAACAGCTTGCATAATCATCTCGATGCATCTAGATCATCAAGATCGGACATACCGGAATAGGATGAATCCTCATGTTTATTGGTTAAGATGAAGTGTTTTCAAAGAGTAAGTTGTGTACAAATTGGTTAAAATGTGGTAAT
Source organism: Chrysanthemum makinoi (assembly GCA_910596185.1). Lineage (NCBI taxonomy): Eukaryota > Viridiplantae > Streptophyta > Magnoliopsida > Asterales > Asteraceae > Chrysanthemum > Chrysanthemum makinoi. The sequence continues at coordinate 164,291,642 of OU343218.1, forward strand.
ATTTATAGTGTTTAAGTGTGATTGTTTTTAAATTTAAAAAAATAGAAATTTAAATTCAAAATAAGCGTTATGCAACAAATAGCTCTTAAATCTTTTGTCTTTATCATCGTCGCATTCGTGACGAAATGGGCTAGTGGCGAGGGACGGCGGTGTCGTGGCAAGGGTCCGCGTCACAGGAACGGTGTGCCACCTTGGATTCAGCGAGGTTGTTTGTTTTAATACCCAATCCTCTAAAGTCTACTTGTTTTAAGATAAACTAGTTGAAATTATGAATGAAATTTATTTTTATATATACCTACACGTAAGGCACTTTATTTTGCTTACCCACAAATCTATGCTTACAAAGGGTGACAACTCGTAAATTCCTCGATGCGTCGTAATTAGGAGAGACATCAATTAGAGCGATCGTTTAACTAATTTGAGATACGAGTCGTATTATATATCGTTTTTATTGGAAACAATATTTTAAGAACATTGGTGTAACTCTCGAGTCACGAATCCCTCGTTTGCTAGTACAAACGAGTCCCGAATCTAATTTTACAAAAGTGTTAGAAAGTTACGAAACTGGTCCTTGTGAATATTACCATGTTGATCCCAGTTGAGCAAACGATCCTTATAGAAACTGACTTAACAATAACTTGTTAAATACTACGCGGAATATAATATTTAACCTTAAGAAGAAGAACAGTAATAACACTTAAACACCTCAATTATATTAATAACGAATACTCTAAACAGTATTTGGGTTTTGCAACCTTGAAGTGTATCGACCTTAGATATATCAAAACACACGTATATCTAATCTAACCTAGGACCTCCTTTTATAGGCTAAGGAGTCCTTTACAAGATACAATACGTAACCTACAAGATAAATATCTTTTCCATATTTATCTAATACAAATATTAAACCGACTAAACAGACTAGCAGTGGTTACAATACATTAGCCGTGGTTATACAATACTACTAGCCGTGGTTTAACTCCAGCAGTGGATTCCTTCTTCTGGCCGTGGTTTCTTTTGCACTAGCAGTGGTTCCATACTTAGTATAATTCTTCTCAGTGGAACCTAAAACCCAACAATCCTCCCCTAAACTTGATATTTACCAGCAAAAACATCAAGTTTCTTTTAAGCCCAAAACTTCTTACTTAGAGGATGTATCCAAACACTTATCAAGATTCAAAGTCTTTTCAAATTTCCTCAGCAACCTGTAAGCTTGATAATCAAAGGGTTTCTGCAACTTCAATCCACGAGGCTGTAACATCTGAGTAATGACTTCTGAATGAGTATTCAATTTTAGATAATCAGTTTCTACACACATATGAATAACTTCTCCATAAACAGATAGTACATGAACTCCACAAGACTGATACAAATACCAACTTGAAACACTGCCATTGTAGAGTCCTTTCCATTCAGGTTCATCATGAGTAGGTTCAAATATCATCTTCAAATTATAATAAACAATCCTCTCATGATAGTCAACTGGTTCCACACCTCCAAATCTATCTTTATATAACATCGAGATAGCCATCAGATCATCTCTTTCCAAATAGTAAAGCATTTGTGAAAATTTGATACAACCAAAACTCTCACCATTGGCTCTTTCAAACTCCCAATATCCTCCATTCATAGTAAGCTCAAATGTATAAGAAATTATCTGGTGATGACTTGTAAGAGATATTGTACCACTAACCTCTGGTTCTGTTAAACTTGACAATTTAGTGAGAACCATCAACCTTTTCTTGTTTTCTTCAACCTCCTCTTCAGTCTCTGACTCAGATGTGTAATCCACTGCTTTAGACATATCAGCCTTCCTCTTCAGTCTTCTTTGAGGTTTAGCCTTAATTGCCAAATATCCTTGTATGTCTGCAATCTTTTCAATCCTCTGAAACAGTTTATCAATAATAGGATGTGTAGCCTTTGTTCCTTGTGGAGTAAGTTTGGCTTCCAACATTCTTCTGGCCACTTTCTTTGATAATGGATAATCCTTATCAACAAACATAAAGAACTTCTCTTTTGTAGTCTGCACAGCATGAACTTTGCAATATGAATACAACAGCCACTCAACCACCTCACAGTCTTCCCAAAATTCATCATTAAAATTAAGCTGACACAAATTCTTTACAGAAGTCCATACAACTTTAGCTAACTCTCCAGTTGGACCAAACTTTCCATACCTAAATTCCATTACCTTCCACAGTTGTTCCAGATCACCTTTAGTCATACAGTCCAATAACAATCCAAAATTGAGATATGTACTTTTCCATCCATCAGCTCTTGTAATCTCAATTACTTCTTTACCATTCTCTATGATAATCTGCCAATCTTCAATAGGATGAATTGCTCTTACTGGAGTATGATTAATAGGTGCAGGTTTATTACACTCCAGAAGATACTTTTCTGTTCTTTCTTTCTTCTCCATCTCTTCATCCACCTTTTGTCTTTTTGAACTAGATTCCTTCTTAGAATCAGCTCTTCTCTTTAACAACTCAGCTTCTTTCTCAGAATTCATAGGATTGAAATCCTCATTTATTTTCATACATCTCTGATAAATCTCTTCAATTCTCTCATATGTACACTTTCTTAAATCTTCACCCTTATACAAGTCCATGTTTCTGATAATCTTCATCATTGAATTTCTCGTTTGACTTTTTGTAGGAGGTTTCTTCCTTTTAACTTGCTTACTCTCTTGACTTGACTTCCTTGCCCTTGCAGCCAACACCTTAGCCCTCTCATCAATAGATAACAGTGCCCATTCTTGAGTAGAATACTCTGTCTTTATCACTTCATAGGCTTCAAGAACAAACTGGTGATCATTCCATTCTGCTATCAATTTCTGAGTAGCTTCTTCATCTTCTTTCTTTTTCTTTTCTTCAGCTGCTTCTTCTTCAGCTAGAAATCTTTCACCAAACTCCTTATCATAAGCAATCTGCTCTTGCCTATTCTTAAACTTTATTGCAGGCTCAGCAATACCTTTCCCCTTTCCAATGTCTGGTAGAACCATCTTAGTCTTCAAAGACTCACCAATTGTCCAACTTTTACTTAAGGGTTTAGGTCCAGTGGTTTTAATAAATAATGGAACAGGTGCAATAGTAGGTGCAGGGTTTGTTGAAGTTTTGCTTAAATAAAGTAGGGTACCAGCAGCCTCCTTTTCCACTTCTTTGGATTTGGGTGGTGATATAACTATGGTAGATGTGGTTGTTACTGCAGTGGGTGTGTTTAAAGTAGCAGTGGATAAGTTTACCTCTAATGAAGTTGCAGCAGTGGTTACAGTTGATCTAGCCGTGGTTTCAGCAACACTAGCAGTGGTTGTTGCCTGCACCACTTCCTTCTCTTTGTCTTCTACTACACACTTCAAATTTTCAAGTACTGCTTCTTTTCCATTCTTATCAAACACCACATAATCACCTCCTTGATCTCCACTATCCAAATCATCATTCATTGTCACAGCCTCCCCTGAATCTATGCACCCACTCCTCCCCTGTTTGGATGCATCCTCCAAACCATGAACACCTGAGGAGCTAGCCTTCTTGTGCACCTTTCTAGCTCTCCTTAAAGTAGCAATCCCTGGCCTTCTAACTTTCTCCAAAACAGAGACCCTGTGTTGCAATCTCCTAATATGTCTTCCCTGAAATACTACAAGCTCTTGAAGACCAGTGATAATATCCTCCATCTTGGTACACTTAGCCGTAAATTCAGTTAATTGTTCAAGAATATCCTCCCCACTTCGACCTGTGTCAACTGGTTCGAGAGGTGGTTCATTGGAAAAGTCATCATGTACCTGTGTAGGATCCGTCAATTCAATATCATGTTCCAAACGACCCTCATTACTTCAAGCTGTGTAACCTGCTCCGAGAGGTGAATCCTTGGATAAAGAAAACATAGCATCAGAACTAGCCTGATCATCTATGCACCCTGAATTATCCAGTTGGCTAGGGATTCCTCCACTTGTGGTAAGTTCCAAGGAACTCTCCACATTAGGAGTTGCCAAAGGTTGGGTTTTATTGATGATTCCATTGTCCTGACCAGCATCTAAGCATGAGTCAGTAGTGAAAGCCCTTCCAGTCATGTCACCTCCACTCCGCGTGGCAGCCTCATCAGCTACACCACTAACACCAGCTTGAGGTAGCTTGGTGCCCTTCCTTCTCCTCCTTGTAAACAGAATAGTTAGTTCAGCAGTGGGTTCAGGTTGGACAGCAGTGGTTATAGTTGTTGTAGCAGTGGTTTTAGCTGTGGTAGCAGGGGTTTCAGCATTAGTGGGTTGGGAAGGTTGTAGTTCAGGGACATCATCAAAGTCAGGAATATCAGGCAAAGGTATCATATGAGGAAACAATGGGGTAACTCTTCATGTGAAATTGGCATTCTTATGCCTCATATGTGCAAAAACTTTAGGAAGCATATGATGAACCTCATACTTCCTATGATGATCAATAGGTTCTTCAATCTGACTATCCACAATCAATTAAACAAACCTAGGGTACAAGTAATACTTACCCTTCTCCCTAATATTCTTCAAAAACCCATAAAAAATCATCCTAGACCAATTAAACTCCCTCCCTTCAGAAAGACAAATAATGGCAGTTGCAATTTTGGAGGGAAACTCATCAAACCCTGTGGTCTTATTACTCACACACATCAGCAAAGTGTGAATCAAAAACTTCCACTGAGGGGAAAACATACCTTTAAGAAATTTAATCTTATCTCCCCTTCTTTCATAACCTAATCTTTCTAAACCTTCAAAAATAGCATCATTAGAAATATTAACGATTCCAGCAGGATCCTCTAGCTCCAAGACACCTCTAATTACATCCTCATTGACCAAAATCTCATTTTCATCCACTACAGTCCTAAGTACTTCTAACCCATCTCTCTCCTGTATCTCAGCATTCCACCAAAATTGATGTACATAGTTTTGAAGGATTGTGGGTGCTACATTTAATGCAAAGTGGATAGGACTATGGTTAAGGAAATCAATCATGTCATGAAAGCCTTCTGAGGGATTGTTCTTGATCAAATAGGCAACTAGGTTATGGGTTTTGGAATACAACGACGACATTGTGATTAGGGATGTGATATGATGTGGGATTGTGAATTAAGCAGTTGGGAGTGATTAGGGTTTGTGTTAAGCGCCAATTGGAAGTGATTTGAAGATCAATTAAATGATCTGGCAGTGATTTGGGGAAATAAATACGTTATCACCAATGTTACAAAACAGCCCCTCTAGTATCCATCATCAGCAAAACACTAGCAGTGGATTGAAAACCATTAGCAGTGGTTTGAAATGTTCTAGCAGTGGATACAGCAACCACACTCCAATCTTTTGACTAAGACTGCAACAATCAAATCTAAGCTAAAAACAATGATATCAAGCATTAGTATGAAGGATTACAAAAGATTCACACAATCCTTTTTTTTTACCGACACTGAGTTATCTTGTAACAACTCTTCCTTATCTTGATGATGATCACCCTTGCTTCCAGAATCCAAATCATCATCATCAGTGGGACTCTTCTTTTCAATGATGGGTGAGACAGGACCACCTTTCCACTTCTCAATCAAATAGAACTCCTTTGAAGAATCAGATTCCTTAGAATTTGCTTCTCTTTCAGAATCCTTTTGAGTACCTGCATCAATATTAGTGGATGTACTTGCAATGATAGGCTCATAATTCATAGATTTGGTTAGCATATCAATGTTAAACAGCCACTTTGGTCCTTTTGTCTCTACACTAGGAGTCTCTTCACTAAACTTAACATGTAAGTTTTCTTCTACAATTATGGTCCTCCTATTGTATACTCTAAAGGCTTTGCTATTGGAAGAATAGCCAAGAAAGTATCCATCATCTGCTTTTTCTTGAAACTTTCCTAGGTAGTCTATGGTATTCAAGATAGTAACATGACACCCAAAAGGTTTTAGGAATGCTATCATAGGCTTCATATCATGTAACAGCTCATAGGGGGTCTTGTTATGAGGCTTCAATACCTTGCTTCTATTTTGCACATAACATGCAATTCCTACAGCTTCAGCCCAAAAGGTAGTTGGTAACTTTGATTCTGACAACATTGTTCTAGCAGCCTCAATTAGTGTTCTATTTTTCCTTTCAGCTACACCATTCTGTTGTGGTGCCCTAGCAACACTAAACTGTCTTTCTATACCCTTAGCCACACAGAACTGATTCATAATATCATTCTTAAATTCTGTTCCATTATCACATCTGATTACTTTGACCTTATGGTTTACTAGATTTTCTATCTTAGTAATGAAACTCTTGAGGATCTCACTAGTTTCACTCTTAGCAGCTAAAAACTATACCCAAGAAAATCTACTATAATCATCAGTAATCACTAGGCAATACTGCTTATGGTTCAAACTTTTAACAAATGTAGGGCCAAATAAGTCCATATGAAGCATAAACAGTGGTTGTGTAATGGTGTTTACAGTTTTGGTCTTACAAGAGGCTCTATGTTGTTTTCCTTTCTGATAAGCCACACAAAGTTCTTTACTCTCAAAAACCTTAGAAGGTAACCCTCTCACTAAGTTGCCCTTTACCAGTTTATTGATTATTTTGAAATTAAGGTGACCTAGCCTTCTATGCCATAGTTTTGACTCATCAACTGATGCCTTAGCAAACAAACAAGTTAAGGACCTATTAGGAATTACATATTTCATGTTAAAGCAGTACATGTTTTCTTTCCTAGGTACTCTTAACTGCACATATTTTTCATCAGGCATTTTAAAATCAGGAGACAACACCACACACTCAGTTTCCCAAAAAAGTACCCAGTTTTTCTTATCACACATTTGAGAAACACTGAATAGATTGTGATTGTACAATAGATTGCACTACCAGGCTTCGATGATGATCAAAGGTATGAGGGGTGTATGTTCCAGCCAAGACTTGCCTTTCACCTGAGAATAAGAAATACGAAACACTACGTTAAGTGATTACGCAGGGGTAGGACCTTGCGAACCACCTCCGGCGTGAGAGTAAGTATGAGTTATGGTTGTATAAGTGTGTGTAAGTAAAGAGATGAGTGTAAAATGAGCATACCATAATCCATTACCCGTCCAACCTATTTATAGTGAATGAAATAGGGTTGAGAGCATGTCTGCATGAATGTCAGAGATCATGGGGGCGTCCCATGATTGATAGGGAAGCCAAGAGAGAGAGGGAGATCGTGGGTTTGACCAAGTCAGGAGGTTCCCTTATCCATTGTCCTTCGTCAGCCATACCCCGAAGGGTTTAGGGCTTCGGATGGCGAATTCCCCTTAGGTAACCTTCGTGCTAACGAATGGTTTGACGCCTGTGGATATTTTGGAATCCTAACTTAGGCCTTTGTAGGGAAGGGCTTCGACACATCTCGGAGGAGTGTCCTTCGAGCTACTCGGAGGGTACATCATCAAGCCCCCCAGTTGAAAGTGATGTATACGAGCAAGGAGACATTGCTTTCAACTTCATGCTTCGAAAAAATACCGTCCTGCTGCGAATTGCGTTAGTTAGAGGATAATAATGTACCTAACTTAGCGCATTTAATGCTAATCACTCATTACCACTGCCCGCTACAGGAATCACACTTCCCCAACTTACCCGGAGACCAAAAGTCGTATTTATTCAAAATTTAAAATTTTTTAACCCGGATAAGACTTATCTCTGGGACACGTGTACAGTGTTTAAAAGAGAAAAGGGAGTATAAAAAGGGGGTAGATGCAACCCTAGCTTATTTTACTCTCTTCGTCTCGTCTCCACATGCAGTAAAACTTCATCGCCACCACTTCGAAAGTAAAAGGTAAATCATTCCTTCTCCTTGGTAGCTGGTTGTTTTTTTTAAATGGATTCCAAGTTTATTATAAAGCAACAAAAGTGTACATTGTCTGCAAAAGATCTACATGATCACTTAGCCGATTATCCTATCCCACTAGAACACAAAGTGATGTTACCCAAATCTAATCAGGGCATCTTTGATGCTCCTCAAGGTTTCGTAGGGTTGTACACACATGCATTTAGCCACTCGAACCTTAGGATTCCGTTGCACCCCTTGATATTAGAGTTTATGCAATATTACAAGGTTCACATCTCTAGGTTTAACCCCTTTGGTTTTGCCAAGCTGACCACATTCATAGTGATGTGCAAAGCATACGGCTATGAACCAACATTAACGGTTTTAAGAGGATTTCTGAACTTGTATCCTGGGGGAAATTGGCTAACTTTAGCAAAAAGGCCTGAGTCTGATGTTCCAAACCTGTTTGGGAGGGTATATACAAACATAACAGGTTGGAAAGGTAGCTTTTTCTACGTGCAAGATACTATTGTTCCTCCTAAATATTCAGAGCTGCTGAATAAGGAAAATAGGTTTGATGCAAAACGGTATAATGACCCCCTGCCATACGAGGTGCGAAGGAATCCCTGTTATTAGCGTTTGACCAAATATCCTGTGGATGTGCAAGTGTTCCCTGAAGCCATCTTATACATGGCTGGGATTGCCCAGAGCTGGGAGGGGTCTCCCAAGAAGCCTGTGATCATGTACCAAGGACAAAGTATGTTTATCTACTTTTATTTAAGTAGGACCAATGTAGCACTGATATTTATTTCTTCTTGTTTCTATTTTGCAGAGATGTCATTCAGAACTTCATGTACCGGATTTGGATGAAGATTTAAGTTTTATGCCTGCTGAGAAGGCCGAAGATTCGTATGGTATTGGCTCTCCTTCTACATCTGTGAACAACAATGAGGTAGATACTCCGAATCCGGAGCCTATTGCATCGGCGCCCCCACAGGCTGTGCTGGAGGGTCCCTCCCAGCTTGTTGAAAATATGGTAGACTCGGACGATCCTGCAGAGGAGGATATCCAAGTTGTAGGTTCAACAGGGATTGCTGACAGGTTGAAAAGCAGAAAGGAAACAGCTGCCAAAGCTATTAAGTCAACCAATATGAGGAAGAATACCCTCCCTGCATCTGGATCTAGGGCCGTCCGTCAAAGGAGCACTGAAGGCAAGAAATTTGTCAAGTCTGCCTTCGAGTTGCTAGATGAATCGGTGGAAGTGCATGGTAAGCAGCTTCTCTTTATGAAAACATGTTAAGTAATAAGTTAATTTAACCTTTACACATTGTATTGATCGCAGGCCTCCCAGAGACGAAGGAGCTCCCCAATGCTTTAGCCTGTCATCAGATTGTGAATCATGTCCCCCCCCCCCTCATGGAAGGGTTTGCTGGACAACATGTCCATTGAAAGGGTTTGTGATATGCATGACAATGGTGTAGCGAGGCAAGCAGTATTGGGTAATCACTTGAATATCAGGACTAGGGAGTTGCTCAGGGTTGTGACCAAGGCTAGGCAGGAGATGGATGTCATGTTAGAAAGGGTAAAACATAGGGATCGGGAGTATGCTGAATTGGAGGCTAAGTATGATGAGATAGAGAGGGACCTTCGCGGAAAGGTAGCCCAATTGACAGTTGAACTCGGCCATCTTAAATTGGAAGAAGCCAAGGTCATCACTCTAACAGGTCAGAACGCTGTTCTTGAGGCGAAATGTGCTGGGTTGGAAAGTGAGAAGGCTAGGCTCGGAGAAGTAGAAGTGAAGCTGAGGGAGGAAATCGATGGATTGCAGATGAGGTATAAAATGCTGCAAAAGGATCGTGCGGAGGTCGTTTCGAAGGTGGTACCTTACATAGCCATGGAGCTCTACCACAGTGATGAATTGGGAGCTCAGATGTGGAAGGTCATCAAATCAGCCATTTTTCATGGACGGTGATTAGTGTTGGAGGAGGATGCCAAAATAGGCAAGCCCGTGGATCTTTCCAAGATTGAATGCTACCATCCTACTTCGAAGGCTGAGTATGATGAGGCAGAAAATGCGTTCGCAACCGCAGAGTACTCCTTCCTTGCTGAGGCTACCAAAGATCCTATGGCACCCCTCGAAGACCTCCTTTCCAAGAAACCACGGAAGCTGAAGCCTACCACTCCCACTAAGAAGACCATGTCTACCAAGCCTGTCTCAGTGCAACCATCCCCCACTCCATTTCCAAAAAAGCAGGAATGAAGGCAGCCATGTGGCAGTAATTTGGTTTCAAAGGGTGGCATGTACCCTTAATACAATTTATCTTATGTGACAATGTTTGTCTTGTTCTCCAAACAATTTAAATGCTTTTGATGTATGGCCATGGGCCAAAAACAATTTAACTGGGGCTTAGGCTCCTCGTGCAGGTACAAGGGTGCTAGCCCTCATTTTGAATGGTATGGTGTAGGGGGAATACCTCTACATACTTAGTTATTATGTATATTTGTCTTGTTAACTTCTCGTAACGCCATTTTTCCGACGCTTAAGTTTTACAACCTAAGGTTAACCAACCTCATTGTGTGTAAATTACAACACCAAGAATATAATGACCAAATTTTATCATTGACAGAGGGTCGCGACCCACTCTATCTCAAATCCTTTAAGTAGCATGACTTTGTACATATTTTTACAAGCGCCATAAACTACAAGGAGAGCTAATGTGAATGTTTTAGTAGGCTTAAATGATAAGGTGTTTGCTACACCCTATGCCTTTGTATTCGACATTGAAGCTCATAAACGACTTGGTTGAACAAATCTTTGTGTTTAAGAAACGAAGCAAGAGATTTGTGGGAAATGTCTTATTTATTATTGAATTGGTAGGGAGGATTACATCATTCTTGAAATGAAAACTAAGACAACTACCAATAATGTTTGCTTTCCCTTGAGAAGCTTTTAATTACAAGAATAAAAAAGTAAAAGTACTTCTTAAACATAGAACTTTCGAAGGTTCGTACCATTCCATGTCCTGTCGATGGGTTCTCCGAGAAGAGTGGCCAATTTGTAGGCTCTGTTGCTATAGGCCTCAGCTACCATGTAGGGTCCTTCCCAAGTTGGTCCCAGCTTTCCCTGGTACTCTGCTTTGCTTGCCTTTGTTGAGGCGTAGCACATACTCTCCAGGCTTGAAAGTGGAAGGTTTGACCCTTTTGTTATAATAGCCTTCGATTTTATGTTTGTGTATTGCTTCTCGGATGGAGGCTATTTCTCGTCTTTGATGACCGCTTATGTTCCGTATGTTAGGCTGAAGGGGGTTTCACCATTGGTTGACTTAGGTTGCGTCCTGTGAGCCCATAATACTTGAGGGAGCTCGTCTACCCATCCATGGTGTGTTCGTCCCAGCCTTTTCTCGATCCCTTTGACGATATCTCTATTTGTAACCTCCACCATTCCGTTACCTTGTGGATGGTAGACGGATGTCCAAGATTGTTTTATGTTTAACCCTTGGCAAAAGTCATAGAAGACTCCTTCAGCGAACTGCTTTCCATTGTCGGATATGATGATGTGGGGTACTCTGAATCTGCACACTATGTGTTCCCACACAAACTTCTCAATCTGTCTCCCTGTAACGGAGGCCAAAGGTTTAGCCTCTACCCACTTAGTAAAGTAATCAATGGCCACCAGCAAGAATTTGACTCCTCCAGGAGCCATGGGCATAGGTCCTACGATATCGATTCCCCATTGAGAGAAGGGCCATGTGGATGTTACACTCGTCATGTCCTGTTTTGGCATCTTTGAAACATTTGAGTGTATTTGACAAGCTTCACATTTAAGAATGATTTCTGCCGCATCCCTGTGCATCGAAGGCCAATAATAGCCCAGCTTCATGATCTTCGAGACAACTGAGCGTGGTCTTGCGTGGAGGCCGCAGGATCCTTCATGGATTTCAGAGATAATGCTCGGTGCTTGCTTGGGTCCCACACATCTTAACCAAGGTGATAAAAATGACCTTCTATATAGGGTTTCCCCTATTAGCCGGTACTGCGGGGACTTAACCCGAACCTTTCTTGCTAACTTGGGATCTTTAGGTAGAAGACCACTTATCAAATATTCCCTTATGGGAGTCATCCACGTCTCTCCTTCTTCGTGAATCACATCGGCAACTTCTTTGCGAATAATGGATCTTTCAGGAAGGACTTCGACAAGTACTTCTTTAGTGAGATGGGCGAAGGCCATTGAATCTAGCTTGCTTAGTGCATCTGCCTTCTTGTTTTGGTTCCTACGAACATGCTGGATGGTGTAGGAGTCGAAGCTCTCCAGCATCTCCTTTGTTTTTCCAAATCTTGTTTGATGACGGGCTACCTTGCTTCATAGGAGCCTGTCACTTGGTTTGCGACCAATTGGGAGTCTACGAAAACAGCGAGAGCGTTGACCTCCATATCTTTAGCTAGCCGGAGGCCTGCTAGCAGTGCTTCATACTCCGCTTCATTGTTTGTGGCTTCGAACTCAAAATGAAGAGCATATGTGTCCTCCTTCCCATCAGGGCTGACCAGCATTAAGCCTGCTCCCGAACCATCGGAGCTGGAGGCTCCGTCCGTGTAAAGCTTCCATTCAGCCTGTACTTGAGTGAGGTTGGTTTTGGTCTTTTCTTTTTATACGTCGGGCTCGGAAGGTGTTTCTGCCAAGAAATCTGCGAGAATTTGTCCTTTGATAGAGTTTCGTCCCTTGAACTCTATTTTGTGCTCTCCCAACTCGATAGCCCATTTAGCTACTCTCCCAGACTTTTCGGGTTTTGACAAGATCTGTTTGAGCGGCTTGTCGGTTAAGACTGTGATTGGATGGGCCTGGAAATAGCGTCGGAGCCTCCTTGCTGCATAGATTAGGGCTAGTATCAACTTCTCCAATGTTGGATAATTGATCTCTGCCCCCTATAGGACCCTGCTGACAAAGTTAATGGGGATCTGCCGTTTGTCTCGTTCTGCCATAAGGACTGCGCTAATACTCTCCATTGAGGATGCTAAGTACATGAACAACACTTCGCCTTTGATTGGGGCTGTAATTGTTGGAAGGATTTCGATGAACTCCTTCATCTTCTAAAAGGCAGCTTCAGAATCCTGACTCCATTGAAAAGTTTTCTTATCCACGCATCCCTTGAGTGTTTTGAAGAATGGTAGGGACCTGTCAGCCCCCTTCGATAAAAACCGGCTTAAGGCTGCCAGCTTTCCATTCAGGCTCTGTACATCTTTTAGACACTTAGGGGCTTGGAGATCTGAAATTGCCTTGACCTTGGAGGGATTAGCCTTTATCCCCTGCTTAGTGATCAAATGCCCTAGGAATTGTCCCTCTTCGACACCGAAGGAGCATTTCTTAGGGTTCAACTTCATGTTAATCTCCCGAAGTTGGTCAAAGGTTTCCTGTACATTAAGGAGTAGGTCCTCCTCCGTCTTGCTTTTGATAACCATGTCGTCAACGTATGCTTCGAGATTTCTGCCTATTTGTTTGTTGAAGGCTTTATCTACGAGTCGTTGGTAAGTGGCCCCCGCGTTCTTTAATCCGAAGGGCATCTTTCGGTAACAGTAGACTCCTTTGCTCGTGTAGAAGGCTGTCTTTTCTTCGTCCTCCTTTGCTATCTGGATCTGATGATACCCTTTGTAGGCGTCTAAGAAGCATTTTAACCGGAAGCCTTCCAAGGATTCTACCTTCCAGTCAATTTCTGGTAGGGGGTAGCAATCCTTCGGGCATGCTTTGTTGATGTCAGTAAAGTCAACGCACATGCGCCACCCTCCGTCGCTCTTTTTGACCATCACTGGGTTGGCTACCCAGGTTTGGTACTTAACTTCCCTTAGGATGCCTGCTTGTGTGAGTTCGTCCACTTCTTTGCAGGCTGCAACATTTCTTTCGGGGGCTAGGCTCCTCCTTTTCTGTTTTATCGGCTCAATGTGTTTGTACTCATTGAGTTTATGCTCCATTCCGAAGGACTGTCCGTCGATCAACAAAGTTCTCGGTACCCCTGTCATATCAGAATATTTCCAAGCAAAAACATCAAGGTTAGTCCGTAACAGTTCCACGAGCTTCGCCTTGAAATTCGCCGGGAGTTGTTTTCCTACTACCACCATTTGTTCAAGGTAGCTAGGGTTAACTTTAACTCGCTCCTCCGCATCTGTACAGCTTAGAATGGCTATCGAAGGATCCTCTGATTCTTCTTTGATCTTTTTGACACCATATACACCCTTATCCGCCCCATAATTAGAATGAACAGTCCCTACTCCGAAGGGAGTTTGGAACTTTATAGCAGCATGTATGGTGGAAACAACAATACCCATCTTTTGCATAGCTGTTCTCCCTATTAACAAATTATAAGGAGAATCTGACCTGACTATAACGAAGGTGAGTGTTTCTGTGCGGGATAAGGGGCCTTCGCCTATGGTGATTTCCAACGGTACTTCTCCCAAAGGCCATGAATGTTCGCCGGAGAACCCTACTAGTGATGTTTTCGAGTCCACCCTTCGTGAGCGTATGGATGACTTGAGCTTTAGGAAACAATGTTCATAAATGATCTCGCAAGAGCTTCCACAATCCATATATGCTCGATTCACCTCCTGTTTGAGATTGTACCGATGACCACGGGGTCAGATGAAGGTGTCTGCCCCAAGATGTGAGGGAAGGTTATTTCCCCTACGCTTCCCAGCTCCCCGTCTGCTTCCTTCCTTTTCAAGGTTGGATCGTGTCTGTGCATCATTAGTATCAGAGCTTCTGTGGGCGTAGACTCCTTCTTGTTCCCCTTCCATTCACCTAGTTGGGTGTCGGAGAACTTGTCCTTTCCCTTTTTAATGCCTTTAACCAGATGTGCTAACTGTCCGGACCGCACTGCCTCTTCGATCTGCTTCTTTAGTTCTCTGCAGTTGTTCGTGTCGTGTCCATGGTCTTCATGGAACTGGCAATACTTGGACATGTCTCTGGATTTGCTTCGTGCTGTCATCCGAGGTGGTGGATCGAAGGATTTAGCGGCTTTCTCGGTAGCCAGAATTTCTCTGGGAGATTTTACTAAGTTTGCCAAGAATCCGTGATTTGAACCTTTGTTTTATGGAGTGAAGCGATCTCTGTTCTTCTTTTTGTTTTTGGACCCTTACCATGAGGATCCACGAGAGAATTTGTCAGAAACTTCCTTTTGCTCTATCGGAGCCCCGTTCGCTGCTACCTCTTTGGATTCAATCCAAGTGTAAGTCTTCTCCATCAGTGCCTTATAAGTGGTGGGAAGATCGGTGGACAGGAATTCCACCAAGCTTCGTGTCCGAAGGCCATGTACAAAACCTGAAATCCTCTGATCTTCATGCAAACCCAGAATTTACAACGTTTCATCGGTGTACCTTGTAACGAAGGCCCTTGTACATTCGTTGTCCCTTTGCTTGATGGTGTGCACGGATAGATGGGTCTTGGTGTACTTCTTCTGTTGGCTAAAGTGTGATCGGAACTTAGCCTTGAGATCGTCCAGACTTACAATGCTTCCCAACTTCTGTCCATTCCACCATATTCTCGCGAGTCTCGGCGTATAAGTGAACATGTGGCATGCTACGGGCATAACCCACTTTTGCATCTTGATAGCACCCTCGAATAAATGGAGGAAGTTATCGGGATCGCCTTTCCCATCGTAGGTGCCTATATGAGTAGGCATCTTTACACCATCGGCGGGGGTAGTCTTCGATCCATTTCACGAAAGGTGTACATGCTCCAGAGGCTTCGGCATAGTAAGGGTTGTATGGAGGTGGATAAACAGGTGTAGGATTATACGGGTTAGGAAATGTATGCGCGTAGGTAGGGTAAACAGTAGAAGGTTGGTACGAAGGGTTTACACCCGTCGATTGTGTAGGAATATGTCCATAGGGCATTTGCTGGTAACTCTGGTTAGGGAGTGAACTATTTGGAGGGTAAGTGTTGTAGGTTTGAGCAGGTAGGTAGGGGTTCATTACAGGAGGGGGTAACTGACTCATGCCTGAGTATGGAGGAGGACCTCCAGTACTCGAAACATATGAAGGGGGTATTGGAACCCCCATTCCCTCTCTTCCTAAATGAGCAGCTAGGAGAGGGGGTAGGTTTACTCCTCCGTTCCCTACCGGGTTGCTTCCCCCGTTAGAGTTCTCGCTCCTTCTTTCACCATGCATTCTTTCCTTCTTCCGGACCTCCTCCGGGTCCTTCTTCAAAGCCTACAGTCCTTCCGTTTGGCCTTCTGCTGGAAGGAGAACCATTTCGCAGGCCGTGCTAACAGGTTGAGGCCTCTCCTCTATTTCAATCTCTTCATCATACTCCTCACTGGAGTATTCCAACTCTCTTCGCATTTCATATTGCGAACCTGCCTTTTATGAGCCCTAAGTAAAGAATCCAAGGCTTCAAAGTTTGCCTCAACGAAGGCGGGGCTAATATCAGGGATAGGGTTAGCGGATGTTGAGGCGTGATGTACGGGAGTAGTTTCCAAACGAGATCGTGTGGTAAAGGTTGAGGCCGTTATGGGGGCGAGATTGTCGGTGTTAGTTGTGTTTAGAGGAACTAGGGTAGAGAAACCTGGTGGAGGTGTATCTTCTCTTCCTGATTCCATGCCGGAAATGTAGTGTAGTTGGTTAGGGTTTTAGGACTGGGTGATTACGAGACTAATAGTAGTGGTACCACATATGGCGCCACTGATTGTACAATAGATTGCACTACCAAGCTTCGATGATGATCAAAGGTATGAGGGGTGTATGTTCCAGCCAAGACTTGCCTTTCACCTGAGAATAAGAAATACGAAACACTACGTTAAGTGATTACGCAGGGGTAGGACCCTGCGAACCACCTCCGGCGTGAGAGTAAGTATGAGTTATGGTTGTATAAGTGTGTGTAAGTAAAGAGATGAGTGTAAAATGAGCATACCATAATCCATTACCCGTCCAACCTATTTATAGTGAATGAAATAGGGTTGAGAGCACGTCTGCATGAATGTCGGAGATCATGGGGGCGTCCCATGATTGTGGGTAACCGCTAGGGCTTAGTGACCCACGTTCTCAGACTTGACAGGGAAGCCAAGAGAGAGAGAGATCGTGGGTTTGACCAAGTCAGGAGGTTCCCTTATCCATTGTCCTTCGTCAGCCATACCCTGAAGGGTTTAGGGCTTCGGATGGCGAATTCCCCTTAGGTAACCTTCGTGCTAACGAATGGTTTGACGCCTGTGGATATTTTGGAATCCTAACTTGGGCCTTCGTAGGGAAGGGCTTCGACACATCTCGGAGGAGTGTCCTTCGAGCTACTCGGAGGGTACATCATCAGATTGTACTTTAGTCCGTGTACCAAATAGACCTTCTCAAAATCCAGCTTTCTTGTTCTGATAGTTCATCTGCCAACTATTTTTCCTCCTTTTGGATCATTGCCAAAAGCCACATGTCCTCCATCATAAGCCTCAAAATCCTCAAGGTTGCTCCCATCCCATGTCATGTGCCCCGAGCAACCACTATCAAAAATTCCTTTGTCTTGTAGTTCATCTTGTAGATTGCCCTGAACATGAGTTAAACAAATTAGTTCCTTTTATGGACCCAAGCCAATACTGACTTGGGTCTGCCATGTGCATCAACATAATCAAATTTCTTTAGGTCCATTGATGCACTACTGGCATTGTGTAAAACCTTGGTCTTAGGCTTCCATTGCCAGCTAGCTGAGGCCTTTACAGCATAGAAATGGTTTCCAACCACTGTGTCAGTAATCACCTTTGGTACAGTTAAATCTTCTTTTGATTCAGTGGTGATATTCTGCTTAGCAGTGGAAACAGCTTGCTTAGCAGTGGATACGTTTTGCTTAGCAGTGGTTGGAACCCATTTGGGTAATGCAGTGATTATTGATTTTGTAGTTCCATTTACCTTCCTCCAATGGTTCCAAACTTGTGGTTGGTTTTTATAATAATTTCTCTGTAGATGCTCAAAACTACCACATTTAAAACAAGCCTTCTTAACACATTGAAACTCATCTCCTAATCTGTTTGAAATTAGGCCATTGAAGTTTTTTTGATTGCCCCTAGGTATGTATCTTTTTATCTGTTCCCTAGGTACCTCATTATAATCTACCACTTTCCTAGAAATTGGTGCTCCAAATCTAGGTACAAGGTTGGCTTGTTTAGAATCAACAGACTTAACATTTTATACTTTATCAAACTGTGTTGATTCAGACCTATCTTCCTCAGAATCTGATTCCCAATATTCAATAATTGGACCATCAGAACACTTATCAGAACCTATCTTAGGTGATTCAGACTTACTAATCTCACCTACAGGTTTGTTGAAACTGAATTCACTGCTAAATGACAGTTCTTTTGTTGGTGGTGCATGTTTCATAAGAGAGGGTGGTGGCATATTGTTGTAACCTATCCCAGAACCCTTTTTCATTAATTGACACCCTATTGATTTATGAACCAGATCAGAAGCAAATTGTGTTTTAGCAACCCTGACTACATGTTTCTCTTTATCTTCTAGGGCTTCTTGTTTTACACTCTATGCTTCTTCAAGTTTTTGTTTAAGCACTTTAATTTCTCTGTCATTAAGATCAATTTCACCACCTAGTATGTTAATCTTATCTACATACTCAAACTCACATTTAATACAAAATTTAAGTTTCTCTTCAACACTCTCAAGACCAACTTTATATCCTAAGTTATCTAATGCAAGTCTTTCTAGCTCTTTTCTTAAACTCTCATTAATAGCTTTAAGTGATTCTAAGTTATCTTGACAGGATTTAAAAGAACAAGTAGAACTTTTAGAATCATTAGATACCTCAGAATCTGAACCAGAAGATGAAACATAGGCCATGAGAGCAAAGTTATGCACTTTTGAAGCTTTACTAGCAAGAAAAGCTGCATTAGGACCTTCTTCAATCTGATCACTCCAGTCATAATCACCAATACCATCCTGAGCAACCAATGCTGAAGAAGAAACAAGCTCTTCAGTAGCCTTCTTGATGCCTTCAATCCTCTTAGGAGCTCGACATTCCCTAGCAAAATGACCCTTCTTCTTGCAGTTAAAGCACTCCATCTTGCTTTTGTCAAATCCAGCTCTTCTTTGACCATCATATTTGACCTGTCTACCAGTCCTCCTCAAGAACTTCCGAGCTTGCAGTGTTAACATTGCCATTTGCCACTGAAGATTGATTTCATCAAGATCATCAGGATTAATTTGATCCAGATCCTGATTTAGTACAGTAACACTGGTTGTAAGGTCAGCTAGGAAAGAACAGATGGCACCATCACTAACATTATCACTAACAGTGGTATTATTAGTAATAGCAGTGGATACTTCATAAGCAGCAGTGGAAACTTCCTGAGAATTCCTATGCCATGTAGACACAAAAGCAATGTTCTGTGTTGATGAGGATGAGTTAGCTATGTTCTTTTCAGACTCATAAACTTTCAAGTTGTTGTAGAGATTGTCCAAAGTCATCTTTGTTCCTCCACACAACAGTATGCACAACCCATTCAGGTGACAAACTTCTGATGAACTTGCGATTTATATCTTCTTGAGCAACTTTGTAGTCCACCAATTTCAGTTGATTGATCAACTTCTGCAGTCTGTTATAAGTGCCATCAAGTTTTTCTCCACTGAGTGCAGTGAAGTTTTCAAGCTGATGCTTGAGCATGTTTTTCCTGGATTTCTTGGTAGCTTCATTACCATCAAATCTTGTTTCAATGGCATCCGTTAATTCCTTAGCTGTCTCATATTGCTCAAAGTCCAATGCATACTCATTAGGTATTCCCATACTGAGAATACAATGAGCTTTAATCTCCAGCTTCCTTCTAGCCTTGTCAACCTCACTAACAATGCTTATTTCCAAACCATCATCACACTTCTTAGGAAGAGTATCACCATTTTCAACAACATCCCAGATGGTGTAGTCAATCATGCGAATGTATTGCCTCATTCGCATTCTCCAAACTTGATACTCACCCTGCTTCAGCATGGGTACCTTTGATGCAGTAACCATATGGGTTTCGTCAGAAATCTTGAATAGCTTGAATTTGAACAAATCTGAGTAAATAAAACTTCTTCTTGATTACAGTTTCTAGATCACAAGCTCTGATACCACTTGTTCATCCCAGTTGAGCAAACGATCCTTATAGAAACTGACTTAACAATAACTTGTTAAATACTACGCGGAATATAATATTTAACCTTAAGAAGAAGAACAGTAATAACACTTAAACACCTCAATTATATTAATAACGAATACTCTAAACAGTATTAGGGTTTTACAACCTTGAAGTGTATCGACCTTAGATATATCAAAACACACGTATATCTAATCTAACCTAGGACCTCCTTTTATAGGCTAAGGAGTCCTTTACAAGAGACAATATGTAACCTATAAGATAAATATCTTTTCCATATTTATCTAATACAAATAATAAATCGACTAAACAGACTAGCAGTGGTTACAATACATTAGCCGTGGTTATACAATACTACTAGTCGTGGTTTAACTCCAGCAGTGGATTCCTTCTTCTGGCCGTGGTTTCTTTTGCACTAGCAGTGGTTCCATACTTAGTATAATTCTTCTCAGTGGAACCTAAAACCCAACATACCAGCCGCCCCATACACTTTCCATTGTACATCTTGGGTCCCTACTGGTACTATAAATACTCCCACTACCTCTCATTCTCTCATTTTCTCACCCAACTTTCTCTCACTACAAAAACACACACAAATATCTCTCCTTTCTCTCTCTAATATTTCGGCCACCCATCTAGGGTCCCGGCAGCCGTCACTTTTCCGACCAACATTCCGGCCATCGCAAATAATTACACCGCCTACCTAGGGTGATAGATCGGACCATGGTGGTTCTATTTATGCAACCCACGCGCGTTCAAACTTCATAATGCGCCTTAGATCTTGAACCCTAGATTCGTAATTTAGGGTCTCGTGTTTAAACATGTTCAAGGGTCTCAAGATTGGCTTGGTTACGAGTCTTACTCGTACAAGACACCACCAACAATAGAGGACGTGTGTTAGTAACACACGACCCTCTTTCTTCTCTTCTCTCTCATGGTAAAACGAAACCCCAATTGATATTGTTTATTTTTCTGTTTTGAAATTGATTATGTATATACGTATTAAGTGTTGTAGTCGTGGATGGATACAAGCATAAAACAAGGTTTATAAACGTTTGAAAACTGATACGTATGGCGTTCAACGAAAACGTGATACGATATAAATTTGTAGTGATAAAACTGGAAAACAAGTATTCTAGTTTCGTGTGGTACAAATAAAATCAATTCAGTGGTGATTATTGTTTAATTTTGGCTGTGAAAGTTAGTATTGGGGTCGGGTCAAACCCGTTTGGGTCGATGTCAGTTGGAAACGGGTCGGGTAAGAACCGGTATGACCCGGTTTGGGCCATGGATGATTAATTTGATTTCGGGTCAGTTTGTTTAGATCTCAGGTTGGCAAAAGTGTTGGTGTTTGTGTATCCCAGTCAACGAGTCAAAGGGGTGGGGATGATTAGTTATTTTGAAGTTAAATTGAGTCATCGAGTCAAGTTGGCTCGGGTGAGTCAACTCAGTGGGTTACGAGTTCGATTTCATTTAGACACGATAATAGCTATATGTCGTAAAAGGTTGCTAAAATAAGTTAACGATTGCAACAGAATTGGTAATTAGTATATGACAACGGATAAATTTGTAAATTATATACCTAACGACTCAATTGTGTAACATATCAATTATATGTATCGATACCAGAATAAAACTATTGTGATACACAATATACGACTTGATCGGATAACAAGTAAGTTATTTATAAAACGGGACGATAAACGTTAAGAACTAATTATGTAATTAATAATCGGTATTGGGTATGACATATACGATATAACTTATAAGGATCGAATACGGTTTATAAACATGGAATAACTATTGATAACAAGTTTTATTGATTAATAAGTTGTACTTTATTAAATGTTTTGGCTTAAACATGTATAATATGTTAGACTCGGAAATGAGTTTGACATATTTGTTTTGCGATAGGCCTAAGTATTCCCTTCTCACATTTTAACTAATAATGAAATATATAAATATATACTATCAACGGATATGGTTTATTTTATTCTAAACTCTTATAAACTACGATAGTGACTCATGTTTTATAAATACAAGTTAACCTTATTAAACTTGACGAGAAATGTTTTGATAAGACGATCTATTAGAATCATGAGGATTGGGAACGTTGAGTAGGCAAGCGTGTCATTTATAAAATACTTTGTAGCGTAACTTATATGAAGTATTTTATTATGAGGAATGCTACATTCACTCAATTTTTACACAAAAAAATCCACACAAATGATGTGGTTATGTGTGATTGGGCTAATCAAATAGAAGAAAGAGAAATTGTACCAAAAGGCACCAATCATGCATAGCCACATCATTGTGTGGATTTTTTTTGTAAAATTTGAGTGGTTGTAGCATTCCTCTTTTATTATAAACATGCATAAATTACGAATAACAAATGTGACACCTTTATTAATTAAGTGATAAATGAAAACTTAATTTTTATTGATAACGTGTACGTATTGGGATTATGGGGAAACATGTGATATTCAAAATATCATTTGTGATATTCAGAAACGTATGAAAACGGCCGAAAACATTTAAAAACGGACGTCAACGTATGAAAACGGACGAATATGTATAAAAACTGACGAAAACGTAAAAACACGTATGAAAACGGACGAAATGTATGAATAATGGAAGAAAACGTATGAAAATGGACGAAAACAGAAGAAAACGGACGAAAACAGATGAAAACGTATGAAAGCGAAGGAAAAAAAACGTGAATAACGTGAATTAAAAAAAAAAGTAAATTAAAAAAGAGACAAAAAAAAGTGAATAAAAAAGAAAGAAAAAAAAAAAAGAAAAAAAATATGAACTTAAGTTTATCTATTAAATGTTAGGTTAATCCTAATTATTAGATCAAATTAGATGAATTGTGAGAATTTGTTTTATTGATAAGCATCAAAATAAAAGTAAGTATTTGAATTTTTATTATAAGTGTTAACTCCATGTAAAGTACTTTGTTGCCACCCATTAAACCCGACCAGTTCATTCAAAGTATATTGAACCCTATTTAAAACCCGACCCAGTTCGTTCAAAGAGTTTTTTTAGCAAGGTTCAAAGAGAGTTTAAAACGAAAAAGTTTCAAATCACAACGAATCCAATCTGCAGCGTTCAAATACTAGCTTCTAATCCAATGGCCAATATTCACGATCCGCGTGACTCAAAACCAACCAATCACAAAACACCTCCACCCACCTATATAACCAACCCCACAATCTCATCAATACCCACAACCTCTTCATCACTCACATCTTCAAAAAAACACACACATCTTTTTTAGCAATGGCACCAAAGGCAGCAGAGAAGAAACCCGCAGCGGAGAAGAGGCCAGCAGCCGAGAAAACCCCAAAGCCCAAAGCAGAGAAAAAGCTCCCAGCAAAGGACACGTCAGCAGACAAGAAGAAGAAGAGACACAAGAAGTCAGTTGAAACATACAAGATCTATATCTTTAAGGTTTTGAAGCAAGTGCATCCTGATATTGGGATTTCAAGCAAGGCTATGGGGATAATGAACTCTTTTATTAATGATATCTTTGAGAAATTGGCTGCTGAGAGTTCTAAGCTTGTAAGGTATAATAAGAAGAATACTCTTTCGAGTAGGGAGATTCAGACTGCTGTCAGATTGGTCTTGCCTGGTGAGCTGGCTAAACATGCTGTTTCTGAAGGTACCAAGGCTGTTACCAAGTTTACAAGCGGTTGAAGATGGTTTAGATTTTATTTCATGAATTTAATGTAATGGGGTTTAGGTTTTAACTGATGATTGTTTCTAATTAATGAAAGAAATGCTATGTTTAAGATTTATTTTCTTGTTTAATTGATCCAGTTACTGATAGCATACATAATATAAGCACATCAATCCTTTAATTTTAACAGATTAAAAAAATAAACATATTGACCTGTTTATGGTTGATTTTTGTACAATTCAGATGGTGGTCTAAGACGGCTTACAAGTATTGTAGACAGTTAGGGAACTACTGCTTAGATCTGCTTATCTAGGAAAGAAAATGTAATCAGATCTGATAAATTACAGGACCGAGGCTGAGTTTTGACAGTGTTTGGATGTTTAGACGGTTTTGCATCTGTTTGGTTTAACGGATTTACCATAATTGTGAAACAAGAATTACTGTACAATAAACCAGAGGAAGCCCTTATAGCTCAGTGGTAGAGCGCCAGTCTTGTAAACTGGAGGTCTGTAGTTCGATCCTGCATGGGGGCAATTTCTTTAATTTTTAATCTTTTCACCCATCCCTTTTTGCAAGCATGTTATTGACTCACATGATCACTTATTATTTGACCGTGAGTTCTCTAAGAAGATACGGGATGCCACAAAAAGGGATGCTAAGATTTCTCTAAGCAGTACCAGTTATTAGGAATTTTAGGATAAACTCTATAGTGCAATTAAAGGTGAAGTCAAAATGAAACTGAGATGTTTAAAGGTTAAGCAATCAAAGTGTGTTAAGGAAGTGGCAAAGATGTGGGAAATTAATTAGTTGGAATTGATTAATGATAGGCATTTTCTTGATAATTGGGGATATTAGGAGTGTTTAGCTTAAGGATGTTCGCTCAGTTGGTTGTATAGTTTTGGGTGGTTTAGATGGCCTTGTAACTTATGATGGAAAGCCTGATTCTTGACACAGTTTTCATTATTGAGTGGGTGGAGCAGCTTGGTATGATTTCTTGTGTCCTGTTTATTGGGTTAGTATATCCCATAAAAAGGGTTTCCCGAGTGAGTTCAAGAGGATTGTTTCTGAGATATGGCTTCAATGTTTGGTTTGGAGCTGTTAATTCCCTATAAATTGGTTTGGTGTTAGTCAGATGGCCTTGTACCTTGTGAAGGAAAATTTATAGTCCTGATTCATGTTTCATATTTGAGTGTGTCTTGGTGGGACAGCTTGATATGTAGGCCTGAATCTTGTTCTATTGTTTAGTAATTCACAAAAGGAAGGTTTCCTGATTCAGAAGGTGTTTGGTTGAAGAATATGATTCTGAATGCAAAAGTGGATAGTCATTCTATGGTTTGGTCTGTCATGAAAGATGAGACTACCTCCATTGAGAATGCCATGTTTGGTGTTCAGCTTTATGTGATCCCAAGTTTGTGATGATGCCTGTTTGGACATGAAGCCTATTCTGTTGCTGTGTGTGGAGTGTGACTGCACAATGGTAGTTATAGTGTTCTATATTCAATTCAGGAAATGTAGATCATGATTTGGGATATCCATAGAGTTGTTTCTGTTTTCTTTGGCGAGAGCTCAAAGTCTTTGTGATGCCAGTTCTACTGGAAATGTAGCTAGGCTTGGTGAGCTGACATTGAGTGATCCTGAGGTTTTGATGATGCCTGATTATATCAGATTCCTTGGTTACCAATTGTAAGGGGGTCTGCTGCAGTTGGTAATTGAGGTTTGTCTGTTATCTATGGGAAATGTAGCCAATCTCTTAGGATATCCTCATTTGTCTTGGTGAATAGGTGAAAATTTAGTTGTCTACACTGGATAACTAGTATGTTGTTGCTTGTTTGTGCTATCATGCTGTTTGGTATTTCTTAGCAGTTTTAGTTATGTTTGGGAAATGTCCAAATACTCTCAAATACACTCAAATTTGTTGTATATATTGGTTTTGGAGTAATATATTCACCTTTTTCACCAAAAGAATTACAATAAACCAGAGGATGTTTATCCAAGCTAACCTAGTATACCCTATACACCATCCGTATTTGTAGACATAACACCTTTCCTCTAATCTGCACTATACTCTTAGGCTTCAACTGCATTCCATCAGTAAAACCAAAGTCTGCCTCAACATTTGTCCCCCTTATGTTATTATCAAATCGATCATTTTCAACATATCTTCAGCCCACTTAGGGAGAATCAATTGCTTTATTCGCTAGGGAGAACTGTAAAAGGGAATGTAAACTGGACTGGTCAAGGGGAATGGCCTCACACAAGTAACATCCAAAGCAAAGTTGCACGATACAAAAAGAAACAAACATCAGATCTTCTTTCAAATGCTCACTATACTCCACAGCTGCCTTCACAGTATGCTTCAAGTAGGATTGCCTCAAGATGTATCCTTGTTGTGAACAAAAATCAGTGTTTTAGTTATATGCCAAATGCTCCAACTCTATACATTGGATACTAAGTGCACGCTTTTATGACTAAAATCCTGGAAATCAAACCGTAGACATAGGCAAAAACAGAACCTTATTCGTACACAAGAAAAAGGAAAAATTGCTACGTGCGGATCAAAACTGGATACATATTATGGTCAACAAAGATGTGAGGATCATCACATACAAGTTTTAGTTAACAGCTGTAACTAGCTTCAATTGTTAAAAAACAGCAAAACAGACTGAGGTTATCAACTATTTGAATACCTTTGCAAGCCAAATTTGCTTTTACGATAAGTCTCTCTTGGGGCTTATGGTCAAGTGGACTGAAGGAGGGCTAACAAAATTTTTCGATAACATTTTTACACAACTAGAAAAATCAACATGGTGTGCAATAAATAAATATTCAATTGCTTTCGGTAGCAATAAGATCTACAGGATTATACATTAAGAACAAGTAACAGAAAGCACCATTAAGAACATGGTCATTCAAATGAATAAATAGCACTGAGAAACCCTTTTAATTCATAAGAAAATTGAAGTACAAAATTGACAACCATTTCTGCTACACTTCAGGTGTGTTATTGATATCATT
The DNA here is from genome assembly GCA_910596185.1 of Chrysanthemum makinoi. Lineage (NCBI taxonomy): Eukaryota > Viridiplantae > Streptophyta > Magnoliopsida > Asterales > Asteraceae > Chrysanthemum > Chrysanthemum makinoi. The sequence goes on from OU343218.1 coordinate 164,318,221, forward strand.
ACAAGGCCTAAACAACCCGAAAGACACAAAAATGAAGCATCTTCACAAGGGAGTTCATACATTTTGACCAATATACGGATTGCTCTTTAAATAAAGAGAGAGATAAGTGCGAGTGTGTTAATTAACCATCAAGGAGGAACTCGAGTGACAGCGATTTCTTGCTCCTATCCCTGCCTGCATCTTTCAATAACTGAGCCAGCCTTCGTTTCTCGTCATCCACATCAGAACTTGCTGTCCCAAGCTTCTCCTCTCGCATCCCGACTACATATTCCAATATATCAATCGCCTCTTCCCATTTGCCCATTGCATCATAAGTTCCTGCTAGATTGCTATAGACTCCAAGCGTATCCGGATGATGAGAACCATATTCCACTTCCAAAACACCTTTTGCTTCTTCAAATAAATCAGCAGCCTCGTCATACAACTCGATCTGGAGACAAGCCAGTCCCATTTGGTTCAAAACAATACCAAATAAAGCTGATTTCTTCTCTGCCACCACCCTTAGCTTTGAAACCGCAACTTTGAAATAATCATACGAGTCTGAGTAATTGCGCATCATATAATACAACACTCCCATCTGAGCCTCGACTCCTGCTATAGTACTGAGTTGACCTTGGACCTTACCGAATGCCTTGAGTGCTTTTTTGAGTAAGTTGATTGCTGCACCAAGGTCGCTCATCGATTCATAAATGGCAGCCACTTCAATGAATCCGTTACCAATTTCATCGCTTGGACTCCCTGGCATTGGCTTTTCATATATTCTCAGGGCATTTCCACAGTAAGATTTTGATTCACGAAACTTTCCCATTTTGTTGTAAAGCTCAGCCAAACGAACAAAAACAGAAGCAACAGATGGATGGTTATCTCCTTTTGTTGCCTTAAACACATTTAATGCTTTCTGATAAGCAAAAACTGCTTCGTCATAACGGGCCAATGATAAATAAGCATCACCGATACACACATCAATAGCTGCAACATCAGAGTCTTGACCAGCTGCAGACATAGTAATACTGGCTAGAACATAATGTTCAAGTGCAGCCTCGTATTCACCCTTGGCATCACAAACAAGGCCCATAAGTCTCCTATCAGCCGCTTCCTCTACAGAAGCGGTTGAACCATTTGCTTTGTGTATGTCAAGAGCCATTTGGCAAAGCTTCTTAGCCTCATCGAATTCCAATGCTTGAATGTGAGCCTCGGCTACATACCTACAAGTCTCACCAAACCTCGGGTCATTTACACCTAAAACCTGTCTTTGAATCCCCAAACCGGCTGTATAGCATAATATAGAATTTTCAATGTATCCAAGCATCGCGTATGTATCACCTAACTGCATACACCCTGCAAACTTAGCTAACGAATTCTTATCTCCTTCACCCATGCTTGGTATCTCGATAGAACGTTCTAGAATAGGAATTGCTTCACCGTACTGTCCTAAACTACAGTACAATGCTGCTACAATATGTAAGCACATGACATACTCCAAATTTGGTTTTTGAAATCGACTAGTTTCAAATGCTTTCATTGAACGTATACCTAATTCTAAAGCCTTCTTTGGATTTTCACCGGATGATAACAACTCACGTGTTTGTTTAAGTAAATAAGGTCCAAGGTAATGTGGATCTTCTTTCCCATTAGCATTCCTTTCAGCTACTCTCGGGCTCCCAACTACTCTAGGGCTCAGCGGAAAAAAATTGTTGTCATGAAAAGATTTGCTTCTTGAATTTGGTCTGGGAATCTGAGGAGATCTTGGAGACGAAATGCTTTTCACACTTAAGGATGAGTTTAATCTCTTAAGAGTAGGGGTTTTAGGTGTTTTTGGAGTTAAAGGTTCCATGTTATCTATCATAAGCACATTTCTTTTCATGGTTCTATCTCCTGAAGCAAGAGAACGTAACTCAGAGTCGATTTTTGATTCTGGAGTATGTGATTTGTTGGTATGCATATCAAATGCATCACAATATAGTTGCTGGTAAGTGTCTGCGGATAGAGGACTGGCTTGATCTAAATCAATAATATTGTTGTCGAGTTCTTGTGCGCTTAATGGACTTGTTGGTGGAGTAATGACGAAGAGGTTTCTATGAGGCAAGGAAAGGTTGGCAGGTGGTCTTGTTCGTATGCTAAAATTCGCCATTTTTAATATTCCTTAAACGCGATCTGCCCAAGATTGTTGTTTCTGCATATGCATAAAATGACCTCATTAACCAACCTACAACTTCTTAAACATATACAGTAATAACCATAAACCTGATTCTAAAATAACTAAAAACCATAAACTCAAATTCTGAATATCCAAATATGAAAATGCATAGCCATGCATACATATAGAAATCGAAACTCCTAACACCTTCTTGAAACAAATTATTATTTCTAAAAATTTGAAATCATACGAACAAATTCATATATAAAAACCAGCAAATAACCTATCAGTATGACTAAAGGCAATAGGGATTCTAGAATATAAATGCAACATTGTCAAACATAATTCATAACATAACATAACATAACAATATTCGGAAACTAGTGACAAAATCGACCCATACCTTTATATATCACGGCGATCTCTTCGTATGTATATAAGAATATGACTCCTTTCAATACTTGTATTTGAAATATAAAGCAAGAAATGCAAAGGCGGTAAGAAGAGACAAGAGAGGTTGTTAAAGATGAAGATTAATCTCTAGTCCCTCCTTAACCGTGTTTAACCACTTTCTTTTTCTCTCTTTACTTTTTTCTCAATCTGCTTTTCTTTGGTTGTTATTATTTCATGATCAAGAGATTCTTCTTTTTTATAGATTTCTCTGTTCATGTTTAACAAAAAAAACGGTTATTATTTCCTTTCTAAATTTATAGATGCATATCTTCTTAGAGAAATGACCGTTAATATATTGGATACCTTTTTTTGAACAAGCTAAAAAATAGGATATGATTGTGCAAAATTTAGTCAAAACCGTAAATACCATAAAATGAAACCAAACACTTATACATATTAATAGATTGATTATACTAGGCGAGTATGCGCGCCTGGCGGCAGCGGTTCCTAGCGGTAGATAATTAACGATATGTGATATGATGGCAAGTGTTTCGTTTAACATTCAAAATAGAACGTGAAAAGAACAAAATGTAATTGAAAATGGTTGTAACATCTGGTAATTCAACTCTAATAAAAATTCTTAACGTGTATCAAACGACATATAAAAATATTTAGTGAGACTGAAAAACGAAACATTACATCAATTATGAAATATTAACTAACAACACACGTTACTCATCGCGTAAAACTTCTTGATACACGACATTTGAGTTATAGATTCCTGCTTGACGGAACTCTTTGACTGGTTTAACCAATACCTTTGTTGTTCTACGAGATTTCCCTCTAGACAATGCCACATAAAGCTGGCCATGCGAGAAAAGAGAATCTGGAAAATAGACACCCACATTTTGAATTGTTTGGCCTGAGCTTTAATAATAGTCATCGCAAAGCTAAGGCGCACGGAGAATTGTGTTCTCTTTAGTTTGAAAGGGAACACGTCGTCTTCAGAAGCCGCCAAGGTTTAATACTTTCAATACTTTTCATTTGAAACAATGAATACTTTCCAATACATTGAAACAATGGGTTTGACATTCACGAACGGGTAATTCAAGGTATATGGTATGCCAATTTTTATTTTTTTATTTTTTTATTTTTTATTTATTTTTTTTTGCAAACAATAAATACTTTCTAAAGTTACCATGCAAAATAATAGAAATCAAGTTTGACATGAAGTATAGATATCTTTGGGCGTGAGTTGTCAAAGTACAACAAGTAAAACGCCCAATGTAGTTTTTAATTTATTATCAATGAGAATTTATGGGTTATAATGAGATATCACACTTGTAGCTATGCACATACCGTAACAATCTTCGAAACAATACGGTTGGATACAAATGAATGGAAGGAAATAAATACTGGGTTCCATCGAAAACAAAAATGAATTGAAGAAAATAAATATTGGGTTCCATTGAAAATAAAATACTCTATAAATAAATATTGGGCAGTTCAGAAGTAGTTGAAGTAGAATTTGACGCTTTAAAACTATGGCTCACGAATGATAGTTTTCTTTGCAAACCATGAAAAGAATTGATATATGAACCTAAATTTGTAGACTTAAAAATGGGCCTAACAATATTAGAGTGACACTTGTAGTTTAATTCAAAATTTCAATCAACTTTTCTATTATGCCCGATATGCCCATCTTAAAGAAATTCCTAAATTTTTACTGTATACCTTCTCTCACAGTAGAAGTCTCATTCTCTTCTATTTTTGCTGGAATTATTTTTGATTTCTCATATATAGTTTGCTTCTTTTCCATAAATCTTTTCTTAATTTTCATAAATACAACATAACATAATTACAGTATCCTTTTATATTTGAAAAGCATGTCACCAGTTATCCCTATAAAAACACTTTCATACATGATCATGGGCCCATGAGATAAACACACTACGCATGAATTAGAGATCTTATGGCACACTGGTTTCACGACTAAAACTCCTACACAAAGATTTTATGTGGATCTAATAAGTAAAAAAGGCGTACATGTCTAATGTCTTTTGAGTATGGGTTTTAAATGGCATTAATAGGATGGTGACAAGATCTTCGAAAAACAGTGACACATATTGGTTCAGAGACCTCCTAAAGTTGTGATGGGAGGCGGCAAGAGAGATTGGAACAACTATGAGAGAAGAAGAAGAGATAACTAAATATTTCAATCAAGTATAAAGGGTATCATTTTTCAACCATGAATATTTTCCAAAATTAAAATGCAAATCACATTTTCCACTTTTCACTTTTCCAATTCTTGACTTATTGACCATTTTTATATTTTATGTAGTATAGATATAAATATAGATAGTTGTCTCGACAATGAAAACGGGTTAGACTTGCATCCCAAAAGTGAGTTTTTGGTTTAGTATTTTTAGATTTCTAGTTTGGTATTGGTTCAGCATGTTTTCCACATTCGCTGAGCCTATACGAATGAATGAGAATTAAGATGGTAGACGAGTGTTTGGTTATATCATTAGTGTCATTTTATGCAAATCTTTCAAAATATCTGGTTATCTTTCAATGCAGTTTTATTTTCACAACAAAAAGGAGATATAAAATACAAGTAGAAAAAGAATATTTTCTACGAGGGATAGGTTATACAAAGTTACAAACCCTCTTTTTCTACAAAGGGCACCCTCCTCCTTTTTTTGCGTTTTTTTTTTTTTATTTTTTATTTATTTTTATAATTTTGTTTATATAAAAAAACTATGAACCTGAAAGTATGAAACAAAAAATATAAAGTTTAATAAATTAATAGCTTAAAACTGTCAGAAATACGGAACAGAAACTTACAAAAAACTGTGTTGTACTGAAAAACATGAAGGACAAAAGGAATAAAAGTACAAAACTCTATGATTTGACATCCTAGGGGGGATTGTATAGTATGACCATTTCTACAATTGTTCGACAGAAGCCCACATGTGACCTGAGTTCTCTCACGTGGGTTTGAATCTGATTCTTAAACGGGCCATGAGTCCATTTATTTTAGAATCAACATTTTACTACTTTGACTTTCTGTTTGGCTCCAGTTTTGTTTTATACAACTAGTTTTAAATCTCCGTGCATGTAAAGGGCTTTGAGTTTAATTTTTGTCTGATTAAGCTTTTGCTTAAATTTTGTCAGACAAAATAGTTGTTAAAAGCAAAAATAGTACACTAACATTGAATTAAGTCTTTTTTTATATAATTACTACGTATTATAGATATTTACATCAATTTTTTTATTTATATTTTTTATAATATCTACGTAATTATAGATATTATTATCCTAAGAATGGATTAATTTTATTTTTTAAAAAACAACATAAGTTTCTTTAGATGAAAATTTTGGTATAAGAAAATAAACCAAAGGTAAAACCTACAAAATTTAATTTGTACTTATTTTTTTGACAAACAACATCACGCACATGTATTATTTTGAACTCGTCAGAAATATAATACATGAAAAATCATTGTTCATCAGAAACCACTATGGTCTTAAATCAAATGCCAATCGTTAAAAAAAAAAAAAACGTTTATGGAATGGTTAAACATATTAAATTTTTATATTTATGCTATTTTTGTTTTGTTGATGGTGTATGTAACTAATAAAATTATTTAGTTAGTAACGCAAAGACATTAGAAACAAAAAACCCAACTTATTGATAATATTAACCCGTCAGAAGTACAATAAAAAGAAATTCGCCCCATCAGAATCGTTTTCAAATATAAGAAGCATATTTTAGAACGTTTTAAATATTCTATATTTAAATTATTTTACGTGATAAGTTTTAAATTTATATGGTATATATCTTTTCAAAATTTGGATGTGACCACTTTTCCATCTAAAGAAACTTATGTGCTTTATAAAAAATTAAATATAACCCATTCTTAAAATAATAATATCTACAGTTACGCAGATATTAAAAAAAAAAATAGTGTACTAACATAAATTAAAGGTAAAACCTACGAAATTGGATATGTACATACTTTCTAAACAAACATCATCATTCACATGTATCATCTTGACCCGTCAGAAATATACTACATGAAACATTCATTGTTCATCAGAAACAGTTCTGGTCTTAAACCAGTCGTTCAACAAAAAAAAAAAAAAAAATGATTAAGAAATGGTTAAACATATTGAATTTTGGTACTTATGTCACTGTTGTTTTCTTGATAGTGTATTTAACTAATAAAATTATTTTGTTAGCAACGCAAAGCCAAACAAAGAAACCAAATTATTGATAACATTAACCCGTAAAAAATATAATAAAAAAAATTCCCCCCATCAGAATCGTTCCAAATATAAAATGCATGTTCTAAAATGTTTTAAAAATTATATATTTAATTATATTATATTATAAGTTTCAAATTTGTATGGTATTTATAAGATATAATTAAGGTTTCTGTCACATTCAAATTTGAAAAAGATATGGTAAAAAAAATATATATATCACAAAAAAATTAGTATTTATCATGATTTACTTTTCAGGAAAATATATTGTTTATTTTTAGCGGATTAAATATCGTCACGATTCTGATATATAAATTATCAGAAACAATGAATAAACTCAACATGCTCATAAGTTGTAAATATAACGTCATCAGAAACTGATTATATACATAAGAAAACAATAAATCTTTATGAGAAACATGATTCTTTATGAGAAACCATTAATTTTGTTGTGCATTCAAATATATTATTTTCATACATTTCATAAAATCTTTTTCCAAATTCTAGTATGTAATTTGAAACCTTGATTTATGCATTCTCTTTATATTTATGTTATTGTTGTTTTCTTAATGGTGTATTTAACTAATAAAATTATTGCGTTAGCAATGCAAAGCTATCAGAAAAAAAGAAACCAAATTGTTGATAACATTAATCTGTCAGAAATATAATAAATAGAAATTTGCCCTAACATAATCGTTTTCAAATATAAAATGCATGTTTTAAAATGTTTGAAAAATTATATATTTTAATTATGTTACGGATAAGTTCTAAATTTGTATGGTATTTATAAGATATAATTAGAGTTTCGGTCACACTCAAATTTGGAAAAGATATGATAAAAAAAAGATATATCATAAAAATTTAAAACTTATCATGATTTATTTTCCAGGAAAATATATTGTTTATTTTTTTATCACGGATTAAACATCATCATGATTCTGATATATAAATCATCAGAAACAATGAATAAACTCAACATGCTCATGAGTTATAAATATAATGTCATCAGAAACTGATTATATACATAAGAAAACAATATATCTTTATGAGAAACCATGATTCTTTATGAGAAAACATAAATTTTGTTGTACATTCAAATATATTATCTCCATACATTTCATAAAATATTTTTCTAAATTATGATATGAAATTTGAAACCCTGATTTATACAATCTCTTCATATTTTATATAAATCATCTGCAGTAATGAATGAACTAGACATGCTCATGAGTTGTAAATATAATGCCATTAGAAAATGATTATGTACATTAGAAAACAATAAACGTTTATGACAAATCATGATTCTTTATGAGAAACCACAAATTGACTCAATTTTTTTTCCATATATTTGGCACATATATTTTTTCACCTAAAATACAATAATAGTATAAAAAAAAAATTTATTAGTACAATTAACATCGCCGTGATACTAATAAATCAAACAAAATACCAAAAAAATAATAATATTAAAATTAACTAAACAGTCGATCTTTACTTCAAAACTCTAATTTAAACATTCTCTTCATAATCCTCATATTATATATTTTTTTATATTGTGATGTGTAGCTCGAAACCTTTAATTTTGAGTAAATCATCAACAACTTCGACAATCTCAGACTCATCTTCCTGCTCATCATGCACACTATAAATACAATAATCGTATAAAAAACAAATAATTTATGATTTATTATAATATATAAAATTAACATCGTTGTGATACTGATAAATCAATAAACATAAAAAAGTTATTAGAATTAACTAAATAATCAATCTGTACTCCAAAACCCTAATTTAAACATTCTCTTCATAAACTCAAAACCCTAAATTCAACAATAAGTAAATAATATCAAAGGCCAACAAATATTAAAGAATATAAGGAGAAAATAAAAAAGAATGGTAACAAATAGCTAAAAAAAAGTAAAATAATAAAAATTTTCCTTGATCTTTATTGTCGTGCGTAATCACAGAACCACAGAACCAAAAAGCTCTTTTTGTTTCACCACTTATTATGTGTCTGCTACTGTCCACAATTCCAAACAATCAAGTACAAAAGAATTTTTAGAATATAAAACTGGAACGATAGAATCTAAAACACTAAGAATGAGAAGCATGTACCTTATTGCGATCAACTGTGAATGAATGAGATGCAATGCCGAACGATGGGCATTTATAATATGAGATTAGGATTTATGTCAAGTTCTAAATTTGAAAAAGATATGCTCAAAGAAAGATATAACATATAAATTTAGTAGTTGTCATGAAATTATTTTTAGGAAAATATACGGTTTTATTTTCTTCCTAATAAATTTACACGTTTTTATCAGAATCTAATTTTTAACAAGCAAGTTTTATCAGAATCTAATTTTTAGCACAAAACTTATATAAATCATCCCCTCTTTTTTAAAGTTTTTTTCTTTGCGTTTTCGACACGCTCATGTTTGGGGAGCTTTTAAAAAACTTTTAAACTGGCCCTATTTTTCGCACTTAAAAATCCAACTGACCAATGAGAGGGCTCGATTTTTGCAATTGAGGCCTCTTTTTGGTTAATCGAATCCCTCGATTTGGCTTAAAATGAGTTCTCTTATTATATAGGGCAAAAGCTATAAAATAGCCATGTACTATCGAAATTGTGTGTCTAGAACCACTTACTTTTTTATTACCTTTATTCAACAACGAACCTTCAAAATTTGTTCCGACTTCACCTATATGACCAGTTTATTTTATAATAATAACTTAAATTACTATATTACCTTAGTCTTTTTTTAAATTTATTCCGAGTTCACCAACGAACTTTTTAAATTTGTTCCGACTTCACCCATTCGACAAGTCTTCTTTAAAATTTATTCCGAGTTCACCAATGAACTTTCTAAATTTGTTCCGACTTCACCCATTCGACAAAAGTAATATAGTCATTTCAATTATTATTATAATATAAGCCGGTCATATGGGTGAAGTCAGAAGTAATTTTGAAAAATCGTTGGTAAAGTAAGGTAATAAAAAAGTAAGTGGATCTAGACGGACAATTTTGAAAAGTAGAAAGGCTGCTTCCGGTTCTACCAAAGGTAGAAAAGGACCTCCGGCCTTGCAAGGGGTGAGGATCAAACCCTTGACTATTAGTGGATTATTAGGCCCAAGCCCGGTTTGTGGAGATGTGTGATGGGGTGATACAGAGGTGGCGGCTTGATGACCGACTAGGTCTCAAGATCATACCTGCTCATGATATCATATTAGACTACATAATTCCCCGTGGGTATAACTTTATTGATACAATTATTTATAATGGTAAAACTCTAATTCCCAAAACCCACAAACCGGGCTTGGGCCTAATAATCCACTAAAATTGACCTCTATCTCTAAAATCAAGAGTGTTAACCACTTGATCCAACCTTGCTTACTGTTATATAAAAGATAGTTCGTGCAAAAAAAAAAAAAAGAAAAACGAAAAAAGATGCAACTATGCAAAGCATAAATATTCGGTTTGATCACTTGCAAATGTATTTTGCTTTGTGATTACAGTAAGGTAATAATTAAGGCACGAAATTAAATCTTTTTGTTATTAAAAATCCGAGGAGAACCGTGAGAATATAATCCAGTAACAAGTTTACAACTATGATATGTACAATCGAGTTATGATCAAATAAGAAGATTACTTAAAATAAGAACGAATAAGAAGAACTATAACCACAAATCCGAGATGCACCAACCTAAATTAGATTCATCCCTATAATCTTAGATGCATTATAATACACCATAGTGTGTTTTCTAGCTTTTAATCAGATGCATATACATATATTAGATGCATTTCATGATTTCTCTTATTTTTTGTTCCTCTGCACGTGCCGAAATCATGAAAATCAATTTGCACCATCTATACATCAAATTAACATTCGAAACTCAAGATGTTGCATCTATATGAATAGAAATGCATCTAATGTAAGTCATTGCATCTCAAATGCATGGTTTTGATCACTTTTCACCACTTCTTATTTTAGTTTACTTCTCACTGGATCCTTACTCATGAACAATCACGTGAAAGATAACCACAACATAATAAGTATCTACACATAAGTTAAGAAAAATCTACTAAATGAGTTTAAGGATGAGCACGCATCATATGCTTAAAGCCACTAACGTAAAAAGAAATAAAAAATAAAAAGAGTAATGCTTTTATCAATGTATGATATGTGCACATATAAAAAAGTTAGAATCTATTAGACTATAAAATAATGATTTGATAAGCAAGATAACACATTTAGCTAATCCTAAACCAATAATACTTGGGCTAATCCTTATACCATTCGACTAATAACTAATCCTTTTCCATTTCATTTATTGCATTCCATTCGGCTAATAGAATCTAGATTTTGGATAGATATAATGCAACAGAGTTGACCAACTCAAGTAACTTGAAATCGCCTTGCCTTGCCTCGCCTCATTGGTAAGTGCCTAAAAGATCTTATGCATTGGAATCCTTCTGTGATGGACCCAAATTTATCGACATGAAACATATTTTAGATGACATGAGAGATCCTATTCGATGACATGAGAGAAGGGATGATTCCACGATAGCCTAACTCCCTGTTGAAGCAAATTAAGGTTACAACACCCTATTTTTCTTACCTTTTTAAGAAGCCTTTATACCCCATCAAAATTATTCTTTTTATTAGACCGTGTGAGAAGGAAATGCACCAAGAGTACAAAAAGTATCCCTTGGGTTTATTTTTTAAAATTTATATTAATTTTATTCTTATAAATACTCCAATACTCATTCAACTTTCAAACACATTCTTTCTTATACACTCTATACATCTCATCTAAAACAAATGAATTGCGTTCAATTTTTTTTACATCCTCAGAAGAAGAAGAAGAAGAAGTTAATAGTATCGATCCAAAGTTTTTAAAAGAGGCGATTATGGTTTTGCAAGCTTCCACTTCTACAATCTCAAAAATCAATTGAAACACGATAGATAAAGATGGTTATGGTGTTCATGATCGTCTAGTAGCCGCTTATTTCTCTGAAAACTCAATGTATGATGAAAATTTATTCCGTAAGCAGTTTCGAATGAGCCAATCACTATTCACACTCATCGTTCGGGAAATAACTGATAATGCGCCGTATTTTCAACAAAGTATTAATTGTACGGGAAAAGTTGGCATTTCCCCATTGATAAATTTGTCAATTGGCATACGATACCGTTTATATGATCAAAGAAGTACTATATATATGCATCATTTATCCAATACATTTTGCTCATTTGCTATGATTTTATATAAGAATCGTTACTATATTGTTTACTTTTGTGATTGTTAGTAATGAAGGAGAAAAAATGCAAAAGATGCGGAAATGATGTTATTTGGAGCTAAAACGAAGAAAATGAAGAAGTATACTGATAAGACGTCCAATACGGCGTATCAATGGCAATTAGATCATTGTCTGACTTTGAAGGATACAACGTACCCATCTCTGGGTATACGCCGTATTTTAAACTTGGTTGATTGGAAGAGTACAAGACGGTTGAAGAATACGACGTATCCAAGCCTGGACATACGCCGTATAGGAGCCTTAGCTGATTGAAGACCCATGACGGGATTGGGTGCAATACGACGTATCCCAACTGTGGAAACCGTAGAGGGGGGGGGGGTTGGATACATTTTCGTTTAAAACTTAAAACTTTTATATCAAATTGATCGATCAAGTTTGAAGTAATATGAAATGTGGTAATAATACTTCAACAATAAATATAATAGAGAGTATGCAGTAAAACACATTGCCACAACCTAAACATAAACATCAAGCCACAACACAATCATAAACATAATATAAAGATAAAGCAATAAGTAAAAGAGATTGCAAACCCGACACAATGATTTATGGTGGTTCGGTCATGAAGCTCCTCTTCGCCCTACTCCACTCCCTGAGTATCTCGAGAGTTACTTCACTATATCAACAAACTCCCTTCTCGGCAGAGAAAACCTTACACAACATTACTTACACTTTATCCGGTATAAAGCTAAATACCGAGTCCTAGTTCGAGGTAGAACCAACCTCACGTCGCTTACACTTTCTGGTACAAAGCTAAATACCGGGACCTTCTTTGGGTACAACCAAACCCGTTATGTTTTATAGCCCAACATAACAAAACCTTGTGTTTTATGGCTCAAACACATAAACCATCTAATCTAGTTCAATGAAACAACGTGATGGTGCAGATGTATAATATAGATCCAAGACACAAATGTCTAATGGATATGAATGTCTAATCTAAATGAACTTCTTATGACAAGAAGACTTCAAATGGATGAAGATGATAAGATCACAAATCTTGTAGATCTTCATATATTTATGCTTTGTGATGGATGATAATGGCAAGATCTCTAAGTGATAACGATTTAAAACATACATTTTTAGGGGGTCATTTAAGCCCTAAATCGATACATTTTATATCCGTTACTACTTAAAATCGTTCCTTTTCATATTTTAGTTATTTTGGAAGCAAATTGCTGGAATCAAGAAATGTTGGACGAAAAGGAGCGAAAACATGAAGAAAACGACAAAGTCAAGATTTCAAGGCTAAATTCTGGACCTGACGGCGTCCCAACCCAAGGGCGACGCCGTCGCTCACAAGGATTTAAAAAAATTCTCAAGCGACGGCTCAGGTCATATTTTGGTTTTACAACATGACGGCGTCACGCCTTATTCCAAGAGGGTGTCACCCTTTATTTACACCAGACGACCAAGAATCATTCCAAGACGACGTATTTATTGAAGCCAGACGGCATCACACTTCCTCAACTGACGCTGTCCCAACGATGACTTGTCTATAACGAAACCTTAATGACGGCGACCAGACGGCGTCACCATCAAAAGACGACGGCGTCACAAGTGTATATCTATATATAGACTTCGAATTTTCTGTATTTTAAGTGTAATATTTTAGAGAGCAAACCCTAGTTCGTTCATAGTCCGACTTGGGCAGTATTTTAGGGTTTTGAACCTTTCTTTACACTCAAAGATAAGTTTGTTAATCCAATCTATCATCATGTTTATCCTATGTTCAATTGTTCGCTTGTGTTCATGCTTATCTATCATGCGTAGCTAAACTATTATTGTGTTTGCTTAGATCTATGAAACCTAGTTGTTGATTATTGTTAGGCTGTCTCTTGTTTTAATTGGTAGACCTAGAGTAAGGAAAACTGGCTTCTTTTTTAATTGTTGCGAGCTTGAACGTTCTAAATAGTAAAAAGCTTGAGAGTGCACTTGAACCATCGTTGTGTTTATTGCGGGAGTTGTAGCTTTAGGATAATAGAGTATTCGTGGGAGATACTACGGTACTTGGCGATCCCGAATAGTCTAGAGGAGAGTTACAATTCATAGAACTAGGGAATTAGGCACCTCCTATGACTAACACGGAATACAACACACCAATTAGAATGAGGATGTGATAATACAACCGACCAATAAGAGATAACTAGGGAGTAAAAAAATCTAAGTAAACACGCTTTTTATTATCATAAGAACACAATCAATCAATCCATAGCTTATTTTCCTTTTCATTAGATAATTAGTTTAGTTTTAAATTATTAGTAGTTAAAATTGATAGAATTACCACCCCCACTCCTAAACCCCGAGATTTTTACTTGTTTTCCTAAAAAATATAAAAAGTTAAAAATAATCACCCTCAACCTCACCTTCTCGTTATACATCTCTACTAGCATATCTATTCTCCTAAAGAACGATCAACCCCCTAGGCTTACCCACACTACACTGAAACGATTAGATACACTGCATGGTGGGTTGTAAAGCTTGCTCGCGGAAAAGGAAGTATTTCGACCCCGAACCTGCATATCAAGTTTTTGGCGCCGCTGCCTAGGAATAGAATAGCTAGTTAGTTTTCTATCTCGATTATGTTTACTCGCTTGATTCCTATCAAGTGAGCTTTTTTCTTTTTTCTTAGTTTTCTTGTAGTCTATCCCCATTCTTTGTGTTTTTGTTCATAACCTTTGTGGAAAACTAGAAGGGGGGGGGGGGGTTGAATAGTTTTACCGATTAAAACTTCGTTTTAAAGTATTTAGATCGAATTATGTCAATCTATTTGGTATGTGTGTTGGATATTGATAGATGTGCATATAGGTAAGTAATGTAAAAGATAAAGAGTAAATGAACACAACACCACAACACGAATATTTATAGTGGTTCGGCTACAAGGACACTTTCCTTGCCCTACTCCACTCCTCGAGTACCCCACTCGAGAGTTTGTAAGCACTACACAATACAAGTTCTTTAATGTGGCGGAGAAGCCTTCACAACGTCGCCTACTCTTTATCCGGTATAAGGCTAGACACCGAGTTCTTCCACGAGGTAGAACCAAACCTATCACAACGTCGCCTAAAATTTATCCAGTACAAGGCTAGATACCGAGTTCCATTACAAAGGAGGAACTACTACCCAACACTACACCACAACACAACTACCCCAAAGGAGACACACTTCTTGTTACAACACTAGAAGGATATCAACATCCTTTAACCCAAACTATCTAACTTGTACATCGATGCACCATATCGAATGTACACCTTTGGCACCTTTTACTAATGCCTTCAACACGACCCTTTGGCACCTTTCACTAATGCCTTTAACACAACACTTCTATGGAGGGAGGAAAGAACTATCAACAAGATGTACTTCAGTGGTATTGATGATGACAAAGCTTAGCAACTCATGACTTGAGCTTGCACGTCTTCAAGAGGTGGTGATCTCGCCTTTAAGAGGAACCTAGAGAATCACGCAAACATAAAACTACATAGAATGATCCTTTGAATCAATAGTTAGAGATGTTAGAATACTGGGAGAAAGTGTATCTAAGAGTGGTGGTGAGCAAGAGAGAAATGGCTCACTATTTGTAGACAAAATATGTCTACTATCCCACTGTTCCCACGGAGGGATCCGGCTAGTGCAAAACCAAGGATCCGGCTACTGGGTCAGTTTAGTCAAGATTTTGGGTTGCAAACCGGGTTATGGGTTATGGGTAATGGATTATGGATACCCAACAAGATGCAATGTACCTAGTCATTGAGTTATGGATCTTGGGTCATGGGTCATGGAATTTGGGTCATGGATCATGGATAATACCCAACATGACTTCATGCATGATGTCATGCAATGGGTTATGGGTTATGGATCATACTCCATGGGTATGGGTTACGGACTTTGATTTTTACCCAACAACATTCATTGTACCTAGTCAATGAATGATGGGTTATGGACTTTGGTTTTTACCCATTACTTACCCATTACAACATATACAAAGTACATATACATTTCTATAGAATGTAAACACTAGTTGTTATACATATACATTTCTATAAGATGTAAACAATATTATTTGTTAGTCATCCATGGGTGGATGTGGGATCATCTGAGCCTAAGGAGGGACTTAAGTGATCCTAATGTATCATGTTTAACTAGTCTAATAAGGTCTGGAAAGTTGGATTGATGTGAAGATGCAAAAGAGATCCATTTTTTTCCATCCGGATCCCACGGATCCTTCATGTGAGGGATCCGGCTAGTTATAGCCCAGGGATCCGGCTTCTGAGACCATTCCCTTCACAGAACGCGTGCAAGATTTTGCACCAAGCATCGAATTTCAAACCTAGTGATTTCTACATCAAGCATTCATGTATGTAAGTAAAGCATAGCAAGCATGGCATGTAAAAGTGATATATAAGCATGCAATTAGGAGAAAGACCGACTGTTTGATATGATATCAAAGAGTCATAAAATTCCTATTATGTTATCCTAGGTTAAGATGTTCATGTTTATCGCCATATCATCACATACTACTGAGTTCTAAACAAAAGCAATATTGTTTAAGATGTTACATTATATTGTTCAAATTAAGGTCATTAACCTCACCTCCCATCACCCTCAAGCTTCACCTTCAATCCCCTCAAGCTTCCATATCATTTCTTCTTCTTCCCCATTAGAAAATTGGCAATGCATTTGAACATCCCCTTTGTTTGTTGGAACTCTTGGGAAGGGCTTGGAATGTCCGGCAATTGGTCAATGTAGGACACGGGGTCGAGATGGTAGTTGTCCACGGGGTTGCTTCCTTCTCCCTCCGTTGGATGAGTCCGTTGGTGGATGAGGTCTTTTACCTTCAACAATGAACCTCGACGTTTTCTCTTCGGATAGAGGTACCATGACTTTGTTGCAAAAGAAGTGGTCATCTGTATAGGGAGAGGGTTCTAAGGAAAATACAAAGTTAGCTAGGCGAGTAAGAAGCATAGCATATGGTAGAGCCATCTTATCCGTCCTAGAAATGCTAGCCATCCGCTTGACCATGTAGTATGCAAGGTTGAAAGGATTTGAGTTGACGAGGCAATAAATCATGTAAACTAGACATGCGTTAGGATGATCCTTGTTTCCAACCAAGCAAAGGAAATTCTCCCTAAGAAATTGTTCCCATTTCTTGTAGAGAGGGAACATCTCAAAAAGTTCCATTTGGAAGGGATCTCGGTGAATGAATTTTGAGTTCCTAGTTACTCGAGTTTGGGAGGCTCTTTGAATAAATACGGCATCTCTCACGGTGGCCGGTTCATGGAGGGGTGTGAAATAAACCTCGTGATCATCAACCATGTCATGAAGCTTGGCTAATGACCAATCATTGGATTACATACACAATCCATGGTGAGGAATGCAGAGAATCCATGCAAACTCAACAAGGTTTAAGGTGTAGTTGTACTCATTGATGATGAAGGCAATGGAGATGGTTCCGTCATCATTTCTTATGATCCGAATGCTTTTGTAAAACTCAAGAACAAATACGGGGCATATTTGTTCGTGGATGTTGAGGAGACACTGAAAATTGATTCTCGAAAAGACCTCGGGAATGTCGGTATTATTGAGAAAGGATTGATCAACCACACGGCCTTCATGAAACAACCGCTTTTGTAGCATTTTGAAAGCTTTCCGATCTTGAGGGTCAAGACCGTCCTTTCGGTGGTGCATTGGTATGTAATGAGCCGTATCTTGGTAATCTTGTTGTTTGGAACTTGGCATGATTAATCCTAAACACCAAAAGCACAATGTGGTGTTAATTAAGTGAATAGTTCCTTTTTGAGGTTCATCACAATTTTTGCTCAACACATCTCTTTTGAATTCATTATGAGTTCTAATTTGTATTAACAATGTTTGTTCTTTGATTAGTTATTTTAGGAAACAATCTGATAGGAAATTGTGACAAACCCACTTGAATCAAAGTTCTCAAGATGTAAAAATTGTACTACTATGTAACTAGAGAATGGAAATTACAATGTAGTGAAGATAATACTTACACAAGTGATTGAATTTCTTGGAATGATGATGAAAGATCTCCTAGGAACAGTAATTCTGAGTTTTTGGTCGTATGTGAAATAGTAAAGTGAGGAGTAGAAGTGCACAATGATCATTAAACACTTATTATGTTTTAATGATGTGCCGGTTCCCACGGATCCTTTGCAAAAGGGATCCGGCTAGTTAAAATTTAGGGATTCGGCAGTTCAGCAGAGAAACAGTTTGAGTGGGTTTGATAATTTTGACACGGGAGTTTTTTATTTTAATTTTTGTAAATGGTTTTGTCCTATATCTTAAGGTTACTCTATGGTACAAGGTTTTGAAGAGTCTTCGTGTTTACAAAACACTTTTGACGAGGTTCCTTTTACGAGTAAGCCATAAGTCGGGAAACTAAGAATCATGTTAAAATTCTATTTTATCATGATATGGAAAGTTTCGAATTGAAAATATTGACATAGATTACTAATGCAATGCCAATATCTCTATGTGAGAAATGATGGATCAAAACTTTTGATTAGCCAAATTTCTTTACGAGGCAAAGATGTATAATGACTAGTTTATAGTTTTATTTATGGAGATCAACCAAGAATACTATTCCTGATGATGTGTTTAGGAGCCGTTTGGTATGAGTGTTTCGTAATTAAACTATGACATTCATACCCATTATATTTGTTTGTTTCAAGATTTAAGAATCAAACTATGACTCTACACCCAGAGATCCATATCCCATAAAATAGGTGACTTTTCTCCATTCCTGTGGGACCATTTACTTTTTCTTATCACATAATGTACCAAATATTTTAAAAAATTATATGAGACCACCAAATTAATGTAAATTGCAAGCTTTGTACGTTAAATGAAGATAAAATGAGGCCTACCAAATAATAATACATTTATTTTAAATTTTGTAACAAACATCAATAATCACAATGATATATTTTATTCCAATCCAACCTTTTATCAAATACATACCGATTATGATTCCTAATAGCAAACCAAAAGCACCTTAATATTAAGAATGACTTTTTGGAGAAATTGTGATATTGAAGTTTAAGCATTAAATCTACGAGTCTTTTCATAGTAAATGTAATAAAATTATAATACTACCTAATATAATTTACAAGCATATATTATTAATTTATCTACAAACAATAGCATGTTTTTAGATTAACTAATTATAGTTAGAAGAACATACCTTTGCTATATATAGTCTTTTTATGATTTTTGAGAATCATAGACGCGGAATACTTCATGAGCTTTTAAAATACCTAATCGTATTTTGTAAAAGCAAATCGTAACTACTTTGGATTCTTCTTTGGGTGTTGACTTCATTTTTTCTTAGATGGAGCGAAGTCATTGAACAAATCCTAGCATGAAGAATTCTTAAAAGAAAATGTTAGAATGATATATCACTATCCAGCATTTAAAGTATAAAAATTTCTAAAACATGACTTTTTGTTTTAAGAAATTTCTTTCCTTGTAGTTTTCAAACATACACGGACCGTATCAAGTTTTTACATTACAATATACTCTAAGAAACTTGGTAACGAAGCTCTGATGCCAATTGTGAAAAACTAGAGGGGGGGGGTTGAATAGTTTTACCAATTAAAACTTCGTTTTAAAGTATTTAGATCGACTTATGTCAATATATTTGGTATGTGTGTTGGATATTGATAGATGTGCATATAGGAAAGTAATGTAAAAGATAAAGAGTAAAGGAACACAAAACCACAACACGAGTATTTATAGTGGTTCGGCTACAAAGACACCTTCCTTGCCCTAATCCACTCCCCGAGTACCCCACTCGAGAGTTTGTAAGCACTACACAACACAAGCTCCTTAATGTGGCGGAGAAGCCTTCACAACGTCGCTTACTCTTTATCCGGTATAAGGCTAGACAACGAGTTCTTCCACGAGGTAGAACCAAACCTATCACAACGTTGCCTAAACTTTATCTGGTACAAGGCTAGATACCGAGTTCCATTACAAAGGAGAAACTACTACCCAACACTACACCACAACACAACTACCCCAAAGGAGACACACTCCTTGTTACAACACTAGAAGGACATCAACATCCTTTAACCCAAACTATCTAACTTGTACATCGATGCACCATATCGAATGTACACCTTTGGCACCTTTCACTAATGCCTTCAACACGACCCTTCGGCACCTTTCACTAATGCCTGCAACACAACACTTCTATGGAGGGAGGAAAGAACTATCAACAAGATGCACTTCAGTGGTATTGATGATGACGAAGCTTAGAAACTCATGACTTGAGCTTACACGTCTTCAAGAGGTGGTGATCTCACCTTTAAGAGGAACCTAGAGAATCACACAAACATAAAACTACATAGAATGATCCTTTGGATCACTGGTTAGAGATGTTAGAATATTGGGAGAAAGTGTATCTAAGAGTGGTGGTGAGCAAGATAGAAATGGCTCACTATTTATAGACAAAATATGTCTACTGTCCCACGGATCCCTCCCTAGAGGGATCCGGCTAGTGCAAAACCAGGGATCTGGCTACTGGGTCAGTTTAGTCCGGATTTCGGGTTGCAAACCGGGTTATGGGTTATGGGTTATGGACCATGGGTTATGGGTAATGGATTATGGGTACCCAACAAGATGCAATGTACCTAGTCATTGGGTTGTGGATCTTGGGTCATGGGTCATGGACTTTGGGTCATGGATCATGGATAATACCGAACATGACTTCATGCATGATGTCATTCAATGGGCCATGGGTTATGGATCATGCTCCATAGGTATGGGTTATGGACTTTGGTTTTTACCCAACAACATTCATTGTAACTAGTCAATGAATGATGGGTCATGGGTTATGGACTTTGGTTTTTACCCATTACTTACCCATTACAACATATACAAAGTACATATACATTTCTATAGAATGTAAACACTAGTTGTTATACATATACATTTCTATAAGATGTAAACAATATTATTTGTTAGTGTTTTATAAAAATGTATTTGGTTTTATATAACTTATTTACTAAACATGTTTTGATATAGTTTTAGTATGCTTAGTAAAAGTGTGTTAGTAAACTATTGGCTCAAAACTTTTACGTATTTTTTTGTTTCGTTAAAATAATTTTACGTTTGTTATCGACAAAACATTAAAAGATCGTAAAATATAAATAAACTTTTTTATGGCTTATTTGTATTAACAACTTTGTTACTTTTCATCATGGAAGGTGATAATCCACCCAACAACGATCCATCACATCTTCCACTACCACCACCAAATTCACCACCACACGTCCCACCCACTCCAAGCCAACCACTTTACCGACACTCCTTTAACCTTTTTTGCAACCAAATCACCAATGAAATCGATGACCTAAAAAAAATACATAGGTTACTGGAGAATACAATTGAAAATGCACTTGAAAGGACGGCTAGCGCATCGAGTATCGATTAAATGGTTAGAGACGATTCGGATGATGAATTAGCAAAAGGTGACATTGAGGTCATGGAGGTAATAGAAGAAAGTGAGGATGAGGAAACTAATGTATATTTTAACCTTTATCCCACTAAGGAAGAAATCGCATACCACAATTACATAATTGACAACCCTCGACCACCCATTATTAGAATCAGTCCTAAAGTTAGGAGAGGTAGTCCTTGGAACATTAAGATCCCATGTATGATTGGATATAGGTATATCGAGCATGCTTACATAGATGTTGATTCTCCTATCAACGTGATGTCCTCAGTTGCTTACAACAACATAATGAATGCATAACTTAAGACTAGGAGAGACCTTAAGTATCCCGATGGGGTTTCTAATTTTGTTAGAAGGGTCAAGGATGTACACGTCTTTGTTGGAAATTTGACCTACTTAGTAGATTTTATGATCCTATAAGATGTAGGATGTGTCATCGACTATAGCTTGTCCCATGTCGTGTTAGGAAAACCATTTGTTGAAAAGTCTAAGCTAAGCTATAACAAATCTGAAGGAACAATTAGATTTTCTGAAGGAAGTGATGAAATTACATATAGGATACCTTGGAAAGTTAGCGGATATGGCCCTCTATCCTATTTTGAAAGGGATAACATTAGAGTCTTTGAGGAAAAGAGCAAAGAAGATATAGAAAAAGGCATGAACTTTATGTGGGAGAAAAGGAGACTATACTATAATGATTGCTTGACCCTAGGGCCTAGGTATAAAGTCGATGAGGACTTTGTCAACATGATAGGGTATGCCATGATGAGAAAAAATGAAGTCACGTAGGGAATGACTTCGAGTCTAGCTACAAGACTCATAAATAAAGAAAAGCGCTTCTTGGGAGGCAACCCATGTTTAATTGTTTAATTGTTTGCATGTTTGTTTTTCTTTCTTTTTTGTGTGTTTATATATCTTTTTCATTGTTTTTTAATTCTCATGTTTATTTTGTTTTTAACTTCGTCTTAATTGCATATAAAGGTATTTTACAAAAAGATAAGTGTATGGAATATCACATATGTTTTTAGAACTTGTATGAACATGAGATTACCAATAATTGGAATTGTATGTATTTGTGTGTTTGTTAGAGTCAAATGATTGTATCGATTCATAATGGATGTTTTGCAAGAATTTTTCCAGGTCTTTAAAGAAGTAATTTTTCCAGAAAACGCATCAGGATCTTCCTGTCAGAACAATCTGACGGCGTCGGAACTAAAGCCCAACGGCGTCAGGCAATGTAGAAACAGATTCAAAGTTTTTTTCTGTCTAATATGTAAATTTTGAAAACTTCCAATTCTTAATTTTCCAGAAAATCTGCAAATATCTATTCCACAAGCATTATATCTTACTTACTTTCTAGTATAGTTTTGTTTTTATATATAGTTTATACCGCCGATTTTACGCGAGGTTTCGTTTCATTTTCTTAAAAGTGTGAATGTTATATTAGACAAGAAGATGAAGTACATGATGGAAGCAACACTTATTACTTGCTCATTCTTCTTGGAGGAGGATTTAACCGCAAATTTATACATATCCTACCGAGCTAATCAAGGGAGTATTAGTTTCTTTCTCTTTTATTTACCTTACTGTATCATAACTTTGATACTTTCGGGGAACATTGAGGACAATGTTCAGTTTAAGTGTAGGGAGGAAGAATAAAACGGGAACTTAGAAACTATTCACTCACTTGATTTTTGTCTTATCCTTGGTAAATTGTGTAATAAACTATGAGAAATATTTGTTAGGATAATTTTAACACTTTATTTAAAAAATTTTATGGCACTTACGAGTAAAACTTTAGTCTTAATAAAGCGTCTCATGGATAGGAGTTATATGACTAGCACAAAAACCGTATACCACTCAAATTCCACCCAAAAAATATGAGGTTCGCCTCTAGATCTTTACGAATAAAAGTATTCATCTTTAATGCTTAGTGAGTGTACCGGTAATATAATAGATTCTAGAACTTGTTTTGTGATGCATTCCGAAATCGCTAGTGAGACTACATTCATGTAGTTAGGATTAACTAAATGATAAGAGGCATTAGGATAACCCTTGTTTTAAACCTGTAATTTAATTACGTCAACCTTATCGGTTGAGTAATTTTCCCCATACCCTTGCGATGTACTCATCTTTAGTACACGATACCCCTAGTTAACCCCTCGGAGCCTATCTTTTCGCGGTTCTCGTAATGTTCCAGTTACCGAAATATCAATGAAGAGCATTGTTTACAATCCACCCCTAAATGTTACACCTTAATCACCTTATCCCACCTTGTATGCACTCATCTTTAGTGCATTATTGTAATCATTGTTTAAACCCTTAGTTAAATTATCTAGTTACTTGCATGGTTGCTAAGTCGAGTCATATCCTTTGTACACAGTTTTGGGACGATTGGGACTCATGGGTTAAAGTAGTATTTTATGGAGTAACGGGAAGGAACGATAAATTCAATTTCCCTTTCTCTACGTAATTAAGTACTCCAAGTGTTTTAATCTTTTCAAATCGGGTCAGTTAGTGTTAATGAAATAAAAACTCAAGTGTAGGGATGCTCTTATAAATCCCTTTATTTTGATGTTATCTTAGAGGATGGTAGAGTAAAAAGGTATGAAAAAAAAGAGAGAGAAAAACATACGGCTACCATCCTACATCTATCGTTATGTTTATATTTTTAAGTTGATATCTTGTAATTTTGTTTCAAGTTGTTATCTAGTGTTAGTGAGTCGAGTCTTGGCTTAGCAACGCCACGTCTTACATGCTTGTAACATAAGATTTTTGACTTGCCACCACTAAATATCTCCTTATCCAACAAAACCCTTTATTTCCTTAAGCCACCACTAAATATCTCCTTATCCAACAAAACCCTTTATTTCCTTACCCGAAGCCTAACATTATAACCTTTCGTAAAGACCTCTTAGATAGTTATTCCTAGGTGCTTATGCCAAAGCGGTGGATGTCTGATCTATTCTCAAGCCTACGGTAATCTATGTACTATGCCAGATAGTGAGTGTTTATCTTCCATTTCCTTACATGTTTTATTTCATATAAACCCGAGAGATGAGAGAATCCAAATGCCAATTGTGAGGTGCTAGTGTATAATTTCCGTGCTTGTTATGACTATTGTGGCACTTGTACTTGTTGTAAACTATTTTAAACCAATGCTAAATGACCCCTAACTCATAAATTGATTAGCCAAAAGCATATTTTCTTGAGGACAAGCAAATTCCAAGTGTAGGGATATTTGATAAGGATTTAAAACATACGTTTTTAGGTGGTCATTTAAGCCCTAAATCGATACATTTTATTTCTGTTACTACTTAAAATCACTCCTTTTCACATTTTAGGTATTTTGGAAGCAAATTGATGGAATCAAGCACTTTTGAACGAAAAGGAGCGAAAACATGAAGAAAACGAAAAAGTCAAGATTTCAAGGCTTAATTCTGCACCTGACGGGTCCCAACCCAAAGGGCGACGCCGTCGCTCACACGGATTTCTAAAAAGTCTCAAGCGACGGCTCATGTCATATTTTGGTTTTACAACATGACGGCGTCACGCCTTATTCCAAGAGGGCGTCACCCTTTATTTTACACCTGATGACCAAGAGTCATTCCAAGACGACGTATTTATTGAAGCCAGACGGTGTCACACTTCCTCAACTAATGTCATCCCAATGATGAATTGTCCATAACGAAACCCTAATGACGGCGAACAGACGGCGTCACCATCAAAAGGCGACGCCGTTGCAAGTGTATATCTATATATAGACTTCGAATTTTATGTATTTTAAGTGTAATATTTTAGAGAGCAAACCCTAGTTCGTTCATAGTTCGACTTGGGCAGTATTTTAGAGTTCCAAACCCTTCTTTATACTCAAAGATAAGTTTGTTAATCCAATTTATCACCAGGTTTATCCTATGTTCAATTTTTTGCTTGTGTTCATGCTTATCTATTGATGACGTACCCTCCGATCAGGTCGAAGGACACCCATTCGACCTTAGTCGAATTCGCATTACGAAGACCCAAGTCTTTCTTCATAAGTCATTGGTAGCTTAAATTCATTCATCATTGATATGGTTACCAGTTGGGAATTCGCCAGCCAAAGGCTTATGCTCTTCGGAGTCTTCTCTTGAAGACACCAAGACAAAAGAGAACATTGACTTGGTCTTCCCCCACATTCCCACTATCTCCTTAGCTACCCCGCCAAGACAGAGAGAGTGGGGATGAAGCCCTAGCGGTTACCACAAATCATGGGACGCCCCCATGATCTCGAACGTCTCAAACACTCTCCAAGCTTATTTCTCCATCTATAAATAGGTTGGACGAGTCATTTCAATGGTATGTTCAATCAACACAGTATTTCACATACTCTACATTACTTACAACACATATCACATACTTACTCTCACGCCAGAGGTGGTTCGCAGGGTTCAACCCCTGCGCAATCACTTAACGAAGTGTCAACTATTTCTTATTGTAGATTGGCTACAAGTTTGGCGCAAGCATATCACCCTTCATACCCTTCGATCACCATCGAAGGCCTGGTCGTACAAATTATTGTATAATCAGTGGCGTGGGACACGCTATAATTAGTCTCGTTATTCTAAACTTACAACCAGTCAATCGCAAACACTAGTTTTATGGCATGAATCAAGGAAGAGAAGATACTCCCCCTCCGGGTTTCTCGACCTTGACACCAATCCCAGTAAATGATCCTAACAACCTTCCCAACATAACCGCATCCACTTTCACCACACGATCTCACCCTGAAATGACTCCCAACAACCATGCTTCGACATCAGCTAACCTCGAACCAGTAATCAGTCCTGAGTTCGTCGAAGCTAACATCGAAGCGCTAGAGTCTTTATTAAGGGCTCGAAGGAGGCAAACTCGGAACGTAGAGATGCAGAGGGAGTTGGAATACTCTAGTGATGAGTATGACGAAGAGATTGAAATGGAGACTAGGCCCTCGACTCCTAGGGCTACACGCTCAGTGCTAAGGGTAGGATCTCCGGGAGGTCGAAGGCCGAGTGGAAGATCGGTGGGTTTTGAAGATGTTGCGGAGAGGGCTCCGACGAGAAGGGAAGGAACAATGGAAGGCTCCAATGGGAGGAGTCATCGAAAGGAGACTACGGAGGTTAACTTGCCAGCACTCTTGGCAGCCCATCTGGGGAGAACTGAAGCAGGGGTTCCGCTACAGCCTTCTCACGCATCCAGCGTAGAAGACAATCCACCTCAAATGAATGGGGGAGGAAATCTTCCTCCTCATGGTATGTACCCTCCTTTTCAGGCTCAATCTTACCCCCATGGGGTTTATCCCCCACCTAGTGGGCAGACTAGCAACCCTAGCTTTCCTCAACCATACGGAAACATGCCCTACGGACAACCTATGGTATACCCTTCATATCCTGTTGGAAGTCACCCACCTTATATACCTACTGCTTACCCTCCTTATGTTAACCAAAACCCTGTCGGAGTACCTCCGAACCATAACCCATACAATGCTGCCCTCACTTACATGCCACCTTACAACTGCCTCTATTCAGAGCCCACGGGTTCCACAACACCCTTCATAAGGTGGATAGAAGACTACCCTCTACCCGACAGGTTAAAAATGCCCGCACATATTGGTACTTATGATGGGAAGGGGGACCCGGATAATTTATTACATCTGTTCGAAGGGGCTATTAGAATGCATAAATGGGTTATGCCAGTTGCTTGCCACATGTTCACGTATACCCTGCGAGACTCCGCTCGTATATGGTGGAACGGACAAAAATCAGGTAGTATAGTGAATCTGGATGATCTCAAGGCCAAGTTTAGATCACACTTCAGCCAGCAGAAAAAGTTCACAAGGACTCACCTGATAGTGCAAAACGTCAAGCAGAGGGAAAACGAGAGCACCAGGGCTTTCGTTACTAGATATACTGATGACACCTTGCAAATTCTGGGCCTACATGAAGACTAGCGCATCTCTGGTTTTGTGCATGGCCTACGAAACAGAAGTCTGGTGGAATTCCTATCCACTGACCTTCCCACGACCTACAAAGGCTTAATGGAGAAGACTTACACCTGGATCGAAGCCAAAGAAATGTCCACCAATGGGGCTCCGATCGAAAGTAAAGAAAGTCACAGCAAGATCCCAAAGCACTCTTCGTGGGAAGGGTCCAAAAACAGACACAAAGGCAGGGACAGGTTTGCACCCTACAACAAAAACATCAACCACAGACTCTTGGCAAATCTGTCCAAATCTCCAAGGGAAATACTTGCTACGTAAAGGGTTGTGAAGACCTTCGATCCTCCCCCTCATTTGGCAAGTAGAGGAAGAAGCAGGGATACCTCCAAGTACTGCTATTTCCACGATGATTATGGGCACGACACCAACAGTTGCAGAGAGCTCAAGAAGCAAATAGAAGAGGCTGTGAAGTCTGGCCAATTAGGACATTTGGTGAAGGGCATAAAGAAAGGTAAAGAAAAAGTCTCCGACACACAGTTGGGGAAAGATACCACACCGGTTGAAGCTCCAATCCTCATGGTTTACAGGGATGATTCTGGTTTAAAGAGAAAAGCAGCAGAGAAAGGATTGTGCGGGGTATGAGCTGTTATGTTCCCTTCGATCACTGGCAGGGTTTTCTCAAATGACCCCGTGGTCATCAAAGTACTAATATCCAATAGAGAAGTAAATAGAGCTTACTTAGACTGTAGAAGCTCTTGCAAAGTGATCTACGAGCACTGTTTTCTGAAGCTCAAGCCTTCGATAAGGTCAAAGAGAGTAGATTCGAAGGTACCTTTGGTGGGATTCTCAGGGGAGCATTCATGGCCTCTGGGAGAAGTCCCTCTAGAGGTTACGATTGGAGAAGGAAGGCTAAAAAGGACAGAAACCCTGGTTTTCGCTATCGTAAGGTCTGAATCTCCCTATAACCTGTTAATAGGGAGAACCGCAATGCAGAAAATGGGTATCGTTGTTGATTGTTACAATAGATTGCACTACCAGGCTTTGATGACGATCAAAGGTATGAGGGGTGTATATTCCAGCCAAGACTTGTCTTTCACCTGAGAATAAGAAATACGAAGACACTACGTTAAGTGATTACGCAGGGGTAGGACCCTGCGAACCACCTCCGGCGTGAGAGTAAGTATGAGTTATGGTTGTATAAGTGTGTGTAAGTAAAGAGATGAGTGTGAAATAAGCATACCATAATCCATTGCCCGTCCAACCTATTTATAGTGGAAGAAATAGGGTTAGGGGCACTTCTGCGCGAATGTCGGAGATCATGGGGGCGTCCCATGATTGTGGGTAATCGCTAGGGGTTAGTGACCCACATTCTCAATCTTGGAGGGGAAGCCATGAAAGAGAGGGAGTTCGTGGGTTTGACCAAGTCAGAAGGTTCTCCTATCCATTACTCCTTCGTCAACCATACCCTGAAGGGCTTAGGGCTTCGAATGGCGAATTCCCCTGAGGTAACCTTCGTGATAACGAATGGTTTGACGCCTATGGATATTCTGGAATCCTAACTTGGGCCTTCGAATAGAAGGGCTTCGACACTACTCGAAGGAGTGTCCTTCGAGCTATCCGGAGGGTACATCATCAAGCCCCCCAGTCGAAAGTGATGCATATGAGTGTAGAGGCATTGCTTTCGACTTCATGCTTTGAAAAAATTCCCTCTCGCTGCTAAGCTTATCAATTAGGGGATAATTATGCGCCTAACTAGCGCATTTAGTGCCAACTAAATACCCAAGCTGCCCGCTACAGTAATCACATATTCCCATCTTACCCGGAGACCATAAGACTTGTATTTGAAATTTAAAAAGTATTTAAATTTGGATAAGAGTAAATATGATGGATACGTGTGTGGCTTTAAAGACGGTAAAAAAGAGTATATAAAGGGTGGTTGTTGAAATCCTAAAACACTTTTACTCTCTTCGTCTTCTTTTTCACGTAGTAAACCTTTTTGGGCGCACACCATCTTCGAAAACAAAGGTAAATATTGCTCTTTACTTGTAGTTTAAAATAGAAGTATGGATTCTAAGTTTATCATTAAACAACAAAAATGTACATTAAGTGCGCAAGATCTACACAACCATCTAGCCGATTATCCCATCCAACCGGAGTATAAGATCATGTTACTCAAGTCTAATATGGGTATCTTTGATGCTCCACAAGGTTTCGTAGGGCTATACACGCATGCATTTAGCCATTCCAACCTTAGGATTCCACTGCACCCACTTATATTAGAGTTTATGTAGTATTACAAGGTGCATATTTCTAGATTCAACCCATTTGGTTTAGCCAAACTGACCACATTCATAGTAATGTGTAAAGCATACGGCTATGAACCAACTCTAAAGGTGTTAAGGGGTTTTTTGAACTTGTATCCTGGGGGAAATTGGTTAACCTTGGCTACTGAGGCTGAGGCGGATGTGCCAAATCTGTTTGGGAGAGTGTACACTAACATAACAGCTTGGAAAGGCAGCTTTTTCTATGTTCAAAACACTTTTGTACCACCCAACTATCCGGAGTTGTTGAGTAAGGAGTACATGTTTGATGCAAAACGATACAATGACCCCTTACTATATGAGGTGCGAAGGAACCCATGCTATCATCGTTTGGCTAGATATCCTGTTGATGTGAAAGTGTTCCCCGAGCCTATCTTGTTCATGGCTGGGATTGCCCACAGCTGGGAGGGGTCTCCCAAGAAGCCTGTTATCATGTACCATGGACAAAGTATGTTTTCCACTTTTATTTAAGTAGGACCAATGTAGCACTGATATTTATTTTTTCTTGTTTCTTTTTTGCAGAAATGTCATTCAGGAATTTTATATACCAAGATTTGGATGAAGACTTGAGCTTCATGCCTGCTGAGAAGCCCGAAGAGTCTTACGGTGTTGGCTCTCCCTCCACATATGTCAACAATAATGACGTGGATGTTCCGAATCTGAAACCTGTTGCCTCAGCACCCCCCAAGCTGTCTTGGAGGGTCCTTCTCAACTTGTTGAGAATGTGGCTGACTCGGACGATGTTAGGAATTGGAAATTCCATGTTAAAGTGTCGGTCACCCTAATTATGGTCTAGCATATGTTAGCTCATAGACTTGTAGTTATTTACGTTGTTTAGTAGTTAATTAGTTAGTTATTAGCCTAGTTTAGCGTAGTGTAACACCGTGGAGGAAGGACGGTCTTTACCCACTGTATGCCTGATCCATAGTCCGATAGGAGGACGTATTCATTGTAACTATAAATACCCCTTCCATCCATGGAAGGGGTGGTGCTTCTCAATCTAACATTTCATTATTTGTAAAGCAAGTTTCTACCAAGAACACCCCTCTCTTATACTTTCTCTCTCTAAATGGCTAACATGTATTTTCACCATCCAAGACCACCCGAATCATCAACATAATAAATATTACGATCCTACAAATGGTACCAGAGCCAGGTTGTTGTGTTGTGTTGATTTGTGTGGTTTAGTATCATGGTTATGGTGGTTTTTGGTTATTGTTAAAACTGGTTTTACATCATGTTAGTGGTCGAAAAAATATTTTTTTTGCTTACTTCTTCTAAAAACAGTTTTTAACAAGTTATAACTGATTCTTTGTATCCTTTCTTTGGTTAAAAACTAAAAGGTCATGATATTCAAAAGGCTACAACATCTGCTTTTGTGTCAAGTTTTTGTCTATATTGACTTTTGTGTCATCATCTTTGTGATTTTTTTTGGAACCAATAAGTGAAAAAGTGGTCATCTGGTCATTTGCTCATATGGTCAGTCTATGCAGTCAAACTGGGTCAAAACTGTTTTTCTGGGTAACTATGAATATGGTCGGAATTTGGTCGGAAAACTCATCGGATAAAGTCATATATCCATCTAGCGACTTGTCTTAACAAGTTAGCGAGTTGTGATGTTAAAAATGAGGTAGCGACTTGTCTAAATCTGCTTTATTGAAAGCGATTTGATAACTGATTCCATTAGCGACTTGTCTCTATACTTATAGAGACTTGAGTAAAGTATAAATTTGAATAAAATAGCGACTTATGTCAAGAAAAGGTAGCGACTTGATGTGCTTGAAGATTAGCGACTTGACTCGACTGTAGCGACTTGACAAGATGAATCGAAGAAAGTAAGACCACGACCACAATAAACTTATGCAAATACCAAATACTTCACACGACCTCAGATAACCATCCATCATTGATCCTTTTTCAGTTCATGTTAACAAAAAAAAAAAAAAAATAAAAAAAAAATAAAGACGAAGCAATATCACCACTGATCCGAAACACAAACCTATCTCAACTCTAAAACATCCTAACACAAACCTATCCCAACTCATCTCACAACATTCTACCATGAATCAACTCAAAACATAAAGACCTCAGATTCGATTCATTTTGTTTTTGCAATCTTTTTAAAGATTGGTTCAATTGAATCTTTATCCTCAAAGGCCCTTTTGAAGACTTAGCTTCCTTATAATATACGAATCATTAGATAAGAAAGTTAACAAGGATGTTAATTTCTGTTCATGATTCGTTCATAACTATAACAAAACAACATATCATTCAATACCTACCCGAGACCCATGAGAGGATCTTGATGCACCAATACTCGTCCTTGATTAGTACCATAATGAAACGATAAAGGTAAGGTTGTGTATGAATGATTCGATTCAAAGGGTTTGAGATGTGTTCATGGGTTATCCTTGATACTGAACTTCGGTTAAGATTCGTGATTGTAAAAGATGAGATGTGTTTAAATCTGTGTTGAGATGAAGTTGAGATTGAGTTTGGTAAG
Organism: Chrysanthemum makinoi; assembly: GCA_910596185.1. Taxonomy (NCBI): domain Eukaryota; kingdom Viridiplantae; phylum Streptophyta; class Magnoliopsida; order Asterales; family Asteraceae; genus Chrysanthemum; species Chrysanthemum makinoi. Next base: position 164,350,601 of record OU343218.1, read on the forward strand.
AGAATATGTTAGGTGGTAGGCGCTTATCATAAGCTTTAGGGTTAATGTGCACATACTTAGGGTCTACTAGCTTTTATATCCAGTTACTAATCTGTTTGACGGATCGGGTAATCAGTTATTGGACTTGGGTTTTGATGATATTAATCTCACATGGGCTGTATTGTAACTGAATGGGCCGAGTATAAAATATAAACTCAACTTATCACATTCAACTTCCACTTTGACCAACATTTTGTATTAACCTGGTATATCACGTGTATAAGAACGAGTATAACTTAAATGTTGGGCATTCTTCCGAAACAAAACGCAGTCATAATTCGTTGTGACTTATCTCGCGACTTGTGTTTTTATGAAATAACCACATATACATGATTTATCTGATCCGGACCGGGTACAAGATTTTTTTTGTTTTAATATGACTTATCTGATTTGGATTTTATTGGGATGATTGGTATTTGGAGGTGTGATATGGTATGATATGGATCGGGTATTGTTTTGATTTGTGGGCTTTGAAGTATTTAACGGGGAATTAATGGATTAAATTGTTTGACCGAATGATTCAATAAGATGGGATTTGTACTAGGATCGTATATTTTTGTTTTGATAGTAGGCTTGGAAAAAATTTAATGTAAGTTGTGTGATGGTTAAAATTTGGTCGCTGGACATAAATGTTGGATTTTGATTATGGGCCGGAATTGAATAGGATTTTGGATCGGATGATTGGACTGGACCGATGTGGTTTCACAATGAGTCTTGCGACTTGATGAGTTTTGATGATGAAATTTCTTGAAGAGATTTGATTATGAGATTCAGTATTATGATGAGAGTCGTTGTGGTATGCGGTTTGGTACTTTGGTATATACATTTTCACGGTGATTACTGTGTCGGCTAGAATTGTTATTTGAACTAGGTTGACGATGAGGTTGTTTAAACGGTATTTCTTATTTGGATTGGATGTGAGGTTTTTCGGGCGCGATTACTTATTTCGTCTTCTTTCTTTCTACCCTTCCACGAAGATGACTTGTTTGGGCAATTATAGAGTGTGATAAAGACTTGGCTATTTAGTTACGGTTGTGATTCTTTCTCGATTAACCCACAATGTAGCTATCACTTCGGTGTCTCACGCAGTTGAGGATATGTCAAGAGGTTTTGTACATTTGGTACACCGTTTCTTCTTCACAAGGATTAGTGCAAGCTTAAGTAACAAATTCGGGGAATGTTACGTCTTGTTCAAGTTTGGCATATCGGGTCTATTTCTCCATGTGGTCACTACAATAGCCGACATAATGCGTGATTGATGTGTTTACCAAAGTGATTATTTGATGGTTGATGAGATTTTTGATATTTGATATTGAACCGTTGATGAACCGCTGCATGTTCCCCTAAAACAGATACTCACTAAAACCAAAATTGTCATTACACATTCAAACTGACATTGTTTACGGTTTTGTCTTGATTTTGTAAATCCCGCGAAAGAAACTATTTCTCGGTTTAAATCATAGACTTGTAAAATCCCGTGACAATGGAAACATCCTGGTAATAGTAAAGTGCATTTCCGGATCTATCTTACGGTTTATTCTTGGTTTTGTAAAATCCCGAAAAAGAAACTATTTCTCGGTTTAAACCATAGAATTGTAAAATCCCGTATTGATGGAACCATCCTGGAGAAAGGAAAGTGTATTTCGAGGTCTTATCTGATGCTGGTGCTATGGTTTCTGTTTTGAAGAAGGGATAAAAGGGTGTACTTCATGAATTGGGTGATTGTTTGGATTTTCTTCATGGCAGTTTGGTTACTACATGGTTTTACGGGGTTATGTGGTTTTAATCATGGTCGGGATGAACACCATTATCAGAGTTCACTTAAAATGTCAAAGGAGGCTATAGTTGAGCTTTTAACCAGAAGATGTGACAACGGGGTTAATTCACTATTATTTATTTGAGGTTGAAGTGAAATATCACGGGCAAGTGTACTTAGTATCTGAAGGTATCGGGGATGGTTGGATGAAGATTCTTCAAGATCCTTATTCGAGCTTATTATCAAAAACGAAGACTTGGAAATCTAGTTATTGTTGGGTGACTTTTTACCTTTTCTTTTACCACTTGGGGGAATTGGGCTCTTTCCACCGCAGAATAACTATCACTTTAAGGAGTTACGTTGTAGTGCTCAGTGTCACATTCAATTGTGGATTTTCAAGAGGTGATGTACGTCTTATACTTGATGGTTGGTTGGTTGAAGAGTATAGAGTACTTAGAGATTCAAATTGGGATGAAGTCTCGGCACCGCTCTTTGTTACATATGTGCAAACTTAAGTCACGAGTTCGGGTTAGTTTACTTCAGGGTCAAATTCATCATATTGGATTTTCTCCATCAGCTTTCACGACAAAGAGCCTACTGAATGATAATGGGGTGATTACAAGTTTTGCCAAGAGAGCTGAAAAGAGAGAGATTATGACGTATGAACACTACAGTTCATGCCTCGTTCTCTAAAGAAAAGAAAAGTGTACGTCTCAGTGCGCTTTATCTTTGAAAGAAGAGAAATCTTCTAATGACGTCTGTTCACATCAGTTCAGGCCTCGTACTTCATCATTATGACGTATGAACACAACAGTTCATGCCTCGTTCTCTAAAGAAAAGAAAAGTGTACGTGTCAGTGCGCTTTATCTTCTGAAGAAGAGAAATCTTCTCTACTATGGCCATTTTCATCAACATGCTTCATGCTTTTTCCATGTACTTTCAATTATCAAGTGAACCGGGCTACCGTTGATTGTTTTCTTATTCCACTTGCTCAACTATAATGACGATGGCGACATCATGTGCTAATTTTGCGTGGGAGAAGTGTGAATAGACTACATTTGGATGATTTCACTTATTCAATCAAGAATGGCACCTCCGTATGCAATTCTTGAGGGGGAGAAGAAGTATGATAATTCTGCATGGTTGATTGTTATTAGAGAATAAATGGTCAAACGGCTCCAAACTCATGTAAGAACCGAGCTTCTTCTTATCGGGTCATTTCTACATGGAGTTTCTTCTAAGAGCCGTTGGTTGACATCTTCACACGAGCTGATTTGATTAATGACAAAGTGCTTCCTGTTGCGGGGCTGATTTTCTTAATGAACATCTTTCTATTCTTGTTTGATTGGGAGGGATTTTAGTTAAGGAGATTTGCTACATATAAGGTAATTGGAACGCATTTGGTGAGATGAAGATGTTAACTATCTAATCCCCAACTGGACAATCTAGAAGAAGGTCGAGTCTACAGTCGGTTCTACATTTTCTGTTGTATGTTAGAAGACTTTAAGACGAGTTGCATTTGATTATCAAAAGACTTCTTCTTATACTAGGCATTTATTAAAATATTGTTGGTTTAGGGGAGAGCACTAATTGGGGGAGAATGAAATGCCATATTTAATCCCCAATTAGACTTGCTCATTCTGTTCTTCAGCAAGTTGATTCTCACAAAGACTTCAAGCGTTCTTTTCATAAGATTTCAAGTATCTGGGCTTACAATGAGTTGCTGATTCTGAAGTGTCAAAACCAGCAAGGGGGAAGGAGACAAGCATCTAAACGTGAGTAAACTTGATGAACTTAATTCTTCTAAGTGATTGAAGATATCCCGGGAAGACGAATGTCATGATCGCAGAGAAACTCAAGGTTTGACTCATGGCGTTCAGTGTTCTTATTCCAACTATGTGAAGGAAGAGATGGAAGAGTTAGTTTCTGTAGATAAAAAGAGGTACACAAGTGTGTGATGATTTCGATGTTATCGCAATCATCAGGGGAGAGAGAATTGTGTACATTGGGGGCGCTCAGCTGTTTCACTTTAGTGCTTAATCAGTGATTCAAAGATATAATCACTTATTCCGGAGTTGACGTCCGCAGAGATAGTCATCCGCAGAGATAATCAGTGATTCGGCCTGCTTCTTCAATGTTATCGGTTATTCTCTCTTTGGGCATTCGGGTACATCGGGGTTCTTGAGCTTCATACACTTTCTTCAGGGGGAGAGAAAAGTATACATCGGGGTTATCCTTTGGCTATTGGACTTAATCTGCTACTTCGATGGTATAAGTTTCTCTGTCTTCGGGTATATGTGTATTCGGGTTCTTGAGCTCTAGTCTAAGAGACTGACTGCATCAATTCATCTACTTGGGGGAAGTGTTCTCTTGACAACTTTTGGTTTGGATCGCTTCAGACTTCAGTGGTTATGAAATTTGAGAAGATTATTTAAGAGTGGGATGATACGTTGCTATTCTTGTTGATGATATAACCCCGAATGGAGAACCTCGATTATCGTTCTTAAAAGGAGCAGCGGGATTTATGATAATGGTGTGCTTCTCTGTGCACCTGGCTAAGGCAAGCTTGAAATAGAGCTTCGAATCTGCTCATCTAAAGGATTTTCGGTTTGGGGGGAAGCTGCCAAAGTCTCACTTTCAGATGGTTCAATTTCTCTCAACTCAGGAGCCTCGAAAGCTTTGGTGGTGAATGTTTAAGAGATGATGACTTCTATCTTCTGCAACGGGGCTGTTCGATATCCTTATCTTGGTACTCGTATCATCATCTTCCTCGTAACGCCCCGTGAATGACACGACTTAAAATCATTGAAATTTAAACTTTTACGCGAAAACGATTTGACTTAAAACTGACCTGCTGTTACTAATCGTTGAACTGATAAAATTCTGTAACAAACTAAACCTTGAAAGTATTTTTACATGAAACTAGACTCAATTATCTTCGAAATGACGGGTGGCTCGACCCGTGACGACTTACGGTTAAAAAGATATGATTTTTCCAAATTAGTTCTCCAAATTTGTTCTCCAAATTTGTTCTCCAAATTTGTTCTCCAAATTAGTTCTCCAAACTAGTTCTCCACTAGTTCTCCAACTATTTTAACCACTTTACAAACACTTATCCATATACTTTGTTTTTACAAACATTCTTGACCCGTTTGACCCAAAATGGGTCAAAAGTATATAAAAGGGATATGCAGAAAATGGGGTGTTTGGGACAAGGTCTATTTTTCGAGCAGGAGGTGTAAATATTCTTTTCCAAAACATGTCACATATCAAATGGCTTACAGTTATTTCAGACTGTAACCCGCGCTTCAAATGATGGCTTGCAGTTACTTCAGACTGTAACCCGTGTTTAAAACTATGGCTTGCTATTATTTCAGATAGCAACCGTTCTTAAAGAATGGAAAGTCTCTGCACTAAACCAATTTTCAAATATCTCGTGCACTTTTCCTAAAAACAAATTGAGGAAAGTATGTCGAAGGACTGCTGTTCCTACACAAATGTTTTTCCGTCTAAAATTCTTCAGAAAAATATTTGTTGTTTTCAAAAATGGTGGTAATGAGTTGCTTGAGAAATCAATTAGAATCAGAGTTTTTATAATAATTGAAAACTCAATCAATGACTTCAGCGCTTTTAAACTTTTCAGTAAAATAAGTCATTGATTGAGGGGAAGAATGTTTTTGTAAAGCCCCTCTTATCACGTATACCTTATCACTCTAACAAGCAAACCCAACACAAACACGTAACAGTTATGCGTATGATACTAAACACAAACTGTTATGCGTAAGAAAGAAAGATTAAGAGAAGAACTTGGTGACTTGAATGATATGTATAAATCGTATGTGTATTTAGAGAGTTAAAGGAAAGAAGATGAAAACAATAAGATGTTATATTGCTTCAAAGGAAAACACACACACACACTCAAGCACACCCCTCAAATGACATACTTGAGGGGTATTTATAGTAAGAGAGATGATGCCCTAAGGCTTGGCCATGGGCTGAGAGATGGGCTTGGACATGGATTGGGTTACATGAACTTATACAAGGCTAACTTAACTAAACGTCTAACCATTTAGCTTAGCCCAATCCATGAGCCCTTTGACTATTCTAGCATGATATCTAACACACGTTACAAAGTTCCTAAATGTGAATGACCATCACTTCTAATAAAAACTATTAAGGCTAACAATCTCCCCCTAAGGGGTGGTCATTCAAATGATGCTCCACTTGATTAGGTCTTTACTTTTCTCGAGCTTGAACTTTGCGTGTAGATATAGAATAGTCTTGATTCTTTGTTCCTTCATGCTTTGTGATCAGTTAATGTGGTTGTCTGCCGTTGTCAACTTCGTTGGTTAGGTATCTCCACGTCTTTCTCCACCATGCTCACACTTCTATTTGACTTTGAGTTTCCAATGATGAAGTTCTCGAGTCTTTACACTTTGTAGATTCTTTGACATTAACGAAGAATCATCTTTAACTTTGAGTTGCCTTTGATTTTGATGAGAACTTTCATGTGTTGTTGGTATGAGCATGTGGCGAGTCTGCACGATCCATCCGCTCCGGAGCTTCCATAAGAAGAAAACATAAAAACAGTTAGTAATAAGCGGATTCCGACACTTACAAGTTTGAATTTCGAGGGTGTTAACAGCATAGTGTGAAAACACATCTCTAATTCTCACAAAGGCCGTTCTTGAACTGGAGTCCCACAAGTGAGATAACGCGATATACTGAAGTACATATACAGTTCAGATGAGTCGCTGAGGTACACCGAAGCATCACCCCACGACAGTAGACCGTTTGAGACACACTAAGCGTAATCCACGGGGAGTTACCGAAGTGACCTGCTGTCAGGGCTGCTTGATGTTGACCCTGGCAGGAGTTTCCATTCAATCACTGAAGATCACAGAAGTGAAACTTCTCATAAATGTTCTGGCAGATTGCTAAGACCTGCGTAGGACTCTAGAATATATCACTTGTGTCCTTATTGATGAACAACAAGCGATGTCATGTCAAGTGTTCCTATGAGATCTTTTGATGAATCTCGTGGCTCTAGACTCAATAGTGCATTTTGTTTTTCCTGAGCGGAGACTAGGGAGAGAGTCTCCTTCTTCAATATCAACCAACTCTAAGAGAAGGTCAATAGATTATGCAGGGTTCCCAGTGAGAATGAAACAAATCCTTTTAAGAGGAATTGAGTGGATAGAAAGTTTAGTGCAGTGCGTCACTGGGTCCATGACGTCTTTGTCTTCAATACCAGTGTCATCTAGTGACAACCAGTAGCATATGTATTGAACCCGGTTTCTGCCCTAAGGTTGAATATGGAGGGCTATTTCTTTTCACCCTTTCTTTACTTTTCTTTTTAATTCTTCAACCCCTTCTTTCTCCTTTCTCACATTACTCCTTTTTTCAATCATTCCTAAGGACTTCTAATACTAACTATTTGTGATGTCCTTGGGTAGATCCCTCCGGCTCTGGCGGATCATAGGACGAGTTTCCTATCCTTAGTCACCTTATAACTCCATGACTATCCTATTGTTGCCATAAAACCATTTTTCTTGAAAATCTCACAGAGTGTTTATGATAGAAAACATGTTTGGAACACTCTGAGAGTTTTATATTTTCAGAAACACTCCCCCTTCACATGTGCTTATAAGTTTTGACAGAAATCTGCACATAGAGGGTAGAGTTTGCACTTTTTGAATTGATCGGCTTATGATAGACAATTCCCCACGAGACACGGTTACGTTGCTTAGTTAAAGAGTTCTATTGTCAGTTTTTAGGTGAAAACTAGCTCTAATAACTAACTTGAAGTTGTAAACACTCCTTGAAAAGGAGGTTAGACCCATGAAGGTGCATATCTATCACAAGTTTCTCGAGATGGTACATTTACTAACTTTGATTCCCGTCAATTCATTGGTTTCGTCTGAGTCGAGCTCATTATGAGATTCAAACAAAGATCATTAAAACTTTTTGATCACATTTTAATCACGTCTCATCCCCCTCAAAAATAGCATATTCGTGATATTTTTGATATCAACGGATTAAACAACATTTTAGAATCTTTTGGGGAGACAAACGGATTTGATTTAAGCATGAATTTGGAACATTTTAATTTTATACTCCCCCTTTAATAAAGCATAATTAATTAAAGGGTTTTAGAGGGAGTTATCTTGAGCACAAAGTATTTTGAAAGATTTTGAAAAATCTTTTTGAACAAACTTGAAAAGGTGCTCAAGATGATGATGATTTCTCACCATTTTTAAATGTAGTGCACTGAAGCGTACACTTAATTTTCATTAAAAAACACGAGTTTTGATTTGAAAATAATCAAAAGTCATCATTTTAGTCCGGGTTTCGTACTGAAGTATACGAAAGCCATCTTATGAAGAAATTTTGAGAAACGACATGTTTTAGAAAAAAATAAAGAACTCTCGCTCAAGCATCTGTACATACCCGTATCATTGTTGAATGACATTTCTAGAAACATCTGAGAATATCGATTATACAAGAGACATGTCGTAAGAAGAATATTTTTGGATTTTTGATTTTATATTGTTTTTGTATTTTTGAAAATTTTTATATTTTTATATTTTGCTTTTGTTGGTTTTTCAAATTTTGTATTTGGTTTTTTTGAAAAATATTTACAAAGAAGATTTGAAGAAAGAGAAATTAAGTTGGGACAAGTAAAAGTGGAGTTAAGAGTGGAACTAGAAAAGGATTTCCACATGCGAAATTGGTATAAAGTTCTTCTTTACCACACGGGGTATATGAACCTTCAACACTTTTACAAGTACCTGCATCCACAGAAGAAGAATTTTCACAAATAACAGTGTTAGAAGTATATGTTTCCTCACGGCGAGGGTGATCACTATCAACGGTTGTAGTGGTTTCTGCTTCTTTATCCTGATGATTGGCACTATTATCTGTGTTGGTGCGAGTATCAAAAATCTTTCCTGTGGGAATCCATCTAAGACCAACTTGGTTGAAAACTTTTCCCGTGGGTATCCACCTAAGGTAAGATCTAGGAGTTGTTTTCTTTTCAGATACAACGGAAGACTCATTTTTTGAAAAACTGCGTCCTGAAGAGATCCACCTATTAGGTTTCCTTTTGATGTTCATCTTGTCAACGGGTTTGTTTCTATTTGGTGTCTTAGTGGATTGTGCCTTGGCACGAGAATTATCTTTCTTAAGATATTGTGAGACACATGCATCATGATTAGCTGAAAAGACATATTTTTTACATGTAGTACAGACAAATTCAATGTTCTTGTTTAAAACAGCAGCTTTAACTTTGTCACTACAGTCTTTTAGGAATTGATTCTTGTTCGAAAAAGACTTAGAATTCCTAGTGTTGTTTTCTAAGGGCATATCATTTTCTTTTGCGCAACTACTCTTAGATGCAAGCCAATCCCTAGTCTTTTGTAGAGTGTTCCTAGGTAATGGTTTACTACTACTAGTAGTGCCTTGAAATCTTGTAGAATTCATCACCCTAGATGTTGCACCTAGAATTCCGTCTTTTCGAGTCTGTGCCTTTTTCCTATCTTTTTCTAGATAGTGATTGTTGACCATGTTGTTAGAACCGACAGATTCTTTAACTGGATTTTTGGTCACATTCCGTGTACTATTCCTAGAAATGCCAGGTGTAATCACTTTTGGTTTTTCAGCAACTGCTTTTCCTTTTTCAACAATCTTTTCATTTTTCTTTTGCAAGGCAAGTGGAGTGACTGGTTTTGACAAATCTTTTTTCTCATTGACTTTTGGAGGGGGCATAGAAATAGACATTTTTGGTTTGAAAACCTATTTTGGAACATTTTCCTTCTCCTCAGTCAATGGTTTTGCAATCTTAGTATCCACAGCCTTTCCTTTTTGACATTCCAGCTGAGCCCTCAAAAGATCATTTTTCTCTTGCATGTCCTTGTAGGCACGCTCATACGACAGTTTGTCATACTTGCATTCCTCGGTTTTTCGATCAAGCTGTTTAAAATAGGACACGTTTTCTTTTTCAAGTTTTTCAAGAGCTTTTTCATATTTTGAAACAATTGCGGAGGTCTCAGTCTGGAGTCTTTCATGATCTTCAACAGAATATGTTTGCAAAATAATGGACATAATATCAGTAGTCAGAACATCTTCGAAGAGAGAATCATTCAAATTTTCCAAAACTTTGATGTGTTCAAAACATTCATTAGCTTGCTTTACCAGGGATTTATGGTCCTTGACAAAGTCAGCTGTTTCTTTCAAAAGGCTTGTTCAAAATGAATTACCCTTGAGTTGATGTTAGTCAGGTGAGGGGCAATTTGAGTTTCAAAAAACTTTTTCTGTTCAATATCAAAACTATTAAACCGGATGTTTGTTGTAATATTGGTTTTAGTTTTAACGGTCTCTTGAAGATCTGCAATTCTCATTTTCACATTTTCCAAAATACTTCTGGCATCACTTGTGTTAAAAGGATTGTTTGAAGACATTTGTTCAATGTTCGAAAGAGATTTAGAGACAACAACTGGTTTTGAAACTGATTTTGAAACAGATGTTGACACTTTGTTTGAAACACTTGGTTTGGTGGAAAACGTTGATTGAGAAACAAACGAAATACCATTAATTTTGTTCCATGTGTTATAATCAATTGGTTTGATTTCCGGATGTTTTTGTTTCATTTTTGATCTACTCTCCTCCGATAGTTCCAACGTTTCAAGAGAATCATGCACAATTATGGGTTCATGCAAAGGTTTTCCATTGTTCAACACATTCTGAGATTTCTGAGCTTTCTTGAGAAACGAAGAAGGGTCGTTACCAAGTGCCATCTTATGTGAAGTATGAAAACGTGGATTTACTTGGTTAGAAAGCATCTTGTTTGATTTAGCTGAATGACCCGTTGTAAGAAGCAAATTGTCCAATGTTTTGATTTTTTCCGTTTTATCAAGAATTTCATCAAGAAGAGAATCTTCTCGTTTTGAAAAATCAGCAATCAACTGTTTCTTCTCTTTTTCAAGATCAGAAAACAGTGCTTTTTGTTTAGAAAGTTGGTCATTTAGTTCAGAAATTTCCTTGTTTAAAGATTTTATTTTCAAGTTCAGATTCACATCAAGTGTATCATACTTGAGTTGCAATTGTTTTTCTCTTAAAACAGAATCTCGATAACCAATTTCTAATTCTGATATTTTGTTTGTATGAAATTCATAGGCTCTGGCGTTCTCTTTGTAACTCTCAAGCTCAGTGGTCAATTTCTGATTCGCGGCCTTAACCTCGCGATTGACCTTACTCACTTTCTCAATCTCAATACCACATTTATTGATTAATGATTCAAAGTAAGCACGTGTTTCCTCATCATTAGCACCATTATGTGCAGCTTGACCTCCATTAGGATCCATATATGGAGTTTCAGAGTTAATATTGCTATTAACTTGCTCCCCCACATATGTGTCATAATAAGGTTCTGGAGACACAGAATGTGGCTTCTCATGAGGAAAGAAATTAGCAACATTACTATAATTTGGTACCTCATTGAGTGGATCTGTGTCGTAGACCGGAGTTGTGTCACAAGTATCGCTTGATGTTGTGTCCTGCTGATTGAATGTATGACTGGAGGTTGCATGTACGTTTGCTTTATCTGTCCGTCCTGGATTCATGAATTCGTATTTCTCATCAGTCAACTCAATTGCCGACTCTTCTTTCTCTGCTAACAACAACATGTACTTGAGCTTTTCAGACGATATCCTTGGTTTGACACTGCATTCTGAATATCCTGAATCATGGCTTTGAGGTTCGGAAGTAGCATTCAATGAAGTCATAAAACAGTTATTCCCATTTTGATATCCCATATTCGATATCCCGATTCGATTCACAATCGACTCCTCTGATTTTCATCAAACGCCTTGCATATTGCATCGATTCCCCATTTGTATACCTGTAGCAAATGCATTCTGATTCCCAATAACATCAACCATTTGTCCTTGATTACCCATATTCACACCCGGGTGTGCAATTTGCCTGTTACGAGTGTTTGATGAAATCCGTTGGTTGTTGTTAGTTGGTGTGGAATAGCGACTTTTGAGTGCGTTACCCAATAAAGAGTATATCTGTTGCAAGGTCGCTTCGGGTGGTTTCAGGATCGTGATTCCTTGTTCCTAATATTGTTGATCTGGATAGAATTGTTGTTGTGGTTGTGGAATGTATTGCTTCAAGTTGTTGTTGTTGGAAGATGATGAAGCTTGTTGTTGTGTATTCACTGAAGTTTGAGTCTTTGCAATGAGTGCCAATGGATCATGATTCTTTGCCAATCTTTCTTTCCTGACTTCATTCACTTCAGCTTGGTTTTGTTTCAGAAAATCGTTGAGTTGATCAAAGTTCACCTGATGTAAGTCTTTTGTTTGGTTGACAATAGTGACATATCGTCCCCATTCTTATGGAAGATTGTTCAGGAACTTGATGTTTTGAGCGATAGTTCGGGTGTCGACTTGTTTCGATAAGCTCATTCATCAAAGTGCAAAACCTTCCATAGTAGGATTCAATGGATTCTCCGGAGTAGAAGTAAACTTTTCCCATTCAGTTAGCAGCTTGTTCTCCATGTCCTGTTGACCAATTTATGTTCCGTGACAAAGCCGTCTAACACGTTCCCACATATCGAAAGCAGTTTCACAACTGTCTACCGCAGCAAAGATGTCTATTGGTAAACCAAGTTGGATAATATGAATTGCCATGTCATCTGCTTCGACTTGTTTCTGATCCTCTGCAGTGTATTGATTCATATTGAAGACGAGAAGATGGTGGGATGGGAGGTGTTGCATCTGCATTTCCAGGTACATGAACTTGTCGAGGCTTGAAGGGTCCATCCTGAATAGATTTAATCATGAGTTTTCCATTAGGTTTGGTCTTGATGTAACGAAGCATACGACTTGTCCATTGAAGATAACCACCTTTTGCCAACATAGGAGGACGGTTTTCGGCACCGGCTACATGAATGTCTTGTTGAGTTTCCATTGATGAAGGTATGATATGATAAAGTTGATGTAGGATCGATTCAACGATAAAGGAGTTGTGTTGGAGAAGATATTGCCGTTTGAGGTTTTCTGAAAGTCGTACTCGTAACCTTGGTTCTTAAAAAATTTCGCCCAAAAATTTGAAATTCACTATAAAAATCAATTCTAAGGACGTATGAAAAATTTGAGTTATGACAATTTTGACGCCAAATTTGACCCGAAAAATTTGAATTTAGGCCCAAAAATTTGAATTTTTGACCAAAATTTTCACAGTTAAACCAAAATTTGAATTTCGCGTAAAAATTGAACGTTTAGTCTTCTCAAAAATTTAAATTTGATTTTTTTTAAACCTTTATGCGTAGAAAGAGCTTAGGCGTAGAAACAGAAGTTACGAGTAGACGAGGCTTAGGCGTAGTGATTGTGCTTATGCGTAGGATTTTATGCGTAGGATCTTATGCGTAGGATCTTAGGCGTAGGATCTTATGTGTAATAAGCTTAGGCGTAGACAAAAAGTTACTCGTAAACCTTACGCGTAATTGTGAAGTTATGCGTAGAGTTACTCGTAAGCTTTTAGCTTATGCGTAAACTATGGTTAAGAACCAAAAATCCTTTACACTGTCACAGTGTAAGGGATATCCACAAGTCGAAGTGTTCCACACACTTATCCAAGTGAGGAAGCAGAGTAATCGTTTAAGCTCGAAGAATCGCACCAAAAGTTATGAGTAGAAACTTATGCGTAGTTTGACTTTCTTACGCGTAGAACTAGGGTTTTGACCTACGCGTAAAAAAATTTCAGCGATTCAAACGATTTCTCTTGCACAGATAGCCTTAAAAACACTCAAATAACATGAAAGTGTTGACCGTTTTCACCCAAAGTGCTTAGAAAAGTTACGAGTAGAAATGACCAAAAAAACAAAATGAGTTTTGATAAGTGTGTAAATACTCATCATTTTTGGGTCAATCTGAACTGCAAAACGTTTAAAAATGCTCAGAAATGCATCAAAATACTGAAAATATTCCAAAATTGCATTTTATATGTTTCAGATGCAAAATGTTTAAAAACAGATGAAAAATGAGCTAAGTTTGCATAATTGGCAGTTTCAGTCCCCCAAGTTTCAAAAATTGTCAAAAATAGTCCCTGAGCCTTAATTTCAAAAGAAAAATCACCAAAGGTCCTTTTAAAATCATAATTTGTCAAAATTAGTCCTTTGGTGAAAAATATCAAAAGTTTTGAGAAATTACAAGTTTGGTCCTCCAAGTTTAAAAATTGGCAAAAATGGCCCCTTGAAATTTGAAAATGTCAAGTTTGGTCCCTAAACTATTGGAGCTTGTCACTTTTAGTCCCTTGGAGCAACTTTGCAAATTGGCAGCCCTGGTCCTTGTACTTTCAGAAAATGGCAAAACAAGTCCTTGGTATTATTAACCCTTTAAACCCTTGGACCCATGTCAAAACAATTGTGACCCCTGCCTGCCCTTTGGACCCTTCACTTGTGACCCCCCTTCATAATATAATAGCCAAGTCAAACCCACCCTTGGCGCCTTTTTCTCCCTGTCTTCACCAACTAAGCCTGCAACACTCTTTCCCCCCATCCCCCCAGCTCACCTTTCCACTACCTTATCCCTCCACCTCAACTAACCTCCAAAGAGCATTTAATGCTCCTCCCCCCCCCTCACTCAACCCAACTGGCTTATTTATCTTTTTGGCGCCAAAAACAGATTCTATGGCCAAGATCTTTTCAAGACATCCAATGGTCAAGAAAGATGATGGGATTAGCTCAGAGTAGTGAGAGAAAGCATTTTGGTATAAAAAGGAAGCAAGGAAAGAGAAGAGAGTAGTAGATTTTTAGTTTAAAATTTCTCTTATGTCGTTTTTTTTATTAATGTTTTAGTTTAATTCAAAAGCTGTAATATTTTGTTCCTAAGTGTTGAACTCAAGTATTATCATCAGTGTAATCTATTTTAAACTTCAATTTCAAAGTTTATTTAAGTTTCATATTTTCAAGCCACTGTTGAAAATTTCAGTTTCTATTTTCTACATACAAGCTTCAAATAGTCTCTTTCCATGTTCAAATAAGCTTGTTTAAGCTTATTACAGCTTTTCACAAGCTCACATTTAAGTTTCAGGCAGTTTTGGTTTTTGGTCAAAGAAAGTCAAATTGGGGCTAAAATGGAAATGGAGTTGGATCTGGGTTGAAGCAATGTTGGAATTGGGTTGATTTAAAGTTATTGGGTTGGTTTAGAATAGGTAGTGGTTCTGGTTTCACAGGTTTCAAGCCATTGTGGCTAAGGACACTTTGTAAGTTATTTTCAAGTTGCATGGAAAAATCTGTCTTTGTAAGTTATAATAAGCTCAAACCTGTTTAAGTAGTTGTATTTAGGTTAATTTAACTTAGTTTGATCATTAATTTTTAGCCAGTTAAGTTTTTAGCTTGTTGTTAATTGCATATCAGTTTTAAAGGTGTGTTTGGATTTGCTCTTTAAACTGTATTTGAAGTTAGTGCAGTGGGTGATGTATGTTGGTTTATGCTTGTGTATCCCCAATATACTCAAATCTGTCTTCATTTTGTGCCTGCAAACCACATAAGTCAATTTCAATATAGATCTGTCTCACTAGCAAATCTGTTGTGATTTTGAAGAATCAAATTCTTGATTTGTGCTTGAATATCATAGAGATAGATTGCAGTAACTTCATTTAATCATATAACATCATTTTCAGTTGGTAAATCTAGATCAAATTTCATTTAAGTCAACATTTCATGTTTGCTTCAAAAGTCAAAATTGCAAAATTCCAGTTTTCATCCAACCTAGAAGGATTTTTCTTGGACTCATTTCTGAGTCAATTTCAATGAAACTTGTGGTTTTAAAAGTCCTCTTGGTCTATTTTCTTATCTCCATTTTAGTATATTTTTGTGAATTTTATAGAAGCCCCAAAAAGGCTTGTCAACATGGGCTTATATCCCTTGTGCAACTGACTCAGCATACACTGAGTCTGCACAGGGTATTGCAAACTTGTACAAAGCTGATTTGAGCTTATCTAGGTCTCCTTTTTGGTTTACAAGCTCTCACCCAGGTCTTATTTAGGTTCCTTTATCTGTTTTCAAGTTTCAAACTTATTGGGTTGCTTATTTTCAAGCTTAAAAGTAGTGGCCTAAAAAGCTGTTTTTGCACAAAAGCTCAAATCATCAAATCTGTGTATTCAGCTATTCAGAGGTTTGAGTTTGTTGTAACTTGTTGCATTCTGGTTATTTTAGCTTATCCTAGCTTCTGTTACAGGTTGGTGGCTTATTGTAGCTTTTGGCTTATTTAAAGTGCTTATTCTTAAGCACTTGACATAGCAGTTGCAATTTCCTACACACAAGCACCTGTTTTTATATTTTTCTTAGCTTTAGAATAATATTTTAGACTTTTCCTGAAATTTTCATATTTTTCCAAGCCTGTTTACTATTTTTCTGCATTTAAATCAATTTTTAGCATTTTTTAAATAGTTTTTAATACAATTAATTAAGAAAAGGTTCAAAAAAATAATTTTTCATTTTTATTAAGTTAAGATAAATATAAAAAGCAAAAAAAATATTTTTCTAGATTTTTCTTAGTTAAATTTGTATTTTTAAATAATTTAATTAGTTTTTAATAGTTTTTAATTCATAAAAAATCCAAAAATAATCAGAAAAATACAAAAATAGTTTTGAAAATTCTCTTTTGATATTTTAGATTTTTCTAAGTCATAATTTTATTTTTCTAGTTTTATTTCCTATTTTCTTGTATTTTAGTGTATTATTAATTAAGTTAAAATTAGTTTTTAATTAATAATAATTAATTAAATAGTTGTAAAAATAATTTTATTTTTCTAAAAATTTTCTTTTATCATTAGGTTTGTAAAAATATCATTTTCATATTTTTAGGATTAATATTGTGTAAGTTTCACTTTTTCTTTTGTACGCTACGTAGTTTTTAATTAAGTTTTATAAAAACATAAAATCAAAAACATCATTTTGCAAATAGTGATAGCGTTTATTTAATATTTTTTATCTTTTTAATTTTCTTTAATCTGCATTTAAGCCTCTGTATTTGTTGGCTTTTTCTTTAGTTACAATAAATTCAAATCCCTCTTTTCCGTTCAAATCTCTTGATCACTATTCGTTTGGTTATTCTCGCACGGCTCGTTGGGACTTAACGACCCAGGGAAACCCTATACTCTCCAGATCTTCATTGCATTCGTGTCTGAGCCGTTTTAAGTTTCTTACGGTCGGCCATTCACAAGTGGCCGGTTTGTGTGAGAAAACTTGACGGTTTGGAACGGACCAAAATTTTGGCGCCGCTTCCGGGGAGCTGTGCTAATTATCTTACGTTTAGCAGATTAGTGATTTGAATATTCACTCATTGTTCATACCATCTATATATGTTTATATTTTCTTATAAAAATCCAAAAATCCAAAAATACTCTTCTCATTCCTCTTATCCGTATGATTCTATTTCTCTTACCCTCTCGTACTGTTTGATTCTACTCTTCTTTAACCTCAAAACCGTTTAATTCTATCTCTTTAACCCTCTATATGTTTAATTCTTATGTCGACAATCATCAACATCATCGTCACAAGTGTATGTGAGCGGTTCGGAAGGCCTAGTTCAAGCGAATTTTGCAATTTGTGCGAATTATCCATAAAAAATTCTTTTCTAAGTTATTTTGACCACCCGCCACAACCCGAAATACGTTCTAATGTTGACGAACCCGTTCAAACGTCGGAATTACCTCAGGCACCCACCGAGGGTTACGAGGACGATTTCTTTGAATTTAGAGCCCGTAATCTAATCGAGCAAATTCAAGCCGATGAAAAAGGTCAAGAATTAGAATTGATTACGATGAACCCGTTCAAACACCGGAGACCATAACGGAAGTGGTGGAACTTGCTAGCTCTAAGAGCACACCACTTGTCCCAACTCCGAATCTTGAGCGTTTTACCGACGATTTCTTTAGGGCCAGAAATGACATGATTCAAAACTTTTTAATTGAACTTCGTCATGATTCAACTTCGGGAAATACCGCTTTATGTGATGTTGTTGAACCCTCGATTCCTATTCCCGAGCCTGAAATATCTTCGTTTGATCAAAATTATTGCTACGGTTGTGGAGACTTGTTACCACAAGGTTTTCGTTGTTTCAAATGTATGTGCGAGTGGTGTGGAAACTATCTTGTCAATGGATGTTGTTCGATTTGTGCCGAGAATTCATTCGCTTATGATTCTAACCCAAACTCTTTCAATTATCCTCAAAACAATTTCAACTACCCTCCACAAAATTTATACGAACCAGAACCGTATTTTCATCATTTCAATGATCAAACATCGTTTCAAAATTTCTCTCCCCAATACCCTCATTGTGCTAAGTGTGGGGGTCCTCATGATGATTATCAATGTCAATCGTGGAATCATAATTACTTTGGACCCGATCCTTGTTATAACACTTCCGGTTTGACAATGTCCAACCTCCACAACTTCCCGTCATCGATCAATATCCTTGTATCCTTGAAGAACTTTCCGAGGAACAAGCAGCTCTCAATGAAAGATTTCTAGCCAAGGAGCGAGCAGCTCAAAAGCTTCTCCTATTTAACGAGGCTTGCCGTCTCGATGACGAGGATGAGGAGGATTGGGAGATGATAAAGGACAAGGTGCATACCTCAAGCCCACAAAGTACCGCACATGTCCACTCTCCGACCTTATCTATCGTAGAACCTTCGGATAACCTTTTAATGGGGGACGAAAATCTTAGCACTATTCCGGAAACGGAACCGTCTTGTGTTGAGAACCTTGTCCCAACCCCAAGTGAGTCCGAGGTTATCTCCGGTAATATGTTTGATGAGCCTCTTTATGATGATTCTTCTCCTCCTCTTGACATCCCAAACGATCATGTCGAGATGTTCTCCGATTCTGACAACGATTGTACTTCGTTTGACGATTCTTTATCTTATGGAGACATCGATTATGTCGAGGAGTTACCTTCTGAGCTAGTTAGCTTAGAGGAAGTGAGAGATTCTGATGATCCGGAAATTGAGGACGAGATACTTCGTGAAAAATTGTTCAATGTAAATCTCCTCGTTTCTAAGATCGAATCATTTTGTGCTAAACCAACTTCAGCTCCTATCCCCATTGAGGATAGTGACTCTATCTTGGAAAAGCCGAACCATTTTAGAGCTTGAGGCTTTTTCCAATGATTCTCTTCTGGAATTTGATGTATTCCGCTTTGATGACGATCATACTGAAAAGGAGAGTAGTGGCATTCCCACTTTTCATATTTCTCTTCTTGAGTATGAGTCGTCCACATTTGAATTGCCTCCTCCTTCCGAAAGGAGTAGACTTTTCCATGAGGAGTTCGCCGGTGAACTCGCTCACATCGATCCTCATCCGCCGGGAATTGAGGGCGTGCTTTTGAGCAAAATGCTCCGCACTCTCTTTCATCCATGAGTAACTCATCTACCCTTAAGGATTTTACCGTGGTTGATACTTGCGTCTCATTCCTCTCCGAGGACAAAGTGTTCAAACCCGGTATCTTACCTTTCAAAGGAGTTCACTCTCGGATATTTCTTAAGTCCAACACGGATGTTGTGACTTATAAAGTGGTGGATAAGATTTCTGAACATTCCGTTAATGTTCCTCAATCTAATCTTTTGCCCACCCATCCCACCCGTTGTCAAGTAATTGACACTTTGCCTTCTCCTCCCATTTCTTCTCCATGTCATAACTCCTACGGGAGTGAAGATACCATCTTTGACCCCGGCATTTCTCATTCTCTTGAGCCGGGAATATATCTCATCGGTGTGGAACTTTCACGTGCTTCAAATGTTTGTCCAAACATCTTGAATGAAAGTCCGATGGAGATTGTTTCTTCCACTTTGCTTCCCCATGAACCAATGAATGCGGGGTCGAGTCATGCTAGCGACTCGGGAATCAAAAACAGTAGCACACTATATGGGTTTTCACTCGTATTTCTGACTTCTTTCTATTTTCTACCACCCTAGTGTGGGGGAGTTGCCCATTTGTTGTATATAAGTTTTCACAAAAAAAAAATCTTCTAAATAATGGCCGTAGTATTTCCCTTTTACGTTCTCAGTTTCGGCATAACCGCCGGTACTTTGAATATTGAGGGCAATATTCATTTCTAAGTGTGGGGGGGAATTCTCACGAATTTTATCATGTAATTATACCGCCCAATTCCCCAATTTTTGGCCAAAATTTTTTTTTGGAGTAAGTGTTTTGCACTTACTCAATTGGTTATCAGTCCACCTTGTCTAATAAACAAAAGGATTGGCTAATCCAGGAGCAAACGGCTCTTGGTAAAGATATCTCAAATCCGTTGACGGCTTGCAATTTGCCCAAAATTGTATGGTATTCACCTCACCATATCCTAAAAAGTGAAGAGTTGGCTAGCCCGCAAGTTTATGGCTTGTGGTAAAGGCGGTGGAAAAACCATAATTGGTAATCAGCTCACCAAAGATAATATTGATAATTTATCTAAGAGTTGGCTAGTCCGAAGCAAACGGCTTCTGGTAAAGACAAATCAAATCCGTTGGAAGATGGTGGTTTGCTCAAAATCACATGGTTATCGGTGTACCATGGTTCTTACTTGAACTAAAACATTTGGCTACTCGAGAAGTAATGGCTTTTGGTAAAGAGATTCAAATCCATTAAGTTTTTCTCAAAATATTGCTAGGGACTAGCAATGGTTTAGTGTGGGGGATTGATGAGTGTGTAAATACTCATCATTTTGGGTCAATCTGAACTGCAAAACGTTTAAAATGCTCAGAAATGCATCAAAATACTGAAAATATTCCAAAATTGCATTTTATATGTTTCAGATGCAAAAATGTTTAAAAACAGATGAAAAATGAGCTAAGTTTGCATAATTGGCAGTTTCAGTCCCCAAGTTTCAAAAATTGTCAAAAATAGTCCCTGAGCCTTAATTTCAAAAGAAAAATCACCAAAGGTCCTTTTAAAATCATAAGTTATCAAAATTAGTCCTTTGGTGAAAAATATCAAAAGTTTTGAGAAATTACAAGTTTGGTCCTCCAAGTTTAAAAATTGGCAAAAATGGCCCTTGGAAATTTGAAAATGTCAAGTTTGGTCCCTAAACTATTGGAGATTGTCACTTTTAGTCCCTTGGAGCAACTTTGCAAATTGGCAGCCCTGGTCCTTGTACTTTCAGAAAATGGCAAAACAAGTCCTTGGTATTATTAACCCTTTAAACCCTTGGACCCATGTCAAAACAATTGTGACCCCTGCCTGCCCTTTGGACCCTTCACTTGTGACCCCCCTTCATAATATAATAGCCAAGTCAAACCCACCCTTGGCGCCTTTTTCTCCCTGTCTTCACCAACTAAGCCTGCAACACTCTTTCCCCCATCCCCCACTCACCTTTCCACTACCTTATCCCTCCACCTCAACTAACCTCCAAAGAGCATTTAATGCTCCTTCCCCCCCCTCACTCAACCCAACTGGCTTATTTATCTTTTTGGCCAAAAGCAGATTCTATGGCCAAGATCTTTTCAAGACATCCAATGGTCAAGAAAGATGATGGGATTAGCTCAGAGTAGTGAGAGAAAGCATTTTGGTATAAAAAGGAAGCAAGGAAAGAGAAGAGAGTAGTAGATTTTTAGTTTAAAATTTCTCTCATGTCGTTTTTCTATTTTATGTCTTAGTTTAATTCAAAAGCTGTAATAATTTGTTCCTAAGTATTGAACTCAAGTATTATCATCTGTGTAATCTATTTTAAACTTCAATTTTAAAGTTTATTTAAGTTTCAAATTTTCAAGCCCTTGTTGAAAATTTCAGTTTCTATTTTCTACATACAAGCTTCAAATAGTCTCTTTCCATGTTCAAATAAGCTTGTTTAAGCTTATTACTGACTTTTCACAAGCTCACATTTAAGTTTCAGAGTTTTGGTTTTGGTCAAAGAAAGTCAAATTGGGGCTAAAATGGAAATGGAGTTGGATCTGGGTTGAAGCAATGTTGGAATTGGGTTGATTTAAAGTTATTGGGTTGGTTTAGAATAGGTAGTGGTTCTGGTTTCACAGGTTTCAAGCCATTGTGGCTAAGGACACTTTGTAAGTTATTTTCAAGTTGCATGGAAAAATCTGTCTTTGTAAGTTATAATAAGCTCAAACCTGTTTAAGTAGTTGTATTTAGGTTAATTTAACTTAGTTTGATCATTAATTTTTAGCCAGTTAAGTTTTTAGCTTGTTGTTAATTGCATATCAGTTTTAAAGGTGTGTTTGGATTTGCTCTTTAAACTGTATTTGAAGTTAGTGCAGTGGGTGATGTATGTTGGTTTATGCTTGTGTATCCCCAATATACTCAAATCTGTCTTCATTTTGTGCCTGCAAACCACATAAGTCAATTTCAATATAGATCTGTCTCACTAGCAAATCTGTTGTGATTTTGAAGAATCAAATTCTTGATTTGTGCTTGAATATCATAGAGATAGATTGCAGTAACTTCATTTAATCATATAACATCATTTTCAGTTGGTAAATCTAGATCAAATTTCATTTAAGTCAACATTTCATGTTTGCTTCAAAAGTCAAAATTGCAAAATTCCAGTTTTCATCCAACCTAGAAGGATTTTTCTTGGACTCATTTCTGAGTCAATTTCAATGAAACTTGTGGTTTTAAAAAGTCCTACTGGTCTATTTTCTTATCTCCATTTTAGTATATTTTTGTGAATTTTATAGAAGCCCCAAAAAGGCTTGTCAACATGGGCTTATATCCCCTGTGCAACTGACTCAGCATACACTGAGTCTGCACAGGGGTATTGCAAGGCTTGTACAAAGCTGATTTGAGCTTATCTAGGTCTCCTTTTTGGTTTACAAGCTCTCACCCAGGTCTTATTTAGGTTCCTTTATCTGTTTTCAAGTTTCAGCTTATTGGGTTGCTTATTTTCAAGCTTAAAAGTAGTGGCCTAAAAAACTGTTTTTGCACAAAAGCTCAAATCATCAAATCTGTGTATTCAGCTATTCAGAGGTTTGAGTTTGTTGTAACTTGTTGCATTCTGGTTATTTTAGCTTATCCTAGCTTCTGTTACAGGTTGGTGGCTTATTGTAGCTTTTGGCTTATTTAAAGTGCTTATTCTTAAGCACTTGACATAGCAGTTGCAATTTCCTACACACAAGCACCTGTTTTTATATTTTTCTTAGCTTTAGAATAATATTTTAGACTTTTCCTGAAATTTTCATATTTTTCCAAGCCTGTTTGCTATTTTTCTGCATTTAAATCAATTTTTAGCATTTTTTAAATAGTTTTTAATACAATTAATTAAGAAAAGGTTCAAAAAAATAATTTTTCATTTTTCTTAAGTTAAGATAAATATAAAAAGCCAAAAAAATATTTTTCTAGATTTTTCTTAGTTAAATTTGTATTTTTAAATAATTTAATTAGTTTTTAATAGTTTTTAATTCATAAAAAATCCAAAAATAATCAGAAAAATTCAAAATTAGTTTTGAAAATTCTCTTTTGATATTTTAGATTTTTCTAAGTCATAATTTTATTTTTCTAGTTTTATTTCCTATTTTCTTGTATTTTAGTGTATTATTAATTAAGTTAAAATTAGTTTTTAATTAATAATAATTAATTAAATAGTTGTAAAAATAATTTTATTTTTCTAAAAATTTTATTTTATCATTAGGTTTGTAAAAATATCATTTTCATATTTTTAGGATTAATATTGTGTAAGTTTCACTTTTTCTTTTGTACGCTACGTAGTTTTTAATTAAGTTTTATAAAAACATAAAATCAAAAACATCATTTTGCAAATAGTGATAGCGTTTATTTAATATTTTTTTATCTTTTTAATTTTCTTTAATCTGCATTTAAGCCTCTGTATTTGTTGGCTTTTTCTTTAGTTACAATAAATTCAAATCCCTCTTTTCCGTTCAAATCTCTTGATCACTATTCGTTTGGTTATTCTCGCACGGCTCGTTGGGACTTAACGACCCAGGGAAACCCTATACTCTCCAGATCTTCATTGCATTCGTGTCTGAGCCGTTTTAAGTTTCTTACGGTCGGCCATTCACAAGTGGCCGGTTTGTGTGAGAAAACTTGACGGTTTGGAACGGACCAAAATTTTGGCGCCGCTTCCCGGGGAGCTATGCTAATTATCTTACGTTTAGCAGATTAGTGATTTGAATATTCACTCATTGTTCATACCATCTATATATGTTTATATTTTCTTATAAAAATCCAAAAATCCAAAAATACTCTTCTCATTCCTCTTATCCGTATGATTCTATTTCTCTTACCCTCTCGTACTGTTTGATTCTACTCTTCTTTAACCTCAAAACCGTTTAATTCTATCTCTTTAACCCTCTATATGTTTAATTCTTATGTCGACAATCATCAACATCATCGTCACAAGTGTATGTGAGCGGTGCGGAAGGCCTAGTTCAAGCGAATTTTGCAATTTGTGCGAATTATCCATAAAAAATTCTTTTCTAAGTTATTTTGACCACCCGCCACAACCCGAAATACGTTCTAATGTTGACGAACCCGTTCAAACGTCGGAATTACCTCAGGCACCCACCGAGGGTTACGAGGACGATTTCTTTGAATTTAGAGCCCGTAATCTAATCGAGCAAATTCAAGCCGATGAAAAAAGGTCGAGAATTAGAATTGATTACGATGAACCCGTTCAAACACCGGAGACCATAACGGAAGTGGTGGAACTTGCTAGCTCTAAGAGCACACCACTTGTCCCAACTCCGAATCTTGAACGTTTTACCGATAATTTCTTTAGGGCCAGAAATGACATGATTCAAAACTTCTTAATTGAACTTCGTCATGATTCAACCGGAAATACCGCTTTTGTGATGTTGTTGAACCCTCGATTCCTATTACCGAGCCCGAAATATCTTCGTTTGATCAAAATTATTGCTACGGTTGTGGAGACTTGTTACCACAAGGTTTTTGTTGTTTCAAATGTATGTGCGAGTGGTGTGGAAACTATCTTGTCAATGGATGTTGTTCGATTTGTGCCGAGAATTCATTCGCTTATGATTCTAACCCAAACTCTTTCAATTATCCTCAAAACAATTTCAACTACCCTCCACAAAATTTATACGAACCAGAACCGTATTTTCATCATTTCAATGATCAAACATCGTTTCAAAATTTCTCTCCCCAATACCCTCATTGTGCTAAGTGTGGGGGTCCTCATGATGATTATCAATGTCAATCGTGGAATCATAATTCAAAAAAATAATTTTTCATTTTTCTTAAGTTAAGATAAATATAAAAAGCCAAAAAAATATTTTTCTAGATTTTTCTTAGTTAAATTTGTATTTTTAAATAATTTAATTAGTTTTTAATAGTTTTTAATTCATAAAAAATCCAAAAATAATCAGAAAAATACAAAAATAGTTTTGAAAATTCTCTTTTGATATTTTAGATTTTTCTAAGTCATAATTTTATTTTTCTAGTTTTATTTCCTATTTTCTTGTATTTTAGTGTATTATTAATTAAGTTAAAATTAGTTTTTAATTAATAATAATTAATTAAATAGTTGTAAAAATAATTTTCTTTTTCTAAAAATTTTCTTTTATCATTAGGTTTGTAAAAATATCATTTTCATATTTTTAGGATTAATATTGTGTAAGTTTTACTTTTTCTTTTGTACGCTACGTAGTTTTTAATTAAGTTTTATAAAAACATAAAATCAAAAACATCATTTTGCAAATAGTGATAGCGTTTATTTAATATTTTTTATCTTTTTAATTTTCTTTAATCTGCATTTAAGCCTCTGTATTTGTTGGCTTTTTCTTTAGTTACAATAAATTCAAATCCCTCTTTTCCGTTCAAATCTCTCGATCACTATTCGTTTGGTTATTCTCGCACGGCTCGTTGGGACTTAACGACCCGGGGAAACCCTATACTCTCCAGATCTTCATTGCATTCGTGTCTGAGCCGTTTTAAGTTTCTTACGGTCGGCCATTCACAAGTGGCCGGTTTGTGTGAGAAAACTTGACGGTTTGGAACGAATCAAGTTTAAAAAACGTATCTAAACCCGTAAAGCTTGAAACTTTTTGCAAAAAACTGAAACTTTAACACCAAATAAACCTTAAACCACAAGAATCTTGAATTTTTTGATGAAAAAATCAAAGCTTTAAGCGTATGAAATATGTAAAACGTGAGCTTATACGCGTAAAAGTACCAACACTTCAAAACAAACACAAACACTCCTAAACCATTGTTAGGCGATTAATACCAATTGTAAATCCCCTCTTATCACGTATACCTTATCACTCTAACAAGCAAACCCAACACAAACACGTAACAGTTATGCGTATGATACTAAACACAAACTGTTATGCGTAAGAAAGAAAGATTAAGAGAAGAACTTGGTGACATGAATGATATGTATAAATCGTATGTGTATTTAGAGAGTTAAAGGAAAGAAGATGAAAACAATAAGATGTTATATTGCTTCAAAGGAAAACACACACACACACACTCAAGCACACCCCTCAAATGACATACTTGAGGGGTATTTATAGTAAGAGAGATGATGCCCTAAGGCTTGGCCATGGGCCGAGAGATGGGCTTGGACATGGATTGGGTTACATGAACTTATACAAGGCTAACTTAACTAAACGTCTAACCATTTAGCTTAGCCCAATCCATGAGCCCTTTGACTATTCTAGCATGATATCTAACACACGTTACAAAGTTCCTAAATGTGAATGACCATCACTTCTAATAAAAACTATTAAGGCTAACAGTTTTCAAATTTACATCATCTAACGGGCTTTCTTAATTATCCTATATGCTTAATTAAAAATGATGTTAACCTACGTTGAAGGACTAGGTGCCCAGGATATGATTGTTAGGATTAGATGAGTAGAGTTTGATAAACACATTTGATGCAGGTTTTACTGACCAGGTCTTAATATTTATAGTGTCTCGCTATACCTATGGTTTACCCTAATGCACTAACGGGCAGTGTACCCGGTCGTGTGTAGTGTAGTAAATAGTATAGCCGAGGTCGTCCCAAGAGCTATGTGTGTCGGATAATTACTAAGTCTAATTGTCACAAAATATAAATGGTTTGATAGGGTTTTAATTAATTAAAATACGAATGCAGATTATAAAAGCAATTAAATGGTAGAAAGGAAATCAATAGAGGAATAGTGGTGCTAACCTAGTCAATCCTCCTAACTAGTTATGTCTACGTCTACCTACTTCCAATTACTTCAGGTGGGGTCAAATTCGAGAGGATAACATTTGGTCAATTCGCCCTAACCTATCAGCAAAGATGCCACCACAGAGAAATCAGACCGTCATATGTCCTGTTGTTCACGGTCCCTAAGCCGAGTCATTAAGTACTTCTACATGCTAGATTCTAAATAGTGAGTGCCCGGCCGTTAGGAACTTAGACACTACACCCCTAATTCTTAAGTTCATCCAAACGATAGGTGATCAGTTGGTCAAATCGCACAAGTAGAAAGGGTCGTCGGTTGGTCATATCTTACCCTTCCCGTCTCAGTCCGCTCACCTAGGGTCAGGTTGTCATATCTCCTAGGTAATTGGCCTCTACCGCCATTCAAAACTACCGAACCAGGGGTGACTACCAAAGAACTATGCATGCATACACTTAGAAATAATTGTACGGAAGTAAAGGTAAACGTAAACAAAACAATTAAGGAATCATAACTAGGCTAGCAACAAAGGGTGCTTAGCCGCTCATATTAATCATGCACATCAATTCAATATTCAAAGGTACGAAATACATGAATTGAAAGTAAAAGAAATAATAAACGCTAAAGCTTATCGTAATGGTGTGACTTCTCCTTGGAAACACTCAGTATGCTTCCCTAGACCTCCCTTGAGTATTTTCCCACGTTCTCAGAGTATTGTGTGTGGAATGGAATGAATAGAAATGCTGGAATTCGTGGGTATTTATAGGCAGTCGGGTTACGGCGTAACCAAAAGATGAGTTACGCCGCAACCTCCGTAAATGCACTAGATCTGCTAGTTACGGCGTAACCTTATAAGTGGTTACGCCGTAGTCTTCAATAATCCTGGTTACGTCGTAAGTGATGCAGTAGTTACGGCGTAAGTATCAGTGGCGTGGAACCTTTTTTGACCTAATGGAGTTATGTCGTTATCTTTGGAAGGAGTTACGCCTTAACCTCTTGATGAGTTGGACTTCAGGGTCACGCAATAGTTATGGCGTAATGTGAGAGACGAGTTACGCCGTAACCTCTTTAGAATAAGCATACTGTGATAAATCTTTAGTAACGTTTCCATT
The DNA here is from genome assembly GCA_910596185.1 of Chrysanthemum makinoi. Classification (NCBI taxonomy): domain Eukaryota; kingdom Viridiplantae; phylum Streptophyta; class Magnoliopsida; order Asterales; family Asteraceae; genus Chrysanthemum; species Chrysanthemum makinoi. The sequence continues at coordinate 164,378,654 of OU343218.1, forward strand.
TCCGCGTCTCTTTAGCTCCAATGCTCGCAATTTACCTGAAAGTGTAAAACAAGGGAAAACAAGCGTAAATCCATATAAATGACATACATAACGAGCATTAACGGGGGAAATTGACACTTAATATTCAGGACTATTTGATGTTATCAAATATCCCCCCGCTTGAACTCTACTTGCCCTCAAGTAGACCTTATTAGATAGATTCCTAAAAAGATATCTCCCAAAACCTGGAAAATATGAGTTTACAACTCCCTTATGCTAGTATAAAACAAAGCCGAACACCTCGCGAAAGGGGAACAAACACTCAAATCTCTCAACTATTCTAAGTGTCAATTTTGGGGTGATCACTCAATTGCACAGTCATAGCATGTATTCTATCATAAGCTTGGCGGTTACACAAATCTCCACCACTGGAGTTAAGGGCTAAACAATTCTCGAAGGCAGTATGGGTAGACACGACAAAGGTTAAGGGGTGACTCGTCATTACTAACATGTCACGGCGAAGTGGAAAAAATCAATGATACATGACCAAATCCATGGCCAAGACACCAAAGATTGCTCGCTGCATCACCTAGACATGCTTCATGACTTAAGGGTAGGATAAGACATGGGATATATAATTGGTATAAAATGAAAAACAAGCAGGTAGTCTATATCTATAACTAAGTCATAACCACTTACCGTCCGCCCAAAGTTCAAGTTTAGAAGTCTAGAGACCGGATCATGAAATGCAAGGTAGATGTGTCATTAGAGGACGTCGTGATGGGCACACTACCTTTTCTTCTTCAGTTGGTATTACTCCAACTCCAATCTTCAAATGTGACCGAGGTGGCCTCCTCGATACTAAACAATAAAGCTCATACTATAGTGCTTATAACATAGCAATTTACAAAATCATAACTGAATCAACTATTTTTTTTTGAATCATAACAATAACATAACATCCCCCCACTTGAGATGAACAATGGGAATTCGGGGGGTATTCAATGATCTTCATAATTGTTGTCGATGAAAGCGTGATTTCCAAACCTTTCCACTCGAACCTTGAACTTAGGCAAATGATGACTTCCCAATTACAAATAAAGACTACAGGGTCGGCTAAGGTGTAAGGGTGTAATGAAACAGTAAATTGGGGTGACAAAATGAAAGGAATGGCTCAGAAGGGTGTATCTAGGGGTATCTTGCACTAAAGGGAAGTGCAACAAAAGGGTTTCACATGGGGGTCGAAAAGTCGAGGTGACTAATCGATAGACTCACAATGGTAGGTTGTTTGGGTGATAATCCTATATCGCCTTCTAAAAGTGAAAAGTCCAAATACATCGAGTTAACTCAACATACCTCGTCTATGGTCTCGAAATGATGCAAAGGCCAAGTTCTAAAGTTTACAAGCTACCGGCACACTCATAATTTGGTGGATTTGGGTAAAATATAGGAAACAAAAAAGGCTAATCTCACCATGTAGTATCAAGGGTTGTATGTGCTCGGCTAAGGTCTAATCTAGTTAGGTTCGGAAAAACATGTCAAAATATAAAAAATGGCATAATTTTTCAAAATAAACTAGAAAAATGAGGGCGAAATAAAGTTCAAGATATAATTCTACTCCCTTCCCCCCACTTGAATTGTACAAAGTCCCTTTTGTACTAGGCATTAAAATAAAGGTGAAGATAAAGGTAGAATTAGAGCGAGAACTTCCCTGAAATTTGCTCCAAAAAAGAAGAAGGCCTACGAGAAAGGATCATGCCTTTATTAAAGCGTCATGAGCAAACTTCAATCCCTGAAATCACAATACCGACAAGCATAATGCTAAAAAGAAAAAAATAAAATGAAAAACAAACCTAACTCACTTTCGTAGGAATCACGGTTGCATTTAGCGAATGCAACAATCCTTTTAAACCACTTGGTGTCCTAAGTGGACGAGTGAAGTCTCGTGAGGGTTTACAAGGAACACACCCACAAAGTTCATTTAAAAACTAATACAAGGTTACTATGTTTTAAAATGAAAGAATTAAAGCAGAGGAGAGTTACGTCGTAACTCCAATAAAAGAGTTTCGCCGTAACTTGCAAAACCTGGTATGAGCTGAGAAGCGAATGGTTATGGCGTAACCACTGAGATGGTATTACGCCGTAGTTGGTAATGCGTCAAGAATTCTGCTGCTAAAATGTTGGTTACGGCGTAATCACCAAGATGAGTTACGCCGTAACTCTGTCGACAAGCTGCAGTAATTACTTCTTCGTCTCCTGCAAAAATGGTTAGAAAACACAAAACCCAACAGAAAGGAAATAAAAACAAAAGAAAGGGATAATTCGGGTTGTCTCCCGAAAGAGCACTTTTCTTTAATTACGAGTCTTTAAGTTAGACTCAGAGCCGCGGGGCTCCTATGGGGGTCTTTGAGCATCCCCAACTTCCTCCACGTCTTTCATTAAGTTGCGCCTAACCCATCCGACATTTGTCGCAGTGCGCAGGTATTCTTTGGTTTCAATTTTCCGTATCTTGCAAAATTTTTCTTCAGGCCCCAAATGGTAGCGCGTAAACTCGAATTTTTCAGTTATAATAGGAGGTGGCCTTTTAAATGGGATGCCAAGAAGCTTGCATCTTCGTTTCTCGTGTATCTCATCATCTGGGTCTATGAACCCGTCTTCGCCTTGCAACTCGAGATAATCGAAATCATTATCGGAATCGGTATCTTCAAGTTGGTTGAGAATATGTCTGTATTTATCATTGTTTATAAAGTCTTTGGTGTCATCAACTGGTTCTTTATCAGGAACTTCGTTGTTTGGTTGATTATTACTCATACAACGTTCCCAAATTTTCTTTTTGGTAAACGTGTCAATTTTTCCGTATTTGATTTTGATCCACTCGTCGAATCCGAGATCATCTGGCCAAGGCAGTTCTGTTCTTTCAGAAACATTAGTCGAATTCCAAAGGAATTCGTCTTCCCCAGATCTCTCGATCTTTGCTTCCTTCATCAAATTCATACTCAAAAGGGTTGCAGGAGGCCCAAACTGTTCCGTTGCTGGTTTTAATTTGCTCGCACCAATGATTCCTAATTCCTTTGTCATAATCATCTTTAGAAGGAATATCATCGAGGGGTTTAATGGTTTTTCCTCGAAGAAAGTGTTTCTCATATTTCAGTTCCAAATTCACGAACGAGTTGAATTAATTATTGCGTCCCCGAACCTAATGGAATACCAATCACTGAATGATAGATTTCCAAAATCAACGTCATGTCTCCCAGACTCATTTGGGCATATCCATACTTTGTTCTTCACATTCCCTCCTCCGTTGCAATAATCACGAAAGGGATTGCACGTAGGCCAAGCGTTAGTGATCTCATCTTCAATGATGAGTAATGGTTTGCAGTAATGCTTGATGGGTGGCCCTTCCACTTCGTTAATTGAGAACTTGGCTACCCTTTCTTCGTCATTCAGACTACTCCATCTGTATCTGTCATCCTCTATTCTTTTCTTATCAACACCACCATCGCAGGGTTTTCGAGGATCACATGAGGCCCACAAACTGTAGCATTCTCCGTCATCAATTGCAATACTTTTACACCAATGATTCCTTCTTTTGGGGTTGTTGTTTGTGTTTTTGCAGAATTTGGGTTACTGCCGTAATTCGGAGTGTGATTACTGGCGTAACTCACTTTCGCCATCGGTATCTGATTCATTAGAGCACTTGTTGTTGTCAGAGAACACAGCCTTACATATAGTAGAGTTGTTTTTTTGTTCTTCGTTCCTTCTTTGAACCTCGTCGACAAGCTTTCCAATTAGAGTTTCTAAGTTCTTAAGTGATGTTTCGTGAGACGTGAGGTTTTTGTATGTGTTATCTTGGAAATTCTTAAGCCATTCTTCTTGCTCCTTTTGCCTCTTGGTAGTGTCTACAAGGTACTTGTTGATAATCCCTTCCAGGTTAGCTCTTCTCTCATTACGCTCATAATACGGTGTGGGTCCTCCACGAAATCCATTACGATTATCCCCGTAGAAAGGCCTATTCTCCTCGTATTTAGCTTCCTCGATCATATCTTTCTTTTCGTTATTAGGACAGTTTTTAGTCAAATGTCCCCTACCACAGTTTTCGCAGCCGACTTGGATGGCATGAACTGTTTCTTTGATTTTTAGCATATCTCTTCCAAGATTTTCAATTTTACTAGCAATCGCTGCAATTCCGTCGAAACTTCCGCCTAGGTTTCTTTTACTTCCGCTGTCGTGCCATTTTTGAGAATGGTCAGCCATTTTTTGAATGGCTTCAATTGCCGTAGTAGGAGTCATATTCGGGATAGGTCCTTGATAATCCAACATCTGTCTCGTAGTTACATTTATTCCTTTGTAGAAAATATTGACCTTCTGTTGGTTATTAAGATCATTGGTAGGACACTTATAAAGAAGATCGTTGTATCTGTCCCAAGCTTGATACTGAGTTTCGTCGTCTTCTTGTTTGAAATTGTGGATCTCCAAGAGTTGATTAGAAATCTTTGATGGTGGGCAATATCTTTGGATAAAGTGTTTCTTAAGTAGCGCCAAGTATTAAGCGCCGGGTAATCTTTCGATCCATCTTCCGGCTGCTCGGTTAGAGTCATAGGGAAGACCACGAGCATAGCATCATGAGACACACCAGGAATGTTGAAAAGGCTAGCGATGTATAGGACATTTTCAACGTGCTCATATGCGTCTTCGTCCCCTGTTTCTGAAAAGGGTTAGCGCGAAAGCTCCCTCATAAATTGGTCTTTAATCTCGAAACGAACATCCGCTCCGATAGCCGGTCTTACGAGACCCGGCCCTTGATCAGCTCTAGTCAACGCCAAGTATTCCTCAAGAGTGAGGTCATCGATGTTAACCACTTCCATGGTACCGGAAAACTTGAAATATGATCGTGAGAAAAGTTTAAATATGAAATGAAAGACTTAATATTAATCCTAATATAGCTCCCGTGGCGCAAAAACTTGATGCGGTTTTCTTGACCGGTCTTAATATTTATAGTGTCTCGCTATACCTATGGTCTACCCTAATGCACTAACGGGCGTGTACCGGCGTGTGTAGTGTTGTAAATGGTAAAGCCGAGGTCGTCCCAAGAGCTATGTGTGTCGGATAATTACTAAGTCTAATTGTCACGGAATATAAATGGTTTGATATGGTTTTAATTAATTAAACTACGAATGCAGAATATAAAAGCAATTAAATGGTAGAAAGGAAATCAATAGAGGAATAGTGGTGCTAACCTAGTCAATCCTCCTAACTAGTTATGTCTACGTCTACCTACTTCCAATTACTTCAGGTGGGGTCAAATTGAGAGGGGCAACATTTGGTCAATTCGACATAACCTATCAGCAAAGATGCCACCACAGGAGAAATCAGGCGCACCGTCATAAGTCATGTTGTTCCCCTAAGCCGAGTCATTAAGTACCGCTACATGCTAGATTCTAAATAGTGAATGCCCGGCCGTTAGAAACTTAGACACTACACCCCCCAATTCTTAAGTTCATCCAAAAGATAGGTGATTAGTTGGTCAAATCGCACAAGTAGAAAGGGTCGTCAGTTGGTCATATCTTACCCTTCCCGTCTCAGTCCGCTCACCTAGGGTCAGTTGGTCATATCTCCTAGGCAATTGGCCTCTACTGCCATTCAAAACTACCGAACCAAGGGTGACTACCAAAGAACTATGCATGCATACACTTAGAAATAATTGTACGGAAGTAAAGGTAAACGTAAACAAAACAATTAAGGAATCATAACTAGGCTAGCACCAAAGGGTGCTTAGCCGCTCATATTAATCATGCACATCAATTCAATATTCAAAGGTACGAAATACATGAATTGAAAGTAAAAGAAATAATAAACGCTAAAGCTTATCGTAATGGTGTGACTTCTCCCTTGGAAATAGCTCCGTATGCTTCCCTAGACCTCCCTTGAGTATTTTCCCACGTTCTCAATGTATTGTGTGTGGAATGGAATGAGTAGAAATGCTAGAATTCGTGGGTATTTATAGGCCAGGTCTGGGTTACGGCGTAACCAAAAGATGAGTTACGTCGTAACCTCCATAAATGCACTAGATCTGCTAGTTACGGCGTAACCTTATAAGTGGTTACGCCGTAGTCTTTAATAATCCTGGTTACGTGGTAAGTGATGCAGTAGTTACGGCGTAAGTATCAGCGGCGTGGAACCTCTTTTGACCTAATGGAGTTACGTCATAATCTTTGGAAGGAGTTACGCCGTAACCTCTTGATGAGTTGGACTTCAGGGTCACGCAATAGTTACGGCGTAATGTGAGAGACGAGTTACGCCGTAACCTCTTCAGAATAAGCATAATGTGATAAATCTTTAGTAACGTTTCCATTTCCACGTCTCTTTAGCTCCAATGCTCGCAATTTACCTGAAAGTGTAAAACAATGGAAAACAAGCGTAAATCCGTATAAATGATATAAATAACGAGCATTAACGGGGGAAATTGACACTTAATATTCAGGACTATTTGATGTTATCAACATTATTCCCATACTTTATATGAACTGATTGATATGTTGAATTGACTTTTATTAGTCGATTGCTGTTTGGTGATGTCGACCACCATATATCTGTATGTATGTTCACTAACATATGCAGATATCATGGTATAAAAGAATGTTCCCGATCCGGATCCCACAATTGAAGATGATTGCATCTTTGAAAGGAAAGGGTAACTAGATCTTGTGTTGACAAATGAAGAAACGGAGCTTAATTGGACTTCTATAGAGAGTTGGCTTGAAAAAATGCAATGTAAGAGGTCTCACTGCATCAACAGATGGTTTTCTTCATCATCAAATGAAGAAACGGAGCTTAATTTGACCTCAGTTGGCATGAAAAAATGCAACGTAAGAAGTCTCACTGCTTCAGCAGATGGTTTTCTTCCAAACCCTCAACAACAACAACAAAAGCAGCTTAACCACCTAACGTATCTTGTGCAGGAAAAGTAGTAAATGATACCAATTTTCAAAATATTTGTTAAAATTGTTTTGAAAATGGAAAAATATTGTTTTGAAAATAAGTTGGTCTAAATTTTGAAAATCACCGGACTTCATTTTATTAAAACTTAAGTCACTCAATCAACGAATACAGTCATCGATTGAGGGGGAGAGTGATTTATAATAATATATTTTCAAACGATATTTCTTCATAAAAAGTCCAGTTTGTACGAAATAAGTGGTGATCTAAAGATTTAATGTTATGTCATGGTATGATTTTTCTTTAAGAATCAAGATCTTTCAAAATGAAATTTTTTCTGTTCTTGTTTGATTGTGAAATTGTTTTATTTTACTTAAAGATCTCCTAAAAACTATCATACCTGACACTAACAATCTTTAATATCTGTTATTGGTCCTCATCTGTCATTTTTCAAAATTAAATCTTGCCACGTCTTTCCCCTAAAATTTTCCAAATGATTTAAATCAATCGGGATCCAAAATCTCAATTGGTTTGAAATTTTTGATCGGGGGAGAGATCGTGATTTAAATCTCAAATCTGTTTTAGTCCTTTAAAGGCACTCCTGCCTCCATGTGCCAAACGATTTCAATATATGATGCACATGATTGAGGAGGAGCATTTATTCAAAAACAAGATGAGTATTTAAACAAGGCCACATTTTCTCCCATGTTTCTAAACCTTATTAAATCACTTGGGATCCAAAATCTCAAAGGGTTTGATATTTTTGATCGGGAGAGAATTTGTGATTTAATAATGAAATTTGATAAAAGGTGATCATTTTGATTCAAATGTGCAGGCTGCTCTCTCATATGTGCTAAACACTTTCGAATCTCGAATCACATATTGAGGGGGAGCATTTCAAAAAGAAAATTAACTTTCAAGGTACAAAGATTTCTATGTTTCAACATAAAGTACCTTGATTGATTTTCTAATGGTTTCTTAATGGCTTTTGTGATCGTGGATGTACTTCAAAAGAACTTTTCCTCTATGTGATAAAATGATTTCAAATATCCTATGCACATATTGAGGGGGAGAATTTACCAAGAAAATCAAATGGCGTTTTTTATTAAAATTGTGATCAAAGAAAATATTTCAAAGCCCTCTTGCCTCCATGTGCTAAACAATTTCTAAATCAGATGCATATGTTGAGGGGGAGGTTTTCTAAATGATCAAAACTATTAAGGTACAAAATGCTTTGATCTCGTATCACAAGTACCTTGATTGTTTTTCCAAATGATTTTTCAATTGGTTTTGAGAAGGAATGAACTGTACCAAAAGACCGACCATTTTACTTTATGCATAGAGTTATAAGGATGGTGAGGTTAGGTATTAGTTCCCACGATCCGAGAGCGGAGGGATCCACCCAGGGACAATCCACTAGATAGTGTAGAGTCCTTAGGTATATCGAAAAAAGGAAAAAAGTGAGATACAGGAAGAGTGCGGACTGAGACAGAGCTAGTACTAGAATAAACCCAATAAGGTTCTAGTTATGAAGTCTCGGTAAGCACTGAAGGGGTTGAAGAATGAAAAAGAATTGAATGTAAAAAGGGTGAAAAGAAATAGCCCTCCAATAATTCAACCTTAGGGCAGAAACCGGGTTCAATACACATGCTACTCGTGGTTACTAAGGTAACACTGGTATTGAAGACAAGACGTCATGGACCCAGTGACACACTGAACCTAACTTCCCAAACTACTCAAGTTCCTCTTAAAAGGGCTTGTTTCATTTTCGTGGGGAACCGACATAATCTATCGACTTTCTCTTAGAGATTGTTGATATTGAAGAAGGAGACCCTCTCCCTAGTCTCCGACATAGGAACCAAATGTGCACAATTGAGTCTAGAGCCAAGAGATTATCCATAATATCTCATTAGGACACAAAGTTAATGAAGGCTTGCTGTTTCACACAATGTGGAAAGTAAGTATCTATTAAGAGTCCTACGCATTATCCTTGTGGTATTGCCAGAACATCCGAGTGATATGAAAATATTCACGATGAAGATGGAAATCCTTCTAGAGCCAACATCAAACAAGCTCTTGGTTGGTGACATGTGAGATCTTGAAAAAGATCAAGCTTGTGACAACTGGATAGAAACGATGGGGCGATTCACTCGTGAATCAACCTTGGTCCAGGAAAAGGATTGACGGATACCTTTGAAAAACCGGTCGTTGTGCTCAAAAACTCTTTTTCTAGCACTTCGACTGTGTATTATGTTTTCAAAATAAAAAGGGTATGTATGATTGAAAATTGATTTCTTCTTCTAAACCTTCGTCGTATTGTAAAACTCTTTATCTTAAGCAATACGCGATTGTTGTCAAATCATTTTCTATCAATCAGTGAATCTTAATTCTTTGGTTCACTCACTCCGTGTTGTCTTCTTTTAGGCGTTCGGTTTGAGAACAACTAGAAGCATTGCGAAACCTGTCAAGGAGATTCTTCGAATTATACCGATCACGAGCGTACTTGTATCGATCAGCGAGGGAACCGTGGGCCGTTACCTCAATTCAACGAAAGTGATCAAAGACACTTTCGTGTGTTTTATTGCCAACTATTGTTTGCAGGTACATATGGACGGTTGTAGCTGATCAGAATTGAGGAGTCAATCCAAAGCCGCATGCTCACAGCATCCACACTTAATTGAAGAAATCATGACTTGTGCTTATCTACATAACACGGCTCGATATTTCTATACTATGCTTACGCTACACGCTGCAAATATCATGAACGATAAAAGCTTCCGCTAATCGATGAAAAGATGTCATGATCTGAAAGTGTGAGCATGTCGGTCCAAAAGTCACAACATCACATGAAGGCAACACAACTATGGATGATCCAAAGAGATTTGCTGTGGCTGAGGATCTCAAGGAAAGCTCGAAGATCATCAAAGATGTGGATCAGTTAAAGGCCTCCACTAAAAGTACAAATCAATGAGGACTTTAAAGAATCGCTACTAATGCACATATATTGCAGAACTTGAAGAATTGAAGTCTACGAGCTCGAGAACTAAAGACAAAGAAAGAATGCTAGGATGCAAAATGTATTTCATAGGGTGACCTCCCTTAGGGGGTGATTGTTAGGAATTGGAAATTCCATGTTAAAGTGTTGGTCACCCCAATTATGGTCTAGCATATGTTAGCTCGTAGACTTGTAGTTATTTACGTTGTTTAGTAGTTAATTAGTTAGTTATTAGCCTAGTTTAGCGTAGTGTAACATCGTGGAGGAAGGACGGGTCTTTACCCACTGTATGCCTGATCCACATTCCGATAGGAGGACGTATTCATTGTAACTATAAATACCCCTTCCATCCATGGAAGGGGTGGTGCTTCTCAATCTAACATTTCATTATTTGTAAAGCAAGTATCTACCAAGAACAACCCTCTCTTATACTTTCTCTCTCTAAATGGCTAACATGTATTTTCACCATCCAAGACCACCCGAATCATCAACACAATAAATATTACGATCCTACAGACGATCCTGCAGAGGAGGATGTCCCGGCCATAGGATCTACAGGGATAGCCGATAGATTGAAGATTAGAAAAGGAACAGCTAGCAAGGCAGTCAAGTCCACCAACAAGAGGAAAAATCCCCTACCCACCTCCGGATCAAGGGCCGTGAGGCAGAAGAGTGCTGAAGGCAAGAAGTTTGTTAAGTCTGCCTTCAAGCTGCCAGATGAGACTGTAAAGATGCATGGTAAGTAATGTCCCTTTTTTTTAATTACATGAATCTATAATCATGGTAAGTAGTTAAACTTGTGTGCATTGATTGCAGGCCTTCCAGATACGAAAGAGCTTCCCAATGCTCTGTCCCGCCACCATATCGTGGATCATGTTACCCCCTCCAAATGGAAAGGACTATTGGACAACATGTCCATCGAAGGGGTCTGTGATCTACATGACAAGAGTGTTGCTAGGCAAGCAGTGTTGGACAACCATATAAATGGTCAAACTAGGGAATTACTCAGAGCAGTTACCAAGGCGAGACAAGAGATGGATGTCATGCTTGAAAGAGAGAAGCACAGGGACCAAGGGTATGCTAAGCTGGAGGCTAAGTGTGACAAGATTGAGAGGGATGTTGAGAAGAATCCGCTCGTCCAAGATCTGCGTGAAAAGATAGTCCAACTGACAGCTGAATATGGAAAGCTCAAATTGGAAGAGGCTAAGGTTATTAGCCTAACAGGTCAAAATGTTGTGCTTGAAGCAAAGTGTGTTGGTTTAGAGAGTGAGAGATCTAGGCTTGGAGAGGTAGAAGTTAAGTTAAGGGAGGAAGTTGATGGCTTGCAGATGCGGTACAAGATGCTGCAAAAAGACCATGCGGAGGTCGTGTCTAAAGTGTGCCATACATAGCCATGGAACTCTATCACAGTGATGAGTTGGGAGCACAAATGTGGAAGGTCATCAAATCAGCTATCTTCCATGGACGGTGCTTGGCTTTGGAGGAGGCTGCCAAAACAGGTAAGCCCGTAGACCTCTCCAAGATTGAATGCTACCGTCCCACATCTAAAGCTGAATACGATGAGGCAGGAAATGAGTTTGAAACTGCAGAGTACTCCTTCCTAGCTGAAGCTACCAAAGATCCTATGGCACCTCTAGAAGACCTCCTCTCCAAGAAGCCCTGAAAGCTTAAGCCTACGACTCCTACCAAGAAAACAGTTTCCGTCAAGCCTGTCTCAGCTCAACCATCTCTGACTCCATCTCCCCAGAAGCAGGATTGAAGGCTGCCATGTTGGCAATTATTTGGTTTCAAGGGTGGCATGTACCCTTTAAGACAATTTATGTTATTTGAAAATGTTTGTCTGGTTCTCTAAATAATTTAAATATTTGTGATGTAAGGCCTTGGGCCAAAGACAACTTAATTGGGGCTTAGGCTCCTTATGCAGGTACAAGGGAACTAGCCCTTATTTTGAATGATATAGTGTGGGGGAGTACCTCTGTACACTTAGCTATCATTTGTTTTGTGTCTTGTGAACTTCTCTTACGCCATTTTTCCGATGCTTAACTTTTACAACCTAAGGTTAAACAACCTCATTGTGTGTAAATTACAACACCAAGCATATAATGACCAAATTTGATCATTGACAGAGAGTCACGACCCACTCTATCTCTAATCCTTTAAGTAGCATGACTTTGTTTATATTTTCACAAGTGTCAAAAACTACTAGGAGAGTTAATGTGAATGTTTTTATAGGCTTAAGTGATGAGGCGTTCATTACACCATATGCCCTTTTATTCGACATTGAAACTCATAAACGACTTGGCTGAACAAATATTTGTGTTTAAGAAATGAAGCAAGAGATTTGTGGGAAATGTCTTATTTATCATTGAATTGGTAGAGAGGATTACATCATTCTTGAAATGAAAACTAAGACAACTACCAATAATGTTTGCTTTCCCTTGAGAAGCTTCTAATTACAAGAATGAAAAAGTAAAAGTACTTTTTAAACATAGAATTTTCGAAGGTTCGTACCATCCCATGTCCTGTCGATGGGTTCTCCAAGAAGAGTGGCCAATTTGTAGGCTCCGTTGCCGTAGGTCCTTCCCAAGTAGGTCCCAGTTATCCCTGGTATTCTGCTTTGCTCGCACTGTTGAGGCATAGCACAATTCCCCAGGCTTGAAGGTGGAAGGCCTGACCCTTTTGCTATAGTAGCCTTCAATCTTATGCTTGTGTATGGCTTCTCGGATGGCGGCTATATCTCTTCTTTCCTCTAGTAGATCAAGGTTCTCCCTGATCTTTTCATCATTCTGGGAGGCATCATACGTTGCCACACGCTGCGTGTGTACACTTAGTTCCGAAGGGATGACCGCTTCTGTTCCGTATGTTAGGCTGAAGGGGGTTTCACCATTGCTTGACTTAGGGTGTGTACGATGAGCCCATAGTACTTGAGGGAGTTCGTCCACCCATCCATGGTGAGTTCGTCCCAGCCTTTTCTCAATCCCTTTGACGATGTCTCTATTTCTAACCTCCACCATTCCGTTACCTTGTGGATGATAAACGAATGTCCATGACTGTTTTATGTTAAGCCCTTGACATAAGTCGTAGAAGACTCCTTCAGCAAACTGCTTTCCATTGTCGGATATGATGATGTGTGGAACTCCGAATCTGCATACAATGTGCTCCCACACAAACTTCTCGATCTGTCTCCCCGTAACGGAGGCTAAAGGTTTAGCCTCTACCCACTTAGTGAAGTAATCAATCGCCACCAGCAAGAATTTGACTCCTCCAGGAGCCACAGGCATAGGTCTTATTATGTCAATTCCCCACTGAGAGAAGGGCCATGCGGATGTCACACTTGTCATGTCCTGCTTCGGCATCTTGGGAATGTTTGAGTGTATTTGACAAGCTTCACATTTGAGAATGATTTACTGCGCATCCACTTGCATCGAAGGCCGAATAGCCCAACTTCATTATTTTCGAGACAACTGAGCGAGGTCCTGCATGGAGGCCGCAGGATCCTTCGTGGACTTCAGCGATAATACTTGTAGCCTGCTTGGGTCCCATACATCTTAGCCAAGGTGATAGCAATGACCTTTTATATAGGGTTTCCCCCATTAGCCGGTACTGTGGGGACTTAACCCGAATTTTCCTTGCTAGCTTGGGATCTTCAGGGAGAAGACCACTTATCAGATATTCCCTGATGGGAGTCATCCATGTCTCTCCTTCTTCGTAAACCACGTCCGTAATTTCTTTGAGAATAATGGACCTTTCAGGTAGGACTTCGACAAGTACTTCTTTGGTGAGATGTGCGAAGGCCATAGAGGCTAGCTTGCTCAGTGCATCTGCCTTCTTGTTCTAATTCCTACGAACATGTTGGATGGTGTAGGAATCGAAGCTCTCCAGCATCTCCTTTGTTTTGTCTAAGTACTATTTGATGACGGGCTGCCTTGCTTCAAAGGAGCCTGTCACTTGGTTTGCTACCAATTGGGAGTCTACGAAAACGGCAAGAGCTTTGACCTCCATATCTTTTGCTAATCGGAGGCTGTGATAGGGCTTTCAGTACTCCGCTTCATTGTTTGTGGCTTCGAACTCAAAACGAAGAGCATATGTATGCTCCTTCCCATCTGGACTGACTAGCATTAGACCTGCTCCAGAACCATCAGAGCTGGATGCTCCGTCTGTATAAAGTTTCGAGTCATTATGTACTTGAGTGAGTTTAGCTTTGGGCTTTTCCTTTTCTGTGTCTGGCTCGGAGGGCGTCTCTGCCAAGAAGTCTGCGAGAATTTGCCCTTTAATAGAGATTCGACCCTTGAACTCTATTTCATGCTCTCCCAGTTCAATAGCCCATTTAGCCACCCTTCCAGACTTTTCAGGCTTCAACAAGATATGTCTGAGTGGCTTGTCGGTTAAGACTGTGATTGGATGGGCCTGGAAATATCGCCGGAGCCTCCTTGCTGCGTAGATTAGAGCTAGTATTAACTTCTCTAATGTTGGATAGTTGATCTCCGCCCCCTGCAAGACCCTACTGACAAAGTAACATGGGATCTGTCGCTTGTCTCGTTCTGCCATAAGGACTGCGCTAATACTCTCCATTGAGGATGCTAAGTACATGAACAACACCTCACCTTTGATTGGGGCTGTAAGTGTTGGAAGGATTTCGATGAACTCCTTCATCTTATGAAAAGCAGCTTCCGCGTCCTGACTCCACTAAAAAGTCTTCTTATCAACGCATCCTTTGAGTGTTTTGAAGAATGGTAGGGACCTGTCAGCTCCCTTCGACAAAAATTGACTTAGAGCAGCCAGCTTCCCATTCAAACTCTACACATCTTTTAGACACTTAGGGGCTTGGAGATCAGTAATTGCCTTGACCTTGGAGGGATTAGCTTTTATCCCCTGCTTAGTAATTAAATGCCCTAGAAATTGCTCCTCTTCGTCACCGAAAGAGCATTTCTTAGGGTTCAGCTTCATGTTAATCGCCCGAAGCTGGTCAAAGGTTTCTTGCACATCGAGGAGTAGATCCTCCTCCGTCTTGATTTTAATAACCATGTCGTCAACGTATGCTTCGAGATTTCTACCTATCTGCTTGTTGAAGGCTTTATCTACGAGACGTTGGTATGTTGCCCCTGCGTTCTTCAATCCGAAGGGCATCTTTCTGTAACAGTGGACACCTTTTCTTGTGTAGAAGGCTGTCTTTTCTTCGTCCTCCTTAGCCATCTGGATCTGATGATACCCTTTATAGGCATCTAAGAAGCATTTTAGCCGGAAGCCTGCCAAGGATTCTACTTTCCGATCAATTTTTGGTAGGGGTAGCAATCCTTCGGGCATGCTTTGTTGATGTCATGAAGTCAACACACGCGCCACCCTCCGCCGCTTTTTAACCATTACTTGGGTTGGCTACCCGGGTTTGGTATTTAACTTCCCTTAGGATGCTGCTTGTGTCGGTTTATCAAGTTCTTTGTAGGTGAAGCATTTCTTCGGGGCTAGGCTCCTCCTTTTCTGTTTTATCAGCTCAATGTGTTTGTACTCATTGAGTTTATGCTCGATTCAAAGGACTGTCCATCTATCGGCAATGTTCTTGGGACCCTGTCATGTCGAGAATATACCCAAGCGAAAATATCAAGGTTAGTCCAAAAGCAGTTCTGTGAGCTTAAGCCTTGAAATTTGCGGGAGTTGTTTTCCTATTACCACCATTTGTTCGGTAGCTAGGGTTAACTACAACTCGCTCTCGCATCTGTGACTTAGAATTGCTATTGGAGGCTCCTCCAATTCTTCTTTGATCCTTTTGACACCATATACACCCTTATCTACCCCATAATTAGAATGAGCAGGTTCCTACTCAAGGGGTTGGAACTTAATAGCAGCATGTATGGTGGAAACAACAATGCCCATCTTTTGCATAGCTGTTCTCCTTATTAACAAATTATAAGGAGAATCTGACCTGACTATGACGAAGGTGAGTGTCTCCGTGAGGGATAAGGGGCCTTCGCCTATGGTGATTTCCAACGGTACTTCTCCCAGGGGCCATGAGTGTTCGCCGGAGAACCCTACCAGAGGTGTTTTCGAGTCCACCCTTCGTGAACGTATGGATGACTTGAGCTTTAGGAAACAATGCCCATAAATGATCTCGCAGGAGCTTCCACAATCCATATATGCTCGATTTACCTCTCTGTTTGAGACTCGTACCTTGATGACCACGGGATCAGTCAAAGGTGTCTGCCCCTGGAAGGAAGGGAAGGTTATTTCTCCTACGCTTCCCAGCTCCCCATCTGCTTCCTTCCGTTTCAAGGTTGGATCCTGCCTGTGCACCATTAGTATTGGATCCTCTGCAGGGGTAGCCTCCTTTTTGTTCCCCTTCCATTCACCCATTTGGGTATCAGATAACTTGTCTTTTCCCTCTTGATGCCTTTAACCAGGTGTGCCAAATGTCCGGATCGTACCGCGTCTTTGATGTGCTTCTTCAGCTCTCTGCAGCTGTCTGTGTCGTGCCCATGGTCTTCATGAAAGTGACAATACTTCGACATGTCGCTGGCCTTGCTTCGCACTGACATACAAGGTGGTGGATCAAAGGACTTTGCGGCTTTCTCGGTAGCCAGAATCTCCCTGGGAGATTTAACCAAGTTCGCCAAGAGTCCGTGATTAGAGCCTTTGTTGTACGGAGTGAAGCGGTCTCTGTTCTTCTTCTTATTCTTGGATCCTTCCTAGGAGGACCCTCTGGAGAACTTGTCAGAAGCTTCCTTTTGCTCTATTGGAGCCCCGTTCGCTGCTACTTCCTTGGACTCAATCTAAGTGTAAGTCTTCTCCATCAGTGCCTTATAAGTGGTAGGAACATCGGTGGATAGGAATTCCACCAAGCTTCGACTGCGGAGGCCATGTACAAAACCAGAGATCCTCTAATCTTCGTGCAAACCCAAAATTTGAAAACTCTCATCGATGTACCTTGTAACGAAGGCTCTGGTGCTTTCGTTGTCCCTTTGCTTGATGGTATGCACGGCTAGATGGGTCTTGGTGTACTTATTTTGTTGGCTAAAGTGTGATCGGAACTTAGCCTTAAGGTCGTCCAGACCTACAACGCTCCCCAACTTTTGTCCATTCCACCATATTCTTGCGGAGTCTCGGAGAGTGTAAGTGAACATGTGGTAGGCTACGGGCATGACCCATTTCTACATCTTGATAGCGCCATCGAACAAGTGTAGGAAGTTATCAGGATCACCTTTCCCGTCATAGGTGCCTATGTGAGTGGGCATCTTTACACCGTCGGGTAGAGGGTAGTCTTCGATCCACTTCATAAAAGGCGTGCAAGCTCCAGAGGCTTCGGTATAGTAAGGATTATATGGAGGTGGATAAATAGGTGTAGGGTTATACGGGTTAGGAAATGGTTGCGTGTATGTCGGGAAAACTGTGGAAGGTTGATATGAAGGGTTTCCACCCATCGCCTGTGTAGGAACGTGTCCATAGGGCATTTTCTGGTAACTCTGATTGGGTAGAGAACCATTTGGAGGGTAGGTGTTATAGGTTTGGCGGTAAATAAGGGTTCATTCCCGGAGGGGGTAATCGATTCATACCGAGTACGGAGGAGGATCTCCGACACTCGAGACATATGATAGGGGTATCGGAGCCCCCATCCCTTCTCTTCCTAAGTGAGCAGCTAGGAGAGGGGGTAGATTTACCCCTCCGTTCCCCACTGGATTGCTTCCTCCATTGGAGTTCTCGCTCCTCCTTTCACCTTGTACTCTTTCCCTTCTTCCCGGATCTCCTCCAGGACCTTCTTCAAAACCCACATTCCTTCCATTAGGCCTTCTTATGGAAGGAGAACCATTTTGTAGGTGGCCCAATTGGTGGTCGAGGCCTTTCATCTACCTCAATCTCTTCATCATACTCCTCACTGGAATATTCCAGTTCTCTTCGCATTTCAGTGTTGCGAACTTGCCTCTTATGAGCCCTTAGTAAGGACTCTAAGGCTTCGAAGTTTGCCTCAACGAAGGCAGGGCTAATTTCTGGAATAGGATTAGCGGATGTTGAGGCGTGATGTACGGGAGTGGTTTCCAAACGATATCGTGTAGTGAAGGTTGAGGCTGTTATGGGGGCGAGATTATCGGTGTTAGTTGTGTTGAGGGGGATAGGGTAGAGAAACCTGGTGGAGGTGTATCTTCCCTTCCTGGTTCCATGCCAGAAAAGTAGTGTAATCGGTTAAGGTTTTCAGACTTGGTGATTACGGGACTAATAGTAGTGGTCCCACGGATGGCGCCATTGATTGTACAATAGATTGCACTACCAGGCTTCGATGATGATCAAAGGTATGAGGGATGTATATTCCAGCCAAGACTTGTCTTTCACCTGAGAATAAGAAATATGAAGACACTATGTTAAGTGATTAAGCAGGGGTAGGACCCTGCAAACCACCTCCGGTGTAAGAGTAAGTATGAGTTATGGTTGTATCAGTGTGTGTAAGTAAAGAGATGAGTGTGAAATGAGCATACAATAATCCAATTCCCATCCAACCTATTTATAGTGGAAGAAATAGGGTTAGGGGCACTTCTGCGCGAATGTCGGAGATCATGGGGGCATCCCATGATTGTGGGTAACCGCTAGGGGTTAGTGACCCACGTTCTCAATCTTGGCGGGGAAGCCAGGAAAGAGAGGGAGATCATGGGTTTGACCAAGTCAGAAGGTTCTCCTATCCATTACTCCTTCGTCAACCATACCCTGAAGGGCTTAGGGCTTTGAATGGCGAATTCCCCTGAGGTAACCTTCGTGATAACGAATGGTTTGACGCCTATGGATATTCTGGAATCCTAACTTGGGCGTTTGAATAGAAGGGCTTCGACACTACTCGAAGGAGTTTCCTTCGAGCTATCCGGAGGGTACATCATCAGTTGTCTCCACCATACATGCTGCGGTCAAATTCCAAACACCCTTCGGTATTGGAACGGTTTTCTCTAGCTACAACTCGAAGAAGGCTACAAGCGTAGGTAAAAGGGTCAAACAAAGTCATGAAGAGGTTTCGAAGGATATTCTCAGCTGCACTGATGTTGAAGAGCGCATCGTGGTAAACGACCTACATCCTGATCAGACGGTGGTCATTGGAAAGCAGCTTCCTGCCACCTTTAAGGCAGAACTAGAAAAGTTACTAGGGGCTAATACAGATGTCTTCGCATGGACTTACTCTGACATGACAGGGGTCCCCAGAACTCTCACCATAGACGGAAATCCCTTCGGCACCGAACACAAGCTTAATGAGTTCAAGCACATTGAACCTATCAAGCAAAAGCGTCATAGCCTTGCACCTGAAAGAAATGCAGCGGCATGCTCGTAGCAGCAGGCATACTCAGGGAGGTAAAGTATCAAACCTGGGTAGCCAATCTAGTGATGGTTAAAAAGCATGATGGAGGGTGGCGGATGTGTTTAGACTTCACCGATATCAATAAGGCTTGCCCGAAGGACTGCTATCCTCTACCAGAAATTGATTGGAAGGTGGAATCCTTATCAGGGTTTCGACTGAAATGTTTTCTGGATGCCTACAAAGGTTACCATCAGATACAGATGTCAGAAGAGGACGAAGAAAAAACAGCCTTTTTTACAGGACAAGGCTTGTATTGCTACAAGAAGATGCCCTTCGGCCTGAAGAATGCAGGTGCTACCTACCAAAGGCTAGTGGACAAAGCCTCCAGCAAGCAGATAGGTAGGAACCTCGAAGCATACGTAGACGATATGGTCATCAAGAGCAGAACGGATGAGGATATGCTCTCCGACATAAAGGAAACCTTTGATCAGCTTCGCGCCATCAACATGAAGTTAAATCCCAAGAAGTGCTCCTTCTGCGTTGAGGAAGGACAATTCCTGGGACACCTGATCACAAAGCAGGGTATTAAAGCTAACCCTCGAAGGTTAAGGCCATCACAGACTTGCAGGCTCCTAGGTCTCTCAAGGATGTGCAAAGTTTGAACAGAAATCTAGCAGCCCTCGGCAGATTCCTATTGAAGGGTGCAGACAGATCCTTGCCATTCTTCAAGACACTTAAAGGATGCACGGATAAAAAGACGTTTGATGGAGCTGGATCGAAGCTTCCTTTCAAAAGCTCAAGGAGTTCAGGGATATTTTACCTACACTTACCGCCCCAATCAAAGGCGAAGTGTTGTTTATGTACATCGCAGCCTCATTCGAAAGCATCAGTGCTGTTTTATTGGCGGAAAGGGAAAAGAAGCAAATCCCTATCTACTTTGTTAGCATGGTTCTATAGGGAGCTGAGCTAAATTACCCGGAGTTGAAGAAGTTAATCTTGGCTTTGGTCCATGCTGCGAGGTGCCTTCGAAGGTACTTCCAGGCTCACCCCATAACTGTGCTCACTGACAAGCCTATTAAGCAGATACTTTCGAAGCCAGATAAATCTGGAAGGATAGCTAGGTGGGCTATCGAGCTAGGAGAGCATGAAATTGAGTACAAGGGTAGAAACTCGGTCAAAGTGAAAATACTGGCAGACTTCTTAGCAGAAACACCCTCCGAACCAAAGC
Organism: Chrysanthemum makinoi; assembly: GCA_910596185.1. Taxonomy (NCBI): domain Eukaryota; kingdom Viridiplantae; phylum Streptophyta; class Magnoliopsida; order Asterales; family Asteraceae; genus Chrysanthemum; species Chrysanthemum makinoi. Next base: position 164,399,051 of record OU343218.1, read on the forward strand.
AGGACAACAAAGTTGCTGAGAAGAAGCCTGATTCTTTGAGGTTTAGGGGTGTGTGTGTATGGATAAAACCACAATATCGATATCAAAAATAACCACAAGTAATGATTTAAAATCCCTTTAGGAAAAAGGATAATGAATCAAAACCCGTGAGTGATAGTGATACGGGAGTCGTTTCCCAACGAGGTGTGAATGGGCAACGTCGTTATTGGTTCGTTATTAAAATGCTCGATATTTTGGATTTATGATTATGTTAAAACTACGGGGAATGGGAAAACAATTAAGGGAAATTACACTACGGGAAATCCTAAATACGCGATTTATACTAAAACGTATTAAAAGAAACGTAAATAAAAAGCAACTACGTCTAATCTAAGTCCTAAAAATAATCTAAAATTACTTTCTAACTAAAAATGATATTAGAAAATTTACTAAGAATTAAAATTATTTTTTAAGATTTTTCTGGAATTTATTTGAATTTAAAACTAATTTAAATGCTAAAAATTACAAATTAAACTAGGAAAAATCTAGAAAAATTATTTTTTTGCTTTTTATAATTTTCTTAATCTAGGAAAATTGAAAAATTATTTTTTGGAACTTTTTCTGATTTATTTGAATTAAATGCTATTTAAAAAGTATTAAAAACTAGTTTAAATCAAGAAAAATAGCAAACAAAGGTGGAAAATTATGAAAAATTCAGGGAAATTCTAAAATATTGTTCTAAATCTATGAAAAATATAAAAACTATGGCTTATGTGTAAGAATTAGAAACTGATGTGTAAACTGAATTCAAATAAGCTATTAAAATAAGCTAAAGAGTGCAATAAGCTACCAAACTTTTACAGAAGCTAAATTATACTGAAAGTACCTAAAGGCAACTAATTACTGCTACTCCTAACCTTTAATAAGCAATCTACCAAGTTTGAGCTAATCAACTACTTAAGCAAATCAGTTTTTTCTAGCTACTTTCAGCTTAAGCTCAAGCTTATTTAATAAGCCGAGTGAAATCCGAAATATGGAACTCAAGTACACCAAGCAAAGAGCTACTAAACCAAATTTGGGGACCTAACTAGCTATATTGAACCTTGTGCAAGTCCTTCAACTGCTCACACTCAATGTATGCTGAGTGTGAACAGGGCAAAACAACTCTAAATAAGAGCTTATTTAGTGCTTATAACTATACCACAAAATTTCACAAAAATGTGTTTTGCAAACTAGACCAACTGAACTTGTTTATCCCACAATTTCAATCAATATGACTCAGAAATGAATTCATGAAAATTCTACAAAGTTTTGCAAAAACCTGTTTGAACAAATTTGACTTTTGATAAAAGTTTTGCAAAGTTGACCAATATGAGATTTAGATCCAATTGTTGAACTGATTATGGTGTTTAGTGATAATGTGGACCTAATGCAACCTAGATCTAAACTACCTAAACCTATCTTCAAGATATGAGCAACTGATTCAAACAGTTATGCAATCAAGATCAGTTTCACTGTGATTTTGACTTTCAGAATTTAAGAGCTCAAACCAATGAACAACTTGACTATATAATGCCTAAATAATACTCAAGCAACTGCAATTAACCACTGAACTAAGCTCTAGTGCAAGCTTATCAACTGTTCCAAACACACCTTACAAGACTGAAGTGCACTTAATTCTTACCTATCCTTAATACCAATCTATGACAAAGAATTAAACTATGATCTATTATCAAAATTAGAACTAACTAAGGCAAATTTAACAACTAAAACTAACAAACACAAACTGAAAGTAATTATGCAGATATGATTTATAAAACTCACTTGTTTCCTTAGCCACTATGGCTTGCCAATATGATCAAATAACCACTAACCTAACTGATCTTAACCCAAATCCAATTCAGAATCAACCCAAATCAGCAAATCAAAACCATGAGACTGCATCCTTTGACTGGTTCTTGATATTTGAGAAAATGAAAAGTGAAACAACTATAAACTTTGAATAAGCTATAATTTAGCTTAACAAAGCTTAATGAAACAAGAGAACTTGTTATAAGCTTATAAAAGCTGGAAAGTATTTTCTAAATTTTTCAACTATTTTTCTGAAATTTTTTTTTTATTTTTATTTTTATTTTTTTTTTTTATATTTTTGATTAATGATGAAATAAACTAAAATAACTTTGAAATAAGGAAATAATGCAATAATCAATGAACATATTTAGATCATAAACAACTAACACAATATTTGAGAATTAAAAACTTAATTTCATTAATCTAAAAACTTTGAGTACAAAAGATGAATTACAAAATCTAAGAAATTTAAAACATAACAACTGAATTAAAAATACAAAGTATGCTACTGAATTAGAAGATAGAGAGATATCCCATGTGAACGAATGAGGGGTCTTTAAATACTTGAGCTCAAGGTCTTGGAAGGATCTAGAGAATGAAATATGTGCTTCTTTGAGTCGTTTTCAGCCTTTAGATCAAGCATACACCTCATCCCATCAGTAGCAACCCTTGGATCAACATTTCCACGTATCCACAGCCAATGAGAGAGCAGGGTTTGGAATGTTATCACACGGATAGTGACTTGGCGCGCATATGTCGGGGTGTCGAGTAAAGTACACATGTACCCTTAATTGTGGTTAATTTGACTAATTGACCAAAGGGTAATTCTAGGGTTCATAGGGTAGCAGGTTTGGGGGTAAAAAGCGCGGGGGTAATTTTTTATATTTGTTTGAGTGTTTTGACCGGGTCTTGGGTTGGGTTGACCGGGGTAAAGGTGGGTAACGGGTTGAGATATAAACCGGGTATAGAAAGTGGATTGGACCGGGTCTTGGTTTTGGGCCGTGAGCTTTGGATATTGGACTTGAGATATTAATGGACTAAGGATGTACTATGGACTCATGCAATATTTCAAGGACTAAATGTGTAAAATCTAAAGTTCCAGGGACCAAACAGTAAATCTGAAAATGTCTTCCAAGGGTTGATCTTGTCATTCTCAAATAATCCAAGGGTTGATTTTGCAACTTTTGAAACTTGAGGGGTCTTTTCTGTCATTTGTTGAAAGTTCAGGGACTGTTTCTGACATTTCTTCAAACTTTGATCAAATCTTCAAAATGCATAAATCGACCTTCCTCCAAACTTTAGCTCTCTTAATCGCTCGTGCTCGGATTTTCGTCTGATTTGGCTTCTTTTTGTGTGTTTTATCATATCCATACCTGCACAAGCAAAAACTCAAGAAACACGCAAATGTTAACAATAAACGGCTCTTTCTTGGTTATCTTGGGTCAGTTTTTGATAATGAAAAGGTATGTGTTTAAGCACATATCAAAATACCCCAGACGAGACCATTGTCGTGTCCCCACACAATGCAATCAACTCACGCTTCTAAAACCAAGGATTCCAATCTTTTTCTACTAAACCTATGAAGAAGTAGCAAAGATTCTTCAAAAGAGATTAAGAAAGCCTTAATTCTAAAAATGCCCCATTTACCTTTTATTTCACATATAGATATTACGATTAAGCACTTTCCGATTATGAGTGACGGTTAGTTGAACTTTCATGTCGATCAATAACTCCAACATTTTTCAAACGACACGTTAGGATCACGGAGTAGAAAACACAACACAACGTGAAGTGACCATACAGATAGAATACATCGTTCCTGATTTTTCACAAGTCCCCAAACTAAGCGTAAAATCGAAATCATTGTTAAAAAATGACTCTAGATGCTAACACTACCCATGGAAGTTACTTGTGTAATTACCTTTTGCTCCCATTTTCCTATTTCCTCTAGATTTTTTTTATTTTTGTGAGACATGAATTTCTTCATAATTCTCGTTTCGATAACTTTTATTCAGATAAAGATATAAAGCTAAGTCGCTAATTAGTTATCCACCTTCCCTCGAAAACCATTGCACACAAGAATGAGGTCCACATCAAGGTCCTAATTTCACACGATTTAGGAGAATATCCTTTTATGGCGGCCGAGACAACTCATCTACGAGTCCGAGACGAAGCTTTATTTAGACATCTCCCGGATCCGAAGTTTGGCTTAACACTATTTCAGCACATTTGCATTTTTGCAATTTAGGCCCTTGGTCTTTTAAACTACTAACTCAACGGGATTACCGCTTTATCGAAGTCTTATTATGACGTTGGATTTTCCTCTGCTTTTATAGAAGTCTATGACAACTTTTATAGCTTTGGATTTTTAATTTTAAAACATTTGGGCTTTATTTCATGTTAATTTTGTGCCAAACTCCAAACCCTACGGCTTTTATAACAATAGAAACAATAGCGACAAACTATCGAGGAATCGGTTTTCTATTACACGTAACACTGACAGACCTCGATGTGTACCCAACTCTCATGGGCAAAGATTCTCTAAAGAAAACAAAGAACTAACTATCGCCAAAAACTTAACATCTCTAATTATTATTTGACAGATATGGGGTGAAACAATTTTGTGGGAACAAAAAGCCATAAGTACCTTCGATGGGCTCTAAAGAGAACCAACTACTCCACGCTTAGCATCTAAACTCATAAGTAACTCTATCATTTCTCGATCTCCGCAAATTTAAAATCCCAAATAATGAGATCCATGGATGCTTAGCCGATAATTAGATTATCTATGGTTAAGGGAACAAGCTAGGGCTCAACACGTCCGGTCAAGTCAGAATTCTATTCCTACTCTCACCAGCGGAAAGTCAACAAGGTGTCAAAACATATATTAACTTAGCAAATGCTTTGTCTAAATGAAATTAAGTCATGCATATTTAAAATCACTCAGGGAAACTTGCAAAATCTTGGCTTTGAGAGCTAGAATTCGCATTTTATAGCTTCTTGTCTAAGAGACTAGCAAACTTTTCAATCAAAAAGACTTAACAAAAGCTTAAAATTTTTTAAATTTTCTCATTTTTAGCATAATTTTTTCATTTTCTAAGGAAAAACGGGGTTCTTGAGAGTACACGATAGAAAATAAGCAAGTGCGGTCAAATCAAATCGAAGATTACCCTACCCCAGACTAGAACGAAACATTGTCCTCAATGCTTAAAAGCAAGGGTATCAACGAAAATCTAAAAGCCGTTTATTAAGTATGCTAAAAGATAAACGTTAGTCGATAAGATTTCGGATATCGGATTTCCATCAGCATCGATCATGAAACTCGAGTAGAGAAAATGCCAAACTTCGAGCACGAGAGTCTTCATAATGGGAAAATCCTACACAACATCACAAACAACCAAACACGAGAAATCGAAGAGGCTAACCCCTTCACGTCACTTATTAGAAAATAGAAAGAAAATAGAGATAAGCATGGGGTGCCTCCCACGAAGCGCTCTCGTTTTTGGTCACCGAAGTCGCTAGCTTGACTCGATCCCCGAAATCAGTTGTCCTTAGGGAAAGTTTGGAGATCCGGGACAACCATAGATGGGATGTCCCCTCCAAAATAATGTTTCACACGATGGCCATTCACCTTGAAATTAGGGTCATCGGTGAAAAACTCCACCGTTCCATAAGGGAAAACACGAGCAACGGTGAATGGTCCGGACCAACGGGTTTTGAGTTTGCCTGAGAATATCTTTAATCGAGAGTTAAAAAGGAGAACTTGATCACCAACGTTGAAAATGCGGTTTTTGATTTTAGAATCATGAATCCTCTTAGTCTTCTCTTTGAAAATCAAAGAATTCTCGTAAGCATGATCCCTAAGCTCATTTAATTCATTCAATTGAACTTTCCGGTGATCACCTGCGGTCTTAAGATCAAAGTTTGCATGTTTCAAGGCCCAGAATGCCTTATGCTCGAGCTCGATGGGCAAGTGACAAGCTTTTCCATACACCAACTTAAATGGGGTGCACCCGATGGGTGTCTTGTATGCGGTCGGAAAGCCCATAATTCATCATCTAACTTATCGGCCCATGAAGCTCGATTTTCTCCTACGGTCCTTTCTAAAATCCTTTTCAAACCACGATTCGAGACCTCAACTTGTCCGCTCGTTTGCGGGTGATACGCGGTAGAAAGACGATGGGTAACTCCATATTTAGCCATAACTTTAGCAAATTGTTCATTACAAAATGGGTACCGCGATCACTGATGATAGCACGAGGTGCTCCGAATCGGGAAAACAAATTCTTCAGAAACTTAACAACCACTCGGGCGTCATTGGTGGGGAGCGCCTTCGCTTCAACCCATTTAGACAAGTAGCCGACGGCCACGAGGATATACTTATTACCCTTAGAAGATGGAAATGGCCCCATAAAATCGATGCCACACACGTCAAAAATCTCGCAAACTTGAATAGCATTTTGAGGCATTTCATCCTTTTGCGAAATTTTCCCTTGACGTTGGCAAGAATCACAAGACTTAACTAAATCATGAGCATCTCGATATATGGTTGGCCAATAAAACCCGGAATCAAAAACCTTCTTAGCGGTGTAGCTTGCACCATGATGGCCACCAGTGGGTCCGTTATGGCAAGCATGAAGAATATCAAGAGCCTCTTGGCCATGAACACACCGCCAGATTACTTGATCCGCACAAATCTTAAACAAGTAGGGATCGTCCCAGAAATAATCCTTAACATCTTTGAAAAACTTTTTCTTCTGTTGGGACGACATCCCTTTCACGAGGAAATTGCCCGCATGGTAATTTGCAAAGTCGGCAAACCATGGGGTGTTTGGGTCTTTCTTGGCAATCATCCCAAGTGTCTCAAGAGGAAATGTTTCCGTGATCTCCTTTTTCTCGAGCACACTTTGATGGGGATTCTCAAGTCTAGAAAGGTGATCGGCAGCAAGGTTCTCCGCTCCTTTTTTGTCAATAATAGTAACATTAAACTCTTGAAGAAGAAGAACCCACCGAAGTAATCATGGCTTAGCATCTTGCTTTGCCAAAAGATACTTTAGGGCAGAATGGTCGGTATACACTATGGTCTTTGATAAGACAAGGTAGTGTCTAAATTTCTCGAAAGCATAAACAACGGCCAATAATTCCTTTTCTGTAGTCGTGTAATTGTGTTGGGCCTCAGACAATGTCTTACTCGCATAGTGTATGGGTTGAAAATGTTTCGATTTTCGTTGCCCCAAGACTGCCCCAATTGCGTAATCACTAGCATCACACATGAGCTCAAAGGGCAAATCCGGTCGGGGCAACTAAGATCGGTGCTTCAGTTAATTTCTTTTGAGAAAATTAAATGCTTCAACGCATTCATTGGTGAAGATAAACGGAGCATCCTTCTCGAGGAGATGGGTCAAAGGGCGGGCTATCTTAGAGAAATCTTGGATGAAACGGCGATAGAAACCGGCATGACCCAAAAACTCCGAATACCTTTGACGGTAGTGGGATGAGGGAGTTTAGCTATAACGTCGACTTTAGCTCGGTCGACCTCAATCTCAGATTTTGAAATCTTATGGCCGAGGACAATGCCCTCTCGAACCATGAAGTGGCACTTATCCCAATTCAAGACCAAGTTGGTATCTTCACACCGTTTGAGCATGTGGTCTAGATGAGAGAGGCAAGAAGTGAAAGAATCTCCATAAACCGAGAAATCGTCCATAAAAACTTCCATAGATTTTTCGATCATGTCATGAAAAATAGCCATCATGCACCTTTGGAATGTACCGGGAGCATTACATAAGCCAAATGGCATTCGTCGGTAAGCAAACGTTCCATAAGGGCATGTGAAAGTCGTTTTCTCTTGATCCTGCGGATCAATCGGAATTTGAAAGTAACCGGAAAAACCATCGAGAAAGCAATAGAACTCATTCCACGCTAAACGTTCGAGCATCTGATCCATAAAAGGTAGTGGGAAATGATCCTTCCTTGTAGCATCATTCAACTTTCGGTAGTCAATACACACCCTCCATCCGGTGACGAGACGTGTGGAAATCAATTCATTATCTTCATTGGCAATGACGGTCATGCCACCTTTCTTCGGAACACAATGGATAGGGCTAACCCACGAGCTATCGGAGATTGGGTAAATGATTCCGGCATCAAGGAGTTTAAGAACTTCCTTTTTATAACCTCATGAATTTTCGGATTAACCCTACGTTGTTGTTGAATAACGGGTTTGCAATCGTCTTCCATTAAGATTTTGTGAGTACAAAAACGAGGGTTTATGCCTTTTATATCAGAAATTTGCCAAGCGATGGCACTCTTATGTTTACGAAGAATCTCCAAAAGTGCGGTTTTCTCCTCATCTTTCAAGTTTTTAGCAATGATGACGGGAAACTTGTTCGGTTCTTCAAGAAAAGCGTATTCAAGATGAGGAGGTAAATCCTTGAGCTCTGGATCCGGAGGCTTTTCGTTAGTCGTTTGTACGGATTTGATTTCTTCAATCGTAATCTCTTTCGGAGGGAGTGACGGTGATGGATCTTCATTTAGCAATTGTTCAAGATAAAGGATATCTCCTTCCGAATCATAAACACCATCATCAATTCCTGGTGGAATCGATTCGTCAGTAGCAAGAAACTCATCGACCTCTTCCAAAATGAAATCACCTCCCTCGAATGGAGTAAGAGAGGGGGAAGAGTCGGCAATTATAGGCTCAGAAGATGGTTCAATATTTTCAGAAGGAATGGTGGGATTGCCACCCATAAAATCAAGAAGCTTTTGAGCATACTCCTCTGTAGCAATATCGAGAACGTCGATTCGATTAATAGAAGCATCATCATAATTGGAGGAGTATCTCGAAGGATGGTTAATGTTAAATGAAACGGTTTCCTTATGAGATCGTAAAATAATTTCTCCTTCATAAACGTCAATCATCGCACGGCCCATTCGTAAGAAAGGTCTCCCGAGAATAAGAGGCACTCGGGAATCAGCGTCAAAGTCAACAACAACGAAGTCAGCGGGAAAATGTAGTGGTCCTACTTTCACATAGACATCCTCGGCGATTCCTTTTGGAATAGAGGTTGATCGGTCCGCGAGTTCAAGAGTCATCTTAGTAGGAGTGAGATCCAGGAGAGAAAGCTTGTTATAAATCGAAAGAGGCATTAAGTTAATACTCGCACCAAGATCGGCCAAGGCGGAGCATTTCACAATTCCCGGAAACTCACAAGGGATAAGAAATTTGCCGGGGTCTCCCAACTTTTCGGGAAGTTTCTTGAGGAGCACCGCCGAGCAATTCTCATTCAACGGTGTTTTTGCAATTTCGGCCAACTTTTCCTTATTACTCACTAAATTTTTGATCATGGCAGCAAATTTCGGCATGAGGAGTAAAGCGTCGGTGAAACTGATGTTAAAATTCAAGGATTGAACGATCTCAACAAATTTCTCCATTTGGTTTTCGGTTTTATCACGAATCCTTTGATCTTGAAGTCTAGACGGATAAGGAAGTGAGGGTTTAAAAGTAGTCTTCGGAACATCGGGTTCCGGAATCGGAGTCTGAACGACCGGAGGTGGGACGGGTGCAGGTTGCACATTTTCTTCAATAACCACGGGTTCTCGTTCCTCCTCCCTCACCAGTGGAGTAGGAAACGATGGTTCATTATAAGCCTTACCACTCCGTGTGGTTATAGCTTTTAACTCACCCTTCGGGTTGGGAATGGTATCACTGGGATGAGATCCCGAACTTGAGGGTTGACTTATCTTACACAAAACAGCATTCAACATGTTTTCAAGTTTATTTTGCGAAGCATCCAATTTGTTGTTCTGAAGTCGCATCTCATTCCTAAACTCATTGCTTTGTCTAGTCAACGAAGATTGAAACTCATTTCTCAAACTTGAAATCTGAGTTTGCATGGTTTGGATGGTAGCATTATTGTGTTGAACGTAATTCGTGAATTCATTTGAAGGCAAAGGTGGAGCTTGATAGCTTGAATTTGGATATCCTTGATTGTAATTGACTCCTTGATTCGGGTATTGATTTAGTCCACGAACTTGATTCTGATTAAAACGAGTCTGATTGTTCGATTGAGAAAATCCCGGAGGTACCATTTGATTACTAACACGAGGATTTGGTTCAACTTGAGAACGGTATTGGTTACCTCCGGTTACGGCATTAGCTTCGAAAGGATTTCCATCGGTGGTGGTACAATTGTAGTAAGCATGCGGGCCACCACAAGTAGTACAAGTCGTTTCCACCGCTTTAACTTGAGCGGGTGGAGAAGAATTAACCTTAGCGGTCTTAATCTTAACCAAAGCCTGAATCATATCCGTAAGCTTATCAATCTTAGCATCGGTGCTAGAGCGTCTTTTAAGTAAGACGAGGACGATGGTGTAACACTCACTCGGGCAGCAACCGATTTGCTACGTGAGGTACGAACTTTAGATTTGTTCTCAATAATCAACAAGGCATCTCTCGTTGATCGGGTCAACAAATTACCACCCGCGGCGGCATTGAGAGAGTCTTGATCGGTCTCATTCAAACCGTTATAAAACGTATCAAGTTGGTGTAATTTCGTAAAACCATGATGGGGACATTGCCTAAGCAAATCTTTGAATCGGTCCCATGCCTCACTAAATGATTCATCAAATCTTTGTGTGAATTTCGTTATTTCGTTTTTTAAACTTGTTGTTTTAGACGGTGGGAAGAATTCGTTCACGAATTTTGACACTAAATTCTCCCATGTGGTTATCGATCAGTGAAAACGGGAAGAGTAGAAGCTTGATAGCCTCTTCCGGAACGTTACGGTACTGGATCGTAGACGTGAGCTTGTTGAATCGTCGGATATGAGAGTGAGGATCGTCTCTCTCAAATCCGTAAAATTGGCTTGACGAAACCAAATTTATCAATCCGTGTTTAAGCTCAAAGTTATCGGCAACGATTGCGGGACGGCGATGGCTTCTCCATAACCATCGGTGGGTGCTTGGAGTTGTTCTAGCATAGATCGGTTGTCCTCCGCCATTTCGACAATGGGTCGGATTAGTTCGAATCCCGGGTTCGACTAATGGAGCACGTCTATTTCGCCTTCTCGGAATTGTAGCGGCTTCACGTATCGGTCTGTAGTTATTAGAACGAGTGCGCATGCACTTTCAAAACCAAGGCAATTAAAACGAACGGTATTCGAAAACACAGTGAACTTAACCAATAATCCCAAGTGAATAAATCACCTCTATAAGACAAACGCACAAGCGAAGCGGAAAAGCTTTTAGGTCAGCGAAGCTTATAAAAACCCGCTTCTTTTCAGCCGCAATTTAATGTCAGACCGTCCTTATACCCACCACACAGTTTGTTTATCCAATAGAAATAAATCAATTCACAAGCGACACAAAGGCAAGTTTTTAATCTTTAGTTCGGGAACTTACTAATGATAACACCTCCGTTGAGAATGTTATATAATTGATGTATTCTATTTAGCTCAAAAACAAAAGAGAAAATCTTTTTGTATTTTTAATATGATATATATATATACAAAAGAAAAAGGAAAATATTTTTTACTTTTTTATTTTTTATAAAAATAACTTCACAAAGGAAGGATCTCGAGTCACTAATCGTCAAACCTTTAACGATATTGTCGCGACACAACCTCCCGGGCGGTAAAATTTGATTCTTTGAGGTTTAGGGGTGTGTGTGTATGGATAAAACCACAATATCGATATAAAAAATAACCACAAGTAATGATTTAAAATCCCTTTAGGAAAAAGGATAATGAATCAAAACCCGTGAGTGATAGTGATACGGATTAGGAAATCCGAGTCGTTTCCCAACGAGGTGTGAATGGGCAACGTCGTTATTGGTTCGTTATTAAAATGCTCGATGTTTTGGATTTATGATTATGTTAAAACTACGAGGAATGGGAAAACAATTAAGGGAAATTACACTACGGGAAATCCTAAATACGCGATTTATACTAAAACGTATTAAAAGAAACGTAAATAAAAAGCAACTACGTCTAATCTAAGTCCTAAAAATAATCTAAAATTACTTTCTAACTAAAAATGATATTATAAAATTTACTAAGAATTAAAATTATTTTTTAAGATTTTTCTGGAATTTATTTGAATTTAAAACTAATTTAAACTAATTTAAATGCTAAAAATTACAAATTAAACTAGGAAAAATCTAGAAAAATTATTTTTTTGCTTTTTATAATTTTCTTAATCTAGGAAAATTTAAAAATTATTTTTTGGAACTTTTTCTGATTTATTTGAATTAAATGTTATTTAAAAAGTATTAAAAACTAGTTTAAATCAAGAAAAATAGCAAACAAAGGTGGAAAATTATGAAAAATTCAGGGAAATTCTAAAATATTGTTCTAAATCTATGAAAAATATAAAAACTATGGCTTATGTGTAAGAATTAGAAACTGATGTGTAAACTGAATTCAAATAAGCTATTAAAATAAGCTAAAGAGTGCAATAAGCTACCAAACTTTTACAGAAGCTAAATTATACTGAAAGTACCTAAAGGCAACTAATTACTGCTACTCCTAACCTTTAATAAGCAATCTACCAAGTTTGAGCTAATCAACTACTTAAGCAAATCAGCTTTTTCTAGCTACTTTCAGCTTAAGCTCAAGCTTATTTAATAAGCCAGAGTGAAATCCAGAAATATGGAACTCAAGTCCACCAAGCAAAGAGCTACTAAACCAAATTTGGGGACCTAACTAGCTATATTGAACCTTGTGCAAGTCCTTCAAAAAGCCTGCTCACACTCAATGTATGCTGAGTGTGAACAGGGCAAAACAACTCTAAATAAGAGCTTATTTAGTGCTTATAACTATACCACAAAATTTCACAAAAATGTGTTTTGCAAACTAGACCAACTGAACTTGTTTATCCCACAATTTCAATCAATATGACTCAGAAATGAATTCATGAAAATTCTACAAAGTTTTGCAAAAACCTGTTTGAACAAATTTGACTTTTGATAAAAGTTTTGCAAAGTTGACCAATATGAGATTTAGATCCAATTGTTGAACTGATTATGGTGTTTAGTGATAATGTGGACCTAATGCAACCTAGATCTAAACTACCTAAACCTATCTTCAAGATATGAGCAACTGATTCAAACAGTTATGCAATCAAGATCATTTTCACTGTGATTTTGACTTTCAGAATTTAAGAGCTCAAACCAATGAACAACTTGACTATATAATGCCTAAATAATACTCAAGCAACTGCAATTAACCACTGAACTAAGCTCTAGTGCAAGCTTATCAACTGTTCCAAACACACCTTACAAGACTGAAGTGCACTTAATTCTTACCTATCCTTAATACCAATCTATGACAGCAATTAAACTATGATCTATTATCAAAATTAGAACTAACTAAGGCAAATTTAACAACTAAAACTAACAAACACAAACTGAAAGTAATTATGCAGATATGATTTATAAAACTCACTTGTTTCCTTAGCCACTATGGCTTGCCAATATGATCAAATAACCACTAACCTAACTGATCTTAACCCAAATCCAATTCAGAATCAACCCAAATCAGCAAATCAAAACCATGAGACTGCATCCTTTGACTGGTTCTTGATATTTGAGAAAATGAAAAGTGAAACAACTATAAACTTTGAATAAGCTATAATTTAGCTTAACAAAGCTTAATGAAACAGTAGCAGAACTTGTTATAAGTAGGGGTGGCAATTTCTGACCCGACACGAAACCCGACCTGAAACCGACACGAACATTAACAGGTTCGGGTTGCGCTAAATAGATTTCGGGTCAGGTTTGGGTCGACCTATCTAACCCGTTTATTAAACAGGTCAGGTTCGGGTTGAGAATAAAATAAGCGGGTCGACCCGCCAACCCGTTTAAGATTTTTTTCATAAACTCAAAATTATTTATATTCTATTATGCGGGTTAAATGTGTTAAACAGGTCAACCCAACAACCTGTTTAACTCGTGTAATGTGCCAACTTTTGTATATAAAAAGGGTTAAATGGGTCAACCCGAAATCCATTGAACTGATTCAACCGGTTTAACATATTCAACCCGTGTAACATATTCAACCCGTGTATATACGGGTTAAATGGGTTAGGTTCGGGTTATGTCTAAACAGGTTAGGGTTGACATAGCTGAACCGATGATTTAAATGGGTCAGGTTTGGGTTGGGATTTTCTGACCCGCCAACCTGACAACCCGAACCCGCCAACCCGAACCCGACCCGAATTGCCACCCCTAGTTATAAGCTTATAAAAGCTGGAAAGTATTTTCTAAATTTTTCAACTATTTTTCTGAAATTTTTTTTTTATTTTTATTTTTTTTTTTTTTTTATATTTTTGATTAATGATGAAATAAACTAAAATAACTTTGAAATAAGGAAATAATGCAATAATCAATGAACATATTTAGATCATAAACAACTAACACAATATTTGAGAATTAAAAACTTAATTTCATTAATCTAAAAACTTTGAGTACAAAAGATGAATTACAAAAACTAAGAAATTTAAAACATAACAACTGAATTAAAAATACAAAGTATGCTACTGAATTAGAAGATAGAGAGATATCCCTTGTGAACGAATGAGGGGTCTTTAAATACTTGAGCTCAAGGTCTTGGAAGGATCTAGAGAATGAAATCTATGCTTCTTTGAGTCGTTTTCAGCCTTTAGATCAAGCATACACCTCATCCCATCAGTAGCAACCCTTGGATCAACATTTCCACGTATCCACGACCAATGAGAGAGCAGGGTTTGGAATGTTATCACACGGATAGCTGACTTGGCGCGCACATGTCGAGGGTGTCGAGTAAAGTACACATGTACCCTTAATTGTGGTTAATTTGACTAATTGACCAAAGGGTAATTCTAGGGTTCATAGGGTAGCGAGTTTGGGGGTAAAAGCGGGGGTAATTTTTTTATATTTGTTTGAGTGTTTTGACCGGGTCTTGGGTTGGGTTGACCGGGGTAAAGGTGGGTAACGGGTTGAGATATAAGCGGGTATAGAAAGTGGATTGGACCGGGTCTTGGTTTTGGGCCGTGAGCTTTGGATATTGGACTTGAGATATTAATGGACTAAGGATGTACTATGGACTCATGCAATATTTCAAGGACTAAATGTGTAAAATCTGAAGTTCCAGGGACCAAACGATAAATCTGAAAATGTCTTCCAAGGGTTGATCTTGTCATTCTCAAATAATCCAAGGGTTGATTTTGCAACTTTTGAAACTTGAGGGTCTTTTCGTCATTTGTTGAAAGTTCAGGGACTTTTCGACATTTCTTCAAACTTTGATCAAATCTTCACAAATGCATAAATCGACCTTCCAGCTCGCTTTAGCTCTCTTAATCTCTCGTGCTTTCGGATTTTCGTCGATTTGGCTTCTTTTTGTGTGTTTTATCATATCCATACCTGCACAAGCAAAACTCAAGAAACACGCAAATGTTAACAATAAACGGCTCTTTCTTGGTTATCTTGGGTCAGTTTTTGATAATGAAAAGGTATGTGTTTAAGCACATATCAAAGCCTGCGAAGACGGTCAAAGGGTGGAAGATTTACACCGATGGGGCCTCCAGCTCCGATGGATCAGGTGCAGGGTTGATGCTAGTTGATCCTGAAGGAAAGGAGTATACTTATGTACTCCGCTTCGAATTTGATGCTACTAATAATGAAGCAGAGTACGAAGCATTTCTAGCAGGTCTCCGACTGGCTAAAGACATGGAGGTAGAAGACTTGCCTATTTTTGTTGATTTACAACTGGTGGCCAATCAGATCAAGGGCTCCTACGAAGCAAGGCATACTGTGATTAAGCAATACCCGGATAAAGCTAAGGAGATGCTCGAAGGGTTTACCTCCTACGACATAGAGCATGTTCGAAGAAACCAAAACAAAAAGGCAGATGCACTTAGTAAACTGGCATCAATGGCATTTGCTCATCTAACTAAGGAGGTTCTGGTCGAAGTGTTGGAAGAAAGGTCCATCGTCCGTAAGGAGGTGTCTGACGTAATACTGGAGGAAGAGCCAAATTGGATGACTCCGTCGAGAGAGTACTTAATAAGTGGCATACTGCCGGAGGATCAGAAGCTAGCACGAAAGGTTCGCATCAAAGCACCACAATACATGATCATGGGGAAATACCTATACCGAAGGTCCTTCTTGTCTCCATGGCTCCGTTGTGTAGGACCTAGGAAAGCCTCCAACATAATTCAAGAAGTGCACGAAGGGTCTTGCGGGCTACATGCAGGACCTCGCTTCGTTGTTTCTAAGATCATGAGGATAGGGTATTATTGGCCTTCGATGCACAAGGACGCAATAGAAATTATCCAGAAGTGTGAGGCCTGTCAAATCTACTCAAGAGTGCCAAGGCTACCAAAACAAGATATGACCTCCGTGACATCCGCATGGCCTTTCAGCCAACGGGGGATAGATATCGTAGGCCCTCTACCAATTGCTCCAGGAGGGGTAAAGTTCTTGGTCGTAGCCATCGATTACTTCACAAAGTGGGTTGAGGCCAAATCCTTAGCATCAATCACAGGGAGGCATATGGAAAAGTTTGTGTGGGAACACATCATTTGCCGGTTCGGAGTACCCCATATCATCATTTCAGATAATGGGAAGCAGTTTTCCGAAGTAGTGTTTCCCGTGTTTTGCAGAGGCCTGAACATAAAACAGTCCTTCACCTCCGTTTACCATCCTCAAGGTAACGGACAGGTGGAAGTTACTAACATGGACATCATCCAAGGCATAGAACGAAGGCTTGTATACAACCACCATGGTTAGGTGGATGAGCTACCTCAAGTACTCTGGGCCTACAAAATGCACACAAAGTCAAGTCATGGGGAGACACCTTTTAGCTTGACATATGGCACAGAAGCTGTCATCCCTTCGGAAGTAAGTGTCGAAACAGAAAGGGTCATGTACTTCGAAGCAACAGACAATAAAGAAAGACTCCATAGCAATCTGGACATACTCGAAGAAAGAAGGGAAATAGCTTCGATCAGGGAGGCTATTCACAAACAAAAGATTGAAAAGTACTACAACAGCAGGGGTCGACCTTCGACATTCAAGCCAGGAGAATACGTCCTACGACTCAACAACGCAAGTAAAGCTGAGTATCAGGGTAAACTAGGGCCTATATGGGAAGGGCCCTACGTAGTAACGGAAACATATGGCAACGGAGCCTACAAGCTGGAAACCCTTGATGGAGACGTTATTAATAGGACTTGGAATGGCACTACCCTTCGTAAGTTTTACCTATGAAACTTACAATGTCTAAGGACATTTTTTAATTTGCTTTTAATAAATGTATTCGCATTCTTCTCACTTGGGGAAAGAAGCATTAATGGTAGGAGTCTAGTATTCATTTCTTAAAATGATGTAATCCTCCCTACCCACTTAATGATATAACACATTTCCCTCAAATCTCTTGTTTCGTTCAATACAACAAAGATTTGTCCACCAAGTCGTTTTTATAAGTTTCAATGTCGAAGGAATGTACAAAGACTAACAATACGTCTTGCTCATATGCTTAACATCCATCTCAACTTCACATTAACTTTCCTACGTGGTCTTAAGGTATTCCAAGCCTTTTTCTACCCAAAGGATTAAGATGGAGTGGGTCGCAACCCTTTGTCAGCAATTAAATTATACGATTGCTATATTCTTGGTGAAGTAATTACACACAATGAGGCTATGCATCTACCATACGCCTTAGGTTGTAAAAATTTTACGTGCAAATGAAACGTAAAGAGAAGAATCAAAGTTAGCAAAATATAGGCCCTAGTGGCCATCATGTAGATATTTAACACAGGGTACATACCACCCTGAAAGATCAAATTACTACCACATGGTAGCCTTCATCATATCTTGGAATGTGTTAGATCAGCAGAGCCTGGAGATGGGACCTTGGGAGATGGTGTCCTCTTAGAAGGAGAAGCAGGCTGAACCCTCCTTGGCTTCTTTGCCAACAGGTCCTCAATGGAGGCCGTTGGGTCCTTCGTCGCCTCAGCAAGGAATGGGAAATCCGCAGTGGATAAGGCATTTCCTGCATCATCGTATTCCTCCCCTGGGTTGCCCTATAGTATGGAACACTTTCAAGTTTCATCGGTTCACCTGTCTTGGCCACCTCCTCCAAAGTAGTACATTTGCCATGAAAAATGGTTGCATTTACCAACTTCCCAATCATAATGCCCACATCATCATTATGGTATAACTCTATAGCAATGTATGGGATGACTTTGGTAACCAGATCAACCCTGTCCTTCTTGAGCATTTTCAGACGAAGATCCAACCCATCCACCTTCTCCTTAAGCTTGATCTCTTGGTCAATCAGCTTTGCCTTATCTTCTTCAAGGCCTACACACTTGGTAGTCAGAATGGAAATTTGCTCTTTGTAGCCTATGACCTCCGCGCCTTCGAGAGATAGCCTGCTGCACTCAGCTTGGCTTTCGGCTAACTGACCCTTGAGCTTCTCCACATCTGCTCGGAGATCTTGGACCAGGGGATTTTTGTTGAAGTCTTCCATAGCATCTTCACACTTTTCTGCAGGTCTGCGTCGCTTGTCCCTAGCTTTCTCCCTGGCAAGCATGACGTCCATCTCTTCCCTAGCCTTGGTGACTGCACGGAGAAGCTCCCTTATCCTAGTGTTGAGCTGATTGTCCAATATGCATTGTCTTACATAGCTCTTATCATGAAGGACGCAAAGCCTTTCCAAGGACATGTTTTCCATAACCCCTTTCCAGCTAGATGGGGTCACACGCTCAACGAGCAAGTGACAAGCTAGGGGGACAGAAGCTCCTTCGTATCAGGGAGTCCTGCAACATAAATAAACTTGTTAGTATAACACAATATGCAGATGATTTTTTGCAACAGGGAAGAAGACTTACCATGAATATCATCAGTGTTGGGCCCCTCGATGGCTGGAAACACCACAGCCTTACCCTGAGCACTCTTCTGTCTGGTATTTCGAGAAGGAGGAGTGGGCAGGATAAGCTTCCTATTCGATGCAGACTTAGCAGCCTTCGAGCTTGTACCTTTCCTACTTTGGACCCTGTCCCCTATGCCGGATGGTCCTACGATAGTCAGCTGCTCCTTTGAGGCAGGGTCATATAAGTCTGCCACATTCTCAACTAATTGGTCTTCAACATCCACATGCTCCTTTTCTTTCACAGGAGGAGCAGATGACACAGGCTCAATAGGTTGGGCATCAACATCATTATTTTTAATTGAAACTGAAGGAGAACCCATACCATAGCTAAATGCTTGGGGATCCTTTGAAAGAAAGCTGACTTCCTTAGCCCCACCAGCAACAACGAAATTTCAGAATGACATTTCTACAAAAAGGAAGGAAACTGATAAATATCAGAAAGATAAGTTTCTATATCTTATTTTAATTGAAAATTTACATACTTTCTCCACAACAAACAATCTCAGGATGTAACGGAGACCCCTCCCAACTTTCAGCAAGGCCAGCCATAAACAGTATTGGCTCAGGAAAGGTCTGGAAATCAGCTGGATGTCAAGCTAGGCATTTATACAGGGGATTCCTCCTCACAGTATAGGGAAGGGGATCATTAAACCTCTTCTCATCAAACTGAAACTCTGGGTTTAGCTAAGCAGGGTATTTTGGAGGTACAATGGTATCTTGAATGAAAAAGAACTTTCCTTTCCAGTTTCTGATATTTGTAAAAGGCCTATCAATCAAAATGGGCACATCCCGTTCACCCCTTTTGGTTCCTCCAGGGTACAGATTCAAAAACCCTCTAAGCACATTCAATGAAGGTTCATACCCATACGCTTTACACATGACAATGTACGTTGTGAGCTTGGCTAGGCCAAACGGGTTGAACCTAGATATGTGTACTTCATAGTATTGAAGGAGTTCTAAAATCAGGGGATGTGATACGCTTACACAGCGCGTTCGGTGTCAAAGGAACTTCCTTTTCATCGAGCAAGTTTTTCAACACCCTAGGCAGTGAACCTAATCGTTGTAGTGTAGTATTAAGGTAAGCCACGGGAATTGATATCGTTCTATAGGGGAATAGGAATGCTAGTGAGAAGTTACTACGCTAAGGTTGGGGTTGAGGAAGATTATTTTTTATCTTTTTATGTTTTTTAGGAAATGGAAAGGTACGAATCTCGGGGTTTGAATTTGGGGGGTTGGTATTTCTACCGATTACTTCTACTTTCTAATTATCTAATTAACTAATGTGAGGGTAGTCTGTGTCTATTGTTGTGTGCTCGTATGATGATTAAAAATGTATTTACTTAGTCTTTATTACTCCCTAGTTATCTCCTATTGATGGTTGAATTGTCACGTCCTTATTCTTAATCGCGTTGTGTCTCTAAGGTCGTAGGGTATGCGTTTAGCCCTAACTCTTTGAAGCTACCAAAGGTTAATGACTACAAAATCTCTAGGATTTATAAACTTTAACTCTAAGGTATTCTTTGGATGTATAGCCTACAATTACTCTAGGTGATTATAAACTAAGGTTCAACAAAGATTAATCAAGCATTAACAACACAACGAATGACCTATCGCAATACTAGGTCAATCACAATTAAGATAAGAGACAACCAATCAATATTCAATAACTAAGTTTCATATTACCTAAGCAAACACACAAATAAATTAGCCGGACATGGGGAACATGCAAGCATACACACAATCAATTGAAGACATAATTAAATTAATAAAGTAAAACACTTATCTTGATGTAAGATAGGGTATGGAACCCTAAAATACTGTACAAGATAGCCTTGGTTCGGTTTAGGTTTTTACTCCACAAAACTACACACTGAAAACTAAAAAATTCGGTTTCTATATATAAGGTTACAACTGCGACGGCTTCACCCTTTAGTTTGTGACGTCGTCGGGTCGCCGTCATTAGGGTTTCGTCATGGCCATGTTAGCATTGTGACGGCGTCACCTTATGACTGTGACACCGTCTCCTTCAGTCTCTGAAGTCGTCTGGATCAAATCTAGGCCGTCTGAGCTGCGACGCCCTACTCTTTTAACACATGATGCCATCACTTGTAAATAAGCAATTTGGCTACTGAGTCGTCACAAAATTTGTTCCGGCGGCGTCACAAGTATAACCTGACACCGTTCCCCTTCAATTCAGCAGCTTGAGTGTCTCGATTCTTGACTTTGGCCATTTTCTTTGTATATTCGCGCCTTTTCGTCCGAATAAGTGTCATTCCATCAATTTGCCTTCAAGAGACCTAAAAAGTGAAAATGAACGATATTAAGTAATAACGGATACAAAAGTGATCAAATAAGGGCTTAAATGATCCCTCAAAAAGATACATTTTAAAACCTTATCAAATATCCCTACACTTGGTATTTGCTTGTCCTCAAGAAAATGTGCTTTTAGCCAATTAATTTATAAGTTAGAGGTCATGAAGCATTAGTTTAGAACGATTCACAACACATATAAGCCCCGCAAAAGTCATAACAAGCACGAAAATTACATACTAGCACCTCACATGGGGTGTTTGGATACTCACATCTCTCGGGTGTATATGAAATATAACAAGTTGGAAATGGAAGATAAACACTCATTAACCGGTCCTAGTACATAGATTACCATAGGTTTGAGACTAGATCAAACCTACATCGCTTTGGTGTAAGCACCTATGAAATACTATCCAAGAGGTCTTTTAAAGGGTTGTAATGATAGGCTTACGGTAGGGAAACAAAGGGTTTGGTGGGATAGGCTATTTAGTGGTGGCAAGTCAAAAATCTTTATGTTACAAGCATGCGAAGAATGGCGTTGCTAAGCCAAGACTCGACACTCTAAACTCTAGATAACTAAAATAAACAAACATAAATTGAAAGATAGATGTAGGATGGTAGCCCGTATGTTTTTTCATATATAAATTTTTTTCACATTCTATTTTTTTTCTTTTCCTTTTTCTATTTTTTTTTCATACACTTTTACTCTACCATCCTCTACGATAACATCAAAATGATAGGGATTTATGGGCACATCCCTACACTTGAGTTTTTATTACTCTAACACTAATTTGACCCGAATTGAAAAGATAAAAAACTTGGAGTACATTATTGTGCAAATAAAGGGAATTTGAATTTAACGTTCCCTTCCCGTCATTTCATAAAATTTAACTTTTCCCATGAGTCCCAATCGTCCCAAAACTGTGTACAAAGGATATGACTCGACTTAGCAACTTATGCAAGCAATTAGATAATTGAACTAAGGGTTTAGTGTGATAACAATAATGCACTAAAAGTGAGTGCATACAAGGTAGGTTAAGGCGATTTGGGTGTACATTTGGGGGTGGATTGTAAACAATGCTCTTCATTGATATTCTGGAAAACCGAAACATCACGAGAACTGCGAAAAGGATAGGCTCTGAGGGGTTAACTAGGGGTATCGTGTACTAAAGATGATAACAATGCAAAGGTGTGGGGGAATTACTCAACCAATGTGGAAGAAGTAATTATATTACAGGTATCAAATAAGGGTTATCCTAATGCCTCTTATCATTTAGTTATTCCTAACTACACAAGTGTAGTCTTATTAGCGATCTCGGAATGCATCACAAAACAAGTTCTAGAATCTATTATACTACCGGTTCACACTCTAAGCATCAAAGATGAATGCTTTAATTCCTACAAATCTAAGGGCGATCCTCACATTTTTGGTGGAATTTAAGTGGTAAAGGGTTTTTGTGCTAGTCATATAACTTCCTATCTATGAGACGCTTTATTAAGACTAATGGCCCACTCCTATATGTCATGAAATATTTTAAATTTGGTGCCAAAATTACCCTAACCGATATTTCTCATGGTTTATTACACAAATGCAATTGGACAAAGCAAATAATCAAGGATAAGCATAGTTTCAAAGTTCCTGTTTTATTTTCCCTCCCTACACTTAAACCGAAAATTGTCCCCAATGTTCACCGAAAGTATCAAAGTTATGATAATGGAAGGTAATAAAAGACGAAAGAAACTAATACTCCCCTGATTAGCTCGGTAGGATCCATGTAAAGTGGTGGTTACATCTTTTTTCAAGAAGAACGTTTGCGTTAAAAGCTCCTTCTCATCTTATGTATTTTCTTCTTGGTAAATTAGACCTGCGCACTTGAAGAAAACAAACAAAACCTTCGCGTAAAATCGGCGGTAACAATATATATAAGACTCTACTAAACTAGGATATAATGCTTGTGGAATGGATGTTTACAGATTTTCTGAAAATTAAGACCTGGAAAATTCCAAAAATTTATAAGTAGCTCAGAAAACGAGAAAAAGTGGTAAGCTCAAGTTTGCTCCTCCGACGCCGTAGTTGCGATCCTGACAAAAACTGGTCTGCGATTTTCTGGAAAAAATTCTGGAAAGTTTACATCTTTAGAATCTGGAACAATTTCCTACAAAACATCCATTATGACTCGATACAAGCATTTGACTCGAACAAACACACATGTATATCTTTTAATTAATTGTAATTCTCATGTTCACGTTTCTTTTGAAAACGTGTGTAATCCTCCCTACATTATCCCTTATGTAAAATACCTTTATATGTAATTAAGACGAGGTTAAAGACAAAATAAAGCATTTTTACAAATTTAAACATGAGAATTAACAATCAATAAAAGATACACGACACACAAACAAGCAAAAAATTAAGCATGGGTTGCCTCCCACGAAGCGCTTTTCTTTATTTATGAGTCTTGTAGCTAGACTCGAAGTCATGCCCCTACGTACTGATATAAGTAAGCCTATCCTCTAGAATGTCATAAGGATCAAACTTATCATTTAAGTTCCTAGTAGTACGTTTGGTTCGATATGCCTTTTCAAATTTCTCTCCATCGGGGTCATAGATCGTTATCCTAATGTGCCACTCTCCATTACCATCACTAGGCGGTCTATCCCAATCCCACTTATGTTTAGGCTTATCGCTCTCAACTTTTCACTTATTCATGACAAGGTTGACGGGTAAGCTTCCTAGGAACTCGGTCATCTTCCTAAATACTAAGGCGTCCTCGAACGGGTTCACTTCCATGTCCCTAGCCATTTCTTTTTCATGGAAAGTTGCTTTACTAGCAAAGGCTTCATCTAGGTAAAAAGGTCGTTGGGGACCTATGAAATTCTTATCGATCCAAGGTCCGTATCTAGATGGCGCTCTATCCAACCTAATCTCATGTGGGGTTTCCTCTTCTTTGTAGTAAGTATGCTTTTTGACATCATAAATTGACCTAGCACTCCTTTCTCCTACTACTATTTTGGACATCTTACAATCAATGATGGCACTAGCGGTGGCTAAGAATCCTCTTCCTACTAGCAATGGGCATGTCGGGTCCTTATTCATGTTTAGCACAAGGAAATCCGCCAAAAGAGTCAATTCTCCTACGTGAACTACCATGTCTTTTATTATCCCTACCGGATATGCAATACTACCGTCCGCTAGACCTAAGATGCTTTCCGTTGGTTCTATCTTACCTAAGTTAAGGCTTCTATGGAGGGACTACGGAACAAGATTGATCCATGATCCTAAGTCAGCTAGAGCATCGAGCGGTTTGGAAGTTCCAAGCCTACACGGAAGAGTAAATAGCCCAGGATCGTCTAACTTCTTAGGTAAATTATTTTGCACAAAAGCGGACCCATGTTTTCCAAGTTTAAGTTCTAGCTCATTTTTTTCTTTTAAAGCATTATAATAAGGTGCATGAGCTAAGACGTCAAGAACCGGTTTTTCTTGATGGAGTTCCTTGTACTCCTCCTCTAGATTAGGTTTAGGTTCTTGGTTGACTGGTTTCTCAAGAGTAGGTTCTACCAATGGTGTGGGGCCTTGGTACCTCATTTTGGATTGCTTGGAACCCTTGTTGATAGCGTTTACCGAGTGAACAGTTGGGTGTGAGGGGCATGGATGAGCACTCTCCCATGGTGAACAAGAACATGAAGTCGATGAAATCGAACTCACTTTTGGGTTCTTTATAGTATCACTTGGGAGTGCTCCAATTTCCCGGTCATTAAAGGCTTTTAAGAGGGCATCAAGTTTGTTTGTCATCTCGCCTTGTCGTCGCTTAAAATCGGCTTCAAGCTTAGTCAATCGAGTTTCTTGAGATGACATGAACCTAGATGCAATTGCCTCAAGACTAGTGGGGTTCTCGGTGTTTGGAGGGTTGAACCTATTGGGTGGACTAGATGAGCTTTGGGGTGTGCTTGAATTTTGGTTCCACTTAAGGTTAGGGTGATTCCTCCATGAGGGGTTGTAAGAATTTCCTAAGTTGTTTTGTTCGGGCTTGAAAGTGTACCACTTCTCTCCCGCTCCGTCGGTACGCGTGGAGGCGTAGTCCGAAAAAGCTTGTTCGGGGAGTCTTGTGCAATCTCGAGTGTCGTGGGAACCACTACACAATTCACACGGTAGAGTGATTTTGTTCACTTGTTGTGAAGACTTAGGATTTTCGTAGGAGCTCATTAGGAATTTAACTTGATCTTCAAGCTCGAGCATTCTATGGTCAGGAGGTTGTGAGTCAAGGGGAGGCAAGGAGATTGCCTTAACGGTTTTGGGCAGCTCACGGGGGTCGTTCCAACTTTCGTTGTCATAGAGAGCAAGGTCCTCTATTATACCCCATGATTCTTCCGCGGTGAGATCACTAAGTTTTCCACCGGCCGCTTGGTCAATGGATCGCTTAGTGGGGAAGTTGACATGATCGTAGAAGAGTTGGACTTAAAGCCAAAGATCAATGCCGTGATGAGGGACACTATGAAGTAAGTCCTTGAATCGAGTCCATGCTTCGTAGAGGGATTCACCTTGACGTTGTTGGAACATCAAGATTTCATTCCTAAGCTTGGTAGTTCTCCCCGGTGGGAAAAATTGAGCAAGGAAACGAGAGGTAAGATCATCCCAACTTGAGATGGAGGCGGCGGGAAGTCGCTCAAGCCAATTACTAGCTTGGTCCCGTAGAGAGAATTGGAAGAGACACAGACGCGTGGTCTCCCGAGTAGTAGCATCGAGGTCGATGGAATCGACAATTTTAAAGAAATCTTTAAGATGCTGATTAGAATCTTCGGAACGAAGTCCATGGAATGCACATCCGTTTTGCACCAACCGGATGGTGTCGGATTGTAGGGCCGTAGTTTGGGCTTGGTCGGGAAGCTTAATGGTGTTTCTATAGCCTAGGTGGCTTGGTCTCGAGTATTCACCAAGAGTACGGCCTCTTGGCGGGTCATTTGGTGGTGGGTTGATGAATGGTGGTTGGTTATCACCTTCCGTGAGGAAAAGTGATGGGATTACTAACAAAGGTCACGAAGAAGGGGGATAGACTACAAGGAAGCTAAAAATGGGAAAAAATCTTACTTGATAGGAATCAAGCAAGGAAATGTAAACGAGGTGGACTCCTAACTAGCTATTCTATTCCCCGGCAGCGGCGCCAAAAACTTGATATGCTTACACAGCGCGTTCAGGGTCAAAGGAACTTCCTTTTCGTCGAGCAAGTTTTTCAACACCCCAAGCAGAGAACCTAATCGTTGTAGTGTAGTATTAGGGTAAGCCACGGGAATTGATATCGTTCTCTAGGGGAATAGGAATGCTAGTGAGAAGTTACTACGCTAAGGTTGGGGTTGAGGAAGATTATTTTTTATCTTTTTATGTTTTTTAGGAAATGGAAAGGTACGAATCTCGGGGTTTGAATTTGGGGGGTTGGTATTTCTACCGATTACTTCTACTTTCTAATTATCTAATTAACTAAGGTGAGGGTAGTCTATGTCTATTGTTGTGTGCTCGTATGATGATTAAAAATGTATTTACTTAGGCTTTATTACTCCCTAGTTATCTCCTATTGATGGTTGAATTGTCACGTCCTTATTCTTAATCGCGTTGTGTCTCTAAGGTCGTAGGGTATGCGTTTATCCCTAACTCTTTGAAGCTACCAAAGGTTAATGACTACAAAATCTCTAGGATTTATAAACTTTAACTCTAAGGTATTCTTTGGATGTATAGCCTACAATTACTCTAGGTGATTATAAACTAAGGTTCAACAAAGATTAATCAAGCATTAACAACACAACGAATGACCTATCGCAATACTAGGTCAATCACAATTAAGATAAGAGACAACCAATCAATATTCAATAACTAAGTTTCATATTACCTAAGCAAACACACAAATAAATTAGCCGGACATGGGGAACATGCAAGCATACACACAATCAATTGAAGACATAATTAAATTAATAAAGTAAAACACTTATCTTGATGTAAGATAGGGTATGGAACCCTAAAATACTGTACAAGACAGCCTTGGTTCGGTTTAGGTTTTTACTCCACAAAACTACACTGAAAACTAAAAAATTCGGTTTCTATATATAAGGTTACAACTGCGATGGCGTCGCCCTTTAGTTTGTGACGCCGTCGGGTCGCCGTCATTAGGGTTTCGTCTTGGCCACGTTAGCATTGCGACGGCGTCACCTTATGACTGTAACGCCGTCTCCTTGTCTCGACGTCGTATGGATCAAATCTAGGCCGTCGCGCGCCTACTCTTTTAACACGATGCCGTCACTTGTAAATAAGCAATTTGGCTCTTGATTTGTCACAAAATTTGTTCTGACGGCGTCACAAGTATAACCTGACGCCGTCCCCTTTCAATTCAGCAGCTTGAGTGTCTCGATTCTTGACTTTGGCCATTTTCTTCATATATTCGCGCCTTTTCGTCCGAATAAGTGTCATTCCAGCAATTTGCCTTCAAGAGACCTAAAAAGTAAAAAGGAACGATATTAAGTAATAACGGATACAAAAGTGATCAAATAAGGGCTTAAATGACCCCTCAAAAAGGTACATTTTAAAACCTTATCAGGATGCAATGGTATCCTTAGAGCACTTCCATCAGTAACGGTATAACGCCGTTAATTGGCAAATAACGCCGTTAACGGGCGTTATACCGTTGGACCCTATGCGTTATTTCACCGTTAGTCCCTACACGTTATTCCTTTAACGCCCGTTATTTGCCTTTTTTTTCTTTTCTTTTTTCATTTATGCCCCTAAATGAGGGGTTGTTTTTGTAAATTATTGGAGTGCTAAAGTTTAACTTGGGATTTATTGATGTGGGTGTTTTTTGGGGATGTTAAGGTGAAATGTTAAAGCTGATGTGGCGCTGACGTGGCTGGTGTTAAACTATAACTTGAGTTACTGATGGGAATGCTCCTAGGTTGGAGGTGGTGAATGCATGTGTATACACGCCTACATAGTTCTTTGGGGCATCATAAATACCTTGGTTTTTGCTGGGTACATGACTTTATATTGTTTGGGAATAGGATAATCAGTAAGGAAGGCTTTAAGCTCTTCCCTGGTCAAGGTAAAACCTCGTTGCCTGATTACAAACTTCTTATTGGCAGACATGGAACTTCTAATCAACAAAAAAGTATTGAAAACATAGTGATACGAAAGAATACTTAACCTTTTTGTTCGAAAGCTCGCTCGGAAGACAACTTAGTGGTGTAAATCTTGGGCGAGGGATGAAAAATGAGTTAGGGTTTTACTATTTCTGATTTTATATACCCTCTCGCATGTAAAATCCTAGCCCTACACGTGTCTTGAGATATCACCTAACTTCCGGATTTCAAATCCCTTTTAAACTTTGAAGGGACGTTTGAATTTGCCGAGATATGGGTGGTTAGGATAAGTACTCAGCATTAATTACGGGGTCAACATATATTTGACTTTTCATCTTCGTTCAATTTTGTGACGGAGGAGAGGTTTCGTATATATTTTTGAGTCGTAAGCAATATTTCTAGTTCATACATATCACTTTCGACTGGGGGGCTTGATGACGTACCCTCCGATCAGGTCGAAGGACACCCCTTCGACCTTAGTCGAATTCGCATTACGAAGACCCAAGCCTTTCTTCATAAGTCATTGGTGGTGTAAAATCATTCATCATTGATATGGTTACCAGTTGGGAATTCGCCAGCCAAAGGCCTATGCCCTTCGGAGTCTTCTCTTGAAGACACCAAGACAAAAAAGAACATTGACTTGGTCTTCCCCTACGTTCCCACTATCTCCTTAGCTTCCCTGCCAAGACAGAGAGAGTGGGGATGAAGCCCCAGCGGTTACCACAAATCATGGGATGCCCCCATGATCTCCGAAACGTGTGCAAACACTCTCCAAGCTTATTTCTCCATCTATAAATAGGTTGGACGAGTCATTTCAATGGTATGTTCACTCAACACAGTATTTCACATACTCTACATTACTTAGAACACATATCACATACTTACTCTCACGCCGGAGGTGGTTCGCAGGGTCCAACCCATGCGCAATCACTTAACAAAGTGTCTACTATTTCTTATTGCAGATTGGCTACAAGTTTGGCGCAAGCATATCACCCCTCATACCCTTCGATCACCATCAAAGGCCTGGTTGTACAAATTATTTTACAATCATCTATCATGCGTGGCTAAATTATTATTGTGTTTGCTTAGATCTATGAAACCTAGTTGTTGATTATTGTTAGGTTGCCTCTTGTTTTAATTAGTAGACGCTAGAGTAAGGAAAACTGGCTTCTTCTTTAATTGTTGCGAGCTTGAACGTCCTAAATAGTAAAAAGCTAGAGAGTGCACTTGAGCCATCATTGTGTTTATTGTGTGAGTTGTAGCTTTAGGATAATAGAGTATTCGGGGGAGATACTACGGTACTTGGCGATCCCGGATAGTCTAGAGGATAGTTACAATTCATAGAATTAGGGAATTAGGCACCCCCTATGACTAACACGGAATACAACGCACCAATTATAATAAGAATGTGACAATTCAACCAACCAATAAGAGATAACTAGGGAGTACGAAAATCTAAGTAAACACGATTTTAATTATCATAAGAACACAATCAATCCATAGCTTATTTTCCTTTTCATTAGATAATTAGTTTAATTTTAAATTATTAGTAGTTAAAATTGGTATAATTACCACCCGCACTCCTAAACCCCGAGATTTTTACTTGTTTTCCTAAAAAATATAAAAGCTAAAAAGAATCACCCTCAACCTCACCTTCTCGTCATACATCTCTACTAGCATCTCTATTCCCCTAGAAAACGATCAACCCTCTGGGCTTACCCATACTACACTGTGAATGATTAGGTACACTGCCTAGTGGGTTGTAAAGCTTGCTCGCGGAAAAGGAAGTCTTTCGACCCCGAACCTGCATATCACTAAGCTTGATTTGGTGGATTATCATGGAAATATGCTTACAACAAAATGAGAGTTAAAAAAATTATGATCATATGTTAAGTAGGGGTTTTATGGATGCATTCCTACTGATTTAAATGTATTAGAAATGGTAGAGAGAATGTGTATGTGAAAGAGGTGAGAAAATGGTAAGCTTTGGCTTGCTATTTATAGGAAAAAAAGTTACTGTCCGCCAGAGCCCTTCCAAAAGGGATCCGGATAGTGAAAATGAAGGGATCCGGCACCTGATCAATTAAATCTAGATTTTGGATAAGAAAATCTTTCAAATCTTCCAAAGTCCGATGCAAATCTTCAAAATATTTTGTTTAGATATAAAGATACTTAAAGTGACATATCACAAAAGTCAAGTTCTTTTAAATTAAATTAAAGATGATTTTTAACAAATGTATTTAACAAATGTAAAAATGAAACTATATTAATCTCTCTAAAAATGTGCTAGTCATGTAGACACCTACAAAAAAGATTTGTGTAGTTAGCTTTTTGTAAGTAGCATACTAAAAATGATTTAGGCACAAACATGTGTAAATGACTGTAACAAGTATTTTTTAAATATTCTTAAAGGTTTGTTAAGGGTTTGATCATAATGCAACATAACAAACATGTACGAAGCTGTGTTGTAGCATACGAGGAATCGAGATGTCGAGCGGTGTTGAATGTATGTTGAGACAAAATATGATTATGGGTAACTTGTATATTTTACATTATGTATTACAAATTACATGTTTGTCATCAACAAAACAGACGATACTATATAGATTAAATATCGTAAAATTTGTACTATCACTAACCGATTGATACGCCGCATCCAAAGGCGATTAGCTATTATTCCAAAATATTTTATGAGTGGAGCCCACGCAAAATACCTTGATACGCTGTATTCAACCCCTTGAATGCGCCGTATCGGGCCAATTTACAGAAACTATAAATAGAATCCCTTGTTGCGACTTAAGGCATAAATTTTCCCACCAAAGCCGGTTCCTACCGTGGTCCAGATCCAAGAGAGGCCAGAAAACATCACAATAACCCAGGAGGACATCTCGTATCTGTTAATACAAATATCGTCATTAAACGTTATTTATATTTTATGATCTTTACCTAAGTTTTGTTAACGATAAAAGTAAATTTAATTTTTATAAAGCTTAAACCTTGTCAAGTTTAATAGATATTAAAACAAGCTTTTCATCAAATAATATCTTCATCACTCAAGCATTTACATTTTGATTAATCATATTCTTATATGCCTCTAAACCATAATGTATGTTAACATTTTTAGATCAAGCATGTTTTAGTTTCTTAAAACAAAACATCACATATGTATTTACATATAACACATTTCTAAAAATAGAAAACAACACATGACATCATGTAGTGCATCATTGAAATCTTTAGAAGATTTCACTAGATATTTTATATAGATTGAGACTCCACATATCTTACACAATCTTGGATAGATATGGTTGACTTTGGTAAGATTTTGGTGATCTTGATGTCAAACCCCGACGGCACCAAAATTGTACACGGGCGGAACCCTTTTATGGGTTCCGTGGTCCGTGGTGCCTGCTGATCATTTTGGCTATAAATAGCAAAGCCAAACCAAGTTGTTTTCTCATCCCTTTCTAGCATATTCACATACATTCCTTCTCTCTAACATTTCTAACTTAGTGTCATTTCATTATAGTGATCCTCTTTTGTAGCAAAGAAGATCAAGGCATATTGAAGCTTCAACAAATAGTTGGAAGTCTTGTTTGTTTATAGTTGTATGATCTAGTCTTGATTCATACATCATTGTTGTACCAAACCATCATAAACTTGTGAGTGTGAGTGGTTAGTATTTTAGTCCTTAAAATACATTGTGTGTGGGAGTGGTTGTGCCCTTGGAAAAGAACTCGACATCTAGCTTAGTGTCGGAAATAGTGTGTAAGCGAAGTGTAAAGGTTTCTCCGCCGGTGAAAGGAGCTTGTTGACTAGTGAAGTTAAACTCTCGAGTGTGAGACTCGGGGAGTGGAATAGGGCAAGGAAAAAGAGTCTTTATAGACCGAACCACTATAAACAACTTTTCGTGGTTTGATTGTTTATTTCCTTATTTACTCTTTATATATATTGCTTGCATATTGATTATCATTCACTAGCATATCTAAGATCAATATCAATTGATCTTTCAATAAGTTTCAAAACAAAGTTTTTAATCGGTAAACTATTCAACCCCCTTCTAGCTTTCCACAATTGGTACCAGAGCCTCGTTGCTCAAGAATTTCTAAAATATATTGTATTTTATAAACTTGAAACGATCCATGGATTCCGAAAACTTTAAAGAAGGGCAATCTATGCAAAGACCACCACTCTTTGAAACCAATGGATTTTGAAACATATGTAAAATCAAAAGATATAGATCTTTGGTTTGTTATAATTAAAGGAGACTTTAGTTCTATAACAAAAGATATTTCTGTTGATGATCAAAAGAAATTAATAGCTAAAAATAATGAAGCTAAAATGATGCTTTATAATGCTTTACCTAGAAAAGAATATGAAAGAATTTTTATGTGTGAAACCGCTAAAGACATTTGGGAATATTTGATTATTACACATCAAGGAAATTCACAAGTCAAGGATAACAAAATTGATCTTCTTGTTCAACAATATGAACAATTTGTTATCCCTGAAGATGAAACCATTGATTGTAGTTTTGCTCGCTTTAATACTATTATTACATCTCTTAAAGCACTTGATGAATCTTTTCGTAGTAAGAACTTTGTCAGGAAATTTCCTAGAGCACTCCATCCGAAGTGGATAGCTAAAGTAATGGCTATTGAGGAATCAAAAGATCTCTCAAAAATATCACTTGACGAGCTAATCGGAAACCTCAAAGTACACGAAATGGTGATGGAGAAAGATTCAGAAATCATCAAAGGAAAAAGAGAGAAAGTCAAATCAGTTGCTCTAAAGGCAAGAACGGAATCAAGTGATGATGACGAATCTTGCTCCAGTAGTGAAGATGAGGAGTATGCTATGGCCGTTAGGGATTTCAAAAAGTTCTTTAGAAGAAGAGGAAAGTTCGTAAGGCAACCCCGAGAAGAAAAGAAACCATTCTGAAAAGACCGAGATGACAAAAAGGGAAAAGGTGAAATAAAGTGTTTTAGATGCGGTGATGCAAGTCATCTAATAGGAGATTGCCCCAAGCCACCTAAAAGCAAAACTCAACGAGCTTTTGTAAGTGGTGCTTGGAGTGATAGTGTGGATGATGAAGAATCAAGCAAGGACGAGGTCGCTCTAATGGCATATGAATCAAATGAGGTACATTCCGACTCATCTTACTCTTCTATTGATGAGGACACCTTGCAAAAACAATATAATCAATGGTGTAAGCTTAGCTTAAAAATCATAACTAAAAACAAGTTTGTAAAGACTAAAAAGGAATTTTTAGAAAATGAAATTAATGAGTTAAAAGAAAAGGCAAAACAATTAGAAAAAGGGAAAGCAAATGAAAATGATTGTAAATCATGTCAAGAGCTTAGTCTTGACTGGTTTCTCAAGAAGGCAAAACTCACACAAAAGTTCTCATCGAACATAACTCTAAATTTAAAAGGTTTAACAAAAATATTGCTTGTGCTGATGAAATAGTTAGAATTCAAAAAACACCAGGAAACATGAATGGACTTGGTTTTAATGAAGTACTAATTCCAAAGAGTCAAACCAAAACGGCTGAAAAAGATAAACAAGCCGTCAAAACTGCTGTAGTACAGCACGGACCAGACGGACCCAAAAATAGGGTTCCGTCAGTTGAAAATTTTGGCGCCGTGGGGACTGCAGCAGGACATAATGTTTGCAATACGGACCGTAGTGAATTTTTCAAAGTAACAAAGAAAACCAAGGATAATGTTAAACTAAAACCTGATGTTACATTAGGAGTAGGACTTGCTAGAAATGAATTTAGATCCAAAACTATTCAACAACGGTCTAAAACACCTATTGCCAAACGCCCCTTTCCCAAGAGCAATCACAACATACAACCCAACTATCAACATACCGGTTGGAATCAAAACTTCATATCAAACTCCAAATTACATGCCATGGAACCCTTACCCATCATTTCCATATATGAACCAAGTAAATGGTATGTTTAACCCAAACGGACCCATGAGATATTGGGGACCAAACGCTTGAGTTATTTGTGTCATAGGCATGCTTGAAAGTTGGATTAGAACCTAATGAATGGATAAAAGATAGTGGATGCTCACGACACATGACAGGCAACAAAAGCCTCTTCTCAACATACCAAGAGTATGACGGAGGTAATGTCACTTTTGGTAGCAATCTCAAAATCAAAATCATTGGCAAAGGTACGATCGCTCATAACTCCCTAACTATTGAAAATGTTGCTCATGTCGATAGGTTAGGATTTAATCTACTTAGTATTAGCCAATTATGTGATAAAAAGTATAAAGTACTATTTGAAGAAAATGGTAGTAAAATACTAAAAGATGGTATCACCATAGCTAAAGAAGCTAGGAAAAATAGCATATACATCATGAAAATAGATAAAACATCTAATGACAAACTTTATCTAACAACCTTAGATGATAACTCTACTCTTTGGCATAGACGTTTAGGTTACGCTGATATGAGACTTATCCAAAACCTATCTTCAAAAGAGCTAGTTAGAATTTACCAAAACTAAAATATGACCAACATTTTTGCGACGCTTGTAAAATTGGTAAACAAACTCATAGTAGCCATAAGGCTAAAAACATGGTGTCCACATCTAAGTGTCTAGAGCTTTTGCATATGGACTTGTTTGGTCCATCCGCTATAAGAAGCTATGGAGGCAACTTATACACTTTGGTTATAGTAGATGATTACTCAAGGTTTACTTGGACATTATTTTTGAAAACTAAAAATGAAGCTTTTGATAAATTTGAAATACTTAGCAAGAAAATTCAAAATCAACTAGGTGTTAACATTGTGTCGATCCAAACGGATCATGGTCGTGAATTTGACAATGAAACACAATTTGGAAACTTTTGTGATACAAATGGTATAACACATAACTTCTCGGCTCCTCGAACACCTCATTCTAACGGAGTTGTAGAACGTAAAAATAGAACCATTCAAGAAATGAGTAGAACAATGCTTAATGAATAAAACATACCTCAAAAGTTTTAGTGTAACACTGTTAACACTTCTACATATATTTTAAATAGAGTTTTAATACGTCATTTCTTAAACAAAACACCATATGAATTATATAATGGCGAAAAGCCAACTTTAGAATTTTTTTAGAGTGTTTGGATGTAAATGTTTCATTCTTAATACTAAAGACTATCTCACAAAGTTTGACCCAAAGTCTTATGAATGTGTCTTTTTTGGTTACTCACAAACTAGTAAAGCTTACATTGTCTTAAACAAAGAAACAATGAGAGTTGAGGAATCGTTGAACATAACATTCGACAAAAGTCCAACTCCCTCTAAGACATCACCTTTGGTAGATGATGACTTAGTAGAAAGTCAACTTGTAGAAAGTCAAGAAATAATTGAAAATGACAAGGAAGATGAACCATTAAATTATAAAATTATAAACATCAAAGAATCCAAAAGTCATCCTTTAGAAAAGGTCATAGGACAACTAAATCAAAGAACGTTAAGATCACAAGCCCAAAATCAAAGTAATTACTTTTGCTTTGTATCAACATAACAAGCAATAAAAGATGAATCTTGGGTAATTGCTATGCAAGAAGAGTTAAACCAATTTGTTAGAAATGATGTCTGGAAGTTGGTTCCAAAACCTAAAGATCAAACTATAATTGGAACAAAATGGGGTTTTCAAAATTAAATGGACGAAAATAGTATAGTATCTAGAAACAAAGCTAGGATTGTCGCACAAGGTTATAATCAAAAAGAAGGGATTGATTACGGCGAACTTATGCACCCGTAGCTAGGCTCGAGTATAGTAGAATCTTACTTGCATATGCATGTGCTTATGACTTTAAATTATTTCAAATGGATGTTAAGAGTGCATTCCTTAATGGGCTTATTAACGAAGAAGTATATGCTGCTCAACCTCCCAGTTTTACCTACTTTGAGAAACCACATCATGTCTTCAAACTCAAGAAGGCATTATACGGACTTAAGCAAGCACCAAAAGCTTGGTACGATCGACTTAAGACTTTTCTAGTAGAAAAAAAATATTCCATGGGATTAGTAGATAATACTCTTTTTACCAAGAAAAAGGAATCACACATTATCATAGTTCAAATATACGTTGATGACATCATATTCGGATTAACTTGTCAAAAGCTATGTGATGATTTTTCTAAAATCATGCACGACGAGTTTGAGATGAGTATGATGGGTGAGTTAAACTTCTTTCTAGGACTTCAAATTAAACAACTAGAAGATGGCATATTCTTTAACCAATCTAAATACATAAAAGATATGCTTAAGAAATTTGGTCTTGAAGACTCAAAACCAACTAAGACACCCATGTCCTCGGACACTAAACTCACCAAGGAGGAGAAAGGTGAATCGGTAGATAACACTAAATATAGAGGAATGATCGGTAGCCTACTCTATCTCATGGCTAGTAGACCCGAAATTATGTTTAGTGTTTGTCTATGTGCTCGCTTTCAAGAAAATCCCAAAGCATTACACTTAGAAGCCTTGAAAAGGATATTTAGATACATTAAGGGAACGACATGTTTAGGATTATGGTACCCCAAAGAAACGGGTGTAGAAACTATAGTGTATGCCGACTCGGACCATGCCAGTGACTATGTCGATAGAAAAAGTACAAGTGGTATTTGTACTTTTTTTGGACATTGTCTCACCTCATGGTTTGCAAAGAAACAAACGGCTCTAGCTATCTCAACTACTGAAGCCGAATACGTCTCAGCAGGAAAAGCATGTCAACAAGCTCTTTGGATGAAGCAAGCTCTCGTGGATTACGGAATTCATCTCAACGATATCTCTATACTTTGCGACAACAAAGGAGCTATTGATCTCAGCAAAAATCCCGTCCAACATGCTCATACGAAGCATATTGAAATCCACCATCACTTTCTTCGCGACAATGTTCAAAAAGGAAACATCTCAATTGAGAAAGTATCCTCCGAAGGCAACATTGCCGACATACTAACTAAACCTCTCAAATGAGAACCATTTAATCTTCTTAGACTTGGATTAGGGTTTGTGAAAACGTAGAGGGGGGTGAATACGTTACCGTTTAAAAACTTTAGATCTTTAGTATCAAATCGCTTATGAAGCTTGTTATAATATGAAAGTTCCAATTATTGTTTGTGACTAATGTTAAGCATAGTAAACCATGTTGTCACACAAGCCTTAACATCAAACCACATCACAAGCAATAGTATAGTGCAACTATAAAAGTAAAGAGATAAAGAAAGGAAAGTGCAAACCGAACACGATGATTTATAGTGGTTCGGTCATGGATCTCCTTTCCGCCCTACTCCACTCCCCGAGTACCCAACTCGAGAGTTACCTCCCTTCTTGGCGGAGAAAACCTTACAATCGTTAAACACACTTTTTCGGTACAAAGCTAAATATCGGGTTCTAGTTCGAGGTAGAACCAACCTAACGTCGCTTATACAATATTTCCGACACTAAGCTAGATGTCGAGTTCTTTTACAAGGGTACAACCACTCCCAATATGTTTTATGGCCCAACATAACAAACCTTGTGTTTTATGGCACAAACACATAAACCATCTAATCTAGTTTGGTGAAAGTGTTGTTATGATGCAATGATGTTTACACTAATGATCCATGACACAAATGTCTAATGGATATGAATGACTACTTCTAAATGAACTTCCATTGATAGGAAGCCTTCATGATGAAGATCACAAGTTCCCTAAACTTGTTGTGATAGATCTTCAGCTTGTGGTAAGTGGAGATGGCTAGATCTCCAAGCTTTCCTTGATTGATCAAGATGTAGAGTATGCTTACAACAAAGATGAATGTTAGAAGCATTATGATCATGATCATTAGGGTGTTTAATGTATGTTACTACATTGTTAATGATAGATCTAAATGTATGCAAGAAGGTGGAGAAGGTGTGTTTTCAAGTGGTGAAGAAATGAGAAAACAATAGGCTTCTATTTATAGGCAAAAGGGGACAGGAGCGTCCACGGACCACGGTACCAAATAAAGGGTTCCGCCCTTTATGCATTTTGGTGCCGTGGGTGCCTGACAAGAAATCTAAAAAATCTTTCTTCAAATCTTTTCAAGATTTTACCATATCTTACCAAGATCACATTTGATATATTGAGTGGCAATCTAAACAATATATTCAAGAGATCTTCCAAGGATTTCAAAGATGATGCATGCCATGATGTAACATGTATTTCCATTTTTAGATTAAAATGTTTATCAAAGTAAACTTGTAAAATGTATTATGTAACTAGTTAATAAAATGTCTAGTTACCTTTTGAAATACTTGTGAATGTAAAATGTAAAATGAGATTCTAAATAGAATGGTTAACCTATTAAAATACTTAGTGACTCTAAACGTATTTTAAACATTCTATATGATTTGTTAATGGGTTTGATCATAATGCCACATAACAAACATGTACGAACCTGTGTTGTAACATACGAGGACTTGAGACATCGAGAGGTGTTGAATGTATGTTGAGACAAATGTAATTACAAGTAACTTGTACATTTTACGTTATGTATTACAAGTTACATGTTTGTCATCAATCAAAACAAACAAGACTGTATAGATTAAATATCGTAATATTTGCACTAACAATCTCCCCCTTTTTGATGATGACAAAGATATGTAAACGTAATAGAAAGTAAAATGTAAAAAGTTACTTGTATCCTTACTACCTTTACAATACCTTCTCCGTTTACACTCTTCTCCCCCTTTTGTCGAAACAAAAAGGGCGTGTCCTTGGAGTTCAACTTAATTTTTCCCCAAAAAGGCGAGCTTGCATCATCCCTAGTGAAGTTAAATCGTCTACTTCAATCCGTCCCTTTTTTGGTAGCGGATCCATGGATCAAATAAAGAGGCTTAACCTACATCAAGGTTAGTTTTTGCAACAAAATTATGAGAAATATATGAAAAAGAAAAATGCATAGCAATATTAGCCTATTTTCTCCACTTTTTATCGAAGCACAAATGCTTGTTGAAAAGTGAGAATGATGCTAAATGCGTGCATGCTCCCCCTTGACGGTTGCTCCCCCTTGTTTGAGGCGTCAGGGTATGATTAAAAAACTACAAAACAAATATTAGTGCAAAACTATATTCGTCATTGGACGAGTAAGTGATATACAACAAAGTGTATATAAGATGCATTCAGTAAATTCTTGATGGAAGCTCCCCTTGCTCTAGGGCGTCAAGATGAACCTTCAAAATAAATATTAGTATAATAGAAGCTTTGTCTTTAGACAAATATGTCATATACAACCAAGTGTATAGACGATGCAATATGAGTGCTTAAAGGACATTCCTCCTTGTTTTAAGATGTCAAGAAGCACCTAAGATAAGAAAATAATTTATGCAAACTTCATCCTTAGATGAGTAAATTATATACAATCGAGTGTATATGATGATGAACCTACAATGAAAAACATTAGTGCAATATATTTCATCTTTTTCACAAAGAAGAATAAGATGTATATATGTGATAAATGATATAATCAAATATCTCATGAAGTGTAGTCTCCTAATTACAATCATAAGAAAAGTGAGAATATAATATGATAAAACCCTACAAAATAGTTCCTAGAAAGAAGATATGAAGTCTCCCACCGGGTGTGCCACTAGTGGTGCTAGTGTTGGTGTCGGTTTACTAGTAGGATTCATGTAGTGATGGTAGATGACTCGAGATTTACAAAAGTAAGTTTTCGCTAATCCATGGTGGTGATGATTAGTGAAAGTGGTGATGGAAGGTGGTGGTGATTAGGTAGGAAGCTATTAAGGAGTTAGAAACTCATATGTATAGAAAATATAAAAAATATGTACTCATGCAATCCTTTCGTCATGTCAAGTGACCAAAGCTAAGAGAAAAAAATATGAATGGACATTGCATTTCAATGATGCATAAGGGTTATGATTAGAATGATTTATTGATGCTAACAACCTATTGTTTTGAGCAAGTTCTCATATGCTTCAACCCAAGAGTAATCAATAATGCGTTCTATCTAAGAATATATAAAAGTGATAACATGAAGATAAATTCGTTCATTGATTGATACGAATTATAAAAATGACCTATTCTAGGTGACAATGGGAAAGGTAGTATTAGCATGGTTTTGACCGACATGGATGATTATCACTTTGAAAAGAAGTGAAGACAATATGGAAAATACTAATAATAATAATGAGTACCTATATGAGGATGAGAATGACATCATATAAGTGAGAGTTGGATGGACCAACGTGTTGGAAATGGCTGTTTTGATTAATATATCGTTTGCACTGACAATGACATGCATGATATATGTCAAGCGAGAAAAGGATAAGATCCTATGATGGTGTTCTAGATAGTGAAGTTGTAAGGTGCTAGGTTAAGGAAAATACTAGATTCGTTGATTGTGGAGATGAAGAAGTTTGTAAAACACATGATGTGTTTTTTACTTGATGAGGTATTGGTGCAAACTTGTGATATAAGGTTAAAAAGGTTGAACTAGTTGTGGTTTCGTGAACCGGTTTTAGCAAAGTGGTGTTTGCCTATGTGTTGGTATTTTAGAGTCTAAGAGACATAAAATTTGACAAAAGACAATTATGTGAATGGATTTCTCTCCCCCTTAATTGGTGGACATCCAACATAATGTGTAATGTATCAAATAAGGAATGACAACAAAGTGTTTAGGAGGTTATTCGGGTTAACGAAAGAGGTGAGCTTAGTGATGTTTTTCTGGATGATGGTTAGCATACAATGAAC
Source organism: Chrysanthemum makinoi (assembly GCA_910596185.1). Lineage (NCBI taxonomy): Eukaryota > Viridiplantae > Streptophyta > Magnoliopsida > Asterales > Asteraceae > Chrysanthemum > Chrysanthemum makinoi. The sequence goes on from OU343218.1 coordinate 164,439,977, forward strand.
TTCATCCTTAAAGTCACGTACCTCTTCTCGATTAATACGAGATGATCGTATGATGAGGCATGTGGTTTCCTAATAGGAAGTGAAGAGGATTAGAGTATTGTTATAACTAAATAATGATGGAGGTGAATTTTTGGAAAGCGGAAGCAAAAATGAGATTTGGAAAGAGGTCGGTTGAAAGACAAAGATGAAAAGCCACCTCTAGAACTTAATTCTATATGCTTTTAAACTATATGCAATTGTAGGGGTCACATAAAGCATAATACTAATCTACGTAGCAATAAAGGGGATTATGCAAAGTGAGCATATAAAAGTTAGAACCAAGTGAGATAACAAATAATTTGTTATCAACCTACAAAACAAATTTGTTAGTGACAAAAGATGTTAACATGATAGAAATCAAATGATAACATATTATATAAGCAAAAACAACACATTGCACTTAGTAGACAAGAAATCACCACACAAGATAGCATCAAAACAATCATATTATGCAAGAATACGACTTTATTCAATACATTTCATTATGAGATTGTTTTGTCGTTAGACTTAGATACTTAAGCATACTTGGATATACAATAATCTATGTGATTAATTTGTAAGATAAAAAGGCTTCTAAAAGTTAGTCATACCAAAAGCACTTTGACAGATTATATGTGCACGCGTAGCAAAAAGATAGTGTGACAAGAAGCAAAAGAAACAAGATGAAAGATTCATGCAAGCCATGTTTAAGACATAACAATTTGGAGCATGTATCATTTAGACCATCTTGTGCATAGATTTAAGGAATGTCAACAAAAGACAATAGCTTTCAAACATGGATACATCAATGACATATTATGAGTTCACAAATAACACATTAGTCATGTGAAACATTATATAGATGACAAAAATTTCTTCAACCTTAAATATCATGCAAATCATGTTTACGCTTAACATTAAGTAGCATAAAGCATCACAAAAACTTTCTAGGGTTTACACATTTGACAATTAATCAAGTAGGTATCAAACACCAAGAAAATGTCAAGACAATTGATCATTTTAAACAAGAGCATGTATCATTTGGATCGTACTACACATCGATGTAATGAATGCCAACTAATAGCTTTCAAACACAAATATATCATATCAAAATTATCACGTATCAGAATGCCATATTATGAGTTCATAAGTAACATGTTAGTTATGCTAAAAATAATTCAAAAGTAAGCATCATGCAAATAAAGTTTAGGTTTAAACGTTTAGTAGCATGAAACAAGAATACAAGCATTATGAAGATAAAACCGTACTAAGGTTTACACATTTGACTAGTTATCAAACACTAAGATAATGTCAAATCAACTTATCGTATCAAACAAGAACATGTAATCAACACATGTAAGTGCAATGCAAGTGGTTTTAAAAGAAAAGTCATATATACTACTTGTTTGATTAGTATTCCTAAGGCGAGGCAAACTATCAATGTTTTAACACTTACTTTAGACAAGTATAGGAAAACAGATTTTTCAAGTTGGAGAATGAATATGAGACTATTACTAGTGGTGCTCAATTAAGGCTAAACACGACCATTTTTACGGGTGATTCCACATACCCAACTTCTCTTCAGGAAGCAATTCAACCGTTAGGTCAAATTGAGTTTCTAGTGCAATAGGTTCTCCAGTAGTCATTCTCATGTTAGAAAGATGGGAACTCCTACTTTTGCCTATTAAAGTGCATAAAAGATGATAGTTTACCAATACTTGGCTTAATGTGACACAACTAATATGCAATATAACTAAGGTGATGAAGACGTCATGTTAGACACATGAATTTCAACAATGGTGTGTTTGATAAACAATGTGTTTGAATCTTGTGTTTAGAATCTAAAGTTGTTCAAATTACACAGCTAATTGTATGATCTAATGGATGACATCTTTTATGTTGAGTTGAAGTGTGTACTTTAAATGTGAATTGATCATCTAAGACTAGAGAATGGAATATGTTAAACTAAGAACGTTCTCAAGAGAGCTCTTTATTTAACAAGAATCTAAGTGAGGTTACCAACTTCAATAGATCTTGTGTATGCTCTAAAGATGTGTAGTTTTAACCTTGGATGTGCACTCGGTTTGAGCGAGGTTAGGTTATGATGTACACTTGAAAGAAAATAGATACACATAGTATCTTTCAACAAATGAGATTATCCCATGGGATAAAGTTATCATGCTTATGAAAACAAGTATGACAAGATGAATTGGATATGCTAGTTCACAGAACTTTGTAGATGTTTGTTTGAAGATCATTTAGCCAATGAGGTGTAATGAAATCTCTTGTAACACAACTATTTATGTCGCAAGAGTGATGCATAGGATATACAATATCCTTTTAACAAAATGAAAGCTTAACGCATGAATCTTAGTCATAATGTTCTTCAAAACATCATGTTTTCCTAAATGAAGATATGAAGCTAAATTGTTTGAATCGGATAGTCCCATCTAAATAAACTTGGTCTCAAGATTATATTCACTAGATGATGACAAGAGGAATTCACTCGAGTTTCTTATGTATACTCCTCAAGAGTCATTGTTGCTTGGGGTGTATGATGTTGGCTTTGAGATTGCATTTTAACATATGTTGTTAAAATGTTGATTTGAGGTTTAACGAAATTTATGCAGAAGTTTAATGACAAAGTATTACTAATACTTTGATAATTTCTGAAGGTAGTACTACTTTATACCTAGTGGAAATTGTCAACAATTACCAAGAGCACCATGCTTATTTGATAGTTGAGGTTCTAGCCATAATGAATTATCTAAGTCCTTATATGTGGGAAAGGATAGTTGAGTTTGTTCAAACGTGCATTTGATTCAGTACAAGTGTTGGACACAAGGGCTTTTTGAGCAATATACTCAACGAATTCAAATGATGGTAAGGATGGTGGATTGGTTGATCTAGGTGGTAGTCTTCTAGTGTGTATAAATAAGGATGTGGTGATGTAGGGGTTTGTTGTGCTATGGAAGTACTTAGGTTGATTATTTGTCCATAGATGTTGAACACAAAAAGTACGGATACTAATTCTTATGGTTCATTGGTTGCTACAACTAGTGGGTGAAGTGCTTGAAGTTTTGGTCATGTCTATGAAGCTTAGGGGCTGAGGTATAGGTTCACCTTGAAAGGGCACGTTTGGTTTAAAGGATGCTCTTGTAAGTTCATGAGCAACACGCTTAATGGTGCCAAAAGATGGAAGAGGGATAGTAGGTGTCAAAGAGGGATAAGTGGCACAGTGGGTTGTTTGTTTTGGATAAGTGTTTGAGTGTTTCAACATGTGTTGTTAAAATACTTGGGTGTTGATTTTTTTCGGATATGACTTTTAATGACTACAATCGTAAGTCGAATATACTTGAATATTTTGGATGAAATACTTAAGTTGTCAATCCTAATTTGTTGAGATTATAAAGCTTAGATTGAACTCAAGGATAACAAGACTTGATAGTATGTCTTTAACATACGTGTGAGTTATGACTCTATGTAAATACTTATCGTCTTGAAGGATGACACATTATTTTCATGTTAACCAAGTGAGGCAATACATGTAGATACAAAACAATATCTATAATCATATGATAGACTTGTGTATGATATCTTTGCAAATAATGAGTCCAGATTTGTTAGTCTCGGTAAGTCATCTAAGTCATCCGTAAATGGGTAAGGAGATGTTGGTTGTGTTGCACAAAGTTCGATAGGTACAAGTTTTGAAGACTTAGGTTAGCCACTCTTGAGCCGTTCGGGATGGTAGGGCAAACCTCATCGAGGACGATGAGTCCCTAAGGGGGGTGATTGTAACACCCTAGGCAAATCCTACATCGGCTGTGGCCTGGAGAGATGCTGGGTTCATAAGATAACATTCGCCTTACAATGACACAAGCGTTTTGTGGTGCGGGTGGAGTTCTTAGGAATGGCGTTAAGCGTGCTCATGTGAGAGTAGTCTGGCTTGGTGACTGAAGTCTTCAAATGATGCCACAAAAACAAATCCGTGAGCCTGCGGGCAAAGCGGACAATATTGTGGTCTGAGTAGGCGGGATGTTACAAGAAAAACAAAGCCGTGAGCCTGCGGGCAAAGCGGACAATATTGTGGTCAGATAAGGTGGGGTGTTACATAGGTAGTGAAGTTGTTTTTGGATGGTTGTGAAGAGGTCATAATGGTGGGTTATTTTGGTGGTGGAGTTGGAGCACTTAAGTTAAGAAAGTTCACATCTTGAATCGGTGATGAGATGTTGAGAGGTAATGAGTCTGATGATGTAGAGTTAAAGTTAATGAAGCAACAAGATCGAATGCTAATCCTAGTGGTTTTTCTTAAGTGGCTTAATTGAGGTTAATCCATACAAAGATGGTAGTTTCTAATGAGATAAAAGTGTCTAAGATCATGTCAAACATCCTAAGTTAATCCATTGAGGATGTATTGAATGACATATGAACGATATACATTAACAACTATCCTAGAAAAGAAATTTGGAAAATTAGATTGCGGGATTTAGTAAAATTAAACAACTTACCTGTAGAATCCACGGCACCAATTTTTTGCATAGGCGGAACCCTTAATTTGGTGCCTTTGGTCCGCCTTTACTGAGAGGCGGTACCAAAATGCATAACAAACGGTACCAAATTTTTGGTGCCGTCTAATCCGTGGACACCAGAAAACTTCACAGACCCATTTTTAGGTGTCGGGGAGTTTTCGAAACCTGAATTTTTGCTTAAAATATGTGACATTAATCATTTCTAGTTAGGAAAAGTCAATAACATATATACAAACATAGTGTAGCATAGACTTTGACCAAGGGCTAACGATTTTCACATATAAGTGAAAATGGGTAAAATTTGATAACACCCGTGTGTTATCCCCCTGCATGAACCGGTTAGCATACATCAATGTTTTAAGTTATTTTATCATCATACAAAGCGAAAACACATATATTACATCATACAGCATTGTTTTTGTCCTTGTACCAAACACTCTCTAAAAACCTTCATTTTTTAAAGTACTCAACTAATTTAGTTAGTACTCATTCCTAAGCGAGTTATAACATTTCATAAGTTATGTGAGATGTTAGTATGACTTATGCAAAGAAAGTGATCTAATTCTACAAGCGATGGTAAAACAATTTTCCAACTTGGTGCACAAAATCTAGCAAATATCCTATTGTGCATACAACGAAATCGTCAAACAAACGAATAAATAACATGGCAAGATTGACACTTATATTATGCAAACAAACAAGTGTAAACAACAATTTGAAAATAAGCAAGCAACATATATGCAAACAACATAAACAAGTGGTCATTTAGCATAGCATAACAAGAAAGACACTTTTCGTCATTTTGCATTTAAATATGACGATGTATACCAAGCTTGATTAGTTTCCTTTAAACATATTACCAAATTATTTAGTTTCAAAGGAAGTTGTATCAAAGTTCTAAGAATACCAACTTAAATTGCTTGATTCAAAAATTTGAGTTTTTATGTTAAAGCGAAACTCAATATTTTAGATATACTATAGTATTTAGTCTATTTCACTTATTTAAAATTAGACTCAGGTCATAAAAGTATTTTTAAGTGAAAGTAGACTCAATTCCCTTTAAAATGATAGGTGGCTCGACTCGTACGGACTTACGGTTAATTAGTTATGATTTTTTGAAGTTGCCCAAAAAACTGCATACTGTACACACGGATTCCACGGAACCAAATAAAGGGATCCGCCCTTTATAAGATTTGGTGCCGTGGTCCTCTGAGACAGATTCACCAAAACTAGTATTTGACATAGAGAAAACGTGTGTAACTTACTAGATTTCATAGTAAACATATAATACACATACTTAACAACATATCTACTTATGTAACTTATCTTAAACATTTACGGAGGTGATTTTTCAACTAAATTTATAGTTATCCCAAACACTCCTTTAAAATCATATTTCTTCGTAAATTTTCTATAAGCACACAATACAATACTTATTAGTTCTTTCAACAAACTTTTATTTTATTTTTCAAGAAAACCTTCAAGCTTGTATACAAAGTTACATTTAACAACAAAATTTCTAAGTATAACAAGCAAAGCATTTTTCATATTATTTTTCGCTTCAATGGTAATTTGATACATGGATCGTACTCTATTTTAAAAACTATTTGTTTTGAAAATACGAGCTACGTGGCTCTGATACCAATTGTGAAAACGTAGAGGGGGGTGAATACGTTACCGTTTAAAAACTTTAGATCTTTAGTATCAAATCGCTTATGAAGCTTGTTATAATATGAAAGTTCCAATTATTGTTTGTGACTAATGTTAAGCATAGTAAACCATGTTGTCACACAAGCATTAACATCAAACCACATCACAAGCAATAGTATAGTGCAACTATAAAAGTAAAGAGATAAAGAAAGGAAAGTGCAAACCGAACACGATGATTTATAGTGGTTCGGTCACGGATCTCCTTTCCGCCCTACTCCACTCCCCGAGTACCCAACTCGAGAGTTGCTTCACTAAATCAACAAGCTCCCTTCTTGGCGGAGAAAACCTTACAATAAATTCGCTTACACTTTTTACGGTACAAAGCTAAATATCGGGTTCTAGTTCGAGGTAGAACCAACCTAACGTCGCTTATACAATATTTCCGACACTAAGCTAGATGTCGAGTTCTTTTACAAGGGTACAACCACTCCCAATATGTTTTATGGCCCAACATAACAAACCTTGTGTTTTATGGCACAAACACATAAACCATCTAATCTAGTTTGGTGAAAGTGTTGTTATGATGCAATGATGTTTACACTAATGATCCATGACACAAATGTCTAATGGATATGAATGACTACTTCTAAATGAACTTCCATTGATAGGAAGCCTTCATGATGAAGATCACAAGTTCCCTAAACTTGTTGTGAAAGATCTTCAGCTTGTGGTAAGTAGAGATGGCTAGATCTCCAAGCTTTCCTTGATTGATCAAGATGTAGAGTATGCTTACAACAAAGATGAATGTTAGAAGCATTATGATCATGATCATTAGGGTGTTTAATGTATGTTACTACATTGTTAATGATAGATCTAAATGTATGCAAGAAGGTGGAGAAGGTGTGTTTTCAAGTGGTGAAGAAATGAGAAAACAATGGGCTTCTATTTATAGGCAAAAGGGGACAGGAGCATCCACGGACCACGGTACCAAATAAAGGGTTCCGCCCTTTATGCATTTTGGTGCCGTGGGTGCCTGACAAGAAATCTAAAAAATCTTTCTTCAAATCTTTTCAAGATTTTACCATATCTTACCAAGATCACATTTGATATATTGAGTGTCAATCTAAACAATATATTCAAGAGATCTTCCAAGGATTTCAAAGATGATGCATGCCATGATGTAACATGTATTTCCATTTTTAGATTAAAATGTTTATCAAAGTAAACTTGTAAAATGTATTATGTAACTAGTTAATAAAATGTCCAGTTACCTTTTGAAATACTTGTGAATGCAAAATGTAAAATGAGGTTCTAAATAGAATGGTTAACTTATTGAAATACTTAGTGACTCTAAACGTATTTTAAACATTCTATATGATTTGTTAATGGGTTTGATCATAATGCCACATAACAAACATGTACGAACCTGTGTTGTAACATACGAGGACTTGAGACATCGAGAGGTGTTGAATGTATGTTGAGACAAATGTAATTACAAGTAACTTGTACATTTTACGTTATGTATTACAAGTTACATGTTTGTCATCAATCAAAACAAACAAGACTGTATAGATTAAATATCGTAATATTTGTACTAACAGGGTTAATGGAACCAAACATGTAGTTAAAACATCGTGTAAACCTTAGAACAAACAAAACAAAACAAATTAGCTTAAATCTGCTACTGTTCCCACGGCACCAAACGACAACACGGACATAACTAAAAATTTGGTGTCGTCTGGTCCGTGGTGACAACAGTAGCAAAAATACCATTTACAAAACATCTTCTTCCTCACAACCCACTTTACCAAAACGTATCAACAACACACCTACCTCATTGGTGAGACTTTTTCACCTATTAATCACTAAAGATAACATCATTGTAAGTATCCTAACTACATTACTTCTCTTAATTCTGAGTCTAGGATTCTAATTTGTGCACAAAATCATTACATGGGGATTATGTATATTCTTATACAAAACATGGATTCAATTGGCAAATTGCATAACTAGTTATCGAAATTAGGTACTGCATTGTCATATTGCATAAACTAATCATGTTTCCCACTACTTAAAAGATAATTAATATAAGGCCTTATTCTAATTAAACAAAAACCCCATGTCAAAATTTTGAAAAGCTTCTCACTTGTAGAAAAACAATTTTTCATTGTTAATACAAATAGAAACGTAAATTTTTCATCACTTGCATAATGCTCTTGAATACTAAAGGTAATGCATAACTAATATGCATTCCTGGGTATATTCAAATGAAGCCACATTGAATTAGGAGCGTTTGGGTTATCTCATGCCGTTTGCCAAACACCCCCATTGAAAACCATTTTATGCATAAAATGAGTCGAGATAACCGCAACTCCAAATTGTTTTCATATAGGCACACACTAGAACCAAAACGCTAAGTTTGTCTTTTCATTTTTAAAATGAAAATTTTTGCTCATAGGAACAACCATGGTAGCCGCAAAATTCTATGATCACAAGGATACTCTTAGCTACATCTCTAAACACCACAAAACCAATGGCCTCACTAAAGAACAAGTTGAAATCTTTAAGAGCCTAGAGCAAAGGTACTTCCATGAGGGTAGGACCATTCATTCCTCCTTTGTCGACGGAACTAATCTCCGTCAAGAGCTTGCCACTATCAACTTCGATTGTCTCCTCGACATCGATGAACCCATTTGTCCTAGGTTTGTCTTAGAATTCTATGCTAGTGTTGTCTCTTTCACTGATGAGGACAATCAAATGGCTCTTAGGTTTAGGATCAATCAAACTGACTACACCATCTCCATAGACCAATTTGCTCAAGTGCTAGGAATTCCTAACCGTGGTACATGTTTTTACTCGGATAAGTGGTCACTCGCTATCCTTGATGCTATCAAGGACCACTCTCTTCCCTACCAAACTCCTTTGGCGGATAAGGACATCATTCGTGAGCACCTTTTTAATGAAAGGGCAGCTCCAACCCATGTCACCCGAAAGGGAAAGGAAGTGAACAAAGATCCATATGGTATGGAGCTCAACGAGCTTAAGCCCGAATTCAAAACGTGGGAGGAACTCCTTAGAGCCAATGTCATTAGCACTATAGGAAATAGAGACCATATCATGCTTGCCTTTGTCACATGCTCTACAACTTGTCCACTCGTCAACCATTCAATTTAGCCTACTACATTGCTAGGAGAATGGTAGGTATTCCTACTCAAGGATCCGTTGCTTTTCCATACGGGATGCTACTCACCCGTCTCGATAGAGCATTTGCACCCATTCCACCAAGCCCAAAAGGGTTGAAGCTAGACTATGCTCTCATCCCTCACATATTTGTGCCCTTGAGTGACGAGTGAGTGGCTAAGACTAAAGGTAAAAGGGCAAAACCTCCAACTCCTTCATCATCATCGTCAAATAGCTCCGAAGACGTTTTCCCAAATTCTCGACTTCCACCTCAAGAGTACTATGCATCTCTCCCCGAGATTGAGAATGAATCAGAAAAGTTCAAAAAAAAACTAAGGGGATGTTCAAGTGCCTTGGAAGGATGATGACAAAGATCTACAAAAAGTTGGATAAGTGAGGTTTTTAAAGGAGTGTTTGGAACAAGCTTAAAACAATGATGTATGATATTATTAGGTCGTTTTTACTTTGTAGGATAATAAACTAACTTGAAACAATGTTGTATGCTAACCGGTTGATGCAGGGGGATAGCACAAGTGTGTTATCAAATTTTACCCATTTTCACTTTTATGTGAAAATCGTTAGCCCTTGGTCAAAGTATATGCTCCACTATGTTTGTGCATGTGTTATCGACTTTTCCTAACTAGAAATAGTTAATGTCATATGTTTTAAGAAAAATTTCAGGCTTCGGAAAGGTCCTCGACGGTTAAAAAATGGGTCTGTGATGAAATCTGATCACCACGGACCAGACGGCACCAATCTTTTGGTTCCGTCTGTTGTATTTTCTGGTACTGCTAAACCTGAACAGGCGGACCAGGCTACACCAAAATAATGGTTCCGCCTGTGTAAAAATTTGGTGTCGTCGTACCTGCAGGTAAGTTTTTAAATTTCGCTCATTTTAACATTCCATAGTACCATAATTTACCTCTAGGATTGTTCTTACTAATTTTTACCCATATTAGAACTAGTTTAACACACTTAGGCATCTAGGATATCCATTTCCCACCAAAATTCAAAAATTCCAAAAATCCACCCAAGGAACCCTTTTTCATAAAGGAAGGAACCAAAAATTGGTTCCTTGCAATCCGTAGTTGATCTGATTCTCAAGATCCTACAATCATTAGAATACATTTATTGCATATCTTTGTCACTTCATTCCATCCTTCTTGTATGGCTTGACTTAGGTGATATGACTAGCATTAAAAACACTTCCAAATCATTAGAAACCTCATCTCTTCTATGGATTAACATCAAATCAAACACATTTTTCCATAATTTCATAATCCTATAAATTAAGAGCTTCTAAGATGATCATCCTCATACTTTCTCAAATCTTCTCATCTACTAGCAAAACCTTAATAAAAAATGACTAAGTCTTCTCCATCAAACAAGCCTTGCAAGAGAACGGCTAGAATGAGCGTAAGACCATGTTGCTTTGTCAACATAAGCTCCTCTTCCGACTCCTCTCCCTTAACCATCTCATCTCCCATAAGAGATTAGAACTTCCTCACTTTGACTACTCCTACACCACCTCCAAAATCACCTATCATTGTCACTACTCTACCTCCGACAAAGACTCCCATCACTAGCTCACCACCTCCGGCTCCTATCCAATTATCCAAATCACCATCACCTCCTAAATCTCCAACACTCATCCCATTAGAGTTATTCTCTACACCACCTACATCTCCAAACCCATTCTTGGAGGACTTAGAGTACTTGCCTCCTTGGCCCAATCATCCACCACCACTACCATCTTTTGGTACTATTGAGCGAATAGCTCATGAGTCTCCACGTCCATCATTTGACCTAAACGCCCCGTTAGGGCCTAAACCTCTTTTTTTCCATCAAGGAAATTCATGGTCCTTTGTTTGGGGATCATCCACGACTTCCAACATCCATGCCTCCTCATATAGAGGACAGTGAGGAATCCATGTGGGATGATCACCCAACTAGAGAGGAGATTGAAGCCGAGCTTAATTATCTCCACCAATTTTCCAACATAGTGGACTCTTACCTTAGTGAAACCATGCAAATGCAAAGTGCTTTGCTAGCCTCCATAATCACCACTCCAACTACCAACACCAACAACTCCACCATTCCACCACCACAACATCATGAACCATATTACCCTCCTAGACACGGTTGCTCAAATTGTGAGCGGACCGCCCACATTACCGAACGGACCCGGGTGATGGTCCATGAGCTTCAAGATGAAATGAGGTTCATCCTCAACCACATCCTAGAACGCATTAATGCTCTTGCTCATCCACCACCTCAATAGGAGGTTCATAGTCTATCTTTTAAGTATTTTTATTTTTCTAAGATTTTCTTTGTATTTTTCTAATTTTCTAGGATTATTATTTTATCTTTCTAGGATTTTTCTTTTCATGTACTAACACATCATTGTGTTCCATTTCATGATCTTTATATCATGAAAAAATTTAACAAGTGAATGGTGTTTCTTATATTGTTGTTATTTGTTACATGGTGATTGGAAATGCTTGTGATGATGCTTATTACTAACATCTTTTTTGTAGCTTGCTCACAATCCATGTATCTTTCTCTTGGAACCCAATTTAGAGAGAGCATTGGCCAAGGGGGAGATAATGGCTCGGGCTCATTACTTATTCCGCCTCGCCTCTTCTTTTTGTTTCGACAAAAAGGGGGAGAAATATTAGAGAACTTGAACTTTGACTTTCTATAAAACTCAACTGCATACTTTGACTTTTTAAAAAAAGTCAACATCACACTTTGACTAATGAAGACTTTGACTTTTAAATAAAGTCAACTGCATACTTTGACTTTCTGAAAAGTCAACATCATGTCTAAATTGGACATACTAGTATTATCATCTTTCAAGTTCTAAAATTAATTTCATATTTTTATAACTCTTGTACATACTTTACATCTTTTACTAAAATAAAATTTATGTTTTGTCCTCGACAAAAAGGGAGAGATTGTTAATACAAATATCGTCATTAAACGTTGTTTATATTTTATGATCTTTACCTAAGTTTTGTTAACGACAAAAGTAAATTTAATTTTTATAAAGCTTAAAGCTTGTCAAGTTTAATAGATATTAAAACAAGCTTTTCATCAAATAATATCTTCATCACTCAAGCATTTACATTTTGATTAATCATATTCTTATATGCCTCTAAACCATAATGTATGTTAACATTTTTAGATCAAGCATATTTTAGTTTCTTAAAACAAAACATCACATATGTATTTACATATAACTTATTTCTAAAAATAGAAAACAACACATGACATCATGTAGTGCATCATTGAAATCTCTAGAAGATTTCACTAGATATTTTGTATAGATTTTGACTCTACATATCTTATACAATCTTGGATAGATATGGTTGACTTTGGTAAGATTTTGGTGATCTTGATGTCAAACCCCGACGGCACCAAAATTGTACACGGGCGGAACCCTTTTATGGGTTCCGTGGTCCGTGGTGCCTGCTGATCATTTTGGCTATAAATAGCAAAGCCAAACCAAGTTGTTTTCGCATCCCTTTCTAGTATATTCACATACATTCCTTCTCTCTAACATTTCTAACTTAGTTTCATATCATTTTAGTAATCCTCTTTTGTAGCAAAGAAGATCAAGGCATATTCAAGCTTCAACAAATAGTTGGAAGTCTTGTTTGTTTATAGTTGTATGATCTAGTCTTGATTCATACATCATTGTTATACCAAACCATCATAAACTTGTGAGTGTGAGTGGTTAGTATTTTAGTCCTTAAAATACATTGTGTGTAGGAGTGGTTGTGCCCTTGGAAAAGAACTCGACATCTAGCTTAGTGTCGGAAATAGTGTGTAAGCGAAGTGTAAATGTTTCTCCGCCGATGAAAGGAGCTTGTTGACTAGTGAAGTTAAACTCTCGAGTGTGAGACTCGGGGAGTGGAGTAGGGCAAGGAAAAAGAGTCCTTGTAGACCGAACCACTATAAACAACTTGTTGTGGTTTGATTGTTTCTTTCCTTATTTACTCTTTATATATATTGCTTGCATATTGATTATCATTCACTAACATATCTAAGATCAATATCAATTGATATTTCAATAAGTTTCAAAACAAAGTTTTTAATCGGTAAACTATTCAACCCCCCTTATAGTTTTCCACAGTATCATAGTTACATTGTTTAATCATTCAGTTAGCGTATCGTTTTCATTATGGATTCTATTCGTATGACTTTGATTATCACATTGTGTTTTGCTAATGAGATCATGGGCTAACACCCTCTGGTATTATTCAAGTTTATGACTATCTTATTTATTTGATTCGTTTACTTTGAATTGTTGCATTTTCGTTGGGTTTTTTTAATATGTTTATCATGCTCAATTCGTGTGTTTACTTGCTTGAAGTATGCTGGATATTTTCTCGATTATAAGTTTACTTATGTGATTTATAATCCGTATCATAATGGTTGGTATAGGTGATAATGTTACGTTCACTATGTTGCCATTAGGACTAGTGGCTCACCGTATCCCTAGGTTAGTTGAGATATGATTAAGGTAAGTAAGTTAACGCGGGAAATCTTATAGATGACAATTCATGAGATTTTAGGTAACCTAAATCCCTTTAGACAACTAAGATAAATTATATTTAATAGTTGAAAGACTTTATGCGTGCGTAAAACTTATTAACGTTGTGACCATCAGGTTAAGGGTGGATATGCATATGGCTGAGTAACTGTGACCATCTGGCTTAGTCTACCATAGATAGGAAGTGTATTCAAAAGGCCGACTCCATGATTCTTGATTCTCAGTCTACGTTTCCTGACTCGCCAATGGAAGTAGCTTTAGATCATTGCACTTGTAGACGAATCACCTAGACTTGATAAGATGAACTTAGCTAGCACGTTCTTCTACCATAAGACCACAACCTTACCTTTTATTCCATTATTTTATTATATCTAGTTTAATTATTAGTTTAGTAATCAAATCCGTGCCAATCTCTCAGATTGAACCCCTTGCATAATTAGATTAGATAATTAGAATACTACTAGGTTTAGTTTTAGTTCTCTCACCCCTTACGAACATACCATGCTTAATCTAGCTATAACTTAGCGATACACTGCCCGTAAGTGTAAGTTTATAGGTTAGTTCGACATTATAAAATTAAGACTAATTAATAACACATCAACCGTCCTGATGCTCTGGACGAATATCTGTAAATGGGTGAGAATACTTCTCGTGATTCTCTCCAAGTTTTCTGTAAGGCTATTATGGAATTATATGGAGACGATTTTTTGCGAAGACCTACTTATACTAATGTCGAAAAACTCTATACTTTTCACAATGAGAAACATGGGTTTTCTGGAATGTTAGGAAGCATTAAATGTAGGGGTTGAACGTGGGCTAATTGCCCAAATTCATATCGTGCTTAATATTGTAGGGGTGATCACGGGGACACATCCATTCATTTTATTGGAGGCGGTTGCATCACAAGACTTGTAAATTTGGCATGCGTTCTTTGGTGTTTCCGGGGTGAACAATGACGTCAACGATATACGTCAATCGCCTATGTTCAACGATCTTAAAGACAAGAAAGTGTCAGAAGTTCATTTTGTGGCTAACGACGTGGCTTATAAATGCGAATATTATCTTAGTGATGAGATATATCCGGAATGGTATGTTCTTGTTAAGTCTACTTCACAGCCATGCTCGAATGTACAAAGCTAATAAGATATAAGCAAGCGCATGTAGCAACAAGAAAAGATGTGAAACGAGCGTTTGGCGTGCTAAAGAAAAAAGGGACTATAATAAAAACTACCGCACGGCCAATGTCTCTTAAGAAAATAACAGATATGATGTACACATGCATCATATTAAACTAGAAGGGTACCAGCGCTTTGCGACGACGGGTACATGTAATTGATGTTTTTGGCAAACAATGTTTTTCTATTATTGTTTACGGTGACAGTAAATTTATAGATGAGCATAATATTTTTGCAGTCACGGTAAACTATTTGAATTATGAGGCCGCTGATGATATATGATTTAAGACCACTTTCAACTTTTTATTTTATTTTATTTTATTTATTTTGAAAGTTCGAACATAAGACTTGTTACGTTTTGTGATTCATAAGTTTGTACTATTTGAAAAAAAACTTGTATTATTTAAAAAAATTTATGAAATGCCTTCAAAATTTTAGAAAGAGGGTGTTTAGCAGCTTGCTTCGTTTGAACATTGTTTTTTATTAATGATATTTTTTCTTGATAGGGTGTTTTAAAGATTACATTAGCTACAGATATTGACCAGTCAATATACGTAGGTATCGACACATAAATTGATTGTACATCTAGCTTAATTAGTTGTATTTGCTTAAAATCTATATATGAAAATCTTACAAATTTGGAAGAGAGAAAGTGTTTTGTGCTTTATATGTAGTTAGATAATATGATTATAAAAGACAAAGGGAGGGCAATTTCTCCCGACTTTTATCCACATGAGCAACATCGTGATAATGATCTCGTACGAACGCATGAAGAAACGTTACAAGTTGTTAGAGATTTAGTCAACGAGGAAACTCATCTAAGGTTTAAATCCGATTAGTAGAACACATTTGACGTCGAACAAATTAACACTAACTGTAGTTTCATTTTATTTGAATTTTTATTGTATTGTTTTTTCATTTTATTTGAATTATTAATGTAATATTTTTATTTATTTATTTATTTATTTTTATTTTATGAATGAAATTTTAATTTTTAGTGTTTAAAAATAATGAAAATGAAAAGAAAAGTGGTGAATGCGGTCGCTTTATTACACTAAATTGGTTATTAAGAATGTTGTAAAGAGAGAAAACTGAGTTGACGCTGATGTGAGAGCGGTGACCATCTTAATTATCTTAATTTTTCTTTTTGGATGACATGAGAGAAATATAGGATTAGCATAATCTGTAAGAGTGAAGGGTATCACAAAGAGAATGACTCGCCAATCCTAGGTGGATGGCTCGCCACCACTCGCCGGACGTCGCCACCACACCAAGGTGGCTCGCCACTTGCTCCATCGTCATTCCCACGACATGGATAAAGACAAAAACACGTGGCGGAGTTATTTCTTTTATTTAATTTTCTTTTGTTTTTCCGATATATAAATCAAATTGAGTTTTGTTTGTGTGAATAAAATGCGTCTGTGTGTGTGCAACAGTTTGAATGAAGAAGAAGATGAGGGTGGGTGGGTGGGTGTAACAGTTTGAGGGTATGTGTGTGTTTTTCCGATGACCCTTTACATATCAGTTGCATAAACAGTTTGAGGGTGCTGCATATTATTGGCTATAGCAGTTTCATAAACAGATGTATGAAGAGGTTTGAATGAAGAAGAAGAAGAAGATGAGGGTGGGTGGGTGGGTGGGTGGGTGAATTTTATTGTGTTTGAAAAATATGAAAAAGAAATAAAATGAGGGTAGGTGTGGCCCAAGTGAAGAGGTTTGGGTTAGTTGTGAATGGGGGGTATTTTTAAGTGAGTCTGTTGAAGTGACGTGACACATGTGAGGCCCAAATGAAGAGTAATGGGTTAGCCATGATACCCATCACTCTAAGACCAATGGTTAGTCCTATGGGATCCTATGTTCTGTTATGGACCTAAGTGCATCAACATGGATCATTTTCTTTTTGAATGACATGAGAGAAGGGATGATTCCAAACCCACCTTGCTTTTGACCCATTTTTGAGGTTTTAAGAATCAACATTCCATATTCTTACCTCTTAAGGAACCATCATTGAGTTATTGATCAAATGTGCCAATGTGGTATATTGACAAAATGATATTTATGTCTTCATTTGGATCTAGTTTGATTCATTACAGGAATTTAGTACTTAATAAACACTAATAAATCATTTACACATGGCTTATTGCAGTGCAATCTACAAGAATCCTTCTTAGGCTGAACACAATGGAGAGATTAACCCAACCGGTTGATGGAGGGTTGACACCGGTTGCCCCATTGTGGCTAGTTCGGTTGTGTTCGGTTGAGTAACAAAAAGAGACAAACTAGGATGTGAATTCAACCGAGTTTAAAGCATCAAAAGTGGACCAAAAAAAAACCCAAGTTATCACTGTGGCAACTAGGTCGTCTTCAGGTCGTCGAAGAGAGAAAGCTGATGTGGCAGGGGTGACCGAGGTCACCACTGTGTTCAACCTTAGGAATTCTTAGACACAAAATATCCCTAGGTAGTGTGTAGAGACCGGTCTCATGTTTGATCCGTGTCTGTGAACAAGCCACATTACTTTGTGAGTCTTGTTTACTTGGAGTACGCTTCAAAACCTTACTAAATAATGAGCTCTTTGTGTCGTTACCATTCCCCTCAATGTAGATTAAGATAGATGTATGGTCAAATATGATGTCTTAAGGTATTTAAATTGCTCTTTTAACCGTTTCATCTCTAGGTAAAGATTTAAGATTATTTGAGAACAAAAGATTATTTATATACTAAAGGATCAATCTTCATTATTTATTTTTATTTGATCTAATGGATGAGATTAATCCCAACAATTTAAAAAACCCACTTTCATCCTTATTTTTCAAATATTAATAACTTTCAAACCGTTAATCGTTAAGCGGAAAAAAAATATCATTGCGACGAACATTTAATTATCTTTCTGTAGATAGGCACTTTGATATACTTTCGACAAAAATTTATTTTTCGTATTTTTCACGTTTTTAAGTTTTTTTTTTTAAAGTTTTTTCGTTTTTTACGTTACTGAAATTTGTATTAAAAAATCATATATGATTAAACACTAATTTGAATATCACATGTGATATTAGTGTTATATCATACGTAGTATATGATATGTAATATCACATGTGATATTAGTCTAAAATCACATATGATATACATATCATATCACATGTGATATTACATATCATATATGATTTAACACTAATATCACATGTGATATTCAAATTAGTGTTTAATGATATATGATTTTTTTTCATGCAAATTTCAAGTAACGTAAAAAATACGAAAAAACGTAGAAAAACGATTTTTTTTCTTTTTTCGAAAGTATATCAAAGTGCCCGTCTATAAAAAGATAATTAAATGCTCTTAGCGACGGTGTAAATATTTTCACTTAACGATTAACGGTTTAAGAGATATTTAAATTATAAAAAAATAGGTGAAAGAATAAAATGTTTTTAATCTCAGCTATTGATTTCTTTTTAGATGGATGGTGAAGATGAGTCCCTTGATATGTAAGAAAAGTTTGGTAT
Organism: Chrysanthemum makinoi; assembly: GCA_910596185.1. Classification (NCBI taxonomy): domain Eukaryota; kingdom Viridiplantae; phylum Streptophyta; class Magnoliopsida; order Asterales; family Asteraceae; genus Chrysanthemum; species Chrysanthemum makinoi. The sequence goes on from OU343218.1 coordinate 164,458,585, forward strand.
GTAAAATAACTCGTAAACATTCAGATATTTTTAAAAGAAACACCTTTTTTTATGTCAAGATGGCTAAACACTACCCTTTGTAAAAGCTTAATTAAGTGTATATGGGACATGCTAACAACATTTGTTGTTAACATCTAAGTTTTTCAAATTATATTTAGTTTAGGACATATCCTTAATCAAATAGTATTTGTGTTTGAGAAGTTAGAGGAATTGGTTAGTGGTTATTGTTAGGTTTTTTTAGACATTGTATATTGTCGAAATTAGAGATTGATTCCAAAGACAAAGTTAGATAAGTTGACTCAAGTCACATGGACTTGATTCAACCTGTGTCTTAGACCATCAAACCAAAAATTATATATTGTAACAGCCCATTATGTCATGTTAAGAAATTACTAACACATGTTATGGTTTATTACATGCAGAGTCCGTCCATAATCTACATGATTATGACATCGACACGGTTTTGGACAAAACATTCTCACGATATTTTTTATGTACGTATTCAGGAAACCTTTTCCTCCATCTACATGAGCCACAACCGATCAGCGTCTTTGACCGTTCAAATGACTTAAATCTTATTCTCATTTCTACACCACAAATCTCATCTTTTGTTGATATTTGATACTGAATTCTGATACTCTAATGGTTGGAGTAAAAACTAAAAGACGATAACTGGACCTAGAAGTATCCGTGTAAAATATTCCTTCTCTACAACTTTTTTTATTGGGTATCTTCAAAGCGAATCCCCTGGACCCTGACCTTGGTCAAAAGGTTTTTGCCTTTCCGCTCTAATCCTACTAAGAATCAATCTCCTGTTGCGTATTTCTTTTCAAAAAGTCAATATATTGATAATGCAGCATCATGTCATGTATGTGCACCCATCACTCTATCCGATATCTAAATATGAGCATGGTCTAAGATCTTATCTTTAATCTGCTGGGACTGTCTTAAACTGATGTTATATAAAAGATTACTAATCCCCCATGCAGCAGTAGCATCACATGCATTGACTCATCAGTAATATGTTATCCAGCATCTTATCCCTTTACAAAAAGCTAGTTCTAGTTATCCACGCAAACATGAACCAGATCTATTACCAAATCTACAACCATGATATATATACTAATTGATCCAAATAGGAGAAACCACCTGTGAAACTTACAACCGATTTACAGAATAATATGATTTCAAGGAATCAAGATTTATACATCCGCAAAGTTAATCCCTTGGTATTAAAGAAGCGCAAAGTGAAAGAATCTGTGTTTGTATACGTATAACGTTGGAGATAACAAATGGTATAAAGTTGAGGATTTTATATGTACCTCATGCACCCAAGGGGCAAGGGATAGTACCAAGTTGACAATCAATGAAGAGGGCAGCAATGGAATAAAGTAAGAAGCAGCAACTGTAAGTACATATATTATTCTGTATGATCTGGAATGGGACCATGGGATTATCAAGCATGTTCTTGGACTGAAGAATATGCAGTCAAGCTTCATGAGATTGAGACCTTCACTCGTGCACAATAACTTTAACATGTCAAAAGGAATCGAGTCGTTTTCAGTTCTAAGGTTGGATCCAACATTGCAAGTCTGATCGATCATTTTTTACTTCAGGTCTGCAAAGTAACATGTCATGTATCTATTTGGATCCATTTTAACTCTTTATCGGGTTATAAATACAGTACCTTGGGCATACTTCCATTTCATTCTCAAGCTCTCAACACTTATTTCTTCTCCTAAAACAAAAGAAATAACTGTGATCTACTGATACCAGACGTACCAGCGTAATGGATCCATCTGACACTCTAAGGTAACAAGAATAACTCATACTCCCTCTCATTTTTCAACACTTATAGTAGATCTGAATGCATGCTTTTATAAGCATGCATATAAAGAATGATGCCGCATCAGAATTCAGTTAAAATATAGTCAGCAGGTCTTACATGTTCGTAAATTAGTTAAGCTTTTACTAAAACACTATTTTTTATCACCACACTTTGTTTATCTAAACTCTATTTTCTTACCACACATTATATTGCCCAGGAATAAGTGTGCAGCCTGCTATAGGCAGTTCAATAGAAATGAGCACGTAGTGGAAGACATGAGGACCTCGTATCACTCATTTCATGAGCCCATCTGTGGATATTGTGGAAAACGCTGCACATCTTTTGAATCTCTTCGTGAGCATCTTATAGGTAAAATTATATGATTTATATTTGTTAATGTGATTGAATCAAGTCTCGAACCTTTTTATTCCTCAATATTATGTTATATAACATGGTATTCTTAGCGCGAGCACCACCCACACGTAACATACTAATATCTTGTTTCACAGGGCCATTGCCAAAGGCAGAATGTGAAAGGGTGTTTAGGGACCGTGGTTGTGACATTTGCTTAAACATCTTTAGCAGTCGCAATGCTGTGAGGGTTCACCGAGATACATGCCAACTATCATATGGAAATAGCGTAATAATTTCATCCTGATAGTAGAAATGTTCTCTATATATTGAATATATGTGTTTCTTAACTGAATTTCTTAAACTCTTCTTACTCGAGGTTTTGTTACACCGATTTGCTAGCTTAGGCATCCAAGATGAACTAAGAATCGATAGTGGAAAAACAAGAGCAGTTGCACTTGCCTGCAAAATGGTTGGTGGAGGCAGTGATGGCTCACTGGATCTATGTGCAAAAATTTGCATCATTGATGAATATGAGGACATACTATTTCAGTCTTATGTCAAACCACACCTTCCTGTTACACACTACAGGTATAACTTTTGGCCTTCTTCTAATTCTTTATGTGCCATGAAAGACTTAGGCAAGTATCACACAAATTTTTATATAATCTTTTATTAATAGAAGTTGTGAAAATCACAGGTATGAGACAACAGGCATTCGGCCAGAATACCTCAGGGATGCAATGCCACTTAGGCCGGTACAAAGACATATTCAAGATTTTTTATGTAACGGGGAACCTATATAGAAGATCCGTCCAAGAGGCGGGAAGGCAAGGATTCTCGTAGGTCATGGTTTGGATAATGATCTTAGATACTTGGAATTGGAATACCCTAGAGTTAAAATAAGGCAAGGATGAAGCTTTTTCTTGTGGAATATCACATATAAAGGCACAATGGATAATAATTTATCATGATTACATATAACTGATGGTGTTTATATGGACTTGAATTTGATAATAGGGATACTGCGACCTATCCACCCTTAATGAAGACTAGCAAGCTTAGTAACTCACTCAAGTATCTCACAAGAGCGTATCTCGGGTAACTTATAGTGGACCTTGATATTTTTCTAATTTTTTTACTAGTGAATTTGCTACTAAGAGATCTTAGGTAAACTAATGATGGCTCTGTGCACAGGTATGATATTCAAAGCAGCATACAAGACCCTTATGATGACTGTGTTGCAACTATGAGGCTTTACAGGAGGATGAGATCCCAGCCTCATAGAAATGAGAACTATCCACTTGCTACGGACCCACAAAATAAGAATAACTTTGCATCATGGAGACAAAGCGAACTTGAGAGGATGAGTCCTGATGAACTGTTTGCAATTTCAAGGTCCGATTTCTACTGTTGGTGCTTAGATAGCAAGGACTATGCTTGATGGGATGAGCTACAGTCAAGATTGTAGTGAGTGAAATTGATAGCTAAATTGAGAGAATAATCTACGATAGTTTTTAGATATAACAGGAATAAGATATGAAAATTTATCCTTGTTTTTAGTAGGCAATAGTAGAGAGATTTGTGTGATATGAGGCGTATGCCTATACAAAATACTGAAACCATAGTTTAGAAGGTACAAGATGGCAATAGTATATCAGTGTGTTAATTAATCTTATAATTAAAGCATATTTGTTTTCAGAAGGACTTTTCCGTAGCAAAATTGTGTCACATGTAGGCACATTTGAATCTATGTGCATAATGATGTGCGTTTCAATTTTTACTACGTTGAAACATGGTACATACTACATAGTGTTTCTGAAAACAATGCATGTCCTCTGTAACATAGTACATGATTTTACTTCTAACACCTACAAATGGCAGTTGTAGAAAGTCATGAGACAAAAAATGCAAAAAAATACAGAAAGTTTCATTTATATTCTTTTGATGCACCTTTATTATGTGTTAATTGGTCTAATAATCCAATAAATTAGCAACTTTCAATAGCTCAAATCCAGGTAAAAAGCCTCAGCAAAATCATGCGTTAACTTTAAGCAATCTCTAAACAATTCCATGTCGACTGATAGTTCATTTAAAGAATCTGAAGTTAATGCCCATTCCCTTGAACTTGTTCTAAAATCACAGTTCAGTTTTTTAATTCAAATATTTACAAACGCAAAGGTTGTTAATTGAGCTTGACAACTGGTAAACATTTGGAATGCACAACAAACATACCGTAAACAAATAAGAGCGGCAATTTTTCCACCCACAGTAAGCTAACTGAGAAAACTCCATAATATCCTGGTACAAAAGAAAAAAAAAATGGTTATACGACTCTATCAAGCAAGCCATCTCCAATTGGATTAATGGAGATGGTGAGTTTCGGATCAGTCATGTGCACAAACTGGCAGGAGTAAAATAAAACTACACTCACTTTTAGCATTTATATTTCTTGTTGCACCCAACGTGCTTGTAAACACCTCCTTTTTAGTTCTTAATAAACTTAAAATACCTTTAGGAGTTGTTATTGCATTCTGATAGTGAACAATGTGATTGAAATGCTTGATCATCAATAAAATAAAAACAGGCTGCACAGTATATTGTTTGGGTATAAATCTACCGGATCAAGTTATAATAATCACATAATCAGTTGTTTGAGCATAACTTGGATAATGTAAAGAATCTACATCCAAATTTTAGTCCAAGTATCAAAGAATTAGAATTAGTATGTGGCAGTTACTTCAAACTTAATGATCTAGAACTGAAATTTGACCACTAAACAATCAAATGATCATAATTAGTTTCACCATAACCTAACATCATAAACCAGCTATCTACAACAACAATATGGGTAGGTATGGGAAAGGTGAAATGTAGACAAATCATACCCCTACCTAGGTAAAACCCGGAAGTAAGGAGATTGCTTCCATGGAGACCTCCGGAAATAGCTATCTACCACGCTTTCAATACGCAGCACAAAACAAAATATGAAATGTAGGATGTACAATGTATATAAACTAAAAAGCAAAGAGTTAAATTAACATTAATAAAAAGCCGGTATGAAGAATAAAAAATGATACCAAACCTAAAAACCAACAGGTGCTCAAAGGTTCAGTACCCAATCTCTAATTCAGCACGGTCTTATTGATACATAGACCTTTATCTGAATAAAATCTATATGTAAATACAAAAATGTTACAACATCAAGACTATAAATAATACACTATTACAATGCCGAGGCACTGGTAAAGAACTCACGAGCCTCATAGTACTTTTCCAAAACTATGTCGTGAAGAGGGTTTATTGGTTCTAGAAGATTAGAATAGGGACCCAACACCGAGCGTGGCAAGGGTGGAGAATCAGCATCTTTAGACCAGCTATACTGGGCCACGGCTAAACCACTGAGACAGTAACATGTGTGATAAAAATCTCTATGCTTCCCTGGTTTGTCCCTGAATCCTCCCTCCATCTACATTAAAATAGAAATGCATTAACATATGATCTTTGAATACATATAAAAGAAGCAATGCTTTATACACTTGAATTTCAAGATCAAACCTACTACTTCACAGTTTCATACTTGATGTGGATGTTTAATGCAGATTCATTTCCAATAACTTTGTTTCTAGTGTTTTTTCTGTGAATCTCTATTTTTAATTAAAAAAAAATGTGGATTTCAGGGCAAATTTGAAGTTTAAGCATAAGTTTAGCCTGTTTGACTTCAAATACAAACTGTGGGACTAGTCATTAGTAAAGATCGTAGCTTAAGGTACCTGTGAGCACAAAAGAACATATTGCTGCAATGCATGGCTCTGGAAAAGAGGCGGTGATTCTGTATGCCTTCTGACGATATGAACAGGAATACTTGTCGAATCTACTTGATCAACTTCACAATCGTGCCCTGCAATTTACATATACATTCGTTATTCATATATTTAGAAATAAAAATAAATAAAATGATATTCATATTATCATATACAAAGAGTTGGCTTACCTTCATCCTGATCAGGGGAAATCTCAGAATCTGACTCTTCATCATCGGACAATTCAGATGATATGGAACCTTCATTGCTTTCGGCACTATCATGCCCTTCATCAGCGACTGCATGTAATCTTTGTATCAACATAGCAGCTCCTCCCTGGTCAATGGCTCTCACGTTACTCTACAAATATAAACAAAAAAAATAACCACTGAATGTACGCTACAAGAAAGTATTGTAAACCTGCCAGAAGGAATAACAACCGTCAACCAATTTATTTGTCCTTCCTTGAAAGCCGCCCTCAATTCCTTGTCTGAATACCAACCAATCCTGGTTCAAAAAAACATGTCACTCACTGTAACAAGCAGGGTATTTTAAGTTTTGTTGTATGAGAAATGAAATGGTCTTACAGTTAAACTGGCTAAATCCAAACGGTCAACTTCGTTGATCAAAATCATTGTCGCCAGCCCACAAAAGGTGTACCTATAGATACGAAATTGAGATGTGAGGGATCCCAGTTGAAATTTTGCACAGACCATGTGTGATTTTAAGTATCTAGCTAATCAAATTCAGTATAATGTATCTTTTAATGACAAACTCCTGACTGGATTTGGAAGTCATTTAACTGAAACATACCCACCATGAGCTTCTGAACCTGGTTCACCAGCAATGCCACCTTCGTAGGTCTGACAGCTGCACAAATGATAACAGTTAGTGACTTCATGTAGCTAGTTAGTTACGGAGTATATAACTTGATTGCAATTTAACATCTATCACTCAATAAATGATATTGCCAGAAGATCATCTAGCAAAAGGTAGAATTAGCTCCTCACTAAATGCAATAAGCTAAAGAAATGTTAAGTTATGTTAAATATAACCAACCTTAAGATGTAGTTTCCCACACCTTGTGTAAGTTCTTCATCTAATATATTTAAAATACTCGCAACCTGACATAAAGTAGAAGTTAAAGATATTAGTATTAATCAAAGAGCGTCGTCGATCTTTAAGTTAGAAACTTTTATGTCCTACTTGTTGATCAAGTATTAACATGTAGACTCATTTGTTATCCCAAAAGGTGAAGGTCTCTCGAGATACATATAGATATAGAGACAGTGAAAATTTCGGACTTACTGAAATGGCAGTGTAACAGGCACGAACATCTACTTCACCACCATCGTGCATACTGAATACAATTTAAACAGCTTATAAGTGAATACACAAAACCCTTCAATCAAGTATGTTTAAAAAAAGATGAATCAATAATAACTGGTGGTGGTCTGATGCCAAACCTGAATCCTCCACTTGTGTGTTTCATTCTTCGCAGATATGAGTAGATCTTGGCTCTGGAAAAAAAGTAGCTTATATGAAATGCCACGATAATGTCACAAGCAAAAGATATTCTCTGTGCCTAAATATAATTGATATATAATTTGAAATGTAAAAGCTATATGGCCTCTTTACATTGTGATATGAAAACCCCAAGGCTCATTTTTTAATGTCACTAAAAAACTTCAACTCACTTAAGTGTAGGTCAAGTTGAAGCTTATACATTATTGCTAGAGGGTCAATTCGTTAAATTTAAAACAAAATTAGCTAAAAAGAAAACAGGTAAAATGATTTAAGATGCCTGAAACAAAAGTTGTGGGAAGTCAACACAACTCGACCCTATCCATGTCGCATAATATTTACCCGTTTTGACCCACCCGTTTTGCCGCCAATAACTAAAAGTGAAAGTCGCTGACACATTTTTTGATGGAAACCATTTGCCGGTTATTTCAGAATAATTTATAAAGGAAAATTTGGAAATGCAGTTGTCTTTGTATTGACCATTCAAAGTCAACAACAAAAAGAGGTGCATATATAACCCAAAGAATTTCAAAAAACTAAAACCTAACTAAGTACAGGACAATCAATATCCAAAAAGGCCAGATATAACACAAAAATCTAACCTGTTAATTGATTTCAGAGATCTATGACCGCCTAAGGTGATAAGTGAATTAACAGCAGCATAAGTCGTACAAAGATGCGGCATCTGACAGTAGTAGCAAAGGTTAGCAGCTTTCAAATAAACTCAACAGGAAAATTTTATCTATTATACACCATACACTACACTACAGTACGATCAAAAAAGGAGCCTTAATTGGAAACTGGAAATAATAAGGTCTATCCACTATCTATCTAATAACCAATATGAACGTAATACATTAAAACATTAATCAGTCAGTTATCATGACCGAATTTTCACTTGCCTGCCCAGGTCCTCCACCATATCCACCGTGCTCATCCTGAAAACACAATTCCAAAAAGATAAATAATCCGCTAGAAAACATTAACAAAACTCAGTTTGCAAAAAGGCACAGCTAAAACTTCCAACCTGGCACCGACTCAAAAAATCGATAGCATTATGCTCCAAAGCCACATCAACACACTCTCTTAATAACGCAAGCGAATGAAGGATCCAATAACATAACCACGGCCGGCTGTAAAGCATAAAAAACAACCATTACAAACCAATATATCGTAATTCCTAACATCCCATATCAATTAAATCACAACTATGTGTATTTGAGTGTGTGAGAGAGAAAGAACAACATACTTAGAATCCAACACAACGAACGAAGGACCAAGATTCCTTAAACCTTTCATCAGATACTCGATATGATTATCTCGTAGTACCTCTAACCTTAAAACCATCAAATAAATCAATCAATTCAAATAAATACATATAAATAAATCTATTAAAATCTAGGGTTTTAAGTGCTCTTACATAACTGCTTGTAAATTAGGGGGGCTATTACACAAGATATTATAAATATGAAATATTTGACTCTCAACGACCCACTGATCTTCTTGGGTTTTTGTCGGTTTATATTCCGGCACCGGTGATGATGGTGAAGGGTGGTCCATTGTGGTGGTAGTGTGACGTAATCTTTATTATGTTTGTACGAACTATGTTTTGTTTTGTTTCGTACTTTTTTTTTGTTTGTAAAAGTGTTCGAACTCTTTGGTTGTCTTGGTTTCGTACCTAGTTATAGTTAGATTGTGCGATTTATGCGTTACGTGCACATCAATTATATACTCCGTAGTTAATATATTTTATTTTTATATCATTAACTTTTGTTAATTGGACCATTTTGCAATTAACTTTTTTTAATACCATTTAAGTTTAGGGAGAATGTCACTAAATAGTAATCAAGTTTCATAATTGTTTCACTAAAATCACTCATATTTTATTTCAACTATAAAAACCATCAAATTTCAAAGCTATTTCATTAAATTCACTCATATTGTAAAATATTATTGTTTATGGACTTATGTCTATTCATCATAATCTTGATTAATAAGTTAGGTTTTCCTATGCCTTATAAATACATCATATTGTAACATTATCAATACATCTTAATAATAAGAATTCTCTTTCTTTCTCATTCTTGTGTTTTTGTTCATTACATTTAAAGAGTGCGGATCATTTAAAAAGTGAAATAAAATTAAAAAATGTAGAAAGTCATTTATAGTGTAACACGTGTCATCCACTTTAATTTATACATAAAATTCGTCTAGCGTTAATATGGTCTTTTGACCTGTTTTTTCTTTTTCCACCTCAAATTTCAAACGCACGTATCTCTTAAACGACAAACTTTTAGAAAAAACCGATTTCACCATAATTTATAAATTATAATCCTCTTTAATTTGGTATAAATTTTGTTAAAAATTTTCGAAACTTTTTTTTTTTACATATCAAATGGGTATTAATTTTCTTGATTTTTTAGGCATTTTCATCCCTATTTTTTACCCTCATAAATGTCGATTCGTGAAAAACTTAAAACATGAAAGTTATAAATTTTCGTTCACTCTTTACACATGTTTTTGAATCACTCGAATCCCATGTCATATGAGTAAGATATCATCCGTTAAAGATGACGTTTTACTCATCTTTGTTGCACACAAGGTGTTTGGTGAAATGTATAGCTTAGATTTTTAGTGTTAAAATTGCGTCAAATGCTCTAATTTTTTACCACAACGCATTATTAATCATTTTATTAATGTAAGATTCAAAAAATGAGTTTTTTAACCGTTCATTTTCTTAAAGAAATGCACATTTTGTTCATCAATTAGTCTTTGTTCATCAGTTACTCCTGTTCATCAATTAGTCTTTGTTCATTAATAATCTTGTTCAAGACTGATGAGGTGATGACAATATTAACTGATGAACAAGACATACTTCTGTTCATCAAAACGAGATTTTGTTCATCACCTGTCTTCCCATTTTACTTGTGTTCATCAATATCACCAGTTAGTTTTTATTCATTAGTTTTTATTATTAACTGATGAACAATAACTGATGAATAATATTTAATGATAAAAACATGATGAATAATAATTGACACTAACTGATGAACAAAAAACAAAAACTGATGAACAAAATATGTTGAAAAACAATCGGCACTAATTGATGAACAAAAAACAAGTTGAAAAACAACCGACACACTAACTGATGAACAAAACAACATAATAAAAAATAGAGTAAATTACACCATTCGTCCTTGTGGTTTGCGTTGACCGACAAGTTTCGTCCTTTGAACAAAAAAAATGCACCATCTGTCCTTACATGCGAAACTTTATCTACCGTTGGTCCTTTACTTTAACGAGGGGCACTAACAACCGTCAAGTCTTCTCACGTGATACCCACGTGAGGGTATAATAGACATTTTACAATTCCTAATTTATTAATTATTAAATGAAAAAGAAAACATAAACATTCTAACACACACCCAGGCCATATTTATACCACTATCCCCATTAAACACATTCATATCATCACACCTACCATTATCATCATCATTCCCATCCAACACATACCATCATCGTCATTCTCATCCAACGCACTAAACTTTCAATATTTGCAAATATTCAAGCTTTTAGCTAAATCCATTTGCGGGTTTTACGACAAATTAATATAAAACCCATCAAAAAAGGTTTCAAGCTTTTAGTAAATTCATTTGGGTTTCCAGATCTTGAATGTGTGTGTTTAATTGTGTTCATATATGAATTTCACAACAAGCAAGGGATGTATACACTTATTTTCCTTGGTTATGAAAACCAATCGGTCAACCTGTTGTTGACTAAATCCCAACCAGAAAACCAATCCGTTTGGAAGTTGTTTTTCGATGATTGAATCTAAACACAAAGTAGCAACAAAATCCGAATAATATATGGTTCGACTTTGTTTTACGGGTGAGGAAAATGGCGGAAGATTCTTTGGTATTTTCTTCAAAGATGTTGGTATGAACTATGAAAGTTTTAATAAGTGATGGTTTATGAAGATGGATATTTTGTTGTTATTTCTTTTTTTAAGATTTGATTTTGATGATGATAAAGGTTTCATTGTTTTTATTCATTTACTTTTAGAGCAGGAGGTACGGTGGTGCCAAATTTGGTGCCAACGAGTTTGGCGCGACGCCAAGTTTGGCGCACCGTTACCACGCTCGCGCCAAGAGGCCTTGCGCCAAACCTAACAGCCCACGTTTTTTTTTTTTCTTTTTTTTTTTTTTTTCTTTTTTTTTAAATGTGGCCGTTGCATTCAAAAATATAGCCGTTGCAAACGGCTAGTTTTGTGTTTTTTTGATTTTTTGACCTCTTTTTTACCACTTTTACCCACTTTCAAATCCTATATAAACCTTATCACTTATACCACTTCACACACACTTCAAATACATCTCAACTTCAATATTTTTTCAAGAAAATGAATCCCAACAACACCCATTGGATCAATCGAATGCTTAACGATCCATCGAACCAAATGATCGGTTCGTCTTCGAATCCGAATCCGAACACCCAACAACAATACTTTCCTTCGTTTTCTCAACAAAACTCATGCGTCAATCCCGACGAATACGCTTTGTTTTCTCAATGGAAAATGCAACAACAACAACAACAAAACGAATCACAACCAAGATCGTCCCACCAATCGTTCCACCTTGTTGACGAATCCGAATCCGAAGAGGAAGCGGTCATCCCGACCCCCACGTCCAAAAAAACAAAAATGAAGGAACCGGCGAAGGCAAAGAAAACGAAAAAAAAGCAACCAACAACCGAAGAGGAAGCCGAGACCCAGCAACGATCGCGTAACGCATGGACCGACCAAGAAGAACTACTTTTGGCGCAAACTTACATTGAAGTATCCGAGGATCCAAAAGTCGGTGCGGATCAAGGTAATGAAACGTTTTGGTATAAAGTTTTGGAAGCTTACAACAAGGAAGCAAAAAAACAAAAGTTTGTAACTCGTACCAAGAACATGCTTACCGGAAAGTGGACTCCAATGAATCGTTGTGTCGGGAAGTTTAATTCGATTGTGAATGAAACGGCTGTTATGAGTGGGGAGAACGATATGGATTTCATGGAACGTTGCCACACTTTGTACAAACGATATCATGGCGATTTTAAACATTCGTCGGCTTGGAAGTTTTTGAAGGACAAGCATAAGTGGAAAAATCCGGACTCAACAAATGCAAGACGTAATCGTCTTCGGGTTACGGAAGAGGATCCCGAGCATTTTGGACCCGACGCATTGCCAAGGCCGGACGGGGTGTACCGGATCGCAAAGAGCCAACGTTCGTCTAACTCGACCGCAAGTTCCGGTTCAAACCCGGAAATGTTTTCACAAATGATGGAAAAACAATACGAGTTGGAGCGAAAAATGAAGCAAGATGTTCTTGAGCGGGAGTCTCGAGCGAGGGTCGATTTAATCGAAACTCAAAGGATAGCCGAAGATATGCGGGTGCTATCTATGGACACAAGCACGCTCGATCCGATGAACGCGGCAATCGTGAGGGCCCAACAAGCACGGATCCGGGCAAAATATGCACAAGAATAATTATGTTATATTTTTTTAAGTTTATTGTTTTTTTTATTTCTTGTAATGTTTTTTTTATGAATAAAGTAATTTTAGGATATATTGTTTTTAAATTTTATAAAAAATAAAAAATAAAAAAATTGAGTTTGGCACCAAAAATTCTGGTGCCAACGGATACCCCAGAAATGTGGTGCCAAACAGTTTCTGGTGCCAAACTCAAAAACTGCTGACGTGGCAGTTTGGCACGAGCTTGGCACCACACTTTGGCACCACTGTACCCAGTGCTCTTATGGGTACAAAGATATGAAAATTAGATGAAAAAATGTGAACGAAAACTAGATAAAAATATGTGATTGGAAAATTAGCCGGAACAATGATTTTGTGAGGGTGGGTATTAAAAGGGCATTTTGAATAAGAAATGATATGAAGAAAGATGATGGGTGTTTGTGGTTTCAAGAAAAAAAAATGACGAAAACAGATGTAAATATTTTGTTGATGATGTTTTCAATTTTTTGTTTGTATGAAAATATATTGTATGGTTTTTTATGTATGTGATTTAGTTTATTTTTTTCCCTTTTAATGATGTTGAAAAGTGGTCGGAAAAATAGTCAAAAGTGGATGTAATGTTGGTGGAAATAAATGGGGAAGATGAAGTAGAGAAAGAAATGGTAGAAAGACCAAAATGCCCTTCTATATGTAGACTTAACGATCGTTAGTCCGTCTCGTTAGAGTAAAGGACCAACGGTAGATAACGTTTTGCATTTAAGGACGGATGGTGCATTTTTTTCGGTCAAAGGACGAAACTCGTCGGTCAAAGCAAACCACAAGGACGAACGGTGTAGTTTACTCTAAAAAATATTGTTCATCAATAAATGAAAATTATAATGTTCATCAGTTGTCTAAAAAAATCACAATGTTCATCAGTAATGGTAACAGTGTTCATCAGTTTATCAGTTGCTTGTTGTTCATCAATACAAATTATTGTTCATCAATAAATAAAAATTATAATGTTCATCAGTTGTCTAAAAAAATCACAATGTTCATCAGTTATGGTAACAGTGTTCATCAGTTTATCAGTTGTTTGTTGTTCATCAGTTAGTTTGTTCATCATTAAGTGTTTGTTCATCAGTTAAAAAAGTTAAAAATAACAAAAATAACAAAAGATGTGTTGTGATACACTAATTAGTGAATTTAATAGTACTTTTATAAGAAAAATCTCTTTTAGACATTTTATCAAACACTTTGTGTGCACTAAATATGACTAAGACACCATCTTTAACGTACGATATCTCGCTCATATCATATTGGATTTGAGTGATTCAAATTTCTGGTTAAAGAATGGCTAAAAAGCTAAAACTTTCGTGTTTTGAGTTTGCATAATTCGGTCTTTAAACTAGATAAAATTATAGCCGAAAATATCAAAAATTTCAAGAAAATAACACCCATTTAAAAAATTGAAAAAAAAAGTTGTGATTTATATATCAAAATGCATACCAAATTAAAGAGAATTGAATTTGAAAAATTATGGTGAAATCGGTTTTTTGTAAAAGTTTGTCGTTTGAAAGATATTTACGTTTGAAGTTTAGGGTGGAATAAAAAAGTGAGCTAAAATGACCAAATTGCCCCTAACCGAAAATAAAAAAAAAAAAATAGAGAAAATTGGTGGGGGACACGTGCCAATAGCTCATAGGTTTTCTAGTCTTTTTAAAGTTGCTCCATTTTTAAAGGATCGCAACTCTATATTTAAAACACGTTATCAACACGCTCTATGACTTTACTAAAAATTTTCATATGTACTAGAGAGTTATTTTACATACCAAATTTTTTTTACATACCAAGGGACTCATCTCCACCAACCATCTAAAAAGAAATCAATGTATGAGATTAAAAGCATTTTATTATTTCACATATTTTTTATAATTTAAATATCTCTTAAACCGTTGATCGTTAAGCAAAAATAATTACACCATCGCGACGAGCATTTAATTATATTTCTATAGACGGGCACTTTGATATACTTTCGAAAAAAGAAAAAAAAACGTTTTTTCACGTTTTTTCGTCTTATTTTTTTCGTTTTTCTTCGTAACTGAAATTTGCATGAAATATCATATATGATTTAACACTAATTTGAAAATCATATGTGATATTAGTGTTAAATCACATATGATATGTAATATCATATGTGATACTAGTGTTAAATCATATATGATAAATCACATATGATATATATATCATATATGATTTAACACTAATATCACATGTGGTATTCAAATTAGTGTTAAATCATATATGATTTTTTCATGCAAATTTCAGTAACGTAAAAAAACGAAAAAGCTTTAAGAAAATGTGAAAAACACGAAAAAAAAATTTGCCGAAAGTATATCAAAGTGCGTATCTATAGAAAGATAATTAAATGTTCGTCATAATAATATATTTTTTTTCACTTGACGATTAACGGTTTGAAAGATATTTATATTTGAAAAAAAAATAATAATAAAAGTGAGTTTTTTTTATTGTTGAGATTAATCTCATCTATTATATCTAATAAAAATGAAGGGTGGAGATTGATCCGTAAATAATCTTTTGTTGTCAAATTTATATCGAAAGATGACAAAGGTTATGGGGCATTTACGGTTCGTTGCAAAAGTCCATTCACGAGGTTTCAATATCATGTTTGATTTTAAAAGAAAAATAAGATCCACCAATTCGAATTGTGCGGTTTAACTACGAAGGTAAATCTTTTACCATAATTTAATTGTTTTATCACATACGGCTAAATAAATGTTCTGAATTCGATTGATCAATCAATAAATTTTTTAGACAAATTATATTTAGGGATTGTCTAACCAGTGCCCTGAGGGCACTGGTTAAGAAAGCTGAGGACCCACAAAAAGGTACCGAAAAAATATTTTTTTATTGAAAAAGTGTGGGTCCTTGGGTTTTTAAATTATTTTTTCGGTACCTTTTTGTGGGTCCTCAGCCTTCTTAACCAGTGCCCTAAGGGCACTGGTTAGACAATCCCTTATATTTAATTGTTTATAACATACAATTAAATTAATGTTTTATAAAATTTGGTATAAAGCAAAGTGCCATAAAT
Organism: Chrysanthemum makinoi; assembly: GCA_910596185.1. Lineage (NCBI taxonomy): Eukaryota > Viridiplantae > Streptophyta > Magnoliopsida > Asterales > Asteraceae > Chrysanthemum > Chrysanthemum makinoi. The sequence continues at coordinate 164,474,694 of OU343218.1, forward strand.
CGTTAACGTTGAAAACAATAACACATGTACTTGAGTAGCTTATTTGGCTTGGTGTGAGTTTGCTAACCTGATGATTAATAACTCAAATACTCAATGAATGAAAACAATTAATTTTTATTTTTTTTATCTTTAATATAAGCTGATTATGTTATGTGTAATTAAACTCATGTTTTTAGATTGAGAGTGAATCAAAATAAATGTTGCGTAATGCACTCTATATTGTAATGACTTGGATTAATTGGCGATACTTCATATGCCTTATGTTATGGGTTCCTTGATTGAATTTCGTTAGTACTAAATTATCTATGTTGTTCATGTATCAAGTTATATAATTAATATCTATCTACGTGATTGTATCTATTAAAATCTTCGAGATGTAGTACGATTGAGGAAAAAAAAACTTAGGTGATGTTTGTTTTTCATAAAGAGTCTCTTAACAGCCTCTTAATCTGAACCGTTCAGACACGGTCAGACATTTTGGTCGTTCAGACCGTTTGTTTTTTTTTCCTCGTTCAGACGCGTTCAGAGGCAGTAATATCTTAATGGTCTAGACTTGAGAGGCGTGTCTGAATGCCTCTTGATGACACAAAAAAGAACCAAAAAGAAATTTAGTACGAGCAAGCAAATGTGCGGTTCAAACATGAGTTTTTTTTCCCGTTCAGATGCGGTCAGATTCAGACATTTACGCTTCAGATTCAGATTCAGATTCAGATGTGCGGTTCAGGTTCAGATTCAGAGCCTCTTAAAAAACAAACACCACCTTAGTATGTTTTCTTGTAATAGTTCAGATCATAAGTGACGGCTAATTCGGAAAAATATTATATGTGTGTAATTAATTTAGTAACTTTGATCTTGTATTTGTTGGAAAATTTAGTGCACTTGTGGGATTAGTTCACACCTGGTAATAGGTCAGGAGGTACGGAGGGTACACTCATAAGGTCGCTGAACACCCTGACTCTATAGTGGTGAGATTCACAAGTTAATACTGCTAGGCAGTGTAACTACTGCTAGTGCTAATACTAGTACTGTTAGGTAGAGTTAATACTGCTAGTGCTATGTTAGTACTGCTAGGCAGTGTAACTACTGCTAGTGCTATGTTAATACTGCTAATGTTGCTCGAATCAACTTGTAACAGGCTTTGACCTATTCAAGTGGCAGTTATAACTGCTTAATGACCACGTTTAATTGGTCATATAACCACTATTAGCTTTAATGGGGATAACTATGAGGCGATTAATGGGCCGATTAATCCTCATAATTCCATATGACTAGCTGTGAGTAATTTCCTATAAATAGGAAATCATATATGCATGAAGGAATACACAGAAAACAAAAACACTTGTAAGCAAAAAGGTTATTTATTTGTGCCTAAATCATTAACATATATTTGGTCTTATCCCAAGTAGATATTTGTGATACCCATGCATTAGGTTCGAATAGTTTACTTTAGAAAGTAAACTATTTGTGATAATCAATGGCGGCTGCTGCTATGAAACACATGGCTTCAAACTTTGCGAAGCTTGACAAGTTTGAAGGGGTGGACTTCAGAAGATGGCAGAAGAAGATGCACTTTCTTCTTTCAAGCATGAGTGTGGTCTATGTTCTAACTACACATATTCCTGATGATGGGGATGATGCTACTGTGGAACAGATCAGGAAAGGAGCAAATGGGAGAATGATGATTATATTTGCGGAGGTTTAATCCTCAATGGTATGTCAGATTCTCTCTTTGATATTTATCAGAATTTTGAATCTTCCAAAAAACTATGGGATTCCTTGGATGCCAAATATATGGCTGAGGATGCATCAAGTAAGAAGTTCCTTGTAAGTAATTTCACAAATTACAAAATGACTGATTCAAGACCAGTTATGGAGCAATACAATGAACTTCTTGGTATACTTGGAAGGTTTAAACAACACAAAATGCACATGGATGAGGCTATTTCAGTCTCTTGTGTCATTGATAAACTTCCTCCTTCTTGGAAAGATTTCAAACATACCTTGAAACATAAGAATGAGGAGTTAACTCTTGTTGAGTTGGGCAGTCATCTGCGCATTGAGGAATCTCTCAGGGTGCAAGATAATGACAAGCCAAAGAGTAGCAATGCTACTGGTGCATCTGTTGTCAATATGGTGGAGCATAACAACTCCACCAGGTACAATGACAACAAGGGTAAACGTAAACATCAGGATAACACAAGGGCAAACCCTAACAAGAAGGCAACACCTACTTGTTGGAAATGTGGCAAATCTGGTCACATTAAAAGGGATTGCAAAGGTGTTAAGATTGGTGGTAAAACCAATGGATCAGGCACTAGTGGATCAGGGAATGGTTCAGTTCCTCTGAAAGGTCAGAATATGTTTAATGAATCTTTTCAGGTTTATTATGTTACATATGTATCTGAATCTAACTATGTGCAGGATGATGATGTTGCGTGGTGGGTTGACTCTGGAGCAACTGTTCATGTGTGCAAAGATAGAAGTTGGTTCAAGACTTATGAGTCACTGAATAATGATTCTATTCTTCACATGGGAAATGAGCCAACAGCCCTGGTGCATGGACGTGGTTGTGTAGATCTTAAGTTTAGTTCTGGAAAGATTGTAACTTTGTTTAATGTTATTCATATTTGATAAGGTTTTAAAATGTACCTTTTTGAGGGGTCATTTAAGCCCTTATTTGATCACTTTTGTATCCGTTATTACTTAATATCGTTCCTTTTCACTTTTTAGGTCTCTTGAAGGCAAATTGCTGTAATGGCACTTATTTGAACGACAAGGCGCGGATATACGAGGAAAATGGACAAAGTCAAGAAATCGAGACACTCAAGCTGCTGAAGTACAAGGTGACGACGTCACTGCTTAACTGCGACGCCGTCGGAGAATTTTGTGACGGGACAGAAGCCAAATATCTTATTTTCAAGTGACGGTGTCAAGCTTTAAAAGAGTAGGCCGTCGCAACTCAGACGGCCTAGATTTGATCCAGACGGCGTCATAAGCTGAAGAGGACGGCGTCACAAGCACAAGGTGACGCCGTCGCAAGATTAACGTGGCCAAGACGAAACCCTAATGACGGCGACCCGACGGCGTCACAAATCATAAGGTGACACCGTCGCACATGTAATCTTATATATAGAATCCGAATTTTTCAGTTTTAGAGAGTAGTCTTTTGGAGTAAAAACCTAAACCGAACCAAGGCTGTCTTGTACAGTATTTTAGGGTTCCAAACCCTATCTTACATCAAGATAAGTGTTTTACTTCATTAATTCAATTATGTCTTTGATTATTTGTGTGTATGCTTGCATGTTCTCCATGTCCGACTAATTTACTTGTGTGTTTGCTTAGGGAATATGAAACTTAATTATTGAATATTGATTGGTTGTCTCTTATCTTAATTGTTAATGATCTAGTAATGCGGTAGGTAATTCGTTGTGTAGTTAATGCTTGATTAATCTTTGTGAACCTTAGACTATAACACCTAGAGTTGTTGTAGGCTAAACCATACAAAGAGTGCCTTAGAGTTAGAGTGTATAAATCCTAGAGATTTTGTAGACGAGACCCTTTGGTAAGTTCAAAGAGTTAGGGATAAACGCATACCCTACGACTTTAGACACACAACGCGATTAAGAATAAGGACGTGACAATTCAACCATCAATAGGAGATAATTAAGGAGTAATAAAACCTAAGTAAACACATTTTTAAACTATCATACGAGCACACAATAATTAGACATAGACTACCAACACCTTAGTTTAGATAATTAGATAAGTAGAGTAATCGGTAGAAATACCAAACCCCCAAATCCAAACCCCGAGATTCGTACCTTTCCATTTCCTAAAAAACATAAAAAGATAAAAAATAATCTTCCTCAACCCCAACCTTAGCGTAGTAACTTCTCACTAGCATTCCTATTCCCCTAGAGAACGATATCAATACCCGTGGCTTACCCTAATACTACACTACAACGATTAGGTTCACTGTCTAGGGTGTTATAAAACTTGCTCGAAGAAAAGGAAGTTCCTTTGACCCCGAACGACGCGTGTAGCGTTATCAATATTCCTGATATAAGGAAAAACTTGGTTTCAAGTAGTGTTTTGAATAATCATGGTTACAAACAAGTTATTGAATCTGATAAATTTGTTTTGTCTAAAAGTGGTGTTTGTGTAATCAAATGTTCAGGTTGAACATTGTCAATGATTGTGATAATTCAGCCTTTGTGACCACCTCTGACATGACTGACTCTACCCTCTGCATGCTAGACTTAGCCATTTACACTATAAAAGGATGCAAGATATGTCTAAGGATGGGTTAATCCCAGCATTTGACATGGACACTAAAAAGTGTAAAACTTGCATGTTGACCAAAATAACTAAGAAACCTTTTCAGGGTGTTAAACGTGAAACTAAGCTCTTGGAGCTAATACACAGTGACCTGTGTGATTTGCATGCCACTCCCTCTTTGGGGAATAATAAGTACTTTGTGACATTTATTGATGATGCTTATAGGTTTTGTTACGTCTATATGTTACATACTAAGGATGAAGCATTAGATAAATTCAAAGTGTTTAAAACTGAAGTTGAATTGCAACTTGGGTCCCTGATAAAAAGATTAAGGACTGATAGGGGAGGTGAGTACATGGATACTCTGTATTTTCAGTCTGTTGGTATAATCCATGAAACAACTGCTCCCTATACTCCTCAGCAAAATGGTATTTCTGAAAGGAAAAACAAGGTACTGAAGGAGATGGTTAATTCCATGTTGTCCTATTCAGGACTGAGTCAAGGGTTATGGGGTGAAGCTATGTTAACAGCTTGCTATTTATTGAATAAGGTTCCCAACAAAAGGAACAAGGTTACCCCTTATGAACTCTGGACTAAAAGAAAACCCAACCTGAACTATCTCAGGGTTTGGGGTTGTAGGGCTGTTGTAAGACTCCCTGATCCAAAGCTAAAAACTTTGGATGAAAGAGGCATTGAATGCATCTTTGTTGGATATGTTGAGCATTTCAAGGCTTTTAGGTTCTATGTTATTGAACCTAATGAATATGTTTCAATTAACTCCATAATTGAATCAAGGGATGCAATATTTGATGAGAATAGATTCGCATCAGTCCCTAGACTAAGTATGAGAATTCCTAATGGAACTCATGACATTAGTGTATCAGAGGTCCCTGATGAAGTACCATCAGAGGTCCCTGACGAGGTTGTGGTTCAACAACCTAAACCTATGCTCAGAAAGAGCAAAATGGTCAGGAATCCAAAGTCATTTGGACATGAGTTTCAATTATACTTAATTGAAGGAACGAGGGATAATGTCTCTGACCAATACTCCTATTGCTTCATTGTTGAGGATGATCCCAAGACATTTGAAGAAGCAATGAAGTCCCAGGATATTGCTTTCTGGAAAGAAGCAATCAATGATGAGATGGATTCCATCATGGGCAACAACACTTGGGTGTGGCTGATCTACCACATGGTTGCAAACCTCTGGCTTGTAAATGGATTTTCAAAAGGAAAATGAAGGTAGATGGAACTTGTTGTTCCCGTTTCACAATCGTATAAAATGGTTTAAAGTAAACGGATTGTGAGTAATGACTGAAAGTAATGCAATTAAAAACACACTGATAAATTTTCAACTTAATATTCTTTATTAGAAATCAATCAAAAATAATACATTACCCAAGTACTTGCGGAATAGTACTTGGGATTGAAATGACAAAGGTTTGTAACTCCTCACGAAGCTCAGGCTAAGTCTAAGCACAACTACTATGTAACCACTGAGCTATCTCAGGGATTGAGTTGTATTTGGAGGAGTGAAAGATGGCTTGTGTGTGTGTGTGTTTTACAATTCACAAGCTTTTTTATTTCACTCCATCTTTTATGCTATTTATACAAGTATGAGTTTTAACTATATCCTAAGTGACAAACTGACAGGTTACAGGAGACAAAATACTGATGCATTTTGTCTCTGTTTAGAAAGGCTATATTGGGTAAGTGATAAGGTTGCTTTCTTTTAGTCAGTGATGACACTGAGCCTGATAGTTAGCCATTCAGGGAAAGTTGACTTTGGTTGACAAGGACTTCGTCGTATCTGTTCAAACTTATCCTGCCTTGTCCCGCTCATTCTTCAGTCTTCACATTGCCTTCAGTCTTCTACTTCAGTTTGTCTTCAGTGTAAGTAGCTGGTGAGGAGTTTAGGGATTCAGTGAGTTATTGTCATCACTCACTGAATCCACCATCTTCTTCTTGACTCAGTCTTCACCCCTTAAGTTCCGCCTTACTGAGTGGAGAGACCTCTTTTTCGCCTCTTACTAAGTATCCTAAAGATGGCTCACTGAGAGACTATGCACTCAGTGACCTGTTAGTGTTTAACGGCCTAAACACTTAGGGTATTTTCTATTCAAATCCTAGACTTAAGGGGTTTGGGTATTTACTGAACCCAACAGAACTATTGAAAAGTTCAAGGCTAGACTAGTCATTCAGGGCTTTAAACAAAATTCAGAAATAGACTATATTGATACTTATGCTCCTGTGGCTTGTATCAGTACCATAATACTGCTGATTGCTTTGACATCAATTCACAATCTGATTATTCATCAGATGGATGTGAAATCAGCTTTCTTGAATGGTGAATTGGAAGAGGAGGTTTATATGAACCAACCTCAGGGCTTCATCATGCCTGGCAATGAAAACAAGGTGTGTAAACTGATTAAGTCTCTTTATGGACTAAAGCAGGCACCTAAGCAATGACATCAAAAGTTTGATGAAGTGGTTTTGTCTAGTGGTTATGTTCTTAACCAAGCTGACAAATGTGTGCATAGCAAATTTGATGAATCTGGTAAAGGAGTCATCATTTCTCTATATGTTGATGACATGCTGATCTTTGGCACTGACCAAAATCAGGTTGACCTGACAAAGGAATTTTTGTCATCAAGGTTCTCCATGAAGGACATGGGGGAGGCTGATGTTATCATTGGTATAAGGATTAAACATGAAAGTAAAAGAATTTCTATCTCTCAGTCTCATTATATTGAGAAGGTGTTGAGGAAATTCAATTACATTGATTGTACTCCAGTGAGTACACCTATGGATACTTGTGAGAAGCTGATGCCTAATAAGGGCGAGGTTGTATCTCAACTTGAGTATTCTAGGGTAATTGGCTGCCTGATGTATGACATGACTTGTACAAGACTTGATATTGATTTTGTAGTGGGTAAATTGAGCAGGTATACTAGCAATCCTAGTGCTCATCACTGGCAAGCTGTTCAGATGGTACTGAAGTATTTGAAGAGAACTATGGATTATAGTCTCATATACTGGTTATCCTTCAGTATTAGAAGGATACATTGATGCAAGTTGGATCAGTAACTCTGAAGACAATTCGTCTACCAGTGGCTGGGTATTTCTACTTGGTGGAGGTGTAATTTCTTGGGCATCCAAGAAGCAAACTTGCATCACCAGTTCAACAATGGAATTTGAATTTGTGGCCTTAGCAGATGCTGGTAAAGAAGCTGAATGGTTGAAAAACTTGCTTATTGAGATTTCATTGTGGCCTAAACCTATAACACCTAATTCTATATGTTGTGATAGTGCAGCTACATTGGCAAAGGCTTATAGCCAGATGTACAATGGGAAGTCTAGACACTTAGGTGTCAGACATAACATGATTCGTGAGCTTATCATGAATGGGGTGGTATCTATAGAGTTTGTTAGATCTCAACAAAATTTAGTTGATCACTTGACGAAAGGTTTGGCTAGAGACTTGGTTTTAAAGTCTGCTAAATGGATGGGTTTAAGTCCAACTTAGTCACTGAATGCTAAGACACCCAACTCCCTCCTAAGGAAACTTGGGAGCTGAGTTCAATGTGGAAAGCTGAATATTCAGTGGATTGGAGCACATGTTTTATATACATCCCGAGGTTGTGGTCAGAACCTGCTGAAAAGGAGGATGATGTCTTTACTTCTTAATGGTTAATTTATTTGAAAAAGTGCTTGGCAGGAGCATGAATAAAGAGGAACCACCTATGTGAATGTTGAAGTTTTGCCGCTTCAGGGAGCTTTGGACTTTTGGCTCTTACAACATTTAAGAATTTGGATATGGACACATGGCTTGTATAATGTCAGGAGCTTTTAAGTGTTTGAAAACTTGTGTGTATTTTATCTTCAGGTATTCAAATGGGTTGAAGGGTTCAATTCTTAGAACACCCTGATTCTCGAATATTTAAACGTGTAATGTATTAAGATGGAAATTCAATCCTCAGGATATTTTCGTTTATGCACATGTTTTGTTTAATGTTTAATTTTCATGCAAAGGAAGTGAACTAAATTTGGGAAGGATTGTTGGAAAATTTAGTGCACTTGTGGGATTAGTTCACACCTGGTAATGGGTCAGGACGTACGAAGTGTGCACCCATAAGGTCCCTGAACACCCTGACTCTATAGTGGTGAGATTCACAAGTTAATACTGTTAGTATTAAAGTTAGTACTGGCAGGCAGTGTAACTACTGCTAGTGCTAATATTAGTACTGCTAGGCAGAGTTAATACTGCTAGGTAGTGTAACTACTGCTAGTGCTATGTTAATACTGCTAGTGTTGCTGGAATCAACTTGTAAGAGGCTTTGACATATTCAAGTGACAGTTACAACTCCTTAATGACCACATTTAATTGGTCATGTAACCACTATTAGCTTTAATGGGGATAATTATGAGGCGATTAATGGGCTGATTAATCCTCATAATTCCATTTGACTAGCTATGAGTAATTTCCTATAAATAGGAAATCATATATGCATGAAGGAATACATAGAAAACAAAAACACTTGTAAGCAAAAGGGTTATTGATTTGTGCCTAAATCATTAACATACATTTGGTCTTATCCCAAGTAGATATTCGTGATACCCAGACATTAGGGTCGAATAGTTTACTTTGGAAAGTGATAACACGATTCCAAGTGATATCTGGTAACCTGTATTGGTATTTTGGATTTCTATTAATTATCTTCACCCTGCTATGAGAGATAACCCCCAACAGGATTTACGTACCGTAACCATTGATATCATCAATAATGGTGAGGATTGTTTATATTTTTATCAACAACATGTATTATGATCTCTTTAAGTGGATTAAAAAAATTATATCATAACCTCATGTTATGAATGAAAAAAAAATAATAAAAAAAAATAGAACCTCATGTTCTAATTTGATTCAATCAATAAAATCAATAGCATAACTTTATGTTATGTTAGAGAAAATAAATTAGAACCTCAAGTTTTAATATGGTCCGATCAATTGAATTAATAACATAACCTCATGTTATGTTAAAGAAGAAAGAAAAATAGAACCTCAAGTTCTACAATGATCACAAAGAAAAAATCAAAACAACATAGCCATCATGTTATGGTTGAAAAACAATTACCTCAAGTTCTAATATGATTCTTTCATGAATCAATATCATAACCTCATGTTATGATTATATTTATTCATAATAAAACCCCAAGTTTTATTACAATGAATAAATTAAAAATACAATAACCTCAAGTTATTGTATCTCTTTTAATGAACCTCAAGTTCAGTTATTATTCTCTCAAGAGAATCACAATATCATAACCTCACGTTATGTTTAGAAAAAAAGAAGAGTATGAACTCTTATATAGCTACACATGATATATTTTTTAGATGTGTTAATGTGGAGTTTTTGTATGGTAAATGATAAATATTGAATGTTGTTAATGTGGAGTTTTTGTATGGTAAACGATAAATATTTAATGTTGTTATTCATTTGTTGCAAATGATTAACATGAATTTAACTTGTAAATGATTAACATGAATTTAACTTGTAATTTGGTTGTATAAATTAGACAACTTATATGTGAAGGCAAATATATATTTTGTCATATCATTCTTGAGTCTTGCATTCTTGATGCTTGTATCGATTAATATGATTATAAACTACATCATTCAATATACACATTTAATAGATGCTCTTTAATTGTCTGTGCAACACTATTACTTCACTGATTTCTTTCCACATATGTTTTTTCAATAAGTTAAATGAAATGTTAGAAATATTAATTTTGTTCACATGTCCGATTTGAAGTTCTCAAACATCATTTTTTTTGTTTCTAATATTTGTGTGGACTTTTGATTTTAAGATCTATTTTAACTATAAAAAAATTTAAGAGAACCTCGTTTTCTTCGTGAGGACCTTAAAAGGGAATACTTAACGATGAAAGATTCGTTAAATTATGGTAAGATCTCAAGGATACATTACCACACAAAAGATAGTAATATTTCCAAAAATATCGCTATGATTGTATGCATCTCAAGCTGCATTAAAAAAAAGCATAAGCGAGTTCGGTCTCACAATTTCAGTGTTAGATCTGAATTAAAAAGAAAATATATAACGGTGAAAGATCCGTTAAATGTATGTCAAAATCTAAAAGAAAGATTTTACCATCATAAGCAAGAGATTCTTGCAAATGCGAGCACATTTTTCGCAATATTAAGTAGTACATCTGAATGATGAAAAGAAAAAATGTGATGATATGGTTAATGCCTCGAATATACTCATTTATCGAGAACGATGCTTTGATATAAAAGAAATGGGCATGTTTGAACAAACACGATAAACCCGTTTACTAAATTTGCTCCATATTGTCGTGTTAAAAGAAATTGGCTGGCAACCTCAAGTTGCAACATAAAGATCTCCATTCCTTCAAGTGAATGTGATAAAATGATCAACATAAGATGTTCATTCCCTCAAGTGAATGAGATAAAATGATAAATATGAGATCCTCATTCCCTCATGTAACGATAAATGGTTAAAGATCATTTATCATGGTAAATGCTATGGTCGAGGAAGTATGACAATGACAAACCACTAGTAGTGGCGAACATACAATAAGAAAGGAGCAAACAAAAAGTGTTATTTATGCAAAAATGCGATGTGATGTATATGAAATACAAGTGTGTAAAAGATATTACACACTATATTCATAGATTTAAAAATCTATGCTAGCGCATTTTGCTCCACAAAAGAAATATAAACTTGTCATGAGAAACGAAGTTAAGTATTAAAGATACATTATATTCTTTTATATCTTCCTCGACATGCATTATATAAAGATTAGTAAAAGCTAATCACTGCCATAAACTTAAGTTTATGAGCAATAATAATTATAATATTTTTGGCATGACCAGTTACGCCATCCTGAGTCATTAATGATGCGAAAGAATAAGATTCTTCAATCTAATGTTATAATCTCTTAAAGTAAGTTGATTATTATTCTATCAATTAGAATGGGGATTAAATTCCTCAATTTTAATAGGAAGGAAAACAAATGGATATATGTAAGCATACAAATCCATTGTATGAACCATTTAGAGTTTAAAATCGAAGCATCGTCTAAATGGTCATTAAATCGCAACCTCAAGTTTGCATGATTAATAGCTCAATGCGAGCCTAACATTCCAGAGTAAGTATTTCATCATGAAAATGCGATGAATTACTTCTAAATTATCAAATGAAACTGAGAGAAAAACTTGTGTTGTTGTATGGGGCCATATTATAATATGTACAACAACAAAATTAGCATCATGCCAATATGTTGGTTTTGGTTATAAATCAAATATATCCCATTTTTGTTTTTTGTGTGCAAATTACTCCACCTAAATGCATATATATGGGATATAGAAGATGGATAATTCCTTCAAGAGGAGAGAAATAGCTGCAAATGAAGAATGAATTATCATATTCTGTTGATCTTCGATTTTTTTTATTAATTGATTATTCAATGGATAATCTAATAGCCATAAATAAACATTGGCCAAAAAACAATATTTCAGCTACTCATGCTCTAATTAGAAGTTTTCCCTCAAGGACACTATTTTATTATGACATGCCTCAAGCATGGTAGACAAATCGATTCCAAATAAAATCCTCAATTTTAATATGGAGCATGAAAACAAGAAGGTTGTTTGAGGTATAAAAGACCCCATGATAGTCTTATAAAGAGACACTAGATATTAAGGTTCCAAAGAACCTCAGATAGCTAATGAGATCTCAGTAAATTCTATCTTGTTTTGAGTTATGGAATTGACACAAAACGACGTTGATAAATTTTTCTACATACAATATATCGCTAGCTACTTGGGTTTGGATATTACGGATACTAAAATGGACATATTAGAGCTAATGGTCATTATAATAGGATATCGGAACCAACGAAACGGTTAACGGTATAAATCAATAGTAAACTTGTAATACGACTATGGGTTATATATATATATATATATATAGGGTGGGGTTATAATGAAAAGATTGTTAAAATGAAAAGGGTGGGAAGGCATCTCAACCATTGGATCATAGTTGACCAGATCAAATTGGGCGGTGACATTTTTGTAAATAATGCAAACTTCATAGGCAAATTTGTTATAGTGTATTTTATACACAAAACCTATCCCGTCATTTATCTTAAACTTATTCCTGGATCTTGCTTTTTCTCTAAACACACTTTCTCACACTAGAAATTCACACACATCTTAATCATATTCATCTCTAATCGAATCGTTACTCATCATAATCAAATCGTTAAACCTTCTAATCATGATCTATGATGAATCTACCGCATCTTAAACGACCTCATAAGTTGATTTATGAACACTAATTATGTTAGTGCATCTTTTTGTTAATTTTGGTTTTCTAAAATCTTGTTTTATTTATCAATTTAGGTTCATTTTTTTAATACGATGAAGTAGACTTTCAAATCTATTGAAGAGTGTGTGTATGTGTATGCTTTATTATGTTCTCTTCTAGATCTGGAACAAAATGTAGAAAAAATAAATAAATAAAGTGTTTAAGAAAGTTGCAGACAAGATGTTTGATAAAATGTCTCAACTAGATTTTATAACTGTGATGCGCTAAATTTACATTGTGATGCAGTACGTTTTTATTTTAACTATGATGCAGTAGGTTATTTGGGTTTGTATGTTTGGTTATTTGTTCGATGCACTTGATTTTGTACTATGATGGAGTAGGTGTTCAGTTCCGTGTATAAGGATGTATTTGGTTAACCGTAGGTTGCGTTATGTGCGTAATGTGTTTGTATGTTTGGTTGTTTGTGTTATGCACTTGAATATGAACTGTGATGCAGTAGGTTATGTTTTTCGGTATTTGAAGTTCGATTAGGTCATGCGTAGTGAGTTTTAGTTTTCGAAATGTGCTTGTATGTGTTTTTGAATGCTTTATGCAGTAGTTGTAAAGAAGTGATGCAATAGGTTATGTTTTGCAGCGTATGATGTTTGATTAGGTTACACGTAGTGCGTTTTAGTTGTCGAAATATTCTCGTGTGTGTATTTGAATGCATGATTCAGTAGTTGTAAAGAAGTGAGGAAGTAGGTTATGTTTTCTGGTGTTTGATGATTGATTAGGTCACGTGTAGTGTGCTTTAGTTGTCAAAAAGTGCTTGTTTGTGTATTTGAATACTTGATGCAGTATTTGTAAAGAAGTGATTCAGTAGGTTTTCATTTTTAACTGAGATGCAGTAGGTTTCTTTATATAGCTGATTTAGGTTAAATGTATATTGAATTATGTGTGTAAATGTGTTTGTATGGTTGATTGTATGTACGATGCACTTGATTTTGAATTTGATGCAGTAGGGGTTGAGTTGTCATGTATAAAGATAAATTCGGTTAAGCGTAGGTTGTGTTATGTGAGCAAATGTGTTTGTATGGTTGATTATATGTCTGATGCACTTGATTTTTTATTGTGATACGGTAGGTGTTGATTTGTCATGTTTAAGGATGAATTAGGCTAAGCATAGGTCGCGTTAAGTGCGTAAATGTGTTTGTATGGTTGATTGTATATCTGATGCACTTGATTTTGAACTGTGATGCAGTTGGTGTTTATTTGTCTCATATAAGGATAAATTAGGCTAAGGCGTGTTATTTTATATGTTTAAATGTCTTTGTATGCTTGGTTGTATGTGCGATGCACTGGAAAATGAACTGAGATGCAGTAGGTGTTCAGTTTTCGCGTGTAAGGATGAAATAGGCTAAGCGTAGGTTGTTTTATGTGTGTAAATGTGTTTGTATGCTTGGTTGTATACACGATGCACTAGAATTTGAACTGAGATGCAGTAGGTATTCAGTTGGCGCGTGTAAGGATGAAATAGGCTGAGTGTGGGTTGTTTTATGTGTGTAAATGTGTTTGTATGCTTGGTTGTATATGTGATGCACTAGAATTTTAACTGATATGTAGTAGGTATTCAGTTGTCACGTGTAAGTATGAAATATGCTAAGCGTAGGTTGTTTTATGTGTGTAAATGTGTTTGTATACTTGGTTGTACATGTGATGCATTGGAATTTGAACTAAGATGCAATAGCTATTCAATTTTCAAGTGAAAGGTTGAAATAGGCTAAGCGTAGGTTGTTTTATGTGTGTAAATGTGTTTGTAAGCTTGGTTGTATACATGATGCACTAGAATTTGAACTGAGATGCATTAGGTATTCAGTTGTCACGTGTAAGGATGAAACAAGCTAAAAGTAGGTTGTTTTATGTATGTAAATATGTTTGTATCATTCGTTGTATATGTGATGCACTGAAATTTGAACTGAGATGCAGTAGGTATTCATATGTTTTAGAATGATGAAGTGATGTAGTTGGTTCTTAATGTGGCATATAAGGTTAGATTAGGTTAGACTCAGTGTGTTTTATTTGTCGTCAAGTGCATACTGTGTTTTACTTGTCGAAAAGTGGTTGTGTGTGTATTTGTATGCATGATGCAGTTGCTGTAAAGAAGTGATGCAGTAGGTATTTATTTGTGTCATATAAGGTTCGACTAGGTAATGCGTAGGGTATAATACTTCTGTAAAATAGGTTGCATGTGTATTTGTATGCATGATACAATTTTTGTAAAGAAGTGATGCATTAGGTGTTCATTTGTGGCATATAAGGTTCAATTAGGTCACACATAGTGTGTTTTATTTGTCGAAATGTGCTTGTGTGTGTATTGTATGTACGATGCAGTTGATGTAAAGAGTGATGTAGTAGATATTTAATTAATGGATTTTGTTTGATCATGTTACAGGTAAAAATAAATACAAAAATAGCACACTAAGATATGGTGAATATGACGTTGATCTAGTGAGTAAAAGTTGATTAGAAGATTAGTTGATTTTTTTTACTGCATCGTAATGTTTTAATTAGTGCATCACAATGAAAACACTATATTAATTTAATACTCTATTATAAATTATCACAGATAAACATGCATATTGACTACTTGATGAGGAATAAACACCCAAGATGGAATGAGATGTTTACCGCAAGGGTCGTGATTTTTTTGAAGCATATAGAAACTTACAAGGGTCGTGGTATTTTTGAGGAAGAGTTAAAGAAATAAGATGTAGGTCAAAGAGGACAAATCCATCTATTGCAAGCAAACTACACGGCAAAGATGATCCTTACAAGTATGAATAAGGAAAAGGCGAAAGTCTTGGCAGACGCAGATGCATATAACAAACTGCAAAGAGTATATTCCAATCCTCTAATACCAAATGATACAATCAAATTGAAACACGGAATGGTAGAAAGGATTATTGAACGCGTAACAAGGATTCTCGGATGATACTTGTGGATCATTAAAAAACAATGTGTAAATTCAATTGGATGTAATACTTTGGATTACTGCATGTTTAATACTAAGTATTGTACATATTAATGATGACAGTGCTTGTTTAATATTAATTACTTTTGATTGATGCTGATATTTGAATGAACATAGATGCACTAAATTATAAATCATATTGCTCTGAAATACTAGTGCACCTAATTGTATACAACTGGTGCATCATAATGTATACAACTGGTGCTTCATAATATGTATATCAAATGCATCACAATGATGTAAGTTTAATGTATCATAATGTATAAATCTACTACATCACAATGTTAAATATTTTTAAAATTCTACTGCATCACAATATTGTTCTACAGAATCAGAATGTTATCATATTACTGCATCACGATGTTATCATACCACTGAATCATAATATAATTTTACTGCATTACTATGTTAATTTACTGCATCACAATGTCAATTTACATCACAATGTTATACATACTGTTGCTACTCAATATTATCATACTACTAAATAAAAATGAAATTATATTGTATCACAATATTGTTCCACTACATCAGAAGGTTATCATATTACCATCACAATGTTATCATACTACTGAATCACAATATAATTCTACTGCATCACTATGTTAATTTACTGCATCATAATGTTAATTTACTATATCATAATGTTATACATATTGTTGCTTCTCAATGTTATCATGATCTCTGCACCAAATTAATACTTTATTGCATCTCTGTATTATTTTACTGCATCACAACGTAAATGTTACTGCATCAAAATGTATATTTTACTGCATCATAATGCACTAAACAAATAACATAATGCAATAACTATTATTCATAAAACAGAAAGATACCAAGTATATTTCAGAAACACTATTGATGTTTGGTAATAAGTGTTAGACATCATAGAACAAAAACCATGTCTTGCAAGTAATTCTTTAATATCTATAGTTCTATACAATACTTATTGCGAATTAAAAAAAAGAATATTTAAATAATGCTTTTAAGCTTTACGAGATATTCTAAGCCCAGCTCTTGTCGCTCTTGTTGGCTCTACTGGTTGCTTGATTTTCTTCGATGGTGGCAATTTTAATGAACATGTGCTGGAATATTGCCTTCTTTTTCTTCACATACACCACATGTCCTCGTCTTATTACTTTAGTGCATCATCATGTTATTCTACTGCATTACAATGTATATATAAACTGTAAGATACACTAGATAAAAATCGAAGATGAAATTAAGAGAAATAACAATGATAAAGTGTAGTTTTAAGTGTGATGCAGTAATAAGTCTGTATGCACTTAATAAGTTAACTATGATATAGTGAGCTTAAAGTGTCGATTCAATGTTAAGTACATAAGTATTTGATAAGAAATATGTGATGCAGTAATATGTCGATATGCACTTGATAAGATAATTGTGATGCAATGAGCATAAAGTGTTGGTGCAGTGGTTATATATGTTATAATTTTTATATAAAGAAAAGATGCAATAAGCTAAGTTATAATTTCATTATCAATGGAAGTATAAAAACCAAAATGCTCTTTCACACAAATAGTCTGAACAAGTGTAAATAAAATGCATTCCCAGTTAAAACCTAATACATCATGATGAACATTTTACTACAATACAAAAGATGCATCAAACTTATTAAGTTACAGTATATCACAATCATATAAACTAATAAATGAACATAAATGAAAAACGAATAATATCAATTAAAATATGTGTCTACAAGTATGCGCGCGGTGTGCTTCACCAACAACATGTTGATATCATGACAAAATTACAAACTCACCGGATAAAATGCCACATAGCAACGCTTCTATATCGACTAATTCTACAAAAACCTAAAACTAGCTAAACTAAATCAACCTAACAACAAGTCACAATCAATCACATATGTGTCTAATAACATAAATATTAGCTAATAGATTCGTATTTTTCACAAACAAACACCTACTACACCAACTACATCATACATATAACTACACATACAAGCGTATTTTACTAATAAATAACCAAAAAATAAGCTAATATATCGAATTTTTCACAAACAACTACCAACTGCATAAGTATTTCAAAACAGCTGCATCAAACTTACAATTAAATATACGAGTCAGCTTCTGATAAAAGAATGAAAATACTAGCTAATAAACTCAAATTCGTCACAAACAAACACCTAATGCATCAAAGTTCCAAATTAACTGCATCATACATACAATTACACACACAAACAATTTATACTCATCACTTAAAAAATATAAGCTTTTAGATATATATTTGCCACGAACAAACACCTACTGCATCAACATTTTAAAAGAGTTGCATCACGCATACAACTACACATACAAGCCTTTTCCCTTGAATAAATGACAGATTATCAGTTGATGCATCACAGTTAAAATTATTGCATCGCAATTATTAAATATTACAAAGACATTTAAACAAACACCTTATGTGCAACATTCCTAATCACCTTTTTCTATCAATTTTTTTTCGATTTGGTTTCAAGTCCACAAAGAAACATGGTGTAGTTTGAATTAAACTCCGAATATAACATATTTAGATCAATAACAACACAAAAAGCGAAGAAAATATTCAAAATACATTCAATAAACATCATCTACATGTAATTGAAGATCATATAACCAAATGAGTCATGGTAACAATAAAACACCATTAAAAACTTACTTTTAGTTTTGAATGACGAATCTACAGTGGAGAATGGTGGAGAAGAAGGTGGAGATCACAGTGGAGAAGACGGTGAAGATACGGTGGTTAACGGTGGTAGATAAGGTGGTGAATGGTGGTAGAAACGAAGAAGATGAAGCGGTGGTGAGAGGTGGGTTTTGGAGCAGAGAAGATGAAGCGGTTGTGAGAGATGGGTTTTGGAGCAGAAAAGATGAAGGAGTTATAATGAGACTAGCTGGAAAAAAATATATACATATACCATAATGATGAAATGACAAAAATACCCGCGCTAGTTATAATTGAGAAGCAGGTGGAAGGGGGACACGTGGCAAGCTGTCATTGCTTCCGAGCCTTTTCATTCTAAGCATCTTTTCATAATAACCCAAGTCTATATATATATATATATATAGGATAAATATCAAATAAAAAGACAAATATCCGTAAAAAGATACTAGTAAAAAGATTTTTTTTTCAAAAAAAATTCTCGAAAAATTCCCAAAAAATTCCATAAGATCGGGTATGATGGTGCATGAAAAAGTTGTGAAAAACTTTTTTCTAAAATTGGATATTTTTTTCGAAAAAAATTATGAAAAAATACGTTTGCGCATTAAATCGTTTTTTTGTGCATCAAAAATTTTGCACCCAACTTCTTTTGACTTTTTTCATCAAAATAACATTGCGCATCTAACTAAAACAAGTTGAAAATTTTGTGCATCAAAATTTTTTTGCGCACAAAAATTCGTTTTTTGTGCATTAAAAAAAAACGTATCAAAACTCAAAATTATAAAAAAAAAGTTTTCACAAAAGTTTTATGCACCTACCCGATATTGTGGAATTTTTTCGAAATTTTTGGAGAATTAAAAAAAAATCATTTTATTCTTTTTACGGATATTTGTCTTTTTATTTTAATTTTAACCTATATATATATATATAGGGTAGGAAGGAATATGGACGTGACATGTGTCACTTTGCCACATAATCATGCCATGTCATATGACACGTGTCCCCCCGCAGAAAAATTTATTTTCATGCCAAAAAATTTTTTTTTGGACAAATGTTTTTACTACATCACTGTTATAAAAGTTATTGCATCATAAGCAGTAGATTCTTTCAAACTAGCAGCAGATCCATCAGCAGTTTCATTTGTACTAGCTGCAGATGCACAAAAGTTACTGCATCACAATTATTATTGTGATGCAGTAACTTTATAACTAGCAGCAGATCCAGCAGTAGGTTCAAGTGTACTAGCAGCAGATGCACCATTATTGTGATGTAGTAATAATTTTTGGCGGGAAAAAAAATTTTTTTTGCGGGAATTTTTTTTTTCACAGGGGGGGGGGGGGGGGGGGGGTGGAGATGGTGATGTGGCATGGTGATGTGGCAGGAGGTGACACATGTCACCACCACAATCCTTCCTAGGCTTATCATTATAAGGACCCTTCTCATTATATCTCATCTCTCTCTCTTTTTCTCTCTCTCTCTCTCTCTATATATATATATATATATATATATATATATATATATATATATATATATATACATTTAACGACTTGATTATGTAACGAATTAACTATACGACTATATCGGAGTAAAACTATCGGGACAAACTATATTGGACTTAAGCGAACAACGAATAAGTATTTATAAAACGGGGTAATAAACATTAAGAACTAAATATGTGATTAATAATTGATATCGGATATTACCTATACGTTATAAGGTTCAATACAAATTATAAATTGAATAACACTTGATACACAAGTTATATTTAGCTATATGTTGTCGACGGATATGGTTTTATTTGATTAGAAACCCTTATTAACTAACATGGTAACTCGTGTTTTATAAATACAAGTTAACTTCTATAAACTTGTTGGGAAATGTCGTTTTGAGAAGACAATTTATTAAAGTAATAATGATTTGGGAACGTTGTATAAACGAACACGTCTTTTATAAAATACTACATATTATACTTTATATGAAGTACTTTATCATAAACTCGTCTAAGTACGAGTAACGATTGTGAAACCTTTATTAATTAAGCAATAAATGGAAACTTATCTTTTATTATATACATGTACGTTTGGGATTATGGGGAAAATTACCGAAAGTTAACCTATTTATATTACATAGATAGTTGTCGTCATTTCCTACTCTCTTTTACTAGCTTGAGTATTGTCATTATTTCTTGACTTGTCGATGTCTTTTCCTCTTCGGTGTGCGTTATAGTTAGTATGTCTCGACTATGTCGACGTTTTCTCCTCTTTCGCGTGAGTTGTACGTCGCTTCTATGTTTCTTACCACCACACGAAATGTTAAAACTAAACCTTTTGAGATATTGATAATGCAATTTTTAAAGTAATGATACGAATAATCCACGAAAACTACGACACGTTACTTTCTATCGACTTCTTTATCGTATGAGCCGTATTTTAAGATAATCATATACGCATTAGGTTGCGTCATTTCTGTTCTATCGTACTCGTCGTACCTTCTTCTGGATGCCATGGAGATTAGCTTTAGTTGTCAGTCGTGTTAGTTATGAATAGTGCATTGTTGTGGCTAAGGTGAGTTTCATATCCCCTCTTTTCAAAGGTTTTCATAACTATTCTAGAGGAGAATACATGCTGCTTTTAACTAACCAAAATTGGATATGTGAATATTATTCGAGAATGACTGTTGTTTGAAATATTTGATTTGGTAATTGAAACCTTATGTGTTTATTATAAGTAAATGTGAGTCAAACTATTTAATGGACCTGCCACTACTCTTTTAAATTGCTAATGTGTTGGCTAGGAAAGGTTAGACACGCGACAGATGTTGACTTAGACAACTGTATCCGACCTAGACCAGGGTAGCATGTTTTCTAGGCCTTGCTACGACTGTGCTGGCTAGAGTCGCCCAAGGCCCTGCTGAGATCTCGATTGTGTTGTTGGATTATTGTTGGAACATTTATTATATATCTGCCTTAGTCGCACATAACAATTAAACTTTATCAGGTCCACTACTAAATTTTGTAATTAAACTCTATGAACTCACCATCGTAAGCTGACCCGTTTTAGCATGTGTTCTTAGGTTTAAGGCGATAGCTCACTATTGGAAGACGCTTGGAAAGGGGCATGGTCATAGGCGACTCTGATGAATAATCGGGACCGCTTTAAACTTCTTTGGGGCCTATTGTCGCACTATTTTCAAATAATGAAAACTTAATGTTTTCAATAATGTATTTTATTCTAAATAGCTGGAATAAAAACCATTCTTTGTACCTTATGTCGTGATACCAAGATAGTAACATCCCAAGATTCGTATTCTTCCGCTGGACCCTATTTTGGGGGTGTTACAAATGGGTTGTCAACTTCTAATAGATCTATTCACAGTATTCGCGTTCACTCGCAAGTGACTAAGGTTCATGATAAGAGGGTCTTTATAAAGGGGCAACAATGTGTCTTATGTAATAACATTCAAGATAGCATACATAAAAATACTTATGTTCTGTTTGTAGCATGTATCTCCCCACGGGTTTGTAAAATATATAAAATGTGGGACTATGAACTCACCTAGGTTGGGGGTAAGTGTAGATAGGCAAACGATATCAAGTGCAATTCGGAAATGGCTCCAACACACAACCTGAAGAATAGTGAATAACCCAGGTTTTTCCTTGATGGGTGTTTGATATGCTTACAATGTATAAGCGAAAAAATAATATTGGGCGCTCTCTTTAGTGTAGGCTTCATGTATCATCTGTGTGGGTGTGCAATTTCATAATAGGGTGTATTTTTAGGTTACGAGAAATTTACATTCTTGACCCTTACGGGGAATATTTACATTTTAGTCCCTATACTTTGGTATATTTACACTTTTGGCCCAAGTAATCAAATGTCGTGCTCTAATATGTAAAGTAACTGTTAGAACATTTGTAATGTAGTATGTATACCTTGATTTATTTGACTTTGTTAGAAATAATATAAATTTCCTATGACTTTTTATCTCTTGTACGTTGAGCTATTTGTAATAAAATGAAACAAGAAATTTGTGCATTGTAATACACTTGGAGCTACTAAGAGAAAAAAAAAGGACGCAAAAACCCGCCGCAACGCGGCGGGCTCCTCCACCTTGTTCTCATAAAAGAATAACCATTACATATAGGTTAATGAGTGGGCCAAAAATAACAAAATTAAGCTTGAGCTTGGGCTGTGCATATCCAACTAACACCTTTTTTGTGTGAAATGATTTATGCGAGGCGGGAAAATCGAACTCACGACCTCCTGCTCAATGCTTTAAACCAATGGTCATCAAATATTAAGTACCCCATATTATGTGATACAATGAAAGTTTAAGTGAATAACCACAATTACAACACCGTTTGCAATACCTAGGTCGCAACAAGCTTTTAAAAGCGTTTAGGAGCGACAAGCCCATTTGCTTGTTTGGCAATACCTCAACAAATGTTTAAAACATGACCAACTGATCCAATCTTAAATGCTTCATAAAGAAGCGGAAAACGACAAGCGGCAAGCATTTGCTTGTTTTACAGTTTATAATTACAGTTACAGTTACGTTACCAAACATGTTTTTTAAACAAATAGCTATTGCTTACTGCTAACTGATATTGTTGCTTATTGCTTACTGCTACGCTACGTGACACCAAACATAGCCCTAATGTATAGTGAGAGTATTGTCAGATTTAGCTACTATGTTAAATACGTCCAAAGTGTTGGTGGTTATTCACCCAGTAGCATAGTAAGATAATCAGTAGTAATGCAAATCCAAATCAGGTTACCGGATATCACTTGGAATCGTGTGATCACTTTCCAAAGTAAACTATTCGACCCTATGCCTGGGTTACACGAATATCTACTTGGGATAAGACCAAATGTTTGTTATTGAATTAGGCACAAATCAATAACCCTTGCACATATAAGTGTTTCAACTTTCTGTTTGTTTCTCATGGTATTTCTCTATCTTGATGCTGATGATGTCGATCTCTATATACAGTAGAGAACACTCAACCCTGGTCAATGGAATTTATGAGTGATTAACGGCCAATTAATCACCCATAATAAGCCTTCATTAAATAAGGAATAGTGGTTACATGACCAATTAAACGTGGTCATAAAGCAGTCATAACAGCCACTTGAATGGGTCAAAGCTGTTACAAGTTAATCACTGCAACACTACCAGTAGAAACCAATACACTAGCAGCAGGAACCAATACACTAGGAGTAGGAACCATCAGTCACTACACTAGCAGTAGTAACCAACACTACAAGTAGGAACCAATACACTAGCAGCAGGAACCATCAGTCACTACGCTAGCAGTAGTAACCAACACTAGCAGTACTAACCACTATTGATTCAGGGTGTTCAGGGACCTCATGGGTGTATACTCCGTACCTCCTAACCCAAAAACCAGGTGTGAACTAATCCCACAAGTGCACTAAATTTTCCAATAATCCTTCTCAAATTTAGTTCACTTCCTTTTGCATGAAAATCAAACATTAAGCAAAACATGTGCATAAACGAAAATATCCTGAGGATTGGAGTTCCATCTTAGTAAATTACACATTCAAATATTCGAGAATTAGGGTGTTCTAAGAATTGAACCCTTCAACCCATTTGAATACCTGAAGATAAAATACACACAAGTTCTCAAACACTTAAACGCTCCTGACACTTTACAAGCCATGTGTCCATATCCAAATTCATAAATGTTGCAAGAGCCAAATGTCCAAAGGCTCCCTGAAGCGGCAAAACTTCAACATTCACATAGGTGGTTCCTCTTTATTCATGCTCCTGCCAAGCAATTTTTTAAAGAAAATTAACCATTAAGAAGTAAAGACTTCATCCTCCTTTCCAGCAGGTTCTGAGCACAACCTTGGGATGTAAATAAAACATGTGCTCCAGTCCACTGAATGTTTAGCTTTCCACATTGAACTCAGCTCACAAGTTTCCTCATGAGGGAGTTGGGTGTCTTAGCATTCAGTGACTAAGTTGGACTTAAACCCATCCCTTTAGCAGACTTTAAAACCAAGTCTCTAGCCAAACCCTTCGTCAAGTGATCAGCTAAATTTTGTTGAGATCTAGCAAACTCTATAGATACCACCCCATTCACGATAAGCTCACGAATCATGCTATGTCTGACACCTAAGTGTCTAGACTTCCTATTGTACATCTGGCTATAAGCCTTTGCCAATGTAGCTGCACTATCACAACGGATAGAAATAGGTGCTATAGGTTTAAATGGAATCTCAAGAAGCAAGTTTTTTAACCATTCAGATTCTTTACCAGCAGCTGCCAAGGCCATAAATTCATATTCCATTGTTGAACTGGTGATGCAAGTTTGCTTCTTGGATGCCCAAGAAATTGCATCTCCACCAAGTAGGAATACCCAACCACTGGTAGACGAATTGTATTAAGTGTTACTGATCTAAATTGCATCAGTGTATCCTTCTAATACTGAAGGATAACCAGTATATGAGAGACTATAATCCATAGTTCTCTTCAGATGCTTCAGCATCCTCTGAATTGCTTGCCAGTGATGAGCACTAGGATTGCTAGTATACCAGCTCAATTTACCCACTGCAAAAGCAATATCAGGTCTTGTACAAGTCATGGCATACATCAGGAAACCAATTACCCTAGAATACTTAAGTTGAGATACAGCCTTGCCCTTATTAGGCATCAGCGTCTCACAAGTATCCATAGGTGTACTCACTAGAGTACAATCAAAGTAATTGAATTTCCTCAACACCTTCTCAATATAATGAGACTGAGATATAGAAATTCTTTTACTTTCATGTTTAATCCTTATACGAAGGATAACATCAGCCTCCCCCATGTCCTTTATGGAGAACCTTGATGACAAAAATTCCTTTGTTAGGTTAACCTGATTTTGTTCAGTGCCAAAGATCAGCATGTCATCAACATATAGACAAATGATGACTCCTTTACCAGATTCATCAAATTTGCTATACACACATTTGTCAGCTTGGTTAAGAACATAACCACAAGACAAAACCACTTCATCAAATTTTTGAAGCCATTGCTTAGGTGCCTGCTTTAGTCCATAAAGAGACTTAATCAGTTTACACACCTTGTTTTCATTGCCAGGCATGATGAATCCCTGAGGTTGGTTTATATAAACCTCCTCATCCAATTCACCATTCAAGAAAGCTGTTTTCGCATCCATCTGATGAATAATCAGATTGTGAATTAATGCCAAAGCAATCAACAGTCTTATGGTATTGATACGAGCCACATGAGCATAAGTATCAAAATAGTCTATTCCTGACTTTTGTTTAAAGCCCTGAATGACTAGTCTAGCCTTGAACTTTTCAATAGTTCCATCTACCTTCATTTTCCTTTTGAAAATCCATTTGCAACCCAGAGGTTTGCAACCAGGTGGTAGATCAACCAACACCCAAGTGTTGTTGCCCATGATGGAATCCATCTCATCATTAATTGCTTCTTACCAGAAAGCAATATCCTAGGACTTCATTGATTCTTCAAATGTCTTGGGATCATCCTCAACAATGAAGCAATAGGAGTATTGGTCAAAGACCTCATCCCTTGTTCCTTCAATTAAATATAATTGAAACTCAGGTCCAAATAACTTTGGATTCCTGACCCTTTTGCTCTTTCTGAGCATAGGTTTAGGTTGTTGAACCACAACCTCATCAAGGACCACTAATGATTCTTCATCAGAGACCTCTGATACACCAATGTCATGAGTTCCATTAGGAATCCCCTGACTTGGTCTAGGGACTGATGAGAATCTATTCTCATCAAAGTTTTCATCCTTTGATTCAATTACGGAGTTAATTGAAACATATTCATTAGGTTAAATAACATATAACCTAAAAGCCTTGGAATGCTCAGCATATCCAACAAAGATGCAATCAATGCCTCTTTCACCAAAAGGTTTCAGCTTTGGATCAGAGAGTCTTACAACAGCCCTACAACCCTAAACCCTGAAATAGTTCAGGTTGGGTTTCCTTTTAGTCCAGAGTTCATATGAGGTCACCTTGTTCCTTTTATTAGGAACCTTATTTAATAAATAGCAAGCTGTTAACATAGTTTCACCCCAGAACCCTTGACTCAGTCCTTAATAGGACAACATGGAATTAACCATCTCCTCCAGTACCCTGTTTTTCCTTTCAGAAATACCATTTTGCTGAGGAGTATAGGGAGCAGTCGTTTCATGGATAATACCAACAGACTGAAAATACAGAGTATCCATATACTCACCTCCCCTATCAGTCCTTAATCTTTTGATCAGGGACCCAAGTTGTAATTCAATTTCAGTTTTAAACACTTTGAATTTATCTAATGCTTTATCCTTAGTATGTAACAGATAGACATAACAAAACCTAGAAGCATCATCAATAAATGCTACAAAGTATTTCTTATTCCCCAAAGAGGGAATGGCATGCAAATCACACAGGTCACTGTGTATTAGCTCCAAGAGCTTAGTTTCACGTTTAACACCCTGAAAAGGTTTCTTAGTAATTTTGGTCAACATGCAAGTTTTACACTTCTTAGTGTCCATGTCAAATGATGGGATTAATCCATCCTTAGACATATCTTGCATCCTTATATAGTGTACATGGCCAAGTCTAGCATGCCATAGGGTAGAGTCGGTCAGGTCAGTGGTGGTCATAAAGGCTGAATTATCACAAACATTAACAATGTTCAACCTGAACATTTGATTACACTAATATCCAAAACCAATAAATACACCACTTTTAGATAAAACAAATTTATCGGATTCAATAACTTGTTTATATCCATGATTATTCAAAACACTTCTTGAAACCAAGTTCTTCCTTATTTCAAGAACATGAATAACATTAAACAAAGTTACAATCTTTCCAGAACTAAACTTAAGATCTACACAACCACGACCATGCACCAAGGCTGTTGACTCATTTTCCATGTGAAGAATAGAACCATCATTCAGTGACTCATAAGTCTTGAACCAGTTTCTATCTTTGCACACATGAACAGTTGCTCTAGAGTCAACCCACCACACAACATCATCATCGTGCACATAATAAGATTCAGATACATATGTAACATAATAAATCTGAAAAGACTTATTAAACATATTCTGACCTTTTAGTGAGTTGGTAGAACCACCACTCCCTGAACCATTAGTTCCTGATCCATTGGCTTTACCACCAACCTTAACACCTTTGCAATCCCTTTTAATGTGACCAGTTTTGCCACATTTTCAACAAGTAGGGTGTTGCCTTCTTGTTAGGATCTGCCCTTGTGTTATCATGATGTTTATGTTTGCCTTTGTTGTCATTGTACCTGGTGGAGTTGTTATGCTCCACCATATTGACAACATGCACAAGTAGCATTGCTACTCTTTGGCTTGTCATTATCCTGCACCCCGAGAGATTCCTCAATGCGCAAATTACTGCCCAACTCAACAAGAGTTAACTCCTCCTTCTTATGTTCCAAGGTATGCTTGAAATCTTTCCAAGAAGGGGGAAGTTTATCAATGACACAAGAGACTGAAATAGCCTCATCCATGTGCATATTGTGTTGTGTAAACCTTCCAAGTATACCAAGAAGTTCATTGTATTGTTCCATAACTGGTCTTGAGTCAGTCATTTTGTAATTTGTGAAATTACTTACAAGGAACTTCTTACTTGATGCATCCTCAGCCATATATTTGGCATCCAAGGAATCTCATAGTTCTTTGGAAGATTCAAAATTCTGATAAATGTCAAAGAGTGAATCAGACATACCATTGAGAATTAAGCCTCTACAAATGTAGTCATCATTCTCCCATTTGCTCCTCCTCCTTATCTGTTCCACAGTAGCATCATCCCCGTCATCAGGAATAGGTGTGGTCAGAACATAGACCACACTCATGCTTGACAGCAAGAAGTACATCTTCTTCTGCCATCTCCTAAAGTCCACCCCTTCAAACTTGTCCAGCTTGGCAAAGTTTGAAGCCATGTGTTTCATTGCAGCAGCAGCCATTGATTATCACAAAATAGTTTACTTTGATTGTTGGTGGTTATTCGCCCAGCAGCAGGGTAAGATAATTAGTAGCAATGCAAAACCAAATCAGGTAACCGGATATCACTTGGAATCGTGTGATCACTTTACAAAGTAAACTATTCGACCCTATGCCTGTGTTACACGAATATCTACTTGGGATAAGACCAAATGTTTGTTATTTAATTAGGCACAAATCAATAACCCTTGCACATATAAGTGTTTTAGTATAACAACCCGCAATTTTACAGGTCCTTACTCAACCTCAAACTCAAAATTTATTCTATTTTGGAAGTTTACACAATCACCATTTCATATAACTATTTAACTGAATCCCGTACATAAGAAAAACCCTTTTTGTGCACTATGACATTACAATATATTGCCACTACTCGAATTCATAATTTTATTGCTAAAGCATTTGCATTTTAGTTACTCACGATTATTAATTTAATAAACGTTTTTCACGATTTAAATAGACACTAAATGTACCTGACACACCCAACAATCATTTTTATTACCCAATACCTATTTTTTTTAACACCCAATACATACACAAAATACATTTTATAAATTGTTACAAACTCTTTACTATATTATTTAAAAAAATGTGAGCCACCCTAATTGTCCCCTACATAATTACTTTGACCTTGACTTATTTTACCATAAAACCAAAACTATACACCTTGTGCAATAATAAAGAAATAGGAGACAAAGCATGCTACTTGCCTCCTCAACATGTTCGACTAAAATCAAACAAAGACACACATCTTTAGCTGATTTTTTCTTATATATTGGTAGCTAAGCTAATAGTAGCAATATTATATAAAGAAAACCATACCTTGGACCTTATAAAGAGCGAAGACTTTTGTGTTGTCCCTTTTCCTTCTTTCGGCTATACACAAACCAAGAACACCCTATTGACCTTTATAACATAGCTTACATGCATCTCAATAAACAAAGTCCTATTTCCATGCTTAATTTAAGGGAGGTGATACTCACATCATATTTTTTGATTAATTCATCACAAATTATGTATTATGGTATTGTACCGTACAAACTGTAATGCACAGATTGTGGTGCATTAATAAAAAAGTGTGGTGTGAGTATCAATTCCTTTCATTTACGCTGCGTTCTCGAGTTTGTTTTTGGAAGGAAAAGAAAGAAAATGAAAGGAAATAGAAAAATTGGTGTGTTCTCGAGTTTTTATCAAACAGAAAGGAAAGAAAATAGGAAGGATTTGATATGAAAATTAAGAGGTTTTTTCCTACCAAATTTTCCGGCCAAATATGAGCGGATTTGGAAGGAAACAAATTTACACATAAACTATTTGTTATAAACTAAGTTATATAACTTTCATTATTTTATATATCTTTTGTTATAGATATATTTCTATGTTTAAAAAGTCATAAATATAATATTTTCTTTTTTTTCTTTCTTTTCCTTCCAACTCGAGAACACGACTTTGTTTATTTTCCTTCCATTTCCGTTCATTTTCTTTCAACTCGAGAACATGAAATATAAATGTCACTTTTTTTTCTTTCCACTTCTTTTCTTTATTTTTCTTTACCTATCATTTATATTTTCACAAAAGAAAACTCGAGAACAGAGCATTAAGTATTATCCAAAAGTCATTAGTAATCTTGCTCCATATATCTCAAATGCCAAACAAGCATGAAACATTTTTGTCTCTTCCCCTCATCACACGACAACTTATATGAGATGTCAAGTCATATGACAAACTAGCCCAATATAGTTTAACACTCCTAGGCCCTAATAAATAAAGGGAATTGATACTCACACTACATATTTTTATTCATGTATTAAATTTTGTGCATTACAGTATTGTATAATACAATATTGTAATGCACAAAATATGATGCATGAATCAAAATACGTGATGTAAGTATCAACCCCATAAATAAAGTAAGACCAGCGATTGTAGCTGTTATAGAGGATCACGTGATTCTTTTTTTTTTTTTTTCCTTTTGACCATCGCTTCACTTGCTATAAAGTAGAAACTTGGAATCTGCAAATTGTATCATAGGAGCTCAAGAAGACCATACCCATTTATTTTGTTTCTTGCTTCTTGTCTTTTCGAATGTACACCCAATACACAAACTAGATTTTCACAGTAACTTGCATTTAATATGTTGAAGTCTCAACAAGCAACCTCCTTCTTACCTCTCCGTTTATACCGAAACTTTCACAAGACTTGAACACCCACACTTAAACACTCTTTCAAAGCAAACATAAAGTTTCGGGAAGCTAAAGAATAAGGTTTTACGCTTTGGAAGCAAACGGGTTGTATTTTGGAAAGCTAGTCGAGTCATGGTTCTTTGGTCCTTGCTTACTCGTTCATACACAGCGACGGAGCTAGGATTTAGTTTATGGATGGGCCGAAGAAATTATACACGTCAATAAGCGTTGAAAGAAACCGTTAAAACAAAATTAAGTGTAAAAAAAATGCTTAAAACAATATGTATCGTCTATTTCTCAAAATTGCCTAGCATCTGTTGATTTCCTGTGATCAATTGCTTATGATAATTAGAAGTTGCTATCTGTAAGTGTCGTAAATGCACTGTAATAAATTGCTAATAACACTAATTTTTAGGAAGAAATAATTAGGTGGGCCTAACTTATTCAAATAGTAGCAAAATACTAGTATAAGTACGGGTGTTTGCAAATTGTTTGGGGTGGGCCTTGGCCAACCCAAGCTCCAAGCTAGCTCCGTCCCTGTTCATACAGTTCTCTCATTGTAAGCAAATCTTAACACACCTTGGTTATAAGTATTTCACTTGTTATAAACTTTTATAAGTGCTAAACATGTTTCTTCCATCCATTCATACTCTCGATAACATGAAAACAAAATCGAAACACTCGTTTTCTTGACTATTATTGAAGTAGTCGTCTTTTTCAAAGTATTAGTATGCTTAAGTGGTAACTTTGAATGTAAAACATGCAAGACTGAACGTGAAACAAACGGATAAACACTTGTGTGCTTATTCGGGTTTTATAAAAAAAAAGAACAAGTTAAAGGATTTTTGTTGATACAAAAGTTGGGCGTTCCTTGTTTGGAGCTCCGGCTCTCGTACCAATTGAGAATTGTTGCTTGAGACCTGCGCACTAAAAGACAAAAGACACCGTTAGGCTTACCGTGGGATTGTTTCCCACGATTATCCTCCGGCGTGAGAGTAAGTAATCGGTTTAGGGTTTAAGGTGAATTAGGGTTCTGAGATCGTACCTTAAACGAGGGATGTGATTCCCTTTATATACACACGGAATCCTTGTTGGTTCCGTGTTCCTCAACCTTCAGTATTCCACCTTAATCGGTTAGGAATGATTATCTTCCTATTTAGAAGATATCGGATATCTATTCCATCAATAGATTCGGGCTTGGGCCTTCATG
This sequence comes from Chrysanthemum makinoi, assembly GCA_910596185.1. Lineage (NCBI taxonomy): Eukaryota > Viridiplantae > Streptophyta > Magnoliopsida > Asterales > Asteraceae > Chrysanthemum > Chrysanthemum makinoi. Next base: position 164,506,459 of record OU343218.1, read on the forward strand.
AGCCCAAATGTTTAGTCCGCTTAGCCCGTTAAATGCGGGCCAAGCTAGTATTGGACTTTAGTGGTCCGTGACCGGATATAGACTATACGTCATCATGTCCCCCGTCTAGTATGCGCATGCGTAACTACGGATGCTAGACTAATTATTGTAGTCGATTAAAGACAAAGCGTAGCAAAGAAGCTAAATTAAATCCTCATGAGACATTGTATCCGTCCACAAAACAGAAACAGGCACCTCGTAAATCGGGGGAAAGGTTACTGTACCCGTGTCCCATCAAACAATCCCAACCACATATTTAGGGTTGGTGGAGTCCACATGTCGATCATCGTGTGGAGGAGGAAGGTTATATAATCCCTTCACTTCATTTTCACCGTGTCTACACACAGTAAAACAAAAACGCCATCCGCCATTTTCATAGCTGCAAATACTTCCAAGCCTTGATACCGAAATATCCCATAGGTAACTGCGCTTGCGCCTTTGTTTTGTAGTATAAACAACACCATGGTTAAGGAATTATCGGATTTTACGTCGGACATAACGGGGGATGAGCTGCGACAGTTTGCGTCTGAGTATTATATTCCCAGCGATACATCCGAAGTTCCGGCTGCGAATGCATCGATAGCGGATTTCCCGATGGGAAGATTGGGGTATACACGCGATTCTTTGAATTCGCAAATCAGCGCATACCCCTATCGTTATTCTTAAGTGATGTATTGAATTATTACCGCATACACTTGTCCCAAACCGTATAGGTGCGGCAAAACTGATTAATTTCGAGGTGAACTGCCATTTATTGGCCATTGACCCCACAATCCACTGTTCGCGCGTTTTACCACACCACGTGGTCAAACGGATGGGTTTCCTTCGCGGCGCCTGGCCACTCCAATGTTATACGGAAAAGTTAGACGCGCTCAGAAATTGGAGAGAAACCTTTTTCTGGGTTGACGACGCATGCTTTCCGTCTCGTTTTGATTTTTACTCTAAGGGGACACTACCAAAGGATGAGCCTCCTGGATCATACAATGCAGAGGATGCAGAAACAATAAATGCGAACCGCATCCCTATTAGCTCCTACCCCGAGGAGTTCTTGGTGCATATTGGACTGAGTCGCAATTATTTTGGCGATTCGTAAGAAGTTCCTATATTCGTAGGGCCGATGGTCGGGTGGGTGCTCATCCTTTTGTACCCCGTTGAGTTATATTAATGTAAGTTGTTCACTATTTGTGCTTCGTACCTATCGTGAACTGTTTGTATTTCTTTGTTGTTGCGCAGAGATGGACCTGTTCGTTGTGCACCGACGAAGCCTATCAATGTAGAGGTGGGAACACGACCACTGAAAGAGGGAGAAGAGCCCGTGCTTGTTGCAGCGTCAGGGCGTACCCTAGTGTTGGACATAGGCGGGCGAGAAAGTTCATCCGTTGCGCTTCGCGACACCGATTCTGAGTGTGCCTAGTTCTACAATCCCTCCCCTCCAGGCAACCTGCGCCCGTAGCGGTGGAGCATGTGGAGGAAGTGGAAGAGGAGGAAGAAAGTCAAGGATTGGAGAGCAAAGGAAGCCTTGATGGCGATAGTCTGCCACTTCTCGGAAGAAGCGCCCGGTTGTGGTTAGTGTGGAGTCATCCTCTAGTGATGTTGCGTCGCGCCCACCCTCACCCGACACATCTATTCCTGCGTAAGTGTCCGGATAAGATTATGTACCGAAATACCTTATTATATTCTGAATAACGTGAATTGCTCGTCATGTTTGTAGGTTTGAACAGTCCGCAGGTCGCCCCCAATCAAGTCCAATTCGTGCTGAATCATCTGGGTGAGGAGCCAAAGCGCGAGCCTGGTCCTCTGGGGATGCACCCATGGGGCAACTGGTCGAGGATCTGGTCTGTCTTGCTTCACGGCTAAAGGCAAAGTATTCGGGAGAGTCTAGCCAAGGTACTGAAAAAGACCAACGAATTGCGCTGCTGGAGGCGCAATTGGCTAGTGCTAGGGGTAAAGCGGAGACTATGGGGTCGTACGCTACAAAGCTCGCTGAAGAGAAAATGGCCCTGATGTGCCAAATAAATCAAGAACGTCTGCGGAGGCCGCTGGATATAAGTCTTCAGTCATTGGGCCATGAAATATTTGGAGAATGGTAAAAGCGACCTGACCTCGGCTTGAAAGTTTTGGCGCTCTTGTGGAAAACGCCCTTGAAACTCGGGAGATGAAGTTGCGCAAGTTAAGTCTGGAATATGACGAGGAATTATATCCTCAACTTCTGCGACCATTGCGGAGCCTTGATGGCTCATAAGCCATGGGCTTCGTCTTGCTGCGTTAAGTACCCTAGAGTCGAAAGAGGTTGTTGACTCCTTTGGGGATGTAGTTAAGTCGCGCTGGGCGTGGGAAAGCAGAAGCCATTGAGAAGCGCATGAGGCCGAGCTTCTAAAGGTACCCGTTGAGCGGTACCTAATTATGACGCCGAAGGCTTATGATAATCGGTCGTGCCATGAAGAAGATGAGGGACTTGGAACTCCCCAAGATTGCTGACTGGAGCGTGATCGGATTATCCGATAGATGTTATTTTTGCAGGTCTGACTTTAGCACGTCATCACGGTGGAGAAGCCGTTCGCAGCAGACTACTATCTTAAACCTGATGCGTCCCAACTGCGCGTGCCTATATTCGCGCGCCCTAGGGATATCTTGAATCCTTTTGTCCTGGAGAGGGAGGTCCCCTTGAAGCAAGTGTTAGAAGCACATGAGACAAGGCTTGCTCGGAAGAAAGGTATTAAGGGCAAGGCTGTTATGTGTGGTATCGGCGCTGCGCACCTCCCTCAGTCTGACGGGGTGCCCGTGAGTGTTGCTACTGTGGCCCGTCGAGACGCGGATTTGTTGGAGGAGCTGGAGAAGGTTGGTAATGCTGCTAGCCGCATGGGTAGTTCCTCCTTGAAGCGTAGTCATAGTTTGTAGATGTATCCTGTGCTGTAACTATCTTTGGGAAATAACTCGTGGTTATGAAACAAATCCTCTTTTGTTAAGTGTTTGTGAATATATTTTGCAAGCGTATCGATTGTCTTTCGCGTAAAACACGTATTCATCGTTACATGTATATGCAAGTGTGAGAATATAGGGAATCCATAATCATGTATGAAGATCCTGAGATACTTTAAAAATAACTTCCAAGTATTATCATAATCGTGTATGTGTAATGATATGCAACGTATTGTACATACCGAATTAAGGAATCCAGTGTTTTGGTTCCACAGTTGTTAAACGTGCACGTGTGCGTTGTTGCGCATCCGTCGTAGGATGTGTACAAAACTTATTCCAACGTCTTGGAAATAAGGTGTTTAACAAGGATACGTGATCCAGTGTTGATGGGTTTGCAACCCTCTTATTCAACAAGTTGTTTAGTAGGTTAACTTATCCTTTTACCATCATGGGTTTATTATGGTGCATGCACGCCATCGTGGGCTAGAAATAAAAAGTTATTAAGATATAGAGTATGTGGAAATAACAAATTGGAATATGTCGCGGAGTTAGCTAGAAACCGCGGCGTTTTATTGATACTTGCAAGTTTTTATAATAAGTAAATAAGACAATTATTCTAAGTAAAAGAAAGAGTAAATGCATAGATGTTTACTGGGCACTGAAAGTGCGAGAGCGTCTGTGCGCTAGGCCGTAGCCATTCCTATAGGTAGCACCTCTTGAGGTTGCAGATGTTCCATGTGCGTGGCGTTCACGACCGTCCGGCCTCTGAGCTTGTAGCGCTTTGTTCCAATTGCCGGTAACCTCATAGGGTCCTTCCTACTTTGGTCCAAGCTTACCTGTGTCTTCTGCGTGGCTCGCGTCATTTTTGCGCGTATACAAAATCACCGGTGCAATGAAACATTGCGTACTTTAGCATCATAGTATCCTTTCATTCGTGACTTTGATTTTGCTTCCCGTATAGCTGCGCGTTCACGCCTTTCTTCTAGCAGATCTAAGTCGATACGCCGCTCGTCATCATTGGTTGCCACATTGACTTCAGGGCGGATAGTTGGCATGCCGATCTCAGCCGGTATGACGGCTTCCGTCCCATAGACTAAAGAGAAGGGAGTGTCGCCCGTGCTGGTCTTAATGGAGGTGCGGTGCGCCCACAAGACATGTGATAGTTCTTCTATCCATCGTCCTTTGTGCTTTTCTAGGCGTGCCTTGATTCCTTCGCCTAAGCTTCGATTCGCTCGTTCCACTAGGCCGTTGGTTTGTGGATGTTTAACCGACGCAAGTATTGTGTAATGTTAAGCTTCTCGCACCAGTCCCTGAAAGGGTTATCACGTAATTGCTTCCCGTTATCCGAGATGATTTCCCGGGGAGACCGGCGGCATACGATATTTTCCCATACTGGCGTTTCACCGGTTGCCGTGATTGTGACCACCCTTCGCTTCGATCCACTTTGTGAAGTAGTCTATGGCGACTATGAGAAATTTTAGTCCACCCGCTGCGATAGGAAAAGGGCTTGCGATGTCAATACCCCACTTGTAGAATGGCCATGGTGATGTTATTGGTGTTAGCTCGTGTTGTGGTTGGCGCGGGACGGGTCTATGAACTTGGCACTCGTTGCATTTCCTTATCAAATCCCGCGTCCGCGGTGCATGGTCGGCCATAATATCGACCTCATGGCGCTGCCACAACGGACCGTGGTCACGAGTGCATCTTGCATGAACCTTCATGGATTTCTCGCATTACGTAATTTGCTTGTAAGGGGCCGACACAACGGAGCCATGGTTGCAGGAAGGAGCGTCGGTATAATATTTTCTCTCGCAGCTCGAATCTTTGCTTGTCGCCTTATCCCTCGAGCTTCCTTCGCTCTTGGGGTAACGTTACCTTGCTTAGGAAGTCCGTTATCGGTGTCATCCATGTAGGACCTTCCTCTTTTATTATCGTGGAGATTTCCATCTCCGAAATTGACTTACTTTTTAGTGTTTCCACGGCACTTGCTTTGACAGGTTTGCAAAGCTTGTCGAGGCAATCTTGCTTAGTGCATCCGCCTTGCGATTTTCCCCTCTAGGAACTTGCTTGATAGTGAACCTATCAAAGCTTTTTATCGCTGTCTTGGTTTTATCAAGGTACTGGATCATATTATCTTCTTTGGCCACGTATTCGCCCAACACGTGGTTGGCCACTAGTCGGGAATCCACATTTGCCTCTAGGTTACGTACACCCATTCGAGTTGCAATGAGTAGTCCAGCGAGCAGGGCTTCGTATTCTGCCTCATTGTTTGTAGCTGTGAATTCAAAGCGCAGTGCGTAAGTGAATTCCATTCCCTCTGGATTTGTGAGAATGAGGCTGCTCTGAGCCATCGATGCATGAGGATCCATTCAGTAAACAAGATCCATGGACCTTGTAGTTCATTCTTACTTGGTGTGGGTACCTCGTCGGTGTCTGGCTTTTCAATGATGAAGTCGCCAGAATCGTCCCTTGATTGCGATGCGTGGTGCGTAAGAGATGTTGTGCTCACCTAGCAATACACTCCACTTTTGCGTGCGCGATCGTCCAGGTTTGGAGATGATCTGCTTGATTGGTTGGTCCGTGATTACTGAGATTGGGTGTGCTTGGAAGTACTGCGCACGTTTAGCAGCAAATACCAATGCCAGAACTAATTTTTCCATGGAGCTATAGTTCATCTCCGTCTTCTTGAGTGCCTTGCTTACGAAGTAGATAGGGGTTTGTACTGAGTCCCTATCTGTTAGTAGCACTGCACTTACTGCGCCTTCGATTCTGAGACAAATACATGATCACTCTTCCCCGGTGGGGTGCGACCGTGTTGGGAGAGTTGCCGATGTTGTTTAAGCCGAGTGAAGGCCTCTTCTGCCTCCGTAGTCCATCTAAAATCACCCTTCTTGATACACTTCTTGAGTGTTTTGAAAAGAGGTAGTGATTTTTCTGCTGATTTGGATAAGAACCGTTTAAGCCGGCCCGACTTTCCGTTGAGAGATTGTACTTCCTTCACGTCTTGGTGAAGAAAGTTCGATGACCGCCTTTGTTTTTCGGACAAGGTTTTATACCGTCGGCTCGATTAAGTATCCTAGGAACATACCTTGATGCGCCGAAGGTGCACTTCTTCGGATTTAGCTTCATGTTAATTTTTCGTAGAGTCTTAAACGTTTCCTCCATGTCGCGCACTAGCTCCTCTTCAAGATGGCTCTTTATGACCGGATCATCAACATAGACCTCTAGGTTGCGGCCCACTTTTTTTGAAAGCATTATCTACTAACCTCGGTAGGTGGCGCTGCATTTTTCAAGCCAAAGGGCATTTTGGTGTAGCAGTAGACGCCTTGGCTTGTGTGAAAGGCCGTTTTTTCCTCGTCCTCCATAGCCATTTGGATTTGATGATATCCCTTGTGCGGCCGAGGAAGCACTTTAATGGGTAACCGCACATAGACTCTATTTTCCAGTCTATCTCGGTAAAGGATAGCATCTTGTGGACATGCTTTGTTAAGGTCGGTAAAGTCTACGCACATTCGCCACCGCCGTCGCTTTTCTTTACCATGACCGGATTGGAAAGCCGATCGTGGTAGTAAACTTCCTGCATGATCCCTGCCTCTACCAGTTTGTGTACCTCTGCCAAGATTGCTTGCGCTCCGGGCTTGACCGCGCTTCTTCGGCGTATGGGTGAGTATCCCTGCCGGATTTTCGGTTTATGCTCTGTGATAGGCGTGGTACTCTGTCATGTGTTTAGGCTCCCATGCGAAAATATCTAAATTCTTCTGCAGGAGTGCACATACGCTTGTTTTGCCGTTGTCCGACAATGAACCTCCTATGGATATTTCCGTTCCGGGTATTCGGGTGAATTGCTACTTCGATTCGGGATTCGGTTGTCTGCTGTCTGAGGTTGGTACCGTCTCGCATGCAATCGTGTTGCATTCTCTATGTGGTACAGTGGCGTTGTAAAGAGTAACAATACCACCTTCCACTGGGAATTTAAGCATCCCATGCGCATTGTTGATGGCACTTTCGCATAGCCGATATTCCAGTCTTCCAATAATGCCATTGTGTGGCGAGGAGATTTAATCACCATGAATTCCATCCGGCCGTTCGCGGAGTGTTCTTCGTTTCCAATGCCGCAGGTAATCGTATTTGACCCATAGGCCATATCTTCTCACTGTAAAACCAGTCAACGCTTACGACCGGGATTAACGATTGCGTATTTCAGGGGCGCAATCGTTTGAAATGCTCATACATGATGTCGTGAGAAGCTCCCCATCAACATACATGCGGTGGATGTCGTGACCCCCCGCGCTTATCTCTATAGTGAGTGGTTCCACTACTGCGTTGTTCGCGGTTAAGGTAGGGAAAGAGATCTCCTTTCCACGTGAAAAATCCTGGCCGACCTTACGCCTTGTGACCCGCTGCCATAATTGTATCATGTAAATGGTGTCGGGCTTGTCTTTAGGTGTCTCTTTCTTATTGCCACTCTTCGTTTGTCCTTTCCTTCCTTGATATTCTTGACTAAATAGTCCAATCTGCCCTCTTTGACCATCTTGTCAATGAGTTGGCGTAGTTGGACACATTCGTTGGTGGTGTGGCCCTTCTGCGCGTGGTAATCACAGTATCCATTGCCATCACGCCGATCCTCCGGGGTGCGCATCTGCGGCGGTCTTGGAAAATTCACACCTTCCGTTGCGAGTATTTCCTTTGGGGTCTTGATCGGTAGGGGTATATCTATCATTATCCCTCCCGCTCCCCTGGTTGCGATAGCTCCTATTACGGTTACTACTCCGGTCATTGGATTGTCTCCCGAGTTGTTCCGTGGATCGGTAGTTCGAATGGTTCCTTTTGCTATCCGCTGCGGCGGCTTCTCCCTGGACGAAGGACCGAGAGCGTTTCATGAGTTCATCGAAGGTTTCAGGAATCTTGTCATTCAACCTCTTGATGAGTTCGGGATTATTAATCCCGTTCATGAAACCAGAGATCTTCAACACTTCGGGACATGCTTTGACTTGCATGCATTCATCTTTGAAGCGTTCCATGAATGTGCTTGTAGATTCTCCTTGGCGCGCTTTACCTGGCGAGCTCGACAAGATTTTTAGCGCACTTTTTCCTCTGAGTAAAGTTTAGGCGAAACGCCTTTCTCAATTCCTCAAAGCCATTGATGCTTCTGCGTGGAAGCTTGCTGAACCGATTCCGCGTTCCCACTAGTGTGGAGTCGAACATGTGGCACCACACAAGTTGTGGCCAATTTTCAATTGTCGCTGCTGATTCAAAAATTTTGAGGTGATCATCGTGGTCACTGTTCCATCATAGGTCTTCACGTTGGCGGGCATGCGCCTTCTTTTGCTTTCGAGAAGTCAGCGATGCGCGGTAAACGCATCCACCTTATGATGGCGCCAAGGGAGGGATATATCTTCATCCTCCTGGTCATTATATCTTTTTGGACTTCCGGTGTCGGTTTAGCCATCCCGTTGTCCGAGGAATTTTCAGAGGACGAATTTCCCCTCTTTGGCGCTTGCGCCCTCCTCGAGTTTGTACTCGGGGACTTTCACTTGGGAAATAGCGTCGTCCCAGTGCATCTTGGATTCTGCGACTACCCACGGTGTGGACATTGGTACGCTTTTCATCTTCATCACTCTCATTCAAATGGTGCGAGTGAGATGTCTCATCATCCTCGATTCTCCTCCCGATTCTGTGAATCTGGGGTCGGCGGTCTCTCCCGCTTCTCATTCGATGGCGCGTGGGGAAGTCTCGTATTGAGATCGAAATTGAGTCGAGCTTTCAAGTTCCGACCTGATCTCTTCTTCTCTTCCTCTTGCATGAGGGCCGTTAATGTTTCGTAATTTTGGGATACGAAATCTTCTGTGCCGATTCGTGCGACCCCAAGAGCAAGTGTGTTTGTTTCTATTACTACACCCTTATTTTGGTCTGGTACCTTTGTCAGGTCAGTTTCTAGCACCGATTGAAAGGGAGTAGTAAGGGAGGTGCGCAGCGGGTCTATTCCACTCGTAGTGGTTGCAGTGGCTTGGGTTGTTCCCGAGCGCGGTTCCACTAGAGGGGAGATCAAGTCTTGGCCTGATCCTTTATTTTTAGCAGCGCTGGTTGTCCCAGAGGTCTGCTTGGGAGTTAGTCCGCTTTGCGACTTCTTTCCCATAAGGTCTGATTGCGATCGCTGATTTCCATCATTCTAGTCTTTGGTTCTTAGTGTAAGGTCCCACGGATGGCGCCACTTGTTGATACAAAAGTTGGGCGTTCCTTGTTTGGAGCTCCGGCTCTCGTACCAATTGAGAATTGTTGCTTGAGACCTGCGCACTAAAAGACAAAAGACACCGTTAGGCTTACCGTGGGATTGTTTCCCACGATTATCCTCCGGCGTGAGAGTAAGTAATCGGTTTAGGGTTTAAGGTGAATTAGGGTTCTGAGGTCGTACCTTAAACGAGGGATGTGATTCCCTTTATATACACACGGAATCCTTGTTGGTTCCGTGTTCCTCAACCTTCAGTATTCCACCTTAATCGGTTAGGAATGATTATCTTCCTATTTAGAAGATATCGGATATCTATTCCATCAATAGATTCGGGCTTGGGCCTTCATGAGCCCAAATGTTTAGTCCGCTTAGCCCAGTTCGTACCGGGCCAAGCTAGTATTGGACTTTAGTCGGGTCCGTGACCCGGATATAGACTATACGTCATCAATTTTGAAAACTTTTGAAACAATATGGAACGAGTAAAAACGATAGTAAGTCGGTCCGATAGTGTTGATACGAAACCTTTTGGAAAAAAAGAAACGAAAATATTTTTTTAGAACATGTCGTGCCATGCTTGTTCTTTTGGTTCTAACGTGAATAACAGCAAAAAGGAAGTTTTCATGCATAGGATGGAACCATGAATATAGTAAATTCAATTATGGTATACAGTATAAATGTTTAGCACAAGTTTGGTCGTTTCAAAAATAAATAAAACTAATTAGTTATTACAATTAGTTAACTTATATGTACTCTCAGAGTTTCAAAGGAAACTAACTAATATGAATATGATTTATAAATTCATATAAACTATGAAATGAATATTATAATGAAGGTATCTATAATTGGCCATAAGAGCATATACAACAATAACACCATAACACCAATAACACCGTCCACGTCAGCGTCACATCAGCTTTAACATTTAACATTAACATCCTCAAAAAACACCCACAACAATAACATCCAATAACATCAATAACATTTCATATTTTCAATTTCAACCCTAAACTAAAACAAACACTTCATTTATTAAAACACATATCACATTTAACATTAAAACACCAAGTACATTAAACGTTAAACACGAATTACATTAAAAATTAAAACTACAACGCATACTGATGAAAATAAAACTACTAAAACTTAAAAAAACGAATCATCTGAGTCCCAACCCTCAGAACTGGTTGCCGGAGAATTAAACTACCCATTAAAGTATCGACGCTCCATTATTTCGAAGAAGTTGTCTTGGAGGTACTGAGCTTCCCGTGCTTCTTGCTCACGGCGAGCAGCCTCTTCACGTGCTTGCTCTTCCATAATCTCCCTAACGTTTTCTTCATCTTGTTCTAGTTGCCGGAGAGAAGCCTCACTTAACCCGCTGGGGTGGTTTTGAAAATCCACCTGTGGACTGTTCACAGGTGGAGTTGGAACAATTGGGAGGTACGAGATGTTTTCAAAACCCACCGGAAAGACATTTTCCGGTGGTGTTGAGTAAACTTCAGGTTCTGGTAGAGTTGGAAAGCTGGTTTCCGGCAACTTTTCCGGACTTGGGAATTGCTGGGAAAAATCTTTGCGAGACATTTTTTGTGTGTGAGTTGTGTGTGTAAGTTGTGTGTTCTAAACAACTCTGGTAGAATTGTATATATAGGCAGAGTTGAGTTTGAAATTGAATAAATCCCGCTCATATTTGATTTTTAAATTTCAAATTTGAATTTGAATTTATCCCGCCTAGAATTGACCAGTATAATTTAAATTTGAATTTGAATAGGTTGAGAGGGTGTAAGTGAAAACTTATTTGAAATAGTTTAGGGGGGTGAAATGAATTTCTTTTTAACGTGCGTTTTAAAAACAACGCCCCCCTCCAACGCCCAAATAACGCCCCCCCTCCAATGACATAACGCCCGTTAACGGCGTTATTTGCCAAATAACGGCGTTATGCCGTTACTATTGTATATGCTCTAAGGTGAAAATGATCAAACTAATAAATTTGACCATGCAACGTAGGCCATGCAAGTTACATTAATTAAAACATGTATAAAATGATATAATAAACAATTAAATGTAATCATAATAATAATTAGTTTCAAAATGATTGTAGATCAATAAGGTGATCACTATTATCGATTTCTTAAGATTTTTTGTTTGGACTTGTGCACTTTATCTCATCCGCTTCAAGGTGAGTTCTCGTAGCCCATTTTTCATAATATTTTCCTTGGAGGAAAATGGTACTCAAATGATATTTTAAATTGTTTTAATGCTGTGATTTACTGTTTTCGTGTTTTTGGACAATTATGTGCGTTTGATTGCAATATGTGCTTTCTGTGTGGACTTATGCTGTGTGTTCATTTGTGCGCAACTGTTTAACTCCGTTTGGAGCCGAAGCATTGATAGTACTATCGGGGTTGCTACCCCAACCCCGACACTAGGTGTCGGTGGACGTTGAGAAATCGTGTAACACGTGACAATTGTGAAGTTCAGTTGTTGCATGCATCGTGGTTTCAGTTAGGGCTTATATTTGTATATCATGCTCACTGTTGTCCTACTATAAATTATTTACAGCTTCGTGGTTTAACTCTTAAACCTACGAGCTCACCAACATTATGTTGACATTTTCGAGTATCCATTTTCAGGTGTTATTAGCGAAGTAGTTTAAGAGGTTGAATTGGCCGGCTTAGCAAATGTAAGACAAGACCCTCATGGACTGCGTTTCGAGGAATTATGCATTTAGCTTATATTAAGATTTCATAATGTTGGTGAACTTATGTATCAAGTCTTGTCTACACCCGACTATTGAGATTATTGTAACTTGACTTATCTTGTGGTATGCATTTGGTATTTCTCTATTTTAGACGCCTTGTGTTCTTGACTTTGAAGTCATGCCCCATAAATGTCATTCCGCTGCGCCATTTTTGGGGTGTGACATTTAGCTTTCTGTTTGTTTCTCCTGGTTTTTCTCTATCTTCATGCTGATGATGTCGATCTTTATATATAGTAGAGAACACTCAACCCTAGTCAATGGACTTTATGAGTGATTAACGGCCAATTAATCACCCATAATAAGCCTCTATTATCATAGGAATAGTGGTTACATGACCAATTAAACGTGGTCATAAAGCAGTCATAACAACCACTTGAATGGGTCACAGCTGTTACAAGTTAATCACTGCAACACTACCAGTAGGAACCAATACACTAGCAGCAAGAACCAATACACTAGCAGTAGGAACCATCAGTCACTACACTAGCAGTAGTTACCAACACTACCAGTAGGAACCAATACACTAGCAGCAGGAACCATCAGTCACTACACTAGCAGTAGTAACCAACACTAGCAGTACTAACCACTATTGAGTCAGGGTGTTCAGGGACCTCATGGGTGTACACTCTGTACCTTCTAACCCAAAAACCAGATGTGAACTAATTCCACAAGTGCACTAAATTTTCCGATACAAAGTATTACTGATTATGTCTTATAAATTTAATCTAGTAATATCAAACATAGCCTATATCTCTAAACAACCACTAATCCAATTAAATGTGTTTGGATGATATTTTAGCTTTACTTGCTTTGCTTATGTGGAATCATATTGAAGTTATTGTACTTTTAGGACCCCCTAACAAAGTGTAACTTTATTTTTACACGTCCATTTACTTAATGTTATACACGATTAAGTGACTTGGTTAGTCTTGTCTCATTTCAATTATACAATTTCTATCTATTCTCCTTATAAGAGTTGTTTGTTATCTTTATATCATGTTGACTGATCATAAAATAACCTAAATTAAGTATTACCTTAATATACGAGAGTATGTTTCTTCACTTTTCTTCAAACCAAACACAAAGATAGAATAACTTTCTTTAATTCTTATCATAGGTATATTTTTAGCTTTCGCTCATGTAGTTTTCGCTTTTAAGTTAACTTTTTGTATAAGCATATTCACATTGTTGTTTGTAGCAACTTAAATAGAGAAATGATAGAGAGACCTAAACTTAGCCTTAAAATTAGACCTAAAATCAAGTAGCATCATCCTGATGGTTGCAGACAAGGACCCACTTATATTACAACCCATCAGGATGATGCCACTTGGTTTTAGGTCTAAGTTTAGACCTAACTTTAGGTCCCCCTATCATTTCTTTATGTAATAATATAATTTAAATTTAAAGTGAAATAAATAAGAAGACAATTATTTCTTTAATTACCTTTTAAGAGTTATTCCTTTTTTGTTCCCGACAAAGATATGACGAGGATTCGTTTCCTGTGATGCAAAAGCCAAATTGAAGTTAGTTGATGATTTCCTTCTTTAAATTTACTTGGTAATTCTGGCATGCAGCATGCTGCTTTGTCAAGGAGAATCTTTTTTTTCCTAATAAAACACGAAATTTGTTTTTGCCATCGTTGGTAGAAGGTTAATTAATTATGAGAATACAGTTATTTCTTTAAAGTGACACAATAAACTGATAAAGGTTTAGTTTGGGTACACACAATAAAAACAACAAAAAGTTAAATTAAAAATATAAAAAGAAAAGCGATTAGTTTGATACATTTACAAATGATTATCTTTAAATTTAAACCTACAAACACAAATCACCGTTAGTAGCTGCTATTACAAAAAGATATTAGAAAAGAACAATGTTATGTTCACAAAAAGTTTACAAAAAAATTTCACATAATGATTTGATAAAATTATTTGTTCAATCAAATAAACTTATGCTTTTTCATAATAATTAATTGAAAAAATGATATTTATAAATCTTTTGTGAATGTAGCATTTAGTGTTAAAAAAGATTATCATTAAATGCTTCTAATTATCAAAATACAAAAATAATTAACTAAAGTTGATTTATCTACATGAACTCTAGGTCTCTAGCAAATAGTAATGTTCACCAAATAGTGATATTGACCCCATTGGAAAAGAGAATTGATTGGCACACTCGCATTTGTTATTTGTACACTCAAATGTACAAACCGGTAAAGCAATATATGATAAATGTACAACTGATTAATGCACAAATTTAAGTGTACAAATAAAAAATTGGAGTGTACAAATCATTAGCCATTGGAAAAAGACCTTCACCAATAGCTGGTTGATAACACGTGGTTATCCTGCAATGTCTATTTAAGAGACATAGACGTCTTCTATTTTCCAACTATCAACTACTACAAACAAACACACTTTCATTTTCACTTCTCTTATAGTAGAAATAAAAACAAACCCCGGCGACCATGGCGATGGCGTTTGCGATGAAACGCGCTGCTGTTTCTGGTTCGATCCTCAGTCGACACCTTCATGTAAGCAGTACAGTTGCATTTTTTTTTTAATTGTATGTATAAGCAATTATTGTTAGTGGGCTGTTTAATATTTAATAGATCATGGCTATAGCGTGATCCGGTTACTTGTGATTGTTATTTACTTTCATTTGTTACTAGGGATTTACCGATTTACTCTGGTTGTTGTATAGAATTGTGAGTTAATTTTTTATTTTTGTTAGTTTAAATTATTGTGGATTGTGTAGTTTTTGAATTTTGTGGAAGTGGAACATGTGATCGCTAAATTAGAATAGCTAGATGACAAGTGTTGTTTTTAGGGGCTGTTGAGCCTAAGTGATTTCCGCTTAAGTTTTATAAGTCCATATTTCGGCGTATATTAGCTTATCATGTCATAATAAGGTTATCATGTCAAGCTTATATAAGCCCGTAAGTTTTAAAATAGGCCGAAAAAAATGAGCTTATGCTTCCATGAAAAAAATGTCAAGCTTAGAGCACACGGTGTGGTCTTCGTCGTCCCCTTCGCCGCCACCGTGGCTCTCTCGCCGTGCTTCGCCGCCACACCGCTAGGCCTCGCCGTCGTTCGCCGTTGTGGAGCTCTTCGTCTGCACGACGAAGTGAATTGTCTGACAAAAGCCAGAAAACCAAACGGATGCATGTATGAATCAAAGAGATAAGTTTTATGGTATGTAGTGGTGGGCCCCAAATGAAGAGGTTGAGGTTTGTTATGAGTGAGGAGGGGGTTTGTTGTGGTTAGTTGTGGAAAAATGGGATGCTGATGTGGCGCTGAGGTGGCACGACGACGAGCCTAAGGCTCGTTTTGACACCTAGTGCTCTTATAATATACTCAAGAAAACGTCCTTTCTAATGCTTCCATGAAAAAAATAAAATAAAATAAAATAATAATAATAATAATAATAATCTTAGCTATCCAAATTTCTCTAAGGGGATTTTTGTTTAACCTTATTTTTGAGCTTACCAGGTTATGAGGTTTCGGCTTATGATATTCTGATTGACTATTACAAGTCTTGAAATTTATGCGCGATTGTAATTTAATCTGATTGCTTTATATGGCTCTTTCTGTACAATCAAATTTCGGTCCCCTGTTATTTTCTCTCTTCAAAATGAGGAATTATTTTACCTGAAGTAAGATTGGGTCTGCCAGTGATATGATATTGTGTAATCATACCTCATTTCAAATATCGAGTTGAGGTTTTTAATAATCACGCACGGTTTGCTTATTGTTTGATTTTGTTTCTTGTGGATGGGGAGTAGGCTTCTGCTGGGCCAAAGAAGATTGTTGGTGTTTTCTACAAGGCACATGAGTATGCTGAGATGAACCCCAATTTCGTGGGTTGTGTAGAGAATGCTCTGGGCATTCGCAAGTGGCTGGAGTCACAAGGACATGAATACATAGTCACTGATGACAAAGAAGGACCAGATTGCGGTAAGTGCCTTAAGAATATACTAATAAGATTTGTTAAGAGTATATATGGACTGACTTTTTGTTATCGTTTCTCATTGCAGAACTAGAAAAACATATTCCCGATGCACATGTCATTATAACCACCCCGTTCCACCCGGGCTATATTACAGCTGAAAGGATTAAAAAAGCAAAGAATCTGCAACTATTACTTACAGCTGGGATCGGATCTGACCATGTCGATCTCCCTGCTGCGGCTGCTGCAGGGTTAACAGTTGCAGAAGTTACTGGAAGCAATGTTGTTTCTGTAGCAGAAGATGAACTTATGAGGATCCTCATTCTCGTTCGTAATTTCTTGCCTGGATACAAGCAGGTTGTTAACGGGGATTGGAACGTTGCTGGTATAGCTTACAGAGCTTATGATCTTGAAGGGAAAACTGTTGGAACAGTTGGTTGTGGACGTATAGGCAGGCTTTTACTTCAAAGGTTGAAGCCTTTTGGGTGTAATCTTCTCTATCATGATCGTGTTAAAATGGACCCTGAATTGGAGAGTCAAACTGGTGCCAGCTTTGAGGAAGATCTTGATAAAATGCTTCCTAAATGTGACATAGTTGTCGTCAATACTCCTTTAACAGAGAAAACCAAGTGAGTGCTTAATTTAGGTCTTTTGTACTTGTCTTATATTAGTTAATAATTATTATAAAACTTACATATGTTCGCTTGTGTGTATCAGAGGATTGTTTGACAAAGAACGTATTGCTAAACTGAAAAAGGGAGTTCTCATTGTTAACAATGCTCGAGGAGCTATAATGGATACACAAGCTGTTGTTGATGGCTGTAATAGTGGACACATTGGAGGTAAGTTTTAGCATGCTTGTTCAATAAAGGTTCTCCGATAGCAATATACAATTTCTTTTGAGGTAAATATTTGGCTTTTGTTTGGTCTGTTTTAGGCTATAGCGGAGATGTTTGGTATCCTCAACCAGCTCCAAAAGATCATCCATGGAGGTATATGCCAAATCAAGCAATGACCCCTCACATTTCTGGAACCACAATTGATGCGCAGGTTTGTTCACATCACTGATTCTTGCGTTCTGTTTAAAGGAACATGCATGTACCTAAATTTTCAATGTGTGCAGTTGCGATATGCGGCTGGAGTGAAGGATATGCTGGAGAACTATTTCAAGGGAGAAGACTTCCCGCCGCAACATTACATTGTGAAGAAGGGTGAACTAGCAAGTCAGTACCGGTAATCTGTCATCTGTGCGTGTTCCAGTAGTTGTGTTGACTGCAGTGGCAGATACTTATAAAATAAGTTGCGATGTTTAAAAAAGCGCAAGTGTTATCACCCTTGTAATGTGAGGTTGAGTTATGCAGAGCTGAATGGCAATGAATTTCTATATATGTTTTTTTTTTTTTTGTGATGTGTGAATCAGAACACTGTTGATCGAGCATGTAACATGTTAAAACAAGGAAATAATTAGACTCCTAAAATGAAAGAAACTTATAAACAGGTCATGAACAATACATGTACCATCAATCTCCTAAATTGCTCATTAACCACTTTCTCAAGAGTTATTTGATTTGTTGAATTTCCAAGGCTATAACAAAATGATATAAGATCATTTGAGGACAAAAGATTATTTACATACAAAGGGATCAATCTTCACCCTCCATTTTTATTTGATCTAATGGACGAGATTAATCCCAACAATATAAAAAACCAACTTTCATCTTTTTTTTCAAATATTAATAACTATTAAACCGTTAATCGTTAAGCGGAAAAAAAAAATCATTGTGACGAGCATTTAATTATCTTTCTATAAATAGGCACTTTGATATACTTTCGACAAAATTTTTTTTTTCGTATTTTTTACTTTTTTTTTTAAGTTTTTTTCGTTTTTTTTACGTTACTGAAATTTGCATTGAAAAATCATATATGATATAACACCAATTTGATATTAGTGTAAAATCATATATGATATGTAATATCATTTGTGATATTAGTGTAAAATCACATATGATATCACATGTGATATTACATATCATATATGATTTAACACTAATATCACATGTGATATTCAATTTAGTGTTTTATCATATATGATTTTTTTCATGCAAATTTTAGTAACGTAAAATAAACGAAAAAACGAAAAAAAAAAATGATTTTTCTTTTTGAAATTATATCAAAGTGCCCGTCTATAGAAAGATAATTAAATGCTCGTCGCGACGGTGTAAATATTTTCGCTTAATGATAAACGGTTTAAGAGATATTTAAATTATAAAAAATTTGTGAAATAATAAAATGCTTTTAAATCTCAGCCATTGATTTTCTTTTTAGATGGATGGTGGAGATGAGTCCCTTGTTATGTGAGAAAAGTTTGGTATGTAAAATAACTCTCCTCCAACAAAATTTGATAAGAATATATTTTCAGAAGTTTAAGAAATTACTTTATGTGAAATCATAATGACACGAAACTACGCGCACTAGAAACTTCCAATAATGTAATTTTGGTTACGGATCAAAACGAATTCTGGTGAAAATGGGCCGGGTATATTTGCTATCGCGGACGCGGAGTACTTTTCTTTGCATCTTTTCAAGTTTTATGCAAGTAAAGCTCAAGAGGAGATATTCAAGATCGGGATTTTATCCAGGATCGTTTTCGTCTTTTCAAAATCATGACTATAAGATCGGATCGAGATCTTAAGATCCTACTCTAATATTATTTTTTAATAGTTTTTGTAATATAATACAAATCTACAAATTATTATACATTATAAACACAAAATACTATGAATGTTTCATAGAAATATTGTACTAAATTATGATTATGAAATATTAAAAAAGATTAACATGGTGTTTTTTGAATTCTACAAGAAAACAACTCATAAATTCGTAGTTTTTTAATTTGTAATCCGAGAAAAGTAAGATCGGATCGGATTAGATCTTAAAATCGTATGGTCAAGATCGGAATCTTATAAGATCTTAAGCTTGCAAAGATCTTATGTAAGATCCGAATCATTTTTGCTTTGCAATATCGTAAAATCGTAAGATCAGAATCGGGATCCTGACAACAATGATTTACACACTAAAAGGTTAAATCATAACTACTCATTTTTTTTAGAGTTAATTACATAATTGGTCCTTAAGGTTTACCGAATATTGCATATATTGTCCCTGTGTTTTTTTAAGCGTGTCATATCCTTGTGATTTTGACCCATTACGGGTTTGGTCCCTTGACCACTAATTATGTTAGTTGACCGGTAAAAATGAGGTAAAAAGACAAAAATACCCTTAATAATATTTTTCTATGCGCATATGTTCTCCTCGGGTCTTTGAGTGTGCTCAGGTTTCTTTTGATGCGGCACTTCGTTCTTCCTTGGAGCATATTGTCACTGTTTCTGGGCCCGGTTTTGGTGATTGGCAGTGGAGACTCGCCACCTTACCCTTTGCTTTTGGGGGGCTTGGGTTATATTCTGCAGGTGACGTATTGAATTATGCCTTCCTTTCTTCTAGACTTCAATCTGCTAGCTTACAGTATAAGCTTCTCCTTAGTTCTGGTATTGTTACTGTTGGTCCTTCTTTTGATGATGCCCTACGTACTTTTAATGTGAATATGAATATTGACCTTTTGAACAACCCTAGCGAGGTCGCTGCCCCCAAACTTATGAAGAAATTGGCAGATATATATTTCGATCGGGTTACCCAAACTGTTGAGTCTACATTCCATCTTTCTCCTCGACAGATGGCGTTATGGAGTTCACTAAAGGAGGATCATACTTCGGATTGGCTTAGGGTGGCTCCGATATCCGACCGGGACAAACTATGAATGCCAGGGCTTATCGTTGCGTGCTATGTTATCGTTTGGGTGTTCCTCTTTTCCTTTGTTCGTGCAGGTGTTGACTTGTTCTAAGGTATTTCCGGAGATATTTACGGGATCATGCCGCTTTAGGTGTGCGGGTATTGTTGGCATTAAATACCGGCATAACATTGTGCGTGATGTTCTTGTTGATATATGCTCCGGTCCGAATTTCGCTCGTAGGAGGTGGATATTGGGCTTTCGGAGATGGGGACGATCCTTGCGGCCGTGATATATTACTTTACTCGTGGGATAGTGGGCGTGATGTATGTGTTGATCTTACGGGATCGTCCGCCTTGACGCAATCCGGAATGACCGATTTTATACCGAGCGGCGATCGGTGATCTTTGCCGCAAGCGGGTCAAGTCACGATGCTAAATGTGCGGATATTGGATATGGGTTTCTCCCCTTCTCCTTTTCTTCCTTTGGAGAACTTGAGAAAGATCGCATCACCTTACTTAAGCGTATTCGGCGATTCTCTTTGACCGGGACATTGGAGCGCGTGGCAGGTTTATATTTTTAGTAGGATTGGTTTTACCATTGCTTTAGAGGTGTGGGGGCTCAATTGGTTTCGAGGCTCCCCACTAATCTTTTGTAATCCTATGAGTTTTTAATAAAAGTGTGATTTATAAAAAAAAAAATAAAAAAAAAAACAAAAAATAATAATAATAATAATAATAATAATAATAATAATAATAATAAAGAAAAGGATTCTCATGCCTAAGTTATATACCTAAAAATATGCCTAAACAACTCATTGTGTGACACATGTATTGCACTAAATCTTCTTTTTCATATATACCATTGATCTAGTGTCTCAATCTCTTGTTAGGCATAAAATTAGTCTTGTGATTTAGTCATGCTCATCAACACTCTAATAATAATTATCATTATTATTTAACAATGAATATACAATCTACTGATCTGCACATTTCTAATAACCTTTTCAAGCTTTCTCTAGAATCCAGAAACATAAATCAACCCCCTCTCATATTCAACTCATCTCTCACTACTAATACTAGAAACGTAATTCATATAATTCAACCCCCTCTCATTCCAAAAAGAAACACACTCATATTCATCAACCCTCTCATTCTAAAATCCAGAAACACACTCATATTCAACCCCCTTTCATTCTAAAAGCCAGAAACATAATTCATCCCATCTCTAACTACTACTACCATTTCATATAAACAACATATACACATATTGAGAAAAAAAAACCCCACACGCACATGCATAAACAAACCCAGATCTGATGTTGTTGACGAGGATGACGGTGCAACGGCGGTGGTGTTGGGTTAGTGTAGATGGTGGCGGGCTAGTATAGATGGTGGTGAATGAAGCGTCCGGAGGTCAAAACCGGTTCAGTGAGCTATAGTGGTGTGTTGTTGGTTTTTTGGTGGTGGCCGGCTGTAGAGCTGTGGTGATGGCTGGCTGTAGAGGGGGCGGCTTGCTATGGTGGTGGTCGGATTTCCATAGAGAAAGAAAGGAGTATGTGTTTGTTTGTTTTTTGATGGCGTTTTTTGGCTTGCTATGGTGGTGTATACGAGAAACAATTAGAATCAAATTTTAGTTACATCATACAAAAACATTATGTTTTGTTATAGATAAATTTTGGTGATTATCTTGTTGCAGATTTTAATGGCTTTTGTCAAACTTGAATTTTGTTTCATATGACTCGTGTGAAAAAATCAATTTAGGATAATGCTTAACAAAATTAATTTTTGTTAGTGTGCCTTGTTTCATTTGATGCTTGGATTAATCTTATAAAAAAGATTTTGTTGGTGGATGTTAATACAATTCCGGGCGTTCCCCTGATGAAGATTAGTGTATGCTAACTTCTCAGAGAATAGATCTTGTATTAAGTGAGGTTCTTGATCGCTAGCTGCTAAGAAAACCAACACCGTTAGTCTCACCGCGGAACGGGGTTCCGCGGTCAACCTCCGGCGTGAGTAAGTGATAGTTTTAGATAGATAAAGTTGGTTCTAGAGAGAGAGTGTGTGTATGTGTTACCGTTTGAATAGTGGCGAGGCCTCTATTTATATGGTTGACCTTTCTGTCGTGTTACCAAGATCACGGGTCATGAGAACGGCAGATCTTGGGAGCGAGTGACGTAGGTCAACTCCGAGCTTGTCGCATTCTTTGTGATAGCGGCGCTTTTGGGCGGGAGTTGTCCGCTTTTCCCTTTTGGGGCCGCAGTTGCGATACATTGAGTCTGGCGAGATTCCTTACCTTTACGTTGGACGCGGTTGTGTTCCTCTTGGGGCCGCGTCATCGTCGGAATGGCTTAGTGGCCTTTGCCGAACGATATTTAGTCCGCGACCAGAACCATATGGGTGCCGGGAGTATTACACGATCGTGCTTAGTCCGCGTCGACGTATTGGTGCCGGGAGGGTCATACGTGATCAAGTCCCCCCAGTCTAGTTGTGCTTGTTAGTTTCATTGCAAGCGTTGCTAGACTAAGTTATTCCGTGTATCCGCGGTTGGGTGTGCTTAGTAGGAAATCTTAGTCACTCTTGTGTTTTCCATTTACGGCAAGATCGTTCTGGTATCCGCCCCTTGGAATTCGCGAACCGCCTCACCGCGTATTTTCGACCGACAAGAAGTTTTGGCGCTTCCATCTCGCTTCGTTGATCTAGGCGGTCACGGGCGTTAGTTACTGGCCGACGACGTGGCTTGTTTTCGGCCGTTCGATTGACCCGTTGGTTTTACTTTTGGGAGAGTATAAATACCCTCTTTTTACCTTCTTGCTCTTGTTGCCATTTCATCTTCAGCGAGTAAAAAGAAAACCGTCTACCGAGTTACGTGTGTGCGCTCCTACTTCGTCAGGTTAGGTTTTTCTTCCTTCCTTATAGTTCTATGGCTAAAAAACTCCTAAGTGACTTTACCCGTAAGTTGTCCCGAAAAGATTTGAGTGATTTTTGTTCTAGATATCATATCCCTTCGATTTATTCACCTATTCTTCCCGGTCCTAACGATACCATAAAGGATGCTCCAGAGGGTAAGATAGGAGTGTACACTAGGTTCTTTGAACTTTGCAATTTTAGGATACCCCTTTCCGCGTTCTTGTGTAGGGTTTTGGAATATTTTCAAATTCATCATGTGAGTTATACATGCTTGGCCGCTAGGATTAGTCACTTTGAGATCCTTTTCCGTGCTCACGGTGGAACACCCACCGTGCCTTTATTTAGGAAATTTTATTATTCGGGGATGAAGGATGGTTGGATGACCCTAGAGAAGCGTAAGGGTCCCAAGTCCTTGATTGTTCCGGTGTGTTACACCGCTCCTTTGGATTCTGTGAAGAATTGGAAGGAGTTTTTCTTTTGGGTTGACGCGACCGTTTTCCCAATAGCAATCTCGTGGAATGAGAAAGTTTCATTGGCCGTGATCCACCTCCGACGGCGATATTGACCTTGAGTTATTGCGTCGTCTTGACACGATCGCGCGCTCCTTTTAAGAAGTTGCGAGCCCTTTCTTTGCGTGGTTGGCCTTAGTCGTGCACGGGGCGATACTACGGTGACCTACCTTTATGGCCGGATACCGAGGGTGGGTTTTTCTTTTTAGGGTTTGCCGCGCCTTATTGTCTTTTTCGTTTCCCCGTTTCTTTTACTAACGCTGTGTTTTATTTGTTGTCTTGCGAGATGTCTTTGTTTGCCTTTATCAATCACCGGATCCATTCGAGGTGACATCCGTGAGAGGACTTTGCTAGAGGGGAGAAGACCCTTCAAGATGAAACGCTAGCCGTGTTATTGAGCCTTAGAAAATACTATCACCTTAGTCCAAGAGACTATTGTGGACAATGTAAAGGCGGCTAAGGCTAGTAAGCCGACTGGGAAGAAAAGGGTCAGGCTCGATGTTCCTTCCAAGCAGCCAGAGAAGAAGAGAATTACTCCTCTGTCGGAGAAGGGCTCTGGATCCGCGGCGGGTACAGCCTTTTCTTTTTTCTTTATTATTTTCGTCCCTCCCCCCCTCATTTTTTTAAAAAACTCAAATGTTATACGTTATGCAGGAGATGCGGCCGCGGGTCTACTCTGTTATGGAGTTCGCTGACGAGTATGATTCGGAACTCGTCCGCAGGAGGAGATTAATATTTCCTCTGAGGCTACTCCGAGGCTCGAGGCGATCCGGACTCTACTTCAAAGACTTCCACCACGCCATCGGAGAACTTGGATGTGGATATGTCCGGGCCTTCTCAGCCACCACCCCTTCAGCAGGAGAGCTTTTTTGGGGTTGGATCCCCACTGCAGGACCCATCCGGCCACCGCCCCGCCGCATCCGACGACGACTTCTATGAGTCTTTGTCTGTGGATACTGCGGAGGCGAAGAATACGTATGTTCCGAAGTGGTTACCGACTAATGAGTTCCGTATGAATGACCCTTGGATTTGTCAGAGTATCTTTGGACAATCTTGCCACTCCTGGATATTTGTCTACTTTGCGCAACATGCCCCACACGGACTTCTTTGGAGCAGTACAACATGATGACTGTTCAGCAAGCGTGTATGTCTTCCGAGGTGCGTTTGCGGCTACAGTTTGAGCTTAACCAGACTAACAAGTTGAACAGGAGACTTGAGAGAAAAGAGAAAAGGGTTGAGGCTCTGAAGGGGAAAATTCAAGAGCTCGAGGCTGAAGCCGCGGAGGCAAGGGGTCTCCGCGAGCGGGTTGGGTCGCTTGAGTCCGAAGCGGAAGAGCTTACGAGGTTGCGTGAGCGCGTGGCACAGTTGGAAGGTATGATCGCGCCCAAGGATGAACAGCTGGCCAATCTTACTGTTGAAAATGCTGAGCTAAAGGGTAAAGTGGCCGGGCTTACTTCTGTTTGTGAGGAACTCAAAGGGCAGGTTAAGGGTGCTGGGTTGTTAGAAGAAAAATTGAAGGAGTGCGAGGAAAGAGTCCGCGGTGAGTATGATAGTTAACTCCAGCAGTTAGGTCGAGGTTGGCGGAACTCAACCGTGACTTTGATGAGGAGCTATTCCCGAGCACTCTGGTGGCTATTGAGGGTAAGAGGTGGGTGATCGGGCATGGTTTCCGCCGGGCTTGGATGGCATTCAAACAATCGATGAGCTTGACGCGGTTGGGGGATTGCATTAGCAAGGCCATCGAGGAGCCTAAGGCGGGGTTTGGAAGCGGGATTGTCCATGGTTCTAAGGGTCGAAAGTCGGAACAGATCAAGGCCTACAATCCGCGGGCTAAGGAGGTTTACCGCGAGGCTGTCATTCGCCTTAGCGATGTTCCCTTCCCCTTCTTGATTCCTTGGAGGCTTGCAAGGATTCCTCTTTAGAATTCCTTATGTCGCAGCTTGTGTTACAAGAGGAGGCCGAGGTAGTGCGGGGAGTTTGTTTTAATCCCGGTGGCGGAAGAGGTTGCTCTTCCCAATTCTTTGCTCCAAACCATTACCAGCCAGCGCCATTGCCGCTTACAAGGAGAGGAAGCACCGGTATGGTAAGAAGTTTGATGTTTGGAACCCGAGTCGCTTGTTTCGGAGGTTGAGTATCAGGTTACTTCTACTGGAGAGCCTTCCATGGTGATCGTTTCCCCTGGTCCAACCCCTTCCTCCTTGGTCCACCGGCCTACCGGGAGGATGAAAAGAAGAAGAAGAAGAAGAACAGTCTCATGATGATATGTTTGACACAAGTGTTCTTGACGGTCTGGGAATGCTTGAGTTTTTTCTTATGGGCGCATTTAGACTATGCCGCCTTTTCCATCTATTTGTGAAGCTTTGTCACCGTGTTTGTCGGTCGTGGTTGCCGCAACGCTATTTTTTGTAAGCGGTATGCCCCGTGTATTTGTAAAAAAGTCCTGTGAATTTAATGGATTTTTTTTTTCTTTTTGCCGGATTTAGTTGTTAGGGCTTTGAGTTATACCCTTGGCGTACTTTGGGAGACCGGGGGTATCAAACAATGGTCAATGGGTTTGCAATACCACTTATATGCCTGAGTCAATTTTGAGGTTGCTCGTCCTTTATGTGCGACAATGCATGTCATGTGAGAATCATGCAAAAAATGTAAAAGTAAAGAATGTGATTGCATCTTTATTTTGGAAAATTTGTAGAGCGGGCCAGGCATCTACGTTTCATTACTTAGAAAACATTACAATAGAAATAAGAAATATGAAAAGTTAAAGTTCCCTGTTGTCCGGACACGATCCGTGATCAACTTACAAGAGGTGGGGAGAGTCTACTTACACTTAGATGTAACATTTCTTCAAGTTGCGGACGTTCCATGTTCTTGGGAGTATCTCCCCATCCGCTCTCGAGCTTGTATGCTCCATTCCCTAGTGCTTCCATCACTTCATATGGCCCTTCCCACTTGGGGCCAAGCTTTCCGGTATCCTCCGCTCTACTTGCTTCGTTCTTTGCGGTAGACAAATTCTCCGGTCGGAAGACCGTGCCGCACTTTGGCGTTGTAGTATCCCTCCATCCTTGCTTTCTGCGTGCTTCTTCGATGGCGGCGGCTTCTCGCTTTCTTCAAGGATATCTAGATTCAGCGGCTCTTGGTCGTTGGAGATTTGGTTTACTGGTGCATCGGAGACTTGGCATTCCAATCTCGGCCGGGATAAGCGCCTCGATTGCCATATGTAAGGGAAAATGGGGTTTCCCGTTGCTTGTTTTGATCATAGTTACGTGTGCCCGAGCACATGCGGCACTTCTTCCACCCAGTCTTTGCTTCCTCTCTCGGCCTTGCTTTGATGCCTTCTCCCGGACTTTTGTTCGCGCTTTCGACCGGCCCGTTTACTGCGGATGCTTCAGACGCAAACCGTTGCTTGATGTTGAGTTTCGACACCAATCCTTGAACGGGTTGTCGCGAACCGCTTTCCGTTGTCCGATACTATTTCTCCCGGCAAGCGGCGGAACTATGTTATCCCAAACAAACTTCTTTACTTGCCTTCCTGTGATGGAGGCTAAGGGTTTGGCTTCGATCCATTTAGTGAAGTAGTCTATCGCGACAATCATAAACTTTACCTTGCACGGGCCTTCGGGAAAGGTCCGCAAATGTCTATACCCCACTTGTAGAAAGGCCACGGGAGGTGATTGGGGTCGGATATTGCTGCGGGTTCTTTGGTACCGGCGGTGGACTTGGCAATCTTCGCGACTTCAATTAGCTCACGTGCATCCTCGTGCATCGTCGGCCGATAATATCCGGATCTAATTGCTTTGGCTACCACGCCTTGGGCGGAGTGCATGCTACACGACCGCCGTGGATCTCTCGCACGTAGTTGGCTTGGGTGGGGCCTACACATCGAGCCATGGTTCTAGAAAAGATTTCCGGAGCAGATTCCGTCTCTCAACGCGTGTCTTGCCTTGCCTTGATCCGCGCTTTCTTGCCTTGTTGTCGTCCGCGGTAGTATTTCATCCCTCGGTACTTTTCGACCGGGGGTGTCATCCACGTATCCCCGTCATCTTCCACAATTTCCAGCACCTCCTTTTCTTCGATGGATTTTTCTTTCAAGACTTCCACTAAGACTGTCTTGTCGGTGGGCAAAGCTGGTGGATGCAATTTTACTTAGCGCGTCGCTTGTTTGTTTTGGCTCCGGGAATCATCGATGGAGAGCGTCCGGAACCCTTCAATCAATGCTTTGGCCTTTGCCAAGTAATGCGCCATGCTTTCCTCCTTTGCTTCGTATGATCCGTTTATCGATTTGCCACGAGGCGAGTAAACATTTGCCGATAAGTCTTTTACCCGCATTTGTTCGTGATCCTTAGTCTGCGATGAGTGCTTTTCGACCGTTGTTGGAGGCCTCAAACTCAAGCGGCGGCGTAGGTGAATTCTTGCCCTTCCGGGTTTGTCGGGATCAAACACGCTCCGGACCCTTCCATACACGAGGATCCGTCCGTGAATAGTTTCCACGGCTCCGGTATTGTTCTTGGTCCTTCTTCTTGTCAAGGATTTCTTCCTCGGATCTCACAATGAAGTCCGCTAGAACCTGTCCCTTTATGGCTATCCAGGGTCGGAAAGTGATGTCATGCTCGTCCAACTCTATTGCCCATCCGGCCATTCTCCCACTCTTTTATGTCTTGGTCAAGACTTGCTTTAGTGGTGGTGCGTGATGACCGCTCTTGGATGTGCTTGGAAGTATCGCCACAACCTACGGGACGCATATACTAGTGCGGGACAAGCTTCTCAATTGGAGTGTAATTCACTTAGGGCCTTTTAGAGCGGTGACGAAGTATCTTGGCATTGCCTCGACTCCCTTTGTGCTAACAAAACCGCACTTACTGACTTCTTGGGGCGGCTAAGTACATGATCAACTCCTCCTTTGGTTGTGGGCGATGACCATTGGCGGGTTGGCAATGTCTTTGCTTCATTTCTTTGAACGCTTGCTCGCGTCCGATGTCCAGTGGAAGTCACTCTTTTGATGCACTTCTTGGCGTCTTGAAGAATGGAAGGGACCTTTCCGCTAATTTGGACATGAATCGGTGAGATGGCTAATTTTCCATTCGAGACGCACTTCCTTTTTGGTTGTCGGGGATTTGAGAGTAGCTACGGCCGCATACTTATGCAGGCGGCTCGATGCCCTCCTTACTCACCACATGACCCGAAACATCCCCTGTTCGCCCGAATGTGCACTTCATGGGGTTAAGCTTCATATTGATGTTCCTTAGGGTCTTGAAGGTTTCGTTCATATCCCCAGTACTTCTTCCTCTTAGTGGCTCTTGATGACTAGATCGTCAACGTACACTTCCAAATTTCTTCCAATCTGTTTCTCAAACGCCTTGTCTATGAGCCTTTGGTATGTGGCGCCGGCGTTCTTGACCGAAAGGCATTTTGGTATAACGAAAATGCCTTGGTTTGTGTGAAACGCCTTTTCCTCGTCCCGGTGCCATTTGTATCGGTGATACCCTTTGTATGCGCGTCGAGAAAACACTTGAATGGGTATCCAGAGGGATTCGACCTTCCGGTCGATCTCCGGCAAGGGCGCAATCTTTTGGACGAGCTTTGTTTAAGTCCTTGAAGTCCACACACATTCTCCAGCTTAGTCACTCTTTTTGGCGAGCACGGGGTTAGACAACCAATCGTGGTAGTGTACCTCTTTCATGATCCCTCGCAACTAGCTTGGTGACATCTTCATTGATTGCTTTGTTTCTTTCCGGGGCCTGTCCTCTTTTCTTTTGTCGTCTGGGGTCATAACCGTTCGGACATTCAGTTTGTGTTCCGCGATTGTCCTGAACTCCGATCATGTCGGAGGGCTCCCAAGCAAAGATATCCAAGTTATTCTTGAGCAGGTCGCAGAGGCTCTTTTTCCTTTCTCGCTAACCCGCCCCTATGGTGACCGTTTGGTGGGAATTTGGGATTGATTGCCACCGCGACTCCTTGTCATACGTGGTTGCCTGCCGGGTTACGGTTCCGCGATCATTACGCATTCAACCGGGACCACCTTGTCACGTGCAAAGTCACAACTCCGCCATACGGGTAGGAAATTTCACATCCCATGCGCGTGGATGGCACTATCCCAATGACCTAATCCCGGGACGTCCGATTATTCCGTTGTAGGGAGACGGAGATCGCACCACCATGAAGTTCATCCAAGCACTAGCTGATTTCTCTTCGTCTCCCAATGTAACTTCTAAGAGAATCTGTCCTAACGGCCACGAGAGTTCTCCACTGAAACCCAACAAAGTGGTGATGTAGCGAGGAATTAGTCTTTTTGGATGTCTAGGCTTAGCTTGTTAAAGCAATGTTCGTCTGAGGACTTGAAGCACTTCCGTTGTCCACATACATCCTGTGGACCATGCACCCCTCTACGCCTGCCTTGATCACCGGCGGATGATCATCCCAGTCATCCGGATATGGGGAAAAGATATTTCCATGTTCAAGACCGCTTAGGACCCGTTTGGGTTTGACCGACCGTTGCCAGCTGTTGACCATGTATATGGCGTGAGCTTTGTCCTTGGCCGCGGTGTCTTTCTTTCCGCCCTTGGGGCCACCATTCTTTGCCCCATTCTTGATCTCTTTGACGGATGTGCGAGTTGTCCGGACTGACCTCTTCTATCTGTTTTTCAAGCTGATAGCATTAATCGTCCGTGTTGTGTCCCTTTTCTCGTGAAAGTCACAAGATTTGTCTTTATTCCTAGACTCGGCGGATGGACATTGGCGGAGGAGCTGTGAACTTGACCGTATCCATGGCCTGGATCTCTTTTGGCGTCTTTGTGAGGGGTGTGAACCTGTCCCCCTCTTCCTCTCTGGCCTTGAGCGGGTCTTGAACTCTCCCTTTCTTTCAAAGATCTGGATACTTTTCTGTCCTCCGTCCTGGTTCTTCCACTGGGCATGTTTCTTTTTTGACTGGTTGGCCGCGGCCACCTCGCCTCTGAGGAATGCTTTTACGACCTTCCACATTTCGTCCTGTGACTGGGGAATGTTGTGATTGAGCCTTTTGATCAGTTCCGGGTTTGTTATCCCATGCATAAAGCTAGACACTCTCATGCACTCTGGGGCTCCCTTCACATACATGCTTTCTGCCTTGAAGCGGTCTACAAACGCTTCCGTGGACTCCCCTTCCCGCTGCTTTATGTGGTGCAATTCGTCAGGATCTTTTGTATACTTCTTCTGGCTGTAAGAAATGTACGAGAGGAAACTTCGATCTTAACTCTTCAAAGTCTGTCAATGCTCTCGGATTGACCCATCAAACCAACGGCGTGCCCAACAAGGGTGGAGCTGAACATGTGGCACCATGTGGGCATGGCCCATCTTTCCACCTTGGCCGCGGTATGGAAGATCTTCAGGTGATCCTTCGGATCTCTGTCCGTCGACGTTACGATGTGGTGGCATTCTCGTTCGTCCGGGAACTCGAAATTCCGTTATCGACGGGTAAAGGGGTCTGTGTCGGCCTACGTCATACGGGGAGTAGAGGTCGCCTCTTCCCGTTTCTTGCTTTTCGGGTGGACTTCGGTGTCCTCCGGTGCTTTCCTCGCTACCGGGAGACACTTCCCTGGTTCTCTGCGGCATGAGTGATATGTTTCTCCCCGCCGGACTTGGCGGGAAGCACTGCCGGGGTAACACTCGGCCGTTGGTGTCTTCGCTTCTCTTTTTCTTTTGCGTTGTCTCGGGGCTAACCTTTGACTGGAGCACGAGAAAAGCAGTTGGTTTTGGTCACCAAGTCTCGTGGATACATGGGGACGTTCCTTTTCCGATCTTGAGAAGACATCCGGTCGCAGCCTTTTGGTTTCCCGGCCCTTTTCTAGAACACCCATCATCTCGGCTGCTGAGCCTCGAGAAAACACTCGCGACTTGGAATATTCGAAGGATCGATCGGGGCTTCGCCTCCTTTTAGGTGCCCGTTTTCTTTCGGATTCGACCGAGCATTCGGCGTGTTCTCGAGATCTTTCATTTCTAGTCTCATCATCGAAATCGGGCGGGTTTTGACCCGGTCTAGTTTTTCTGATGGACCTTTTACGCCATGAAGGGCAAGATTTGATGGTAGTGCCTTTCGCGAAACTCCCTTATTGATGCGTCTGTCGCGCATTAGAGGCGGTATTGTTCGTGTCTTGCACTTTCTCATTTCCCCGTGTTTCGACCGTGGGCGGCTCGGGGGCGGGGAAGGGTTCTCGCCAAATTGCTCATTAGAGGTTTTTTTTTTACAAGGGAAACGCAGTTATGTTACTGGTCCCACAGATGGCGCCAACTTGTTAATACAATTCCAGCGCTCCCGATGAAGATTAGTGTATGCTAACTTCGGGGAATAGATCTTGTATTAAGTGAGGTTCTTGATCGCTAGTCGCTAAGAAAACCAACACTGTTAGTCTCACCGCGGAACAGGGTTCCGCGGTCAACCTCCGGCGTGAGAGTAAGTGATAGTTTTAGAGAGATAAAGTTGGTTCTAGAGAGAGAGTGTGTATGTGTTACCGTTTGAATAGTGGCGAGGCCTCTATTTATATGGTTGACCTTTACTGTCATGTTCTCAAGATCACGGGTCATGAGAACGACAGTCTTGGGAGCGGGGAGTGACGTAGGTCAACTCGAGCTTGTCGCATTCTTTGTGATAGCGGCGCTTTTGGGCGGGAGTTGTCCCGCTTTCCCTTTGGGGACTGCAGGTTGCGATACATTGAGTCTGGGCGAGATTCCCTACCTTTACGTTGGGCGCGTGTTCCTCTTGGACGCGTCTCTGTCTTCGAATGGCTTAGTGGCCTTTGCCGATATTTAGTCCGCGACCGAACCATATGGGTGCCGGGAGTATTACACAGTCGTGCTTAGTCCGCGTCTGACCCGTATTGGTGCCAGGAGGGTCATACGTGATCAGTGGAAATTCTAAATTTACTCGCTCAAACTTGCTTGTTCGTTTGTGGATTTCTCTTTTATTAATGAAGATGAGGGGTGATATTATAGAGAGATGTATTAAATTAAAAGTGAAGTGTATAAATAGATTTTTTTTTAATAAATTATCGGAAAGGATTAAAATATCCGTTATAGTGACAGTCAACTAACAAAATTATTAGTCAAGGGACCAAACTCGTAATAGGTCAAAACCACAAGGATATGACCCGCTTAAAAAAAACAAAAAGATAATATATGCAAGATCCAATAAACCTTAAAGACCAATTATGTAATTAACTCATTTTTTTATATTGAATACTAACAAATCAACTTTCACCCTCTTTTTATCAAAAACTTAATATTTCATAATCCGTTAATCGTTAAGCGAAAAAAATTACACCATCACGACGAACATTTAATTATCTTTCTATAGACAGACACTTTAATATACTTTCGACAAAAAAATTTGTCATTTTTTCCCACGTTTTTCGTTGAAACTTGCATGAGATTTCACATGTGATTCAAAACTAATTAGAATATTTAAACATGTAGTAAAATTAACATAACTTTTTCTACAAAATTTAAAATGTTTCATCGTTATTCTGGAAACTAGACATTCATAGCTTTATAACCGTATATAACATATTATATTTCGAATTGTAGATTAGTGTAGTTAATCCGTCAAAGTTAAATAAAACACATAAAATCACATGTGGTTTTTACTATATGTGATTGTTTTTCACATGTATTTATAGAAGTTTCATAAATGAATTGCTATAATCTATAATTCAAATACAGTATGTAATATATGGTTAGAAAGTAATAAATGTGTGTTTTCCATTGAAAAACAGGGAAAGTCTTATTTATAATTTTAGTAAAGTTGTTTGCTGATCGAACTACTATAAAGTGTTAAATAACATGTGAAATGTCGTGCAAATTTCAATAATGAAAAAAACGTAAAAAAAAAACAAAAAAAAACTCGTCGAATGTATATATATGAAAGTGTCTGTTTATAGAAATATAATAAAATGTCCGTCGCAACGGTATAATTTGTTTTGCCCAATGATTAACGGTTCATGAGATATTTAAATTATAAAAAGACGAGTGTACTTGCATTTTTAAATAAAATATCAATTAATCTCCTCTTTTTTCTCAATAAACAAATTGAGTCGCTCATATGCAGGAACCTTTTTGATATGTAAATGATTTCTCCTCTAAAACCCAATAAACCCTTACTTTGTTAAAAATGGGCTGAGCTACCTGTAATACAAATCAATGAATCATAAACCGGCCTCGTAATGAATCATAAACCGGCCTCGTCTCCAATGAAATAGTAGCACATGAGAAATTGGACTCACAAGTCACAACACCGTTCAAACAACCCAAATATTTTCTTGAAATTTGAGGCAACACTCCTCTATAGACATTTTGTAAGATTTTGACACGTTTCCAAACTTTTACAAAACAAGACAATTCATTCGCACCAGATGTGGTGAGGCCGTGCTGCACTCATAGATGAGTTGATGTGCTCTAACTGGGGCATGTATCTCGGCATGGGCCCAATTAAAAAAGTAAGGGAGGTGATTTCCTTAATTTGCATTAACACTAAACAAACGAATATATGGTTACAGACTTACAGATGATAACGAGCATTATCGGGAGAAATTGACACTTAATATTCAGGACTATTTGATGTTATCAGTTATACACAATATACGTCATCAGTATAAATGAATTGACTGACATTTTGAAACCTACATTTTTTATTTTGTGTTCGACGCCAACTTTTTTAACATTTGAACTGCTTAACATTTAATTTTTTAAATCATTTTTTGTGTGTTTTTTAGACACGAAGGTACACTTTCATACGACAAAAAGTTTCTTATATTTTTGTGATAGTAATATACAATATATTTTATGACACATTAGTTTTTATGCCATATTTTTTAGACAAACTATGCTTTTTGACACAATTAATTTTATAATACATTTTTAATGACACACATAGTTTTTTAACATTATGACACGCTTAGTTTTTTGATACATTTGCAATCACACACTAATTTGTTAACATATTTTTATTGAGAAACTAAATTTGTGAAATGATACATTTGTAGTGACACAGTATCAAATATTAATACATTTATATTGACTCACTAAGTTTTTTTAACTATTTTTTATGACAAATTTAGTTTTTTAACGAGTGTGGAAACCCGCGCGTTGCAGCGGGATTGGTTTTGTAGCCGTGAATTTGGATAGGGACTATTTTTGCCAAATTGCTATAAAGGACTTACTTTGCAGCGACACTGAAACCTTAGGGACTATTTTTGCCAACTTGGACTTACTTTGTAACGACACCTAAACCTCAGGGACTATTTTTGCCAACTTGCGAAAGTTGGCATTAAATGTGTTCACACTGTTTGGGACACTTGGCGTGTGGAGAACGATTCCCCGCCTTTTAGTTAATATATATAATTCTAGAGCAAACATGCACGGGCTAGGCCTACCATAATACAAATGGGCCTTATACAAAATTGTAGGACCTTATTTCTATCAACTCTATCACACTAACACTAATATGAAGCAAGGAAATGGTGACTAGAATATGTATATGGGGCGTATGTTTAAAGAGAGAAAGATGAAACTTGAAGAGAGGGTTATTCCATAGAAATCACACACTTACACATTCAAGCACACACACCAAATAATTAGGTGTGTGCCTTTTATACTTAGTTCATAAAAGCCTTATGGGCTTTGGATGAGCTTTGTTTGGTTTGTGGATTTGGCTTACATTATAACTTGACTAAACATAACATAACTAATAACCGGTTAGCTTGGCCCAATCCACGAGCCCAATGACTACTCTATTACAATATCTAACACACGTTACAAAGTTCCAAAACGTGAATGACCATCACTTCTATTAAATAATGTTAAGGCTAACAATCTCCCCCTAAGGGGTGGTCATTCAAATGATTCCCCACTTGATTAGGTCTTTACTTTCCTCGAGCTTGAACTTTGTGTGTAGATATAGAATAGTCTTGATTCTTTGTTCCTTCATGCTTTGTCATCATATAATGGTGTTGTATGCAGTTTGTTCACTTCTTTAGGATAGGTGTCTCCACGTCTTTCTCCACCATGCTCACACTTCTATTTGACTTTGAATTACCAATGATGAAGTTCTCGCGTCTTTAAACTTTGCAGATTCTTTGACATTGACGAAGAATCATCTTTAACTTTGTGTTGCCTTTGATTTTGATGAGAATGTTAGGAATTGGAAATTCCATGTTAAAGTGTCAGTCACCCCAATTATAGTCTAGCATATGTTAGCTCGTAGACTTGTAGTTATTTACGTTATTTAGCAGTTAATTAGTTAGTCAGTAGCGTAGAATAGTTTATTCTTTCACCGTGGAGGAAGGACGGGTCTTTACCCACTGTATACCTGATCCACAGGCCGTCAGGAGGTCGTGTAGTCTGTAAGTATAAATACCCCTTCCATCCTTGGAAGGGGTGGAGCTTTTCTTTCAATCTAACCTTTCATTTGTTAACCAAGTCTCTAGCAAGAAACTCCCTCTCTCTACTTTCTCTCTCTAAAATGTGTAACATGTATTTTGATCATCCAAGACCACCTGAATCATCAACACAATAATATTAACGATCCTACAATTGGTACCAGAGCCAAGGTTTTGTGTTTTGATGATTTATTGTGGTCTTTGTATCATGTGTAAATTGTTTTTGGTACTGTTTTTGATGTTTTTGCATCTCTTTTGGTCTAAAAATTAAGTCTCTTGCTTTCATATCTGTCATTTGTCAAGCTTTATGGTCCAAACAGTCTTATGAATACTTTTATGGTCCAAACTGTTTTATGAATACTTTTGTCAAGCTTTATGGTCCAAAATAAACAGGTTTGTTTTAATACACTTGTGGTCAAACTGTGCATATTTCTTTTTGGTCATATTCGTGAGGTCAAACTGGGTCAAAACAGTCATATGTAGCAGTTTCTGTCTTGTTTTTATGGGTTTAGTATGAAGGTGGTCAGAAAATGGTCGGAAAACTCACCGGAATATCAAGTTAGCGACTTGTCCTCATAGAAGTCCAGATTCAATGAATGTCTCGTAGCAACTTGACACAAGATAACCATAGCGACTTGTCTTTACAAGTCGTAGCAACTTGGCCTAGCGAGTTGACCTAGCGAGTTGACCTAGCGAGTTGGGTTAGCGAGTTGGGTTAGCGAGTTGGGTTAGCGAATTGGGTTAGCGACTTGACTCATGTCTAATATATGTTAGCGACTTGTAACTGAACAAGGCCTAGCGACTTAGACCTAGCAAATTGACTCAAAAGATGAAGAGACTTGACTGAAAGGAGATAAAGAAGAAGCTAAATGACTAGACCACAAGACCAAACCAAATACCAAAACTACAACTCGACCTCAGGTTAGACCATCATTGGTCCAAGAATGATTAAAAGAGTGAACAAAGAACAAAAACAGATCCATCTTCAACAACATCCAATCGAAACTAATCTAACCTATCCCCATCATCTCTAGCACTTTCAAGACTCAAAATGAAAAATATAGATCTCTGATTTCAATCGTGTTTGGTAATGAAATATATAGACAACGAGGGTCTATAACACGAAAACTCAATCATCATCGATCCTCTTTGAAGCTGTCTACTTCAAGTGATATTCAAATTTATAGAAAAAGATGATAACAAAGGTGTTATCTCTTGTATCTTAATTCGTTACATGCTCATACAAGATTCGTTGTTATGATTTGAAGTAAATAACAACCTCGAAACATCTTGTAAACTATTTTCTTCGAACATCAAGAAAGGCTAATAACAAAAATGTTATCCCCATATTACTTGACTTGTTCGACATAAATACCAGACACAACATTTAATTAAAACCTACCTTGATAAATCGAGCTTTATCTCGTGGCTTTCATACAAAACCTTTGCCATCCCTGTGGCAAGGTCATACGAGTCATAACCATCAAACCATCCCTGTGATAAGTGATATTTGCATTCATCCTTTGGAGATGGGAGGTTGATATTTGTCTAGGATTGATGGTTGTAAAGCAGATGTGAGGAGATGAGGACAGATCAGTGTTAAGAGATTTTTGTTTTGTAAAATAGCTGGTATGATTCGTTTGTTTGATGAGAGTAATAAGGAGGCGACATATTTGGGATTAGGGTGAAATCTGGTTGTGTGAGAGGAGTTTTAATGCCGTGGAATTAGGGCATACTATTATGGGCCTAGTATCTGTTCTCATTTAAAATGGAATGCATCTAATTGGATTTACGTGGGCTGCACACGGGCCTCTTAACTTTTGATACTTGCTTAGTGTGCTTGGATGATTGGACTGGGCCGGACGTTTGGACTATTTGGTCACTTAATCATTCGGATTAAATATTGCAAGATGGTATCCTAGTCAGATTAATTTTTTCCATGGAGAATGTGTATTCATGACTTGGTATTTTTCTTGGATTAACTTGAGTGGTACAACCGTGCTCGTTCAATGCCATAGTGTGTTGCGTACAAAAGTTTATTGCCGGATACTTTTGTGACTGAACTTTGAATGAATTATGATATGGGCGTAAGTTGGATCCAATGTACATTTTGTATGACAATGAGTCTTGTTGGGTGATGAGATTTGACTATGAGATTTGTTGAACATATTTGATGATTAGTTTTGATTTTGAGACTTGAGCTAATGAAATTTGATCATGTGTGCTGTCAATGAAATCTAATGAGAATCGATGTGATGATGAGATTCATCGTGCTATGTGGTTTGGTACTCTGGTTTATACTTTTTCACGAAGAATATTATGTCACGGCTTGAAGTATTTATTGGAAATGTTGACTACGGGGTTCTTTGGACGGTATTTCGTATTTGAATTTGAAGTGAGGTTTTCCGGGGGTGTTTACTTATTTTCGTCTTCTTTTTTTCTACCCTTCAGCGAAGATGACTTGTTTGGGCATTTATAGAGGCTGATGAAGACTTGGCTATTTAGTTACGTTTGTGATTCTTTCTCACTTAACCCACAACGTAACTATCACTCCGGTGTCTCACTCAGTGGAGAATGTCAAGAGGTTTTGTACATTGGGTACACCGTTTCTTCTTCACAAGGATTAGTACAAGTTTAAGTAACAAATATGGGGAAATTCACTTCATGATCAAGTTTGACATATCGGATGTACTTCACCAAGTGGTCACAGCAACAGCCGACAGAATGCGTGAATGATGTGTGTACCAAAGTGGTTATTGGATGGTTGATGATATTGATGATGTTGGATAATGAACCGCTGATGAACCACTGCATGTTCTCCTAAAACAGATATTCACCGAAACCAAAGTTGTCATAAAACATTCAAACTGATATTGTTTACGGTTTTGTCTTGATTTTGTAAAATCCCGCGAAAGAAACTATTTCTCGGTTTAAACCATAGAGTTGTAAAATCCCGTAATGATGGAACCATCCTGGAGAAAGGAAAGCATATTTCGGGATCTTCTTTGATGATGGTGCTATGGTTTCTACTTCGAAGAATGGATAAAAGGGTGTACTTCATGTATTGGATGTGTGTTTGGATATTCGTCACGGCAGTTTGGTTATTACATGGTTTTACGAGGTTATGTGCTTTTAACCATGGTCGGGATGAAACCATTATCAGAGTTCACTTAAAACGTCAAAGGAGGCTAGAGTTGAGCTTTAACCAGAAGATGTGACAACGGGGTTAATTCATTATTATCTATTTGAGGTTGAAGTGAAATATCACGGGCGAGTGTACTTAGTATCTGAAGGTATCGGGGATGGTTGGATGAAGATTCTTCATGATCCTTGTTCGAGCTTATTATCAAAAACGAAGACTTGGAAATCTAGTTATTGTTGGGTGTCGTTTACCTTTTCTTTTACCAATTGGGGGAATTGGGCTCTTACCACCTCAAAATAACTATCACTTTAAGGAGTTACGTTGTAGTGCTCAGTGTCACATTGAATTGTGGAGTTTCAAGAGGTGATGTACGTCTATTACTTGATGGTTGGTTGGTTGAAGAGTATAGAGTACTTAGAGATTCAAATGGGCATGAATTCTCGGCACCGCTCTTTGTTTCACATGTGCAAGTTTAAGTCACGAGTTCGGGTTAGTTTACTTCAAGGTCAAATTCATCATATTGGGTTTTCTGCATCAGCTGTCACAACAAAGAGCCTACTGAATGATAATGAGTTGATTACATGTTTTGCCAAAAGAGATTGAAAAGAGAGAGATTATGACGTATGAACACAACAGTTCATGCCTCGTTCCTCAAAGAAAAGAAAAGTGTACGTGTCAGTGCGCTTTATCTTCAGAAGAAGAGAAATCTTCTCATTATATGACCATTCTCATCAACATGCTTCATGCTTCTTCCATGCGCTTTTAACTATCAAGTGAACCGGGCTACCACTGAGTGTTTTCTCATTCCACTTGCTCGATTATAATGAAGATGGCGACATCATGTGCTAATCTGTGGGGGAGAAGTGTGAATAGAAAATTTGGATGATATTCACTTATTTAATCAAGAATGGCAACTCCGTATGCAATTCTTGAGGGGGAGAAGAAGTGTGAAATTACTGCATGGTTGATTATTTTATGAGAATAAATGGTCAAACGGTTCCAAACTCATGTAAGAACCGATCTTCTTTTTATCGGGTCATCTTCACATGGAGTTTTCTTCTAAGAGCCGTTGGTTAACATCTTCACACGGGCTGATTTGATAAATGACAAAGTGCTTCCAGTTGTTGGGCTGATTTCTTTGATGAACATCTTTCTGTTCTTGTTTGATTGGGAGGGATTTTAGTTAAGGAGATTTGCTACATATAAGGTAATTGGAACGCATTTGGTGAGATGAGGATGTTAACTATCTAATTCCCAACTGGACAATCTTGAAGAAGGTCGAGTCTACAGTCGGTTCTACATTCTCTGCTACATGTTAGAAGACTAAAGACGAATTGCATTTGATGATCAAAAGACTTCTTCTTAATCTGGGCATTTATCTAACAGATTGTCAGTTTAGGGGAGAGCACTAATTGGGGGAGAGTGAAATGTCAGATTTAATCACCAATTAGACTTGCTCACATTATTCAGCAAGTTGATTCTCACAAAGATTAAATGTGCTCTTCTCAAAATATTTCTAGTACATGGGCTTATAGTGTGTTGCTGATTCTGAAGTGTCAAAACCAGCAAGGGGGAAGGAGACAAGAATCTAAACACAATGCGAGTAAACTTGATGAACTTAATTCTTCTAAGTGATTGAAGATATCCCGGGAAGACGAATGTCATGACCGCAGAGAAACTCAAGGTTTTACTCATCAAGGAGTTTAGTGTTCTTATTCCAACTACGTGGGGGAAGTGATGTTAGAGAAAGTTTCTGAAGATAAAAGAGGTACACAAGTGTGTGATAATTTTGATGTTATCACAATCATCGGGGAGAGATTGTGTACATTGGGGATGCTCACTTGTTTTACTTGAGGGCTTAATCGTGATTCAAAGATATAATCACTTATTACGGTGTTGACATCCGCAGAGATTGTCACCCGCAGAGATAATCAGTGATTCGGCCTGCTTCTTCAATGTTATCAGTTATTCTCTCTTTGGGCATTTGGGTACTTCGGGTTCTTGAGCTTCATACACTTTCTTCAGGGGGAGAGAAAAGTATAAATCGGGGTTATTCTTTGGCTATTGGACTTAATCTGCTACTTCGATGGTATAAGTTTCTTTGTCTTTGGGTATATGTGTATTCGGGTTCGTGAGCTCTAGTCTAAGAGACTGACTGCATCAATTCGTCTACTTGGGGGAAGTGGTTTCTTGACAACTTGTGGTATGGATTGCTTCAGACTTCAGTGGGTATGGAATTTGAGAAGATTATTTAAATGTGGGATGATACGTTGCTGTTGTTCTATTGGATGATATAACCTCGAACGAAGAATCACGGTGATTATTCTTAAAAGGAGCAGCAAGATCAATGATAATGGTGTGCTTCTTGGTGCACCTGGCTATTGGAAGCCTGAAAGAAAGCTTTGAATCTGCTCAGCTAAAGGATTTTCGGTTTGGGGGGAAGCTACCAAAGTCTCACTTTCAGACGGTTCAATTTCTCTCAATTCAGGAGCCTCGAAAGCTTTGGTGGTGAATGTTTAAGAGATGATGACTTCTATCTTCTACAACGGGGCTGCTCGATATCCTTATCTCGGTACTCGTATCATCATCTTCTTATACTATATCATCTACTCTATCTTTGTAAATATTTATCAAAAAGCAAAATACAAAAATATAAAACCAACAAAAACAAAATAGAAAAATATAAAACCTTCAAAAACCCATAAAAATCAGAAAATTTGAAAAATACCAAAAATATGTTTTCCAAGACATGTCTTCTGGTATCGATAACATCTACGATCTTAGAAATGTCATTCAATAATGGCACGGGACCATAGATGAAGTTCGAGCAGAAGGTGTAAATATTTCCTTTCAAAACATGTCTAAAATTATGGCTTGCAGTTACTTCAGACTGTAACCCGTGCTTAAAACTATGGTTTGCTATTATTTCAGATAGCAACCCGTTTTTCAAAGAAGGAAAGTGCTGCGCTAAACCAATTTTCAAAAATTCGTGCACTTATCCTAAAAACAAATGAGGAAAGTATGTCGAAGGACTGCTGTTCCTACTCAAATATTTTTCCTTCTAAAATTCTTTAGAAAAATATTTGTTTTAACAAAATGGTGGTAAATGAGTTGCTTTAAAAACAATCAGATTCAGAGTTTTTATAAAATTTGCAAACTCAATCAATGACTTCAGCGCTTTTAATTTTTTTAGAAAATGAGTCATTAATTGAGGGGGAGAATGTTTTCAAATTTATATCATCTATCGGACTTATCTAATTATCCTAAATGCTTAACTGAAAAATGATGTTAACCTACGTTGAAGGACTAGGTGCCTAGGATAAGATTGTTAGGATTAGATGATTATAGTTTGATGAACACATATATCCTATATCTTATATGAACTGATTGATATGTTGGACTGACTTTTATTAGTCGATTGCTGTTTGGGTGTCGTCGACCACCATATATCTGTTTGTATGTCTACTAACGTATGCAGATATCATGGATTATAAGAATGTTCCCGATCCGGATCCCACAATGATGATTGGATGCCGAAAGGAAAGGGTAACTATATCTTGGGTTGACAAATGAAGAAACGGAGCTTAATTGGACTTAAATAGAGAGTTGGCATGAAATGCAACGTAAGAGGTCTCACTGCATCAGCAGATGGTTTTCTTCAGCAAGTGAAGAAACAGAGCTTAATTTGACCTCAGTTGGCATTAAAATGCAACGTAAGAAGTCTCACTGCATCTGCAGACGGTTTTTCTTCCAAGCCCTACAACAGCAAAATCAACAGAAGCAGCTCAACCACGTAACGTATCTTTGTGCAGGATAATTGTGATGATACCATTTTTTAAACAATTTTTTAATAATATTGTTTTGAAAAATGGAAAAATATTGGTTTTGAAAATTAATTGGACTTAATTTTGAAAATCACCGGACTTCATTTTATCAAAACTTAAGTCACTTAATCTTCGACTACGGTCATCGATTGAGGGGGAGAGTGATTTCATATAAAATATTTTCAAACGATATTTCTTCATAAAAGTCCGGTTTGTACAAAAACAAAGTGGTGATCTAAAGATTTAATGTTATGTCATGGTATGATTTTCTTTAAAACTTAAAGATCTTACAAAATGAAATTTTTTCTGTTCTTGTTTGATTGTGAAATTGTTTTATTTTTCTTAAAGATCTCTTAAAAACTATCATACCTTACACTAACAATCTTTAATGTCTTAAATTGATCTTTATCCATCATTTTTCAAAATTAAATCTTGCCACGTCTTTCCCCTAAAATTTTCTAAATGATTTAAATCAATTGGGATAAAAAATCTCAATTGGTTTGAAATTTTTGATCGGGGGAGAGATCGTGATTTAAATCTCAAATCGGTTTTAAAGGGTAATTGTTTCAAAAGCACTCCTTCCTTCATGTGCAAACGATTTTGATATACATAATGCACCTGATTGTGGATGAGCATTTAACCATAAACCAGAAGAGCTTTTAAATCTGGCACATATTCTCCCATGTTTTCTAAACCAATTTAAATCACTTGGGATCCAAAATCTCAAAGGATTTGATATTTTTGATCGGGGGAGAAAATGTGATTTAAATATGAAATCTGATAAAAGGTGATCATTTGATTCAATTGTGCAAGCTGCTCTCCCATATGTGCTAAACACTTTCAAATCTCGAAGCACATATTGAGGGGGAGCATTTCAAAAGAAAATAAACTATCAAGGTACATAGATTGAAATGTTTTATCAAAAGGTACCTTGATTGATTTTCTAAATGGTTTTCTGTACGGCAATGCAATCGTGGAAGTACTTCAAAAACATCTTGCCTCTATGTGATAAAATGATTTCAAATATCCTACGCACATATTGAGGGGGAGAATTTACCAAGAAAATCAAATGGCTTTTTCTATGAAAATAGTGATCAAAGAAAATATTTCAAGGTCCTCTTGCCTCCATGTGCTAAACAATTTCTAAATCATATGCACATGTTGAGGGGGAGGTTTTCTAAATGATCAAAACTATTAAGGTACAAAATGCTTTGATCTCGTATCACAAGTACCTTGATTGATTTTCAAATGATTTTTCAATTTGTTTCACGGAAGAATGAACTGTACCAAAAGACCGACCATTTTACTTTATGTATGGAGTTATAAGGTTGGTGAGGTTAGGTATTAGTTCCCACGATCCCGCCAGAGCCGGAGGGATCTACCCAGGGACAATCCACTAGGTAGTGTAGAGTCCTTAGGTATGATGAAAAAAGGAGAAAAATGAGAAATGGGAAGAGTGCGGACTGAGATAGAGCTAGAACTGGAATAAACCCAACAAGGTTCTAGTAATGAAGTCTCGGTAAGCATTGAAGGGGTTGAAGAATGAAAAAGAAATGAATGAGAAAAGGGTGAAAAGAAATAGCCCTCCAATAATTCAACCTTAGGGCAGAAACCGGGTTCAATACATATGCTACTGGTTGTTACTAAGGTAACACTGGTATTAAAGACAAGACGTCATGAACCCAGTGACGCACTGCACCTAACTTCCCAAGCTACTCAAGTTCCTCTTAAAAGGGCTTGTTTCATTCTCACGGGGAACCTGCATAATCTATCGACTTTCTCTCAGAGATTGTTGATATTGAAGAAGGATACCCTCTCCCTAGTCTCCGGCATAGGAACCAAATGTGCACAATTGAGTCTAGAGCCAAGAGATCATCCACAATATCTCTTTAGGACACAAAAATTAATGAAGACTTGCTGTTTCACACAATGTGTAAAGTAAGTATATATTGAGAGTCCTACGCATTATCCTTGTGGTATTGCCAGAACATCCGAGTGATATGAAAAGTATTCACGATGAAG
This sequence comes from Chrysanthemum makinoi, assembly GCA_910596185.1. Taxonomy (NCBI): domain Eukaryota; kingdom Viridiplantae; phylum Streptophyta; class Magnoliopsida; order Asterales; family Asteraceae; genus Chrysanthemum; species Chrysanthemum makinoi. The sequence continues at coordinate 164,550,940 of OU343218.1, forward strand.
ATGGAAATCCCTCTAGAGCCAACATCAAACAAGCTCTTGGTGGGTGACATGTGAGATCTTGCAAAAGATCAAGCTTGTGACAACTGGATTGAAACGATGGGGCGATTCATTCTTGAATCAACCTTGGTCCAGGATTGGAATTGACGAATACTTTTGGAAAAACCGTTCGATGTGCAAACATTCTTTTCTCTAGCACTTCGAATGTGTATTCATATTTCAAACACAAAAAGTATCTCTGATTGAAAAAGAAAATACTTTTGGAAAAACCGTTCGATGTGCAAATCTCTTTTCTCTAGCACATCGAATGTGTACACTTTTCAAATACAAAAAGTGTTTTTGATTGAAAATTGATCTTTCTCATAAAACCTTCGTCGTATTGCAAAACTCTTTCTTCAAGCAATACACGATTGTTTTTCAAATCAATTTTTCATCAATCAGTGAATCTCAATTCGCTGGTTCTCTCACTCCGTGTTGTCTTCTTTGAGACGTTCCGGTTTGAGAACAGCTAGAGCAGCGGCGAAACCCTGTCAAGGAGATTCTTCGAATTATACGATCACAGGCGTACTTATGCTGATCAACGGGGAACCGTGGGCCGTGTACCTCAATTCAACGAAAGTGATCAAAGACACTTTCGTGTGTTTTATTGCTAACTGTTGTTTGCGGGTACATTTGGACGGTTGCGGTGATCGAATTGAGAAGTCAATCCAAAGCCGCATGCTCACAGCATCCACACTTAATTGAAGAAATCATGACTGGTGCATATCTACATAACCCGGCTCTGATATTTTTATACTATGCTTCTGCTACGCTGCTGCAAATATCATGAACCAGTAAAGCTTTCGCTACTCTGATGGAAAGATGTCATGATTCAAAAGTGTGAGCATGTCGGTCCGAAAGTCACAACTTCACATGATGGCAACACAACTATGGATGATCCAGAGAGATTTACTGTGGCTGATGATCTCAATGAAAGCTCGAAGATCATCAATGATGTGGATCAGTTCAAAGACCTCCACTGAAAGTACAAAATAATCGGATAATGAAGAGTCACTACTAATGCACAAAGATTGCAGAATTTGAAGAATTGAAGTCTACGAGCTCAGAACTAAAGACAAAGATTGAATGCTAGGATGCAAAAATGTATTTCATGGGGTGACCTCCCTTAGGGGGAGATTGTTAGGAATTGGAAATTCCATGTTAAAGTGTCAGTCACCCCAATTATAGTCTAGCATATGTTAGCTCATAGACTTGTAGTTATTTACGTTATTTAGCAGTTAATTAGTTAGTCAGTAGCGTAGAATAGTTTAGTGTTTCACCGTGGAGGAAGGACGGGTCTTTACCCACTGTATACCTGATCCACAGGCCGTCAGGAGGTCGTGTAGTCTGTAAGTATAAATACCCCTTCCATCCTTGGAAGGGGTGGAGCTTTTCTTTCAATCTAACCTTTCATTTGTTAACCAAGTCTCTAGCAAGAAACTCCCTCTCTCTAAAATGTCTAACATGTATTTTGATCATCCAAGACCACCTGAATCATCAACACAATAATATTAACGATCCTACAGAGAACTTTCATGTGATGACGTTGGTATGAGCATGGGAAGATGGTGCGGTCTCTCCTCCAAGGAACAATCATCAGTACCTGCATGTTTATGTTAGTGAAAAATACCAATCGATCATTGTGGACTTTTCTAAAAGAATTGACCACTACGATTGTTATACTGATGAATGTCTTGATTCCATTCACCTTGGTCGGGCGAATCAGCCGTCCTAATCCCATAAGGGACAGTTGGCATTACCTTGAATAAATTCAAGTAACGACCCTCATCTTCAGGATTCGATTCGTGAAAGGAATCTCCTTAGCGGGATTTCCAACACTTACAAGTTCGAATGTCGAGGGTGTTAACAGCATATTGTGAAAACACATCTCTAATTCTTGCAAAGGCTGTTCCTGAAACTAGAGGCCCTCAAGAAGGCTAACACGATATACCGAAATACATCTACAGTTCAGGTGAGTCGCTGAAGTACACCGAAGCATCACTTCACGACTGTAGACTGTTTGAGACACACTAAGCGTAACCCATAAAGAATTACCGAAGTGACCTGCTGTCAGGGCTGCTTGATGTTGACCCTGGCAGGAATTTCCGTTCAATCACTGAGGATCACAATTTTGAATCCCCTCATGAATGTTCTGGCAGATTGCTAAGATCTGCGTAGGACTCTAGAGTATGTCACTTGTGTCCCAGATGTAGAACGACAAGTGATGAAATTTCATGTGTTCCTATGAGATCTTTTAATGAATCTCGTGGCTCTAGACTCAATTAGTGCATTTTGGTTTTCCTGAGCGGAGAATAGGGAGAGGGTCTCCTTCTTCAATACCAACAATCTCTAAGAGAGAGTCGATAGATTATGCAGGGTTCCCAGTGAGAATGAAACAAATCCTTTTAAGTGGAATTGAGTGGCTAGAAGGTTAGGTGTAGTGCGTCACTTGGTCCATGACGTCTTTGTCTTCAATACCAGCGTCATCTAAGTGACAACCAGTAGCATATGAATTGAACCCAGTTTCTGCCCTAAGGTTGATTATGGAGGGCTGTTTCTTTTCACCCTTTTCATTACTTTTCTTTTTAATTCTTCAACCCCCTATTTCTCCTTTCTCACATTTCTCCTTTTTTTTTCAATCATACCTAAGGACTTCTAATACTAACTATGGGTATTGTCCTTGGGTAGATCCCTACGGCTCTGGCGGATCATAGGACGGATTTCCTATCCTTAGTCATCTTATAACTCCATGACTGCCCTATTGTTGCCATAAAACCTTTTTCTTGAAAAATCTCTCGAAGTGTTTATGATTATCAAAACATTTTGTTAACACCTTGAGAGTTTTTGATTTTTAGAAATACTCCCCCTTCACATGGGCTTATATTGTTTTGTAACATATTGGATTTCACAATCACATCAAACCATAATCACAAGTAGGCGTTTAATACAAGGTTTTAGAGAGAGAAAGAGTTAGAGGTTTGGGAACTTAGTGAGAGAAAGTGAAAATCTTATTATGAGCTCCAACTCTCTACCTTGGAAGGTAGAGAGTATTTATAGTCTTACACAAATCGCCACCTGCGGGCTGTGGATCAGGCATACAGTGGGTAAAGACCCGTCCGTTCTCCACGGTGTTACTAAACTTAATACTACTAAACATTAAATAATCTACGACTACGAGCATTCTAATGATTACATATACTTGAGGTGACCGACTCTTTAATAACTGGATTTACTAAATCCTAACAATCTCCCCCTAAGGGAGGTCACCTCAAATTACAATGAATACAAACAGATAATACATTAAGATTGTTCTTGGATTCTTGTAGATGTTCTTTGCTCAGTAGCTCGTAGTCTTTGATTCTTCATTTTTGCATGATTGGATAATCCAAGTGGAGGTATTTAACTGATCCACGTGATAATGAATTTTGAGCCAGCTTTGAGATCATCAGCTACCATAAATCTCTGACTCTTCCATTGTGGTGTTGACATTATGTGATGTTGTGACTTTTGGATCGACATGCTCACATTCTGGATCATGATATCTTCTCATCAGAGTAGCGGAAGCTTTAATTGGTTCATGATATTGGCAGCAGCGTAGCAGAAGCATGGAGTGAAAAATATCAGAGTCGTTGATGCTTTTATCATGATTTCTTTAGAGATGAATGTGTTGTGTGAGCATGTGGCTATGGATTGACCTCTCCATTCTGATCAGCTGCAAACGTCGGGTGTACCTGCATACAACAGTTAGCAATAAAGCGCACGAAAGTGTCTTTGATCACTTTCGTTGAATTGAGGTACACGGCCCACGGTTCCCGTTGATCGTACAAGTCGCACGTGATCAGGTATAATTACAAAGAATTTCCTTGACAGGGTTTCGCAGCTGCTCTAGCTGTTCTCAAACCGGAACGTCTCAAAGAAGACAACGCGGAGTGAGTGAACCAGCGAATTGAGATTCACTGATTGACGAAAAAAGATTAAAAAAAAAAAAACAATCGTGTACCGCTCAATAGAAATTGTTTTTGCAATACAACGAAGGTTTTAATGAAAATCAATTATCAATCATAAACACCTTTTATTTTGAAATATTAGTACACAGTCGATGTGCTAAAGAAAAGAGTTTTTAAGCACAACGACCGGTTTTTCAAAGGTATCCGTCAATCCATAACCTGAACCAGGATTGATTCTTAATTTTGAATTGCCCCATTGTTTCTGTTCAGTTGTCACATGGTTGATCTATTTGATAGATCTCACATGTCACCTACCAGGAGCTTGTTTGATGTTGGCTTCCGAAGGCTTTCCATCTTCATTGTGAATATGTTTGCATATCACTCAGATGTTCTGGCAATACCACAAGGATAATGCGTAGGACTCTAAAGATATAATCTCTCTTTCCACAATGTGTGAAACAGAGAGTCTTCATTGACATTGTCCTAAAGAGATTTATTGATGATCTCGTGGCTCTAGACTCAATAGTGCACATTTGGTTCCTATGCCGGAGACTAGGGAGAGGGTCTCCTTCTTCAATATCAACAAACTCTAAGAGAAAGTCGATAGATAATGTCGGTTCCCCGTGAGAATGAAACAAGTCCTTTTAAGAGGAACTTGAGTGGTTTGGGAAGTTGTAGTACAGTGCGTCACTGAGTCTATGACGTCTTGTCTTCAATACCAGTGTTACCTTAGTAACCACCAGTAGCATATGTATTGAACCCGGTTACTGCCATAAGGTTGAATTATTGGAGGGCTATTTCTTTTCACCCTTTTCTCATTTCATTTCTTTTTCATTCTTCAACCCCTTCAGTGCTTACCGAGACTTCATTACTAGAACCTTGTTGGGTTTATTCCAGTACTAGCTCAGACTCAGTCAGCACTCTTCCCATTTCTCATTTTTCTCCTTTTTTTTTCATCATACCTAAGGACTCTACACTATCTAGTGGATTGTCCCTAGTTAGATCCCTCCGGTTCTGGCGGATCATAGGGACAAATACCTAACCTTATCATCCTTATATCACCATACATAAAGTAAATTTGGTCGGTCTATTTGGTATTGTTCATCTGCCATTGGAACCAATTGAAAACCATTTGAAAAATCAATCCAGATACTTATGATATATTATCAAATCATTTTGTATCTGAATTGTTTTTGATACTTTTAGAAAAAGAGCTCCCCCTCAACATGTGCATCATGTATTTGAATTTGATCTGGCACACGGAGGCAAGAGAAAAGATTAATTTCTTAGATTACCATTTTCTAAAAGATATCAACATCACTTCCCTGATCAAATCAAGTAGATAAAGCATATTGGGGAAGGATGAGGTTTTCATAAGTTTGCTCCCCCTCAATATGTGCCTCGAGGTTTGAAAGAGTTTTGAACATATTAGAAAGAACCAGCACTTAGAGACAAATCAATCACATTTCAATTATTTGAAGTTTGAAATAGATGCTCCCCCTCAACATGTGCATGGAAAATTTGAAATCGTTTGGCACATGTGGGGAGGAAAGCTTGCTTAACCCTTATGAAATCATTTATCGAATTATCAGTATAAATCCGATTTAAATCACAAATTCTCCCCCGATCACAATTTTCAAATCATTTGAGATTTGTGATCTCTGTAGATTTAAATTGATTTTGAAAGCTTTTTGAGGAGAATTGTGACTTTATTATGAAAACATTTTAACTGATAAGGATCGGATTTAGAGACTTTACACTCCATTGATTAAACATGCATAATTTTCTTTGAAAACAATTGTATGACAAATAACCTTTTGATTTAATTGAAATCATTCCCCCCCTCAATCAATGACATAAGTTGTTGATTGAGAGATAGAAATTTTGACAAGTGTCAAGTCCAGATGATTTTCAAAATTTAAGACCGAGTTATTTTCAAAGCATTTTTGTTTTCATTAGATGACAAATATTTTTCTGAAGAATCATTTGAAGGAAAAATATTTGTTTCAAGAATCAGAGTGTTAGGAATTGGAAATTCCATAGTGAAGAGTCGGTCACCCCAAATATAATCTAGCATAAGTTAGTTCGTAGACATATCGTTATTTACTGTCTATGAGGTTAGTTATTAGCTTAGTGCAACACCGTGGAGGAAGGACGGGTCTTTACCCACTGTATGCCTGATCCACAGCCCGACATGAGGGCGTTTAGTTTGTAACTATAAATACCCCTTCCATCCTTGGAAGGGGTGGTGCTTCATTCTTAATCTAACCTTTCTTTTTGTTTATCTCTCTAGAACCACCCTCTCCTCTCTTCATCTCTCTAAAACCATTGCTTTCTTGTAGGGGTGAGCAAAACAAACCGAAAAAACCGAAACCGAACCGAAAACCGAAAAAACCGAACCGTAAAAACCGACCGAAACTAAAAACCGATGGTTTGGTTTTTTATTTTTCATATAACCGAACTTTCGGTTCGGTTTCGGTTTTAATATAAAAACCGAACCACGAAAACCGAACCGAACCGGTTTCAGTAATTATAAAATAGTTTATTTATAAATATATTACTAATTACTAAATGACTAAAAGGAGGGATCAAATTTGAAATATTTGGGTAAATGAAACGTCAAAGCATTCATCTAAGTGGTTGCCTTGGGAACTAAATGGCTTAACCCTAAATCAGTAAATCTTTCATCTTCTCTACTGAAACCTCCATTCTCATTTAGCCTTGGTGCCACTTCGGGTCACTCTAAGCTTTCATTTTTATTGGTAAGTCTATGTTTTTAAACTTATAATTTGATTGTGAAATTGTTCTTGTTCTATTATTTTATGAAATCCATGCATGTACGATCCAAGGCACACACAATCTAGTTTGTTTCCACTTATTTAATTTAACAACCAATTTTTGGATTTAGTTTATTTGTTCCTGTAATAGGTATCGAAGTGAAACTTGTTATCATATTTTGTAAACCAAATAGCTTTCTCATGTCCTTTCTCATATTGGTTTATTGATTGTGCCCAAACCATATTTTGTAAACCATATTAGTAGTTGTTTAACTTTTACCATAGAGTAAATTGATGACAATGAAAACTGAACAAGCATCTACATTAATTTTTAGATTCAAATCAGTAATGGTCTTGAGTTAGTAATGGAACCAGTGTATGCTTTTAATGGATATATTAGATGTCTAAAATTTCTTGTTTATTTCAGCTGATGGAACCATCAGGTAGCGAGGCATCCGAAGCTCGAAGTATGGACAAAGGGAAGGCGTCGGTCATTGATGTAGATAGTGAAAAGGCTAATGAACACGTTAATGAGAATATTGATGAAGGTGTTAATGAACGTGTCGATGAGAAAAAAAATCAAGGTCGATTAAAATCGTTTGTGTGGGATCATTTTCCGAAGCTCGAAGAGGGTGCTACCACAACTACATGTCCTTATTGTAGTACGGTCTTCGCAGCGAAGTCAAAGAAGAATGGTACTAGCACCTTAGGTAATCATTTAAAATTTGTATGTGTAACCTCACCTCTTTATAGAAGTAAAGATAAGAAGAAACAAACAACAATAAGTTTCAAGCCTTCTACTATGGGCGAATCAGGGGGTAGTTTAGTTTCTCACTCTTTTAACCAGGAACATTGTAGAAAAGCCGTAGCTAGGATGTGCATAAAAGACAATTGACCCTTTAGTATTGTTGAAGATGAGGGATTTTCGGAGTTAATGTGGGAAGCAAATTCTGAATTTGAACTTCCATCTAGGTGGACGGTTGCTAGAGATGCTTTGTCCATATATCAGGAAGAAGCACAAAAGCTCAAGAATCTTTTAAAAAATCAAACCAAGTTCCGAACATCCACAGAAACATCCAATCAAGATGACCAAGTTCCGAAACGTTTGAGAACATTATCCCCGAAAACTGTTGAAATTTGTAACATTGTGGAGGATGCTCTTAAAGAGTTGTATCTACACTACAAGATCAAACTCGACAAACATAATGATCAAAATTTTACCGTGTCTTAATCTTCTATTCCTAGTGAAGATGATAGTAGCATGAAGATCGACCTTGATGATGGGTTTTCAAAGTATTTAGAGACCCAATATGGTGAAGGTGATGACTATACCGAAGTAGATATTTATTTGAAGGATGGGGCAGAAAAGAGGGGGGTAATTCATTCGATGTTTTAGGTTGGTGGAATCAAAATATGATGAAGTTTCCGATACTTTCACAAGTAGCTAAGCATGTGTTACCAATGCCAATCTCGACGGTTGCATCAGAATCGGCATTTAGCACCGGTGGAAGGGTTATCGATAAATATCGAAGCTCTCTTACGCCTAAGACCGCGGAAGCTTTAATTTGTGCACAAGATTGGTTACGGTCTACACCGGCGGATTTGCAAGATATGCCTATTAATGGCTTACCACTTGAAGAGATGGTGGAAAATTTGGAGAAACTAGAACTTGGTAAGCAATTCAACTTTATTTAACTATGTTAATTTTCCCCACCACATGTTATGCTACATTATTAATCCATGATATGTATATTTGATTGTAGATATGTTTTCTACTGGAAATAAACAATTTAAGGACTCTTCTGAACATCAAGTTTAGTCCTGAAGTGAGTATCAACTATCTCTTTGTTTTTTATACATATAATATTATACTTGTAGAGTTGTAGTTGTATATATCTGTCCATGTAGCATGTTATATCATTATTCTTTTGAAGTCAGTTGTACTTTATGTGTTATATATGGACAATCGTTTTTGTAATACTTATTGAGTCTTATGTTATCTTTTGTACATCATGTCCACGTCCGAATGCTACAAACTTCATCGTAAATCATGAAGCTGTGCAAGTTTCTTTTGTGCTCAAAGGATGTGAGCTTGTTACCTATGAGTTTTCAAAGAAACGTCTTTTCTTGCACTATTGCAGTTAGCATATGAAATCATTGAAATGTCTTTGAGATTTGTAGTTTTATGTTTAAACATTTATTTGCAATTTAAGATATTGTTGGATTATTATCTTTTATTTTCGTCGGTCTTATTAAGGTGTTGATATTTTATTATTGGATTTTTGTAGTTGGCTTTAGTTATTAAAATTACATTGTTGGGCTTGAAAATAAGTTGTCGGATCACATTATTGGGCTTGAATTTAACAAGATAAAGGAGAACAAACACAATTGTTGGGCCAAATTAGCCCAAGTTCAAACGATTAACCGAAAAACCGAAAAACCGAACCGAAAACCGATCAAAAACCGAACCATAAAAAACCGAACGGTTTCGGTTACGGTTATGCCAAAAACCGAACATTCGGTTTCGGTTTCGGTTTTCACCAAAAACCGAACCAAACCGAACCGTGCACACCCCTACTTTCTTGTATCATCACCATCCAAGGCCACCCGAATCATCATAACACAATATATGTAAGATCCTACAAATGGTACCAGAGCCAAGGTTTTTGTGTTGTGTTGATTTATTGTGGTTTTTGGTATATGTTCTAAAACGGTCGGAAATATTTTTTTCCGATTATTATAGGTACACAGTTTTTAACATACTTTTTTGTATCCTCTTTATTGGTCTACACAAATAAAAAAAAATTGTCATATGGTCTATTCTTGGTATTATCTGCTTTGTGTCTTTTTTGGTCCAATCAGATTGTGTTTCATCAGTATTTGACAATTTTTTTGTTTCCAATGGACGTGAAATATCATGTGGTCATATCATCTATTTTTGTGGTCATATGGTCAGTTTTTTTTGAGGTCCAAAAAGGGGTCAAATGAAGTATTCATATGTTTTTTCTGGGTTTTGTATGAAGATGATCGGATTCTTGGTCGGAATCTCGCCGGAGCAAAAAGTCAAAGGGTCAAAACCCTATTCTTACGCATACGAAGCCATCTACAGTGTTATTTACGCATAACTGTGAAGTTATGCGTAAGGATTTGTTACGCGTATGTTTTACGCATAATCCTACGCTTACGCGTAAGAACTTGGTACGCCTAACCTTGACCATGTTTACGCCTAACCAAAGTTACGCATAAGCAAAAGGATTACGCGTATGACCTTTTCTACGCATAAGCTAGATGGTTTATGCATATGCAAATGTTTTACGCATAAGATCAGTAAAGGACATGAAGTGTTACGCATAAACTAATAATGACCATGGCCTCAAAACGAAATACCAAAACTCATTGTGACTTCAGTTTCAAACATCACAAGTCACCTAAACCAAATGAAGACATGTGCTCGTGACTGTTTAACAAAGTATAAGACCAAACCACAATACCAAACAACATTACAGATCCGAATCTATATCCCAACATCAACTACTTCAAATCCCATCATCTACCTACACATCTCTTCTCATACCAAAATCAAGACTCGGACTGAAAAAGTTAAATAAAACATGATCTCAATTTTCCATTTCCGTGGCTCAAAACCTTTAAAAGATCATTCACACGAAAAGGTTACCATCATAGTTCTTTTTGAAGGCTTGCTTCATTTAAATATTCGAATCATATCAAGAGTGAACAAAACTTTCAGTTTCATACATCTCTTAGACTCGTTTAAACAATAAAGATAAACACGATTCACATCAATCATGCACCCTACCTGAGACCTCGTTTAGAGATCTTGAAGACTCTCTTCATCTCTGCTAACACTCGTACCACAAGGAACATGTGTGGCTTATTATTCTTGTTGGTTGTTTTGTCAAAGCAGAAAAATTACACATAGAAAGGGTGTATCATAGAGTGATTGAGTTGTATGATGAATAGAGATGGAAACGTTGTGATAATTGAAACTGGAGTGGCGTATGGGAGTTGAGAGAAGTTTGAGGAGCAGAAATGTTGTTGGTAGGCGACTTATTTGGGTTTGAGTATTTTAGGGTTATGACAATAATTGGTTTAGGGTTATGATAGTGTTTTATACCCGATCTTAGGAGTTGTGGAATTGGATCGGATACTTTATTGGACTGGAATGGGTTTTGTGCTACCACTCGGTTGTGGTCTGATATGGACTTGGGCTGTAATGTTTATATCTTGTTGGCATTATATGAGTGGATTTGGGCTGCAACTTTGGACATTCAAAGAAAATTTCTATCCAATGTTTTTTTTTCTTCAACACAAATATTGGATACAAATTTTAACTTTTGTCAAATGAGTGGTAAATTTTGGTTTGGTATAAAATTTCACGGAAGGATACAAAATTCACAGCTTGAGCGAAAAAGTGAAAATGACAACGGGGTTTTTTGTACGGTATTATTGATACGAAATTGAAGTGACGTTATCTCCATATGTGGTCATTATTATTAGCCGTTGAATCAAAGGAGGTTCGTTTACAACAATTCTCTTGGGATATTCGACGCCACAGAACGTCTATGATACTTCACTAAACAAAATCTTTCAAGAATATTCAGCGTTAGTCATGATTTTTCAAGATGTTTGCTTATGACAAGAACTTCTCGTGCAAATGGTCGTACACGTTATGATGCTTCCAAAAGTTCAAAACCATCATGGGGGAGAAACGTGTACTTTAATGTGTTATGGTCAACCTCCAGGGGGAAGTAGTTTATACTACTTGACTTAATATGGTTTGTGAAGTTGTCTACATTTGGGTAAAGAATTGTTGATGAACCGCTGCATGTTCCCCTAAAACAGATATTCACCAAAACCTAATTTGTCATAACACTTTCAAGCTGACATTGTTTACGGTTTAGTCTTGATTTTGTAAATTCCCGTGAAAGAAATTATTTCTCGGTTTAAATCATAGACTTGTAAAATCCCGTGACAATGAAAACATTCCGGTTAAAGTAATGTGCATTTCCAGATCTATCTCTCGGTTTATTCTTGGTTTTGTAAAATCCATCGAAAGAAACTATTTCTCGGTTCAAACCATAGAATTGTAAAATCCCGTGATAATGGAACCATCCTGGAGAAAGGAAAGTGTATTTCGGGATCTTATCTGATGCTGGTGCTACGGTTTCTGCTTCGAAGAAGGGATAAAAGGGTGTACTTCATGAATTGGGTGTTTGGTTGGATTGTCTTCGTGGCAGTTTGGTTATTTCATGGTTTTACGGGGTTATGTGCTTTTAACCATGGTCGGGATGAAAACCATTATCATAGTTCACTTAAAACGTAAAAGGAGGCTAGATTTGAGCTTTTAACCAGAAGATGTGACAACGGCGTTAATTCAGTATTATCTATTTGAGGTTGAAGTGAAATAACACGGGCAAGTGTACTTAGTATCTGAAGGTATCGGGGATGGTTGGATGAAGATTATTCAAGATCCTTGTTCAAGATTATTATCAAAAACGAAGACTTGGAAATCTAGTTATTGTTGGGTGACTTTTTCCTTTTCTTTTACCACTTGGGGGAATTAGGCTCTTACCACCACAAAATAACTATCACTTTAAGGAGTTACGTTGTAGTGCTCAGTGTCACATTGAATTGTGGATTTTCAAGAGGTGATGTACGTCTTATACTTGATGGTTGGTTGGATGAAGAGTATAGAGTACTTAGAGATTCAATGGAGGATGAACTCTCGACACCGCTCTTTGTTACATATGTGCAAGTTTAAGTCACGAGTTCGGGTTAGTTTACTTCAGGGTCAAATTCATCATATTGGGTTTTCTCCATCGACTGTCACTACAAAGAGCCTACTGAATGATAATGGGGTTGATTACAAGTTTGCCAAGAGAGGTAGAAAAGAGAGAGATTATGACGTTTGAACACAACAGTTCAAGTCTCGTTCTCTAAAGAAAAGAAAAGTGTACGTCTACGTGCGCTTTATCTTCTGAAGAAGAGAAATCTTCTTATGACGTTTGAACACAACAGTTCAAGCCTCGTTCCTCAAAGAAAAGAAAAGTGTACGCTTCAGTGCGCTTTATCTTCTGAAAAAGAGAAATATTCTTATTAATGACCATTCTCATCAACATGATTCATACTTTTTCTACGAGCTTTCAGTTATCTAGTGAACCGGACTACATATGATTGTTCTCTTATTCCACTTGCTCGATTATAATGACGATGGCGAAATCATTTGCTACCTTTGAGGGGGAGAAGTGTGAATAGACTACATTTGGATGATTTCACTTATTCAATCAAGAATGGCAACTCCGTATGCAATTCTTGAGGGGGAGAAGAAGTGTGAATTTACTGCATGGTTGATCGACATATGAGAATAAATGGTCATACGGCTCCAAACTCATGTAAGAACCGAACTTCTTCTTATCGGGTCATCCTTACGTGGTGTTTCTTCTATGAGCCGTTGGTTGACATCTTCTCACGGACTGATGAGTTTATCGACAAAGTGCTTCCGGTTAATGTTTCACGTACACATCAACATGATGATTCCAAACAATCTCTCTGTTCTTGTTTGATGTGATTGGTAGTTTGGTGTTACCATTTCGTGTGTTCGTTGCGGGCTGACTGCTGATTTCCTTGATGAACATCTTTCTGTTCTTGTTTGATTGAGAGGCATCTTAGTTAAGGGGATTTTCAAGATGTAAGTTAATTGGGATGCTATTTTGGTGTGATGAAGATGTTAACTATCTATTCCCCAACTGGACAATCTTGAAGAAGTTCGAGTCTACAGTCTGTTCTACATTTTCTGCTGCATGTTAGAAGACTAAAGACGAGTTGCATTGGACAATCTAAAGACTTCTTCTTATTTCGGGCACTCATCATAAAGATTGTCAGTTTTGGGGAGAGCACTAATTGGGGGAGAGTGAAATGTTATAGTTAATCCCTAATTAGATTTGCTCACACTGTTCTTCAGCAAGTTGATTCTCACAAAGACTTCAAGCGATCTTCTCAACAGATTTCAAGTATTTGGGCTTATAATGTTTTGCTGATTCTGAAGTATCAAAACCAGCGAGGGGGAAGGAGACACGCATCTAAACGCGAGTAAACTTGATGAACTTAATACTTCTAAGTGATTGAAGATATCCCGGGAAGACAATGTCATTACCGCAGAGAAACTCAAGGTTTGACTCATGGCGTTTAGTGTTATTATTCCAACTACGTAGGGGAAGTGATGTAAGAGAAAGTTTATGAAGATAAAATAGGTACACAAATATGACATATTCAGGGGAGATAAATGTGTAACATGAGGGAGGTGTTATCAGTTATTCTCTCGTTGGGAATGTGTGTACTTCGGATTCTTGAGCTTTATACACATTCATCAGGGAAGAAAGATGTGAACATTGGGGAGGTGTTTTCATTACCCTCATGATGTGTATTCGGGAGAGTTCTTGGGCATTGGTGTACTTCGGGTTCTTGAGCTTCATACACGATCATCAGGGAAGAAAAATGTGAACATTGGGGAGGTGTTTTATTCCGGGCATGATGTGTATTCGGGAGAGTTCTTGAGCATTATACAAAGAGACTGACTGCAACAATTCAACTACTTGGGGGAATTGCTCTCTTGACACCTTTTGGAATGGATCGCTTCAGACTTCAGTAGAAAAGGAATTTGAGAAGAGTCATTCAAGTGTGGGATGATACGTTCTTTGTTCTTGTTGATGATATAACCCCGAACGAAGAATCTCGATTATCGTTCTTAAAAGGAGCAGTGGGATTCATGATAATGGTGTGCCTCTCTGTGCACCTGGCTAAGGCAAGCTTGAAATAGAGCTTCGAATCTGCTCATCTAATGAATTTTCGGTTTGGGGGGAAGCTGCCAAAGTCTCTCTTTCTCAAAGGCTCATGTTCTATCTTCTATTCTGGAGCCTCGAAAGCTTTGGTGGTGAATGTTTAAGCGATGATGACTTCTATCTTCTACAACAGGGCTGCTCGATATCCTTATCTCGGTACTCGTATCATCTTCCTTCTTAAACTATATCATCTACTCTATCTTTGTCAATATTTATCAAAAAACCAAAATACAAAAATATAAAACCAGTATAAAGAAAATAGAAAAATATAAAACCTTCTAAAACCCATAAAAATCAGAAAATTTGAAAAAGACCAAAAATATTGTTTTTCTAAGACATGTCTTCTGGTATCGATAACATCTACGGTCTTAGAAATGTCATTCAATAATGGCACGTGACCATAGATGAAGTTCGACCAGGAGGTGTAAATATTCTTTTCCAAAACATGTCTCAAAATATGGCTTGCAGTTACTTCTGTAACCCGTCTTTGAAACCATGGTTTGCTATTATTTCTGATAGCAACCCGCTCTTCAAAAAAGGAAAGTGCTGCGCTAAACCAAAATTTTCAAATATTTCGTGCACTTATCCTAAAAACAAAACAAGGAAAGCATGTCGTCAAAAAGACTGCCGTTCCTACACAAATGTTTTTCTTTCTAAAATTCTTCAGAAAAATATTTGTTGTTTTTCAAAAATGGTGGTAAATTGTGTTGCTTGTAAATCAATCAGTTTCAGAGTTTTCGTAAAAAATTGAAAACTCAATCAATGACTTCAGAGCTTTTAAACTTTTCAAAAAAAAAAACAAGTCATTGATTGAGGGGGAGAATGTTGTCAAATCTATATCATCTAACGGGATTTCTTAATTATCCTATATGCTTAATTAAAAATAATGTTAACCTACGTTGAAGGACTAGGTGCCTAGGATATGATTGTTAAGATTAGATGATTAGAGTTTGATGAACACATTATTCCCATACTTTACATGATCTGATTGATATGTTGGATTGACTTTAATTAGTCGATTGCTGTTTGGGTGATGTCGACCACCATATATCTGTTTGTGTCCACTAACATATGCAGATATCATGGTTCATAAGATTGTTCCCGATCCGGATCCCACAAATTAGTATGATTGGATGCCGAAAGGAAAGGGTAACTATATCTTGGGTTGACAAATGAAGAAACGGAGCTTAATTTGACCTCTATGAAGAGTTGGCATGAAAAAATGCAACGAAAGAAGTCTCACTGCATCAGCAGATGGTTTTCTTCCAAACCTCCAGCAACAACAAAAAGGCAGCTCAACCACCTAACATATCTTTGTGCAGGATACCATTTTTAAACAATTTTGAAAAAATTTGATTAAATTGTTTTGAAAATGGAAAATATTGTTTTGAGAATTAATTGGACTCAAATTTTGGAAATCAACCGGACTTCATTTTAAACTAAAGTCACTCAATCAACGACTACTGTCATGGATTGAGGGGGAGAGTGATTTCAAATTAAATATTTTCAAATGATATTTCATCAATCAAGTCCGTTTGTACAAAATAAGTGGTGATCTAAAGATTTAATGTTATGTCATGGTATGATTTTTTTTAAAACTCAAAGATCTTTCAAAATGCAATTTTTTTTGTTCTTGTTTGATTGTGAAATTGTTTTGTTTTACTTAAAAGATCTCTTAAAAACTATCATACATGACTCTAACAATCTTTAATGTCTATAATTGGTCCTCTATCAGTCATTTTTCAAAAAGTAAATCAGGCAACGTCTTTCCCCTAAAATATTCTAAATTATTTAAATCAATTGGGATCACAAATCTCAAAAGGTTTGAAATTTTTGATCGGGGGAGAGATCGTGATTTAAATCTCAAATCTGTTTTAGTCCTTTAAAGGCACTCCTACCTCCATGTGCCAAACGATTTCTAATACATAATGCATATGTTGAGGAGGAGCATTTATCCAAAAACAAGATGAGTATTTAAACCAGGCCACAAGTTCTCCCATGTTTTCTAAACCTAATTAAATCACTTGGGATCCAAAATCTCAAAGGGTTTGATATTCTTGATCAGGGGAGAATTTGTGATTTAATATGAAATCTGATAAAAAGTGATCGTTTGATTCAATTGCGCAGGCTGCTCTCTCATATGTGCTAAACGCTTTCGAATCTCGAAGCACGTATTGAGGGGGAGCATTTCAAAAGAAAATAAACTATCGAGGTACAAAAGCTTTTATGTTTTAACATAAAGTACCTTGATTGAGTTTTCAAATGGTTTTCTCTATGGCATGTGTGATCGTGAAAGTACTTAAAAGAACTCTTTCCTCTATGTGATAAAATGTTTTAAAATATCCTATGCACATATTGAGGGGGAGAATTTACCAAGAAATTCAAATGGCTTTTCCTAAGGAAATTGTGATCAAGAAATTATTTCAAAGAACTCTTGCCTCCATGTGCTAAACAATTTAAAAATAATATGCACATGTTGAGGGGGAGCATTTCTAAATGATCAAAACAATTGAGGTACAAAATGCTTTGATATTATATCACAAGTACCTTGATTGATTTTCCAAATGATTTTTCAATTGGTTTCGAGAAGGAATGAGCTATACCAAAAGACCGACCTTTTTACTTTATGCATTGGAGTTATAAGGATGGTAAGGTTAGGTATTTTTTCCCACGATCCCGCCAGAGCCAGAGGGATCTACCCAGGGACAATCAACTAGATAGTGTAGAGTCCTTAGGTATATTGAAAAAAGGAGAAAAGTGAGAAATGGGAAGAGTGCGGACTGAGATAGAGCTAGAACTGGAATAAACCCAACATGGTTCTAGTAATGAAGTCTTGGTAAGCACTGAAGGGGTTGAAGAATGAAAAAGAAATGAATGTGAAAAGGGTGAAAAGAAATAGCCCTCCAACAATTCAACCTTAGGGCAGAAACCGGGTTCAATACATATGCTACTGGTGGTTACTTAGGTAACACTGGTATTGAAGACAAGACATCATGGACCCAGTGACGCACTGCACTAAACTTCCCAAGCTACTCAAGTTCCTCTTAAAAGGACTTGTTTCATTCTCACGGGGAACCTACATAATCTATCGACTTTCTCTTAGAGAGTGTTGATATTGAAGAAGGAGAACCTCTCCCTAGTCTCCGGCATAGGAACCAAATGTGCACAATTGAGTCTAGAGCCAAGAGATCATCCATAATATCTAATTAGGACACAAAATTAATGAAGACTTGCTATTTCACACAATGTGGAAAGTAAGAATATATTAAGAGTCCTACGCATTATCCTTGTGGTATTGCCAGAACATCCGATTGATATGTTAAATATTCACGATGACGATGGAAATCCTTCTAGAGCCAACATCAAACAAGCTCTTGGTGGGTGACATGTGAGATCTTGCAAAAGATCAAGCTTGTGACAGCTGGATAGAAACGATGGGGCGAATCAATCTTGGTCCAGGAAATGAATTGACGGATACCTTTGAAAAACCGGTCGTTGTGCTTAAAATTTCTTTTCCATAGCACATCGACTGTGTATTAATGTTTCAAAATTAAAGGGTATTTATGATTGATAATTGACTTTCCATAAAACCTTCGTTGTATTGCAAAACACTTTCTATTAAGCAATACACGATTGTTTTCAAATCATTTTCATCAAACAGTGAATCTCAATTCGCTGGTTCACTCACTCCGTGTTGTCTTCTTTGAGACGTTCCGGTTTGAGAATGGCTAGAGCAGCTGCGAAACCCTGTCAAGGAGATTCTTCAGAATTATACCGATCACAGGCAGTACTTGTACTGATCAACGGGGAACCGTGGGCCGTGCACCTCAATTCAAAAAAAGTGATCAAAGACACTTTTGTGCGCTTTATTGCTAACTGTTTTATGCAGGAACACCCGACGGTTGCAGCTGATCAGAATTGAGGGGTCAATCCAAAGCCGCATGCTCACAGCATCCACACTTAATTAAAGAAATCATGACAAGTGCTAATCTACATAACCTGGCTCTAATAGCTACAAATATCATGAACCAGTAAAGTTTCCGCTACTCTGATGGAAAGATGTCATGATCCCTAAAGTGTGAGCATGTCGGTCCAAAAGTCACAACGTCACATGATGGCAACACTATAAAGGGTGATCCAGAGATTTACTGTGGCTGATGATCTCAAAGAAAACTCAAAGATCATCAAGATGTGGATCAGTTCAAAGACCTCGACTGAAAGTACATAATAATTGGACTATGAATAGTCATTGCTTAAGCACAAAGATTGCGGAAGTGAAGAATTAAAGTCTACGAGCTCAAGAATAGAAGACAAAATAGAATGCTAGGATTCGAAATGTTAATCATGGGGTGACCTCCCTTAGGGGGAGATTGTTAGGAATTGGAATTCCATAGTGAAGAGTCGGTCACCCCAAATATAATCTAGCATAAGTTAGCTCGTAGACATATCGTTATTTACTGTCTATTAGGTTAGTTATTAGCTTAGTGCAACACCGTGGAGGAAGGACGGGTCATTACCCACTGTATGCCTGATCCACAGCCCGACAGGAGGGCGTTTAGTTTGTAACTATAAATACCCCTTCCATTCTTGGAAGGGGTGGTGCTTCATTCTTAATCTAACCTTTCTTTTTTTTTATCTCTCTAGAACCACCCTCTCCTCTCTTCATCTCTCTAAAACCATGGCTTTCTTGTATCATCACCATCCAAGGCCACCCGAATCATCATAACACAATATATGTAAGATCCTACATAGAGCATGAGGTTTGAAAATATTAAGATTAAGCATGGCTCTGTTCTTTCTTTGAAAAACGGGTTACTTCCTGAAATGACAATAAACCATAGTTTCACATTCTCCCAAAAATATTTTTTGATTTTTTTTAAGAATTTTTTGAACATTCGAACAACATCTAAAGACCCGTGTCATTCTTTGAATGACATCACAAAATCTGTAGATGTTATCGAATCAAGAAAAAAAATGACAAAAAGACAATATTTTTTTGGAAATTTTCAAGATTTTTAAATTTTTAAGGATTTTTGAAAGTTTTATATTTTTCTATTTTCTTTTTGATGGTTTTATAATTTTGTATTTTGCTTTTTGAATAAATATTTACAAAGAAGATAATTTAGTTTAAGAGGATGATGAAATGAGTACCGAGATAAGGATATCGTTCAGCACGTTGTAGAAGAGAGAAATCAACATCTCTTAAACTTTCACCACCAAAGCATTCGAGGCTTCTAAGAAAATCGTCTGAGCATGAGCCTTCTCAAACTGAATCTTTGGTAGCTTCCCCCCAAACCGACAAACATCAAATAAAGACCATTTAATGAAGCTCAGCACCCCGAAGAACACGAGAACACCAAAGTAACAAGTTGAAACATTGATCGTCTTAGTGGTTATCAAATCTGGAATAACTGATGAAGACCGATCGCATGAACCTGTTGTGCGTCCCCGATGTACACATTACTCTTCGAGGTTGACCAGTTGTCAATTCAGGGGAACAATATATAGACATCTTCATTTTACCAAGTGCATTCTAGTTATCTTCCATATAACCAATCAGCCCATTATGAACACATGTACCCAACCAGAGTAGAAACAACGACATCACAGTAACTTTATCATTGGAATCATCATTACATATCTCTTCCCTGATGTACACATATCTCTCCCCTGATGGTTGCGACCTCATCAGAATCATCATTACATTGTGTACATGAAACACTAACCGAAAACACTTTGTCATCAATCATATAGAAGATGTCGATAAGCAATATCATCTCACGTTTCAAATATTCTTCTCATATTTCTTTCTACTGAAGGCTGAGATAACACATACCGAAAGTATCCAGAGACCACTTCCTCCCAAATGGTTGGAATAATACATCCTTCCCCCAAGTAGTTAGAATAATATATCCTTCCCCCAAATAGTTGGAATAACACACCAAAGGCTACGAGTTAAACACTGAGTTTCTCTACGGTTATGAAATGTGTCTTTCCCGAGATTACTTCAATAGAGAAGAAGTATTAAGTTCATCACGTGTACTCGTTGTGTGTTTAGATGTATGTCTCCTTACCCCTTGCTGGTTTTGATACCTCAGAATCAGCAACACATTATATATACCAAATATTCTTGAAATAGAGAAGAACAACAAATTAGCTCAAATGAATCCTGTGAGAATCGACTGCTACAGAAACTCTCTCTGACTATCTTTATCAACCCATATTTAGACAATTTGAAGTAACCACTGAAGAAGAAAACCCGATATACCAAACTTGAAACTGAAGTCGAATTCCCCACATTTGTATCTTAAGCTTGCACTTAATGATGGAAGAATGGTGTCGAGAATTTATGCTTCAAGCAAATCTCTAGGTACTCACTACTCAAGCAGAGTATGAGACATTAACACCTCTTGCGATTATCCACACCGTCATCTGCGTGTGACACTGAGCAAAACAACGTAAATCCTAATAGTGATAATTAACCAGGTCTTCAACCATCCACCCCGAATGCTGGTAACTAGATAAACCAAGTCTTCAACTTAAATTCTTAAGCCCGAGCAAGTTATCAAATAAGAACACGTCTTTGTGAAAGTCAACTTCAATCTCAAATAAGTGATAAATGATTAACTCCGAAGTAATCAACTTGTGCTAAAATGCCCAACACATGAATAAACATACAATCGGATGTATATTGATCCACCGAATGAACCGGAACAAATGATTCCTCAACATCAATGCCTTCTTCCTAAAGCTATTCATGTAGAGACTGATATGGAAGACTTACCAATAATATCTTTGAGCGGATGAGGAAGTCATTTTCCTTAATGTTCATGTGGTTGATTTACAGAGTGCATAATAATCCGTGAAGATTTGGCAAAGGGATACCAAAGAGCGGATCATTATTCATGAACAGTAATCCGTGAATATTTGGCAAAGGAATACCAAAGAGCGGATCATTATTCATGAGTGCACCTACAATGATGATAGTCATTATCAACGCCTTGTGAAGTAACTGGAGATAGGGCTTCTTGAGTAGTATGAGTTGTACTTCTTAGATGATCAACATTAGCTAGCGGTTGGAAATACTCATCAAACATATCTTGAAACCATGAATCCCATACAATGAATCCCAGTTATCCTTAGTAAGTGAAGCATTAGGGGTTGGAGGAGAGTCGTATGACCATAATTCAAGCATCCATCAACATGTAGTATATGCACTCTTCTCCCCCTCAAAAATTGCAAATGAAGTTTGCCGTTTTTGATTGAGCAAGTGAATAAGAATATACACCAATGAACGAAGATCCACTTGAAGGTTGAAAGAGCGTGGGAATAACATGAAGCTTTTTGATGAAGAATGTCGATGAGAATGGTCATAAACATGAAGATTTCTCTTCTTTTGAAGATAAAGCACACTGAAGTGTACACCTTTCTTTTCTGTGAAGAACGGGGCCTGAAGTGATATCTGCTGACACCATAATGATGAAGTACGAGGCCTGAACTGATGTGAACAGACGTCATAATGTTGACGTACGAGGCCTGAACTGATGTGAACAGATGTCATAATGTTGAAGTACGAGGCCTGAACTGATGTAAACTGACGTCATTGCCGGTTGAATATCAATGTTGAGTAACTTGAACCCGTGAGTTATGAGATATCAATCCTTTTGTTATCCATACTTTAAGCCAGTCCATGTATTGAAGGATCGAAGTATCTGCAACTGAGTAAGGACTACCTGCACTAACATTACAAGCTTGATTGCATATATATGGGTTAGTGACATTAGTATCCAAACCCTTTGGGGTTTCATGGTCAACCTTGATTTTGCTATCGGTAAACAGCTTTCCAGTAGGTATCCACCTAAGTCCAGCATCCTTAAACATTCTACCAGACGTTATCCACTTGTGGCAAGGTCTAGGATTGTTAGGCTTCTTATGCATAGTGGAAGACTTATCCTTATTCCTAGTTTCCAAAGATTTAGCAGTTGGTGTCCATCTAGGCGAAGTTTTTGGTTTGTTTTGCTTCATATGCACAGTAGATGACTTAGTGAAAATCCTAGACTTAACAGGTTGAACCTTTGTATGAGCATTTACATTCTTTAGGGATTTCGAAAAACAATTATCATGATTTGCCTTGAAGATGCATTTCAGACAATTTGAGCAAACAACTTGTTTGGATTCAGAAAATGATCTAGAGTTCTTAGATTGATCTGTTATGGGAATAGCTTTATTAGAAACGCAACTACTCTTAGATACAAGCCAATCCATAGTCTTTAGTTGAGTGTTCCTAGGTAATGGTATAAAACTACTAGCAGTGCCTTGAAATCTCGTATAATTCATCACCCTAGGTCTAGCACCTAAAATTCCATCTTTTTGAATCTGTGCCTTTTTCCTAGCTTATTCTAGATCATATTTCTTGAACAAGACATTCATATCATGTGAATTCTTAGGCAAATAAGGTGAAGTGACTAGTTTTGACAAAACTTGTTTCACATCAACTTGGGAGGCAAACCGTGTTTTTGAAAATTTTGTTCTTTCAGATTTAAATGCAGTAGGCTGCCTAACAACAGACCGGTCTCTAATGGAATGAGAAGCTGGCTTCCCCAAGGTTGATGGTTTTGTAAACTTAGTGTTCACACTTTTCCCTACAGCTTTTCTAAGCTCATTCTTTAAGGAAACTATCGCAAAACTCTTATCCTGAATTTGAGCTTTGAGTTCATCAATTTTTGCTATCAAAGATTTTGTTTGTTCCATGGACTTAGTTCTAGTTTCATTGAAAGAGTCGCTTAAGTCCTTTTGATGCTTTTTCAAAGTCTCATTTTCCTTAAGTAATTTAGCCACATAAATTTCCAATTCATTATTTCTTGTTTTAATAGCATCGATATCTTGTATAGTCATGACTAAATTACTTTTCAAATTCAGGACAGAAATATGTTTCTTCAGATTGTAAATGGTTGACTCTTTGTCTTGAAGCTGAGCTTTCAAAGTGTTAATTTCAAAAAGTTCACGGAATTCAGGAAGTTCCGGATTTTTACATGGTTTGTTAAGTTGAAAACTTTCTTCTTTACTCTGTATCGCAATTTCAAGTGAAATCCAATGTTTTTCAAGATTTGAGAATTTGTTTGAAAGTTCATCAAAAGCCTTTTTATCAACCATATCTTTTGTTTTGAAACACTTAATCTCAGACTCAGCCTCAGTTACAGAACATTTATGAAAGTCATGTTCAGCATCATGATCAGTTTATTTAAGTACTTTAGCAGATGCACTATGATGAACAGTTAAGGGTACCTCATTACATGAAACCTGTTTAATTTTCAATCTGATATCTGCATCTACATCATGTGTAACAAGAGTCACTGGACCGCTGGCTGTGTCAAGCTTATCTATTTCTGAGCCTCTGTATTCAGTGTGAACTGATCCATCATCTGTATTCAGTGTCACAGCTTCCACTTCTTGTGTGACAGGAGTTACTGAGCAGTTGGTTACATAATTCTTTGTTGTCTCTGATATTCTGCATTCAGCAACACCCGAACTTTCAACAGATACATTACCCGACTCATCACAATTATCTCTCAATTGCACCTGACACTCATTCACGTTCTCATCCTTTTGTGCAGCTTCCTCAATGTAATTTTCCACATTATCCATGAGTTGGATAAATATCTCAATGAATTCCTGAATTTCCATTCCAGTGTGTTTCTTGAAAGAAATTCCCGTCACGTGTTGATCGAAGTCTGTGGAATATTCCCCATTGATGAATGGCTGAAATTGTTTGTGGATCACCTGAAGTGCAGCTCTGGAACTATCTTCTTGAACCTTTTCTTTGACAAGTTGTTGTTCCAATTGTTCTAAGTTCAATAGTAATGTTCCTGTTAATGTGGATAAATCTTGACGGAAAAGGGCATTGCATGTTCGATCCATTGTTGTAGATGTGAGTAACAAGAGGTGTGAGTGAAGTTGTTGATAAGGTTCCATGTTACATTCCATTAGCATGGAATTCGGTGGCCTAAACAGGTGCAATTCACTCTCTTCAGACTTAGAACACGAAGATCTCACATTCTCATTGATTGATTCAATCATCTTTAACCGTTCAGTGTAGCATACATTATCATTGTTGTCCACAACATCATAAAATTTAAGTACTTCCGAAATCACTGGGTCAGTAGAGTAAGACATGATGTTGTAGTATACACGGGATTTTACAAGTCTATGATTTAAACCGAGAAATAGAATCCTTCGCGGGATTTTACTAAAATCAAGACAAAACCGGTAAGCAACGCCAATGTAATGTATTAAGATAACTGATGGATAGACACAATGATAGAAAATTGTGTGATAGGACTTAAGATTGTTTGTAGGATTAGCAGATATGTTGTTTGGTTGAGATTTGGATTGGTTTATGCATGTTTATACGGAGAAATTAAGGTCAAAAAGCATAAAAACCTCAATAACTTCTGTTCAGAGCGGATTTAGGCCTCAAAGGTTAACCTGTTAATTAGGCGTGCCATTCTCCTCTTTCTCACGGTCGTTTTGATGGGTAGAACGCTGAAAACGGAGTTACGGATCAAAAGTTATAGCCGTTTGAAGTTTTGTTGGGAAAAGTCAACAAGTCGCTAAGTAACAACTCGCTAAAAGCTCAAGTCGCTGTGAATCAAGTCGCTAAGACCAAGTCGCTAAGAGCCAAGTCGCTGGACACAAGTCGCTAAAGTACCAAGTCGCTACACAGTCAAGTCGCTAAAGAGCAACTCGCTAAGGTCCAAGTCGCTAACACCAAGTCGCTAAGAATACTAAGTACAAGTCGCTAACAAAATTGAAAGCAAGTCGCTAACTTCACCAAGTCGCTAGCCGTAGTGGAAAATCCACTAAGTTGTACTGTTTGTCAGCTTGTCTCAATAGACAAGTCGCTAGGACCAAATCTCTAACAATTAACACTACAACTCGCTACCTTTTACTGAAGCAAGTCGCTACGATGAAAAACACTACGAGAACCAAGTCGCTAGCAAGAAAAACTTCAAAAACACACTTTTCAATCCAAAACAAGCTCAACCACAGTGATTCAAGCTTTCCAAATCCAAACCCAAGCACTTACAATGATTCTAAACACAAAAATACACCCAAAATTCAAACTTTAACACTAGAAATGATACAAATGATGCAAAAACTACTAAACTTTCTCAAACTCAAAAACCATCTAAAATCACTAGAAATCCAAAGATATGTAAGAGAGATGATTAAACCATGACTCTTGATACCAATTGTAACATATTGGATTTCACAATCACATCAAACCATAATCACAAGTAGGCGTTTAATACAAGGTTTTAGAGAGAGAAAGAGTTAGAGGTTTGGGAACTTAGTGAGAGAAAGTAAAAATCTTATTATGAGCTCCAACTCTCTACCTTGAAAGGTAGAGAGTATTTATAGTCTTACAAAAATCGCCACCTACGGGCTGTGGATCAGGCATACAGTCGGTAAAGACCCGTCCGTCCTCCACGGTGTTACTAAACTTAATACTACTAAACATTAAATAATCTACGACTATGAGCATTCTAACGATTACTTATACTTGAGGTGACCGACTCTTTAATAACTGGATTTACTAAATCCTAACATGTTTTGACATAAATCTGCACAGTGAGGGTTGAGTTTGCACTTTTTGAATTGATCGGCTCATGATAGACAATTCCCCATGAGACACGGTTACGTTGCTTAGTTAAAGAGTTCCATTGTCAATTTTTAGGTGACAACTAGCTCTAATAACTACTTTGAAGTTGTAAACACTCCTTGGAAAGGAGGTTAGACCCATGTAAGTTCATGTATGTCACAAGTTTCTCGAGATGGCACATTTACTGACTTTGATTTCCCGTCAATTCATTGGTTTCACCTGAGTCGAGCTCTTTTGAGATTCAAACACCGATCATTAAACATTATGATCATATTTTAATCACGTCTTCTCCCCCTCAAAAATAGCATATACGTGATATTTTTTATATCAACGGATTAAACAACATTTTTTAGAATCTTTTTGGGAGACAAACGGATTTGATTTTAAGCATGAAATTGGAACATTTTTGTTTTATACTCCCCCTTTAATAAAGCATAATCAATTTAAAGGGTTTTGGAGGGAGTTATCTTGAGCACAAAGAATTTTGAAAGATTTTGAAAAATCTTTTTGAACAGTCTTGAAAAGGTGCTCAAGATGATGATGATTTCTCACCAGTTTTAAATGTAGTGCACTGAAGCGTACACTAGATTTTCTTTTGAAATACGAGTTTTGATTTGAAATAATCAAAAGTCATCATTTTTAGTCCGGGTTTCGTACTGAAGTATACGAAAGCCATAGTGAAAGAAATTTTTGAGAAACGACATGTTTTAGAAAACATTTGAAGAACTCTCGCTCAAGCATCTGTACATGTCCGTATCATTGTTGAATGACATTTCTAGAAACGTACAGAATATCGATTATACGAGAGACATGTCGTGAGAAGAATATTTTTGGATTTTTGATTTTATATTGTTTTGGTAGTTTTGAAATTTTTATATTTTTATATTCTGATTTTGTTGGTTTTTTAAATTTTGTATTTTGTTTTTCAAAAATATTTACAGCGAAGCTTTTTGGAAAATCATTGT
Source organism: Chrysanthemum makinoi (assembly GCA_910596185.1). Lineage (NCBI taxonomy): Eukaryota > Viridiplantae > Streptophyta > Magnoliopsida > Asterales > Asteraceae > Chrysanthemum > Chrysanthemum makinoi. The sequence continues at coordinate 164,578,186 of OU343218.1, forward strand.
CAAGAAGATTCGAGAAGGCGTTCTAACTCCTCAGGGGTTAGGCTTCGCATTCCAATTCGTCAAACTAGATCGTTAAACCTTTCTTTTGGAAGGGCTTTAGTGAATAGATCGGCGAGTTGGTAATCTGTCTTAACGAAGAATAATTCAACAGTACCTTCCTTGACGTGCTCTTTTATGAAGTGATAGCGGACTTTGATATGCTTAGTCTTTGAGTGATGAAAAGGATTGCATGATATGGCTATGGCACTTTTCGAGTCACAATACATAGGTATTTTATCGAAAATAAAGCCATAATATGTGAGTTGTGTTCTCATCCATAGAACTTGAGCACAACACGCAGATAAAGACACATATTCGGCTTCAGCGGTTGATAGTGCAGTGCAATCTTGTTTCTTTGAAGACCAGCTTACTAACTTTTCACCCAAAAATTGTGCTCCCCCGGATGTACTTTTTGCTGTAACTTGATCACCTGCGTGGTCCGCATCTGAAAAGGCAATTAGATCAAATCCGGATTCCTTCGGATACCAAAGTCCCATATGAATGGATGTCTTCAGGTACCGAAAGATCCGTTTAACCTCTTTGAGGTGCAGTTCAGTAGGCTTTGCCTGAAACCGTGCTAATAAGCAAACAACAAATTGAATATCTGGTCGACTAGCAGTGAGGTACATGAGAGAACCAATCATGCTCCGATATTTCTTTAGATCGATAGGTTTCCAAAATAAATCGGCTCCAATTTTTGGTGAAGTTACCATTGGTGTTCCAACCGAATCACAATTATCCATACCATGTTTTTTCAAAATCTCAATTGTATATTTAGCTTGATTAATAAAAATTCCACGAGGGGATTGATGTATTTGTAAACCAAGAAAAAACTTTAGTTCCCCCATCATGGACATTTCAAATTTGCTTTTCATGAGATTTTCAAAATGTGTTGAAAGATTCGGATTCGTGGACCCAAAAATGATGTCGTCCACGTAAATCTGAACAATCAAAATGTCATTGTTGTTTTTCCGTGTAAACAAGGTAGGATCAACAGTTCCTTTGGTGAAATTGTTAAGAATCAGGAAAGAAGAAAGTTCGTCATACCACGCTCTCGGAGCTTGTTTTAAACCATAGATTGCCTTTTTGAGTTTGTAGATGTAGTCTGGATGTTCCATGTCTATGAAGCCTTCTGGCTGACTCACATACACTTCTTCTTTCAGAGTTCCATTCAAGAACGCGGTCTTAATGTCCATTTGATAAACCGTGATGTTTTTGTGAGCTGCATAGGCTAAGAATATCCTGACTGCTTCAAGTCTAGCTACCGGGGCGAATGACTCATCAAAATCTATTCCTTCTTCCTGTCTGTATCCTTTGGCCACAAGACGAGCTTTGTTGCGAATTACAGTCATCTCTTCATCCTTTTTGTTCTTCCATAACCATTTGAGATCAATGACTCGAATGTCAATTGGTCTTGGAACCAAATCCCAAGAGTCATGTAGACGGTATTGGAGAAGTTCCTCCTGCATCGCTTCTATCCATGCGGGTTCTGCCATTGCCTCTCGAATGTTCTTTGGCTATATATTGCTAATTGAGAAAAGATAAATGCACAAGTCGCAATCTGTGGCAAGTTGGCGTCTCGTCTGAATTGGCCTTGAAGGTTCACCAATAACTTGTTCAATTGGATGGTATTTTTTCCACTTCAGAGTAGAAGGATATTGTATGTTGTACGAATGCGAGTTAGATGGTTCTTGTAAGTTTGAAGATGATTCAGCTGATTCCGTAGCAAACGGGTTTTCGAATAAGTCTTCATCTAACGTTGCATCGTTTTGATTTTGAGTTGGTTCTTTTTGAAATGATATGTTTTGATTTTGCCCATCAACTGCTGGTTGAACGGTTTCAAGAATAGGATTTCTTTGGAGTAGATGTAGATGACGTTGATGGAGTTGGTGCATTGGTTTCGACCGTGGTAGATGCATCTTCTGTTGGTGGTGGTTGATGATGTTGAGCGGGTGCAGCGGAATGATGATTTGGTGCATTTGTCGAGGTTCCACCGTAGTATTCATCGAACATTAACTCGAAGAAGTTCTCCTATTCTTGTTCATGAGGTGTATCAGCAAAAGTTGATGGAGCTCTTTGAGGTATGAATCCTGAACTGATATGTCCAGAAGTCTGCTGGTTTGGTGCGGGTCCTAATCTGTTTTGATTAGAAGCCATCGGATTAAGCACGGGTTCTAGAGCGAGTCTTGTTGGGATATGAAAAGCAAAGTAATGAAGAAAGTCAAAGTGCTGAAGAAAGTCAAAGTACTGCTTAATGAAAGTCAAAGTGCTGCTCAACATCAAAGTACTACAAAGCTAAAGAACTGCTGTATTCGTTTATGGAAAGCTTTGTAAATATTCTTAGTTTAGTTTTAGTATTACTTGTCGTACAAGAATTTTAAATCGACTAGGGTATTCTTTATGCCTATAAAAGGACCCCTAGATTGGCATTAGAGGTACGATATAACATTAGAGAATATTAGAGTTTACCAAGTTCGATATTAGAGTTATTAGGGTTGTTAGTGAATTTGTGTATCAAGCAGTTTCAAAGTATTAATAAAATTGTTGAAGTTAAAGTTATTCTTCTTAGCTTTATTGAAGTAGTTTCAGCATACTTTGTAAAGTAATATCAGTGTTTCATTGTTAATAACTTAGGATTTATCCAAGGTTGCTAAGCCCTTACAAGCTACATAGTTAGTTTGGTCAGAATATATCGATCCAACAAGTGGTATCAGAGCTTGTGTGGAAACTCTGATTAAGAAGAAACCCTTAAAACCAATTTAACTACAAACCCTAAAGATGTCGACTGAAGCTGCACCACCCCCATCCATCACCTCACTCAGAATTCCTATCATCAAGAAGGGAGAATATGATCTCTGGAGCATGAAGATGAGGCAGTACATTGCTATTACAGACCATGCACTGTGGAATGTAATTGTCAATGGTAATGAAGTTATTGAAGATCCTGTAGAAGTTCCTGGACAACCTAAACCACCTAAGGCTATCTTGCCAGCAGCTACAGTAAGAAATCAAGAAAAGTCTCTCAACATACTATTGTCTGCTATTCCTGATGGTCACCTACTCAAGTTCCATGATGCTAAGGATGCAAAACAACTATGGGCTGCTCTCAAGACAAGATTTGGAGGTAATGATGCTTCCAAGAAGATGCATAGAAATCTGTTGAAACAACAGTTTGAAACATTCACTGTTGGAGAAAGAGAAAGTCTTGATGCTGCCTATGACAGATTCCAAAATTTTCTTAGTATGCTGGAGTTATACAAAGCAGAGGTATCTGTTGAAGATGCAAACCTGAAGTTCTTAAGAAGTTTGCCATCAGTATGGCATGTGATTGCTACTATGATCAGAGGACAACCTGGTTTGGACACTATGGACTTTGATGATCTTTACAAACACTTAAAGGTATATGAGCATGAGATGAATGGCCAAACAAGTTCAAAATCTCACAATATTGCTTTTGTGTCTTCTGAAAAGAGAGGCAGTACTTCCACTAAAAGTACTGCTTATCCTACTCAAAGTACTGTTGCTCAAAATACTGTTTCCTATCCTAACCCCACCTCATCACCAACAAACACCATCTACTCTGATGAAGTTGTATGTTCCTTCTTTGCTCAACAAGCCACTTTACCTGTTACTTATGAAGAAGATTTGTCACAAATCGAAGAGGATGCTCTTGAAGAAATTGATATAAGGTGGCAAGTTGCTATGATCACTGCAAGAATCAAGAAGAAAACAGGAAGAGGCATTGACTTCAAACCCAAACAGGGTATAACCTTTGACAAGTCCAAGATTGAATGTTTTAATTGCCAAAAGACTGGACACTTTGCAAGAGAATGCAAGTTTTCTAAATATCAGGCAAATAGAATGATTGAGAAACCCAAGCTTGAACTCAAGGAAATTCCTATCACTGAAACAAAAGCTTTGGTTTCTCAAGAAAATCTATCAGAGGTTGACTGGAGTGCTGAATTTTATGATTAGCCAGTAACCTACTCTATGGTAGCAGTGGAGGAGTTTGATTGGAGCACAGCTTTTGATGAGGAACCATGATTTGCTGCTTTGGGAACAAGAGATGGTCTTGGAAGTTTTGATTGGAGGATGGAGAGTGAAGAAGAACCTGTTCTGCTTGCTATGGTAGCTACTTCACCAAGTTCACCACCTATCTCTGAGGTATGCTCTAAGTGTCATGATTTTTATCAAAAAGTGCTTAAAGATTATGTAACTGAAAAAGATAACTGTAGAAGGGCTAGGTCTTAGGTAGCTGGTTATCAAATAACTTTAGAGTCAATGGAAGCCAAAATAATAACTCACGAAAAAAATGAAAAGGCTTGGGCAGAAAAATATGAGCAACAGGATTATCGATTAAAATTAAGTGAATGGAAGTTAGGATGTAAGGTTTCTGAACTTGAAAAGATGATTAAAGAAAGGGATGAACTGTTAGAAAAATTTGTTGCTTGGGGAGAATCTGGCGTTAGTTTTATTGAAAAAAAGAAAAGAGCACACATTAAAACTGGCATAGGTTTTGGTATGGATTTTAGTAGCATAGAAGAGAACCCACCTAGTGATAAGGAACAAATTGATTATGAGGATATAATAACTAGTGATGATGAAATCATTAACTATGTTGAGAACACATCTAGTAATGAGGAATCAATTAGTCAAACACCTCCTGAATTTAAGAAAGACAAGGGTTATCATGTAGTACCTCATCCCACTGGTAGTTTTCAACCACTTAGGGAAGATGCTTCTCGTTTTGGAGTAGACAATTTAGAGTTTAGGAAAAAGCTTACTGGTCAATCTAATTAAGGTCCATCTAGTTCTGAAACCCCAAAAGAAACAGTTGAGAAACCTAAGGATGATAATGTTAAAAGTCGAGCAGTACCTTCAACTCAAAGTACTGCTAAACATTCAGCAGTACCTTCAAGAAAACCTTTTCAAAATACTGCTAAACCTTTTTGGGATAATTTTGGTCGAAATGATTTTCATAATTCACCAAAAAGTCAGGTTAGGTTTGGTCATAGAACTAAAGGAAGAAATTTTGGGAGTATGGGTCAAAAATTGTGTTTTGTTTGTTATAGTCCTGATCATTTGATTAAGAACTGTGACTTTCAATCAGAATATCTAAGAAAATTCCCAAAGACCAGATCTACCAACCATAAGTCAAAGGAGTCTAAACCAGTTTGGAATAATTCACATAGGGTTAACCACAACAATTTCTCAAAAGACTATAGGTACCCTCACCAGAGAAGCTCTTTTTCACAATCATCAGTACCCTCAACCTTTCAAGGTACTGATAAACCAAAAGTTTCTCAAGCAGTACCTTCTCAAAGTACTGCTCAGTTTTCACCCAATCAAGGTACTGCTAGCACTTTTTGGAATGGAAGCCCTAGGAGGTTAAATTACTATCAAACTAGAAGGAGTTACACCTCAAAAAGAGTATCTAGATCAAAGAACTCTACACAAAAAGTTAAAACCAGGTGGGTTAAGAAAGAAAGTACTGATGGGGAACAAACAGTACTTTCAGCAAGTAAGAGTGAAACAGAGATTTTTGTTGAAAATAATAAAGAAAATTTTGATGAAAAGGAGATTTTTGAAAAACCAACACAAGTTTTGGAACAACCAAAGATAATTGATTATGTGCTTAAAAACGATGGAGATTACATACTTAAAGAATTTAAGTATGTCAGTCCACAAGGGGAACACAAGTCAGTAATGGCTTGGGTTCCTATAATTAACTAACTCTTTCATCTTTGTGCAGGGCAACCCAGAAGAGGAGCTTAAAGATCATTTAATTGTTGATAGTGGTTGCTCTCGAAGCATGACAGGAGACAAAGAGATTCTGTCAGATTGTAGATCTTATTTTGGAGGAAGAGATGCATTTGGGAATGATCCTAGTGGAGGAAGAATTACTGGAAAAGGAACCATCAAGGCAGGAAGCATAGATTTTGAGAATGTTCGTTATGTGAAGGAGCTCAAGTTCAATCTTTTGTCAGTCTCTCAAATCTGTGACAAGAAGCACCCTGTGTTATTCACTGACACAGAATGTCTTATTCTTTCCCCTGAGTTCAAGCTTGTTGATGATAACTTGGTAATACTAAGAGTACCAAGAACCAATGTTAGGATTTAGTAAATCCATGTATTAAAGAGTCGGTCACCTCAAGTATATGTAATCGTTAGAAAGCTCGTAGTCGTAGATTATTATAAGTTAAGTAGTATTTAGTTTAAGTAACACCGTGGAGGACGGACGGGTCTTTACCCACTGTATGCCTGATCCACAGCCCGATAGGTGGCGATTTATGTAATGACTATAAATACTCTCTACCTCCCAAGGTAGAGAGTTGGAGCTCATAATAAGATTTTTCTTTCTCTCACTAAAGTTCCCAAACCTCTAACTTTCTCTCTCTAGAATCATCTTGTACGCCTACTTGTGATTATGGTTTAGTGTGTTTGTGAAATCCAATATTTTACAAATGGTATCAGAGCCATGGTTTGATCATCTCTTACATATCTTTGGATTTCTAGTGACTTTTAGGTGGTTTTAGAGTTTGAGAAAGTTTAGTGGTTTTTGCATCATTTGGATCACTTCTTGTGTTAAAGTTTGAATTTTGGGTGTACTTTTGTGTTCAGAATCATTGTAAGTGCTTGGGTGTTGATTTGGTAAGCTTGAATCTTTGTGGTTGGACTTGTTTTGGATTGAAAAGTGTTTTTTTGAAGTTTTTCTTGGTAGCGACTTGGTTCTCGTTGTGTTTTTCATCATAGCGACTTGCTTCAGTAAATGTTAGCGAGTTACAGTGTTAGTTGTTAGCGACTTGAGCCTAGCGACTTGTTTATTGAGATAAGCCGACAAATAGTACAAGTTAGTGGATTCTCCACTACGGCTAGCGACTTAGTGAGGTTAGCGACTTGCTTCAGAAAGTGTTAGCGAGTTGTAGTTCAAATTGTTAGCGACTTGTAACTAGCGACTTGGACCTTAGCGAGTTTCTATTTAGCGACTTGACTGTGTAGCGACTTGGTGCTTTAGCGACTTGTGTCCAGCGACTTGGGTCTTAGCGACTTGGTTCACAGGAAATTGAGATCTTAGCGAGTTGCTACTTAGCGACTTGGTGCTTAGCGACTTGAGGTTTAGCGAGTTGCTACTTAGCGACTTGGTGACTTAGCGACTTGGTTCAAGGGTTATAGCGACTTGATTGATTTTTACGAAGAAGAGGTTTGACCAAAGTTGACTTTTTACGTCAAAACTTCAAACGGCCATAACTTTTGACCCGTAACTCCGTTTTCAGCGAAATACCTGTCAAAACGACCGGAACAGGCTGAATATTGTGAGGTTTTACAACAAAGTTGTGAAACGAATTTTTCGAGGCCCAAATCCCCTCTGAAAGGAAGTTATTGAGGTTTTAAGTTTTTAGAACAAAAAATTCTCCGTAAAAACGTGCATCAACCAATCCAAAAATTCTCCGTAAAGTCCTATTACACAATCGTCTTTCATTGTATCGATCCATCAGTCATCTTAACACATTTCATTGGTCATTGCTTAACGGTTTGGTCTTGATTTTAGTAAAATCCCGCGAAAGATTTTATTTCTCGGTTTAAATCATAGACTTGTAAAATCCCGTGCATTCTACCACATCATGTCTTACTCTACTGACCCAGTGATTTCAGAAGTACTCAAACTGTATGATGCTGTAGACAACCATGAGAATATTAGCTATACTGATCGAATACAGATGATGGAATCAATCCATGATTATTTAAGTTCTTCATGCTCTGAGTCCAATGAAAAAGAATTGCACCTGCTTGGACTACAGAATGCCATGCTAAAGGAAAGTAGCATTGAATCTTATCAACAACTTCACTCACACCTTATGTTACTCACACCGATTGGAATGGAACGAACATGCATTGCCCTTTTCCGTCAAGACTTATCCACATTAACGGGAACAGTACTATTGAACTTAGAACAATTGGAACAACAACTTGATAAAGAGAAGGTTCAAAAGGTTAGTTCCAGTACTGCACTTCAAGTGATCCACAACAAATTTCAGTCATTCATCAGTGGGGAATTTACATCAGATTATGATCAAGACATGACTGAAATGTCTTTCAAGAGACACACTGGAATGGAAATTAGCGTGTTCATTGAGACATTCATACAAATCATGGATAATGTAGAGAAGTACATTGAGGAAGTTACACATAAAGATGAAAACGTGAATGAGTGTCAGGTGCAGTTGAGAGATTGTTGTGATAAGTTGGGTAATGTATCTGTTGAAGAACCAGGTGTTGCTGAATGCAGAATGTCAGAGTCAACATATAATGATGAGTCGGGTAAAGCACCAGATGATGGATCAGTTGGCACTGAATACAGAGGCTCAGAGATTGATAAGCTTGACACATCCAGCGGTCCAGTGACTCTTGTTACACATGATGTGGATGCAGATATCAGACCAGAAATTGAGCAGGTGTCATGTAATGAGGTACCCTTTACTGTTCAACATAGTGCATCTGCTAAAGTACTTAAACAAACTGATCATGATGCTGAATATGACTTTTATAAATGTTCTGTTACTGAGGCTGAGTCTGAGATTAAGTGTTTCAAAACAAAAGATATGGTTGATAAGAAGGCTTTTGATGAACTTTCAAACAAATTCTCAAATCTTGAAAAACATTGCATTTCACTTGAAATCGCGATTCAGAGTAAAGAAGAAAGTTTTCAACTTAACAAACCATGTAAAAAATCGGAACTTCCTGAATTCCGTGAAATTTTTGAAATTAACACTTTGAAAGCTCAGCTTCAAGACAAAGAGTCAACCATCTAAAATCTGAAGAAACATATTTCCGTCTAGAATGAGAAAAGTAATTTAGTCATGAATACACAAGACATTGATGCTATTATAACAAAAAATAATGAACTGTCAATTTATGTGGCTTAATTACTAAAGGAAAACGAGTCTTTGAGAAAGCATCACATAGAACTAAGTGACTCTGTCAAAGAAACTAGAACTAAGTCAATAGAACAAAAAAACTCTTTGATAGAAAAAATTGATGAACTCAAAGCTCAACTTTAGGATAAGAGTTTCGTTATTGTTGCCTTAAAGAATGAGCTTAGGAAAACTGCAGGGAAAAGTGTGAACACTAAGTTTACAAAACCATCAACCTTGGGGAAACCAGTTTCTCATCCCATTAGAAACCGGTCTGTTGTTAGGCAGCCTACTGCGATTATATCTGAAAGACCAAAATTTTCTAAAACACGGTTTACCTCCCAAGTTGATGAGAAACAAGTTTTGTCAAAACCAGTCACTTCACCTGAGTTACCTAAGAATAAGGCTTCTAGCTCTGTTAACCCTCAACATGTAGCCACTTCTACTCCCAGCACCTCTAGGATTAGTTCGAAAACAGTGTCAAAACCAAGAATTAAAACCCAGAATTCATATGATATGAATGACTTGTGGAAGAACTATTATCTAGAAAAAGCCAGGAAAAAGGCAAAGATTCGAAAAGACGGAATTTTAGGTGCAAGACCTAGGGTGAGGAATTCTATGAGATTTCAAAACACTGCTAATAGTTGTAAACCACTACCTAGGAACACTCAAAAAACTAGGGATTGGCGTACATCTATGAGTAGTTACGTGCATAAGAATGCTAAGCATGTAGAAAACAAAACTAGAAATTCTGAGTCTTTTCCACATAAGAAACAGTTTCCTAATTCACATGCCAAGGTACAATCCACTAAGACTACTAATGTGACTAAGGTTCCACATGTTGTGAAGCAAAACAAACCAAAAACTTCGCCTAGATGGATACCAACTGCTAAATCTTTGGAAACTAGGAACAAGGATAAGTCTTCCTCTATGCATAAGAAGCCTTACAATCCTAGTCGTTGTCATAAGTGGATACCGTCTGGTAGAATGTTTAAGGATGCTGGACTTAGATGGATTCCTACCGGAAAGCTGTTTTCTGATGACAAAATCAAGGTTGACCGTGAACCTCCAAAGGGTTTGGATACTAATGTCACTAACCAATATATATGCAATCAAGCTTGTGATGTTAGTGCAGGTAGTCCTTACTCAGTTGCAGATACTTCGATCCTTCAATACATGGACTGGTTTAAAGTATGGATAACACAAGGATTGATATCTCATAATTCACGGGTTCAAGTAACTCAACCTTGATATTCAACCGGCTATGACGTCTGTTCACTTCAGTTCAGGCCTCGTACTTCATCATTATGGCGTCTGTAGATATCACTTCAGGCCCCGTTCCTCAAAAAGAAAAGAATGGTGTACGCTTCAGTGCGCTTTATCTTCAATAGAAGAGAAATCTTCATGTGTATGGCCATTCTCATAGACATTCTTCATCAACAAACTTCATGTTTTTACACGCTCTTTCAACTCTCAAGTGGATCTATGTTCATTGGTGTATATTCGTATTCACTTGTTCAAATCAAAAATGGCAACTTCGGATGCAATTTTTGAGGGGGAGAAGAGTGCATATACTACATGTTGGTGGATGCTTGAATTATGGTCATATGACTCTCCTTCAAACGCCTAATGCTTCACTTCTAAGGATAACTGGGATTCATTGTTTGGGATTCATTCTTTCAAAATATGTTTGATGAGTATTTCAAACCGCTTGCGAATGTTGATCATCTAAGAAGTACAACTCAGACTACTCAAGAAGCTCAATCTCTAGTTATTCCTCAAGGCGTTGTTAATGACTATCATTGTAGTTGCACTATTGAATAATGATCCGCTCTTTGGTATTTCTTTGCCAAATCTTCACGGATTATTGCTCATGAATAATGATCTGCTCTTTGGTATTCCTTTGCCAAATCTTCACGGATTATTGTTCCTTTCATTGTGCACACTATAAATCAACCACATGAACATTAAGGAAAATGACCACCTCATCTGCTCAAAGACATTATTGGTGAATCTTCCAGATCAGTCTCTACATGTATACCTTTAGGAAGAATGCATTGATATTGAGAAATCATTTGTTCCGGTTCATTCAGTGGGTCAATATACATCCAATTGTATGTTTATTCACGTATTGGACATTTTACATAAGCTGATTACTTCGGAGATAACCATTTATCACTTATTTGAGATTGAAGTTGACTTTCACAAAGGCGTGTTCTTATTTGATATCTTGCTCGGGCTTAAGAATTTGAGTTGAAGTCTTGGTTTATCTAGTTACCAGCAGTCGGGGTGGATGGTTGAAGACCTGGTTAACTATCACTATTAGGAGTTACGTTGTTTTACTCAGTGTTACACACAGATGTCGTTGTGGATAATCGCAATAGGTGTTAAAGTCTCATACTTCGTTTGAGTATTGAATACTTAGAGATTTGCTTGGAGCATAAATTCTCGACACCGTTCTTCCAACATTAGTGCAAGATTAAGATACAAATGCGAGGAACTCTTCTTCAGTTTCAAGTTTGGTATATCGGGTTTGCTTCATCAGTAGTCACTTCAAATTGTCTGCATCAAAGTTGGTTAAGATAGTCAGTGAGAGTTTCTGTAGCAGTTGATTCTCACAGGATTCAGTTGAGCTAAGTGTTTGTTCTTCTCTATTTCAAGAATATTTAGTATATTATGTTTTGCTGATTCTGAGGTATCAAAACCAGCAAGGGGGAAGGAGACATATATTTAAAAGCACAACGAGTACACATGATGAACTTAACACTTCTGCATGATCGAAGTTATCCCGGAAAGACAATGGTCATAACCGTAGAGAAACTCAGTGTTTAACTCGTAGCCTTTGCTGTATTATTCCAACTATTTGGGGGAAGGATATATTATTCCAACTACTTGGGGGAAGGATGTATTATTCCAACTATTTGGGGGAAATGGTCTCTGGAGCCTTTTGGTATGTGTTACTTCAGCGTTCAGTTGGAAGAAATGTGAGGAGAATATATGGTACGTGAGATGATATTGCTTATCGACATCTTCGATATGCTTAATGGTAAAGTGCATCCGGTTATTGCTTCAGGTACACATTGTTATGATGATTCTGATGAGATCGCAACCATCATGGGGGAGAGATATGTGTACATCAGGAACGCACAACATGTTCACTTGATCGAGCTTAATCAGTTATTCGGGAATTGACATCCGTAGAGAAGATAAGTGATTCAACCAGTTACTGTGATGTTTTTGTCTCTACTCTAGTTGGGTACGTGTGTACATTATGGGCTGATTGGTTATATGGGAGATAACTGGAATACACTTGGTAAAATGAAGATGTTGATGTATTGTTCCCCTAAATGGACAACTGGTCAATCTCGAAGAGTAAGGTGTACATCGGGGATGCACAACAGGTTCATGTGATCGGTCGTAATTAGTTAATCCGGATTTGATAACCACTGAGACGATCAATGTTTCAACTTGTTACTTCGGTGTTCTCGTGTTCTTCGGGGTGCTGAGCTTCATTCAATAAGACCGCTTTGTATTCAACTCTACTTCTTAGGGAAATGGTCTTTATTCGATGTTTGTCGGTTTGGGGGGAAGCTACCAAAGATTCAAATTGAGAAGGCTCATGTTCAGACGATTTTATTTGATGCCTCGAATGCTTTGGTGGCAAAAGTTTAAGAGATGTTGATTCCTTTCCTCTACAACGTGCTGAACGATATCTTTATCTCGGTACTCATTTCATCATCCTCTTAAACTAATTTATCTCTTGTAAATATTTATTTGAAAAAACAAAATACAAAATTATAAAACCTTCAAAAATCAAATAGAAAAATATAAAACTTTCAAAATCCATAAAAATTTGAAAAATCTTCAAAAATTACTGTCTTTTTGTCATGATTTTCTCGGTTCGATTATATCTATGGTCTTTGTGCTGTCATTTAAAGAAGGACACGAGACTTTAGATGTTGTTCGAATTTTTATATAAAAAAAAAAAAATCAATCAAAAATCAAAAAATCAAAAAATATTTTTGTGAGAAAGAGAAACAATGGCTTATTGTCATTTCAGGCAGTAACCCGTTTTTCAAAGAAAGAACAGAGCCATGCTTTATCTTGGTTTTCAAATCTCATGCTATGATTCTATAAACAATTACTTACTATCTAATGAAAACTAATTGTTTTTGAAAAATAACTCGAACTCTATTTTTGGAAATCATCTGGACTTAACGTTTGTCAAAATATCTATCTCTCAATCAACAAATTATGTCATTGATTGAGGGGGAGAATGATTTCAATTAAAATCAAAAGGTTATTTGTCATACAATTGTTTTCAAAAGATATTCATGCATGTTTAATCAATGGAGTTTAAAGTCTCTTAATCCGATCCTTATCAGTTAAAACGTTTTCATAATCAAGTCACAATTCTCCTTAAAAGCTTTCAAAATCAATTTAAATCTTCAGAGATCACAAATCTCAAATGATTTGATAATTGTGATCGGGGGAGAATTTGTGATTTAAATTGGATTTAAATTGATAATTCGGTAAATGGTTTTATAAGGATGTACAAGCTCTCCTTCCCACATGTGCCAAACGATTTCAAATTTTCCATGCACATGTTGAGGGGGAGCATCTATCTTAAACCACAATGATTTGAAACGTGATCAATGTGCAGGTTCCCTCTTGTATGTGCAAAACTCTTTCAAACCTCAAGGCGTGTATTGAGGGGGAGCAAACTTATGAAAACCTCATCCTTCTCCAAAATGCTTTATCTACTTGATTCGATTAGGGAAGTGATGTTGATATCTTTTAGAAAATGGTAATCAAAGAAGTTAATTCTTTCTCTTGCCTCTGTGTGCAAAACGATTTCAAATACTTGATGCATATGTTGAGGGGGAGCTCTTGTTCTAAAAATATCAAAAACAATTCATGTACAAAATGCTTTGATAATATATCATAAGTATCTGGATTGATTTTCAAATGGTTTTCAATTGGTTCCAATGGCAGATGAACAATACCAAATAGACCGACCAACTTTACTTTATGTATGGTGATATAAGGATGATAAGGTTAGGTATTTGTTCCCATGATCCGCCAGAACCGGAGGGATCTACCCAGGGACAATCCACTAGTTAGTGTAGAAGTCCTTAGGTATATTGAAAAAAGGAGAAAAATGAGATATGGGAAGAGTGCGGACTGAGACTGAGCTAGTACTGGAATAAACCCAACAAGGTTCTAGCTATGAAGTCTCAGTAAGCACTGAAGGGGTTGAAGAATGAAAAAGAATTGAATGAGAAAAGGGTGAAAACAAATAGCCCTCCATTTATTCAACCTTAGGGCAGAAACCGGGTTCAATTCATTTGCTACTGGTGGTTACCAAGGTAACATCGGTATTGAAGACAAGACGTCATGGACCTAGTGACGCACTGCACTTCAACTTCCCAAACCACTCAAGTTCCTCTTAAAAGGACTTGTTTCATTCTCACGGGGAATCGACATTATCTATCGACTTTCTCTTAGAGATTGTTGATATTGAAGAAGGAGACCCTCTCCCTAGTCTCCGATATAGGATCCAAATATGCACAAATTGAGTCTAGAGCCACGAGATCATCAATAAATCTCATTAGGACACTTTCAATGAAGACTCTCTGTTTCACACAATGTGGAAAGAGAGATTATATCTTGAGTCCTACGCATTATCCTTGTGGTATTGCCAGAACATCCGAGTAATATGCAAACATATTCACAATGAAGATGGAAAGCCTTCTGGAGCCAACATCAAACAAGTTCCTGGTAGGTGGCATGTGAGATCTACTCATTAGATCAACCATGTGACAACTGAACAGAAACAATGGGGCGATTCAGTCTCTTGAATCAATCCTGGTTCAGGTTATGGATTGACGGATACCTTTGAAAAACCGGTCTTTATGCTTAAAAACTCTTTTCTTTAGCACTTCGACCGTGTCCGAATATTTCAAATCAAAAGGTGTTTATGATTGATAATTGATTTTCATTAAAACCCTCGTTGTATTGCAAAAACAATTTCTATTGAGCAATACACGATTGTTTTTCAAATCTCTTTTCATCAATCAGTGAATCTCTATTCGCTGGTTTACTCACTCTGTGTTGTCTTCTTTGAGACGTTCCGGTTTGAGAACAGCTAGAGCAGCTGCGAAACCCTATCAAGGAAATTCTTCGGAATTATACCTGATCACAGGCAGTACTTGTACTGATCAAAGGGGAACCGTGGGCCGTGTACCTCAATTCAACGAAAGTGATCAAAGACACTTTCGTGCGCTTTATTGCTAAATGTTTTATGCAGGTACGCAACACATTCAATCCATAGCCGCATGCTCACTCAACACATTCATCTCAAAATAAATCATGATTGGTGCATCAATGACTCTGATATTTTCACCCCATGCTTCTGCTACGCTGTTGCCAATATCATGAATCAACGAAAGCTTCCGCTACTCTAATGAAAATATATCATGATCCAGAATGTGAGCATGTCGGTCCATAAGTCACAACACCACAATGGAAGAGTTAGAGATGTATTATTGCTGATGATCTCAAAGTTAGCTTTAAATTCATCATCACGTGGATCAGATAAAGACCTCCACTTGGATTATCCAAACATGCATCAATGAAGAATCAATGACTACGGGCTTTAGAGAAAGAACAGTAACAAGAATGCAATAACAATATTTATGTAAAATCTGTTTGTATTCTATGTATGTTTGAGGTGATTTCGAGGTGACCTCCTTATGGGGAGATTGTTAGGATTTAGTAAATCCATGTATTAAAGAGTCGGTCACCTCAAGTATATGTAATCGTTAGAAAGCTCGTAGTCATAGATTATTATAAGTTAAGTAGTATTTAGTTTAAGTAACACCGTGGAGGACGGACGGGTCTTTACTCACTGTATGCCTGATCCACAGCCCGATAAGTGGCGATTTATGTAATGACTATAAATACTCTCTACCTCCCAAGGTAGAGAGTTGGAGCTCATAATAAGATTTTTCTTTCTCTCACTAAAGTTCCTAAACCTCTAACTTTCTCTCTCTAGAATCATCTTGTACGCCTACTTGTGATTATGGTTTAGTGTGTTTGTGAAATCCAATATGTTACAACCAATGATGTGTATAGTCTGGATATGAAGAGTCTTAACTCTTCTGAAAGAGCAACATGTTTAGTAGCTAAAGCAACACTTGAAGAAGCACATCTATGGCATAGAAGATTAGGTCATGTGAATTTCAAGAAATATCAACAAGTTGGTTAAAGGAAATTTAGTTAGAGGTTTACCTTCCAAAACATACAAGAATGATCATTCATGTTTGGAATGTAAGAAGGGTAAACAACACAAAGCATCATGCAAGAAGATTGAGGAAAGAACTATTAGAGAACCTTTAGAGTTGCTGCACATGGATTTGTTTGGTCCTGTTTTTGTTGCAAGTCTAAATAAGAAGAAGTACTACTTAGTTGTAACAGATGATTGTAGTCGATTTAGATTGGGTCTTTTTCTTGGGATTTAAAGATGAAACCTTTGATGCTATTCATGATCTTATAATAGCCCTTGAAAACCAATTGAGACTCAAAGTAAGAGGTATTAGATGTGATAATGGGACTGAATTCAAGAACAAGTTTATGGATGAGTTTTGTGCCAAGAAAGGAATCAAGAGGGAGTTTAGCATTGCTAGAACTCCACAACAAAATGGTGTTGCAGAGAGGAAGAACAAAACCTTGATAGAAGCAACCAGAACAATGCTTGCAGATTCTCAATTACCTATTCAAATTTGGGCTGAAGCTGTAAGTACTGCTTGTTATGTGTTGAATAGAGTATCAGTCACTAAACCTCAGATGAAGACACCTTATGAGTTGCTTATGGGAAACAAACCTAACATACGTTTTATGAAACCTTTTGGATGTCCTCTGACTATTCTCAATACTATTGATGCTTTGGGAAAATTTGATGGCAAGTAAGACGAAGGATACTTATTGGGATATTGTACCAACATTAAAGGATTTAGAGTGTACAACAAGGTCACCAAAAAGGTTCAAGACTGTCTTCATGTTTAATTTTTAGAAGATCAAGAAAATCAAAAGGGTAAAGGTCCTGATTGGATGTTTGATCTTGATGTTTTGACTCCCTCTATGAATTATGTTCCTGTTAGAGAAGAAAATAAAGTTGATCACAAAGAAGAATATTTATAGTACATTGTTCATGGAGTCAATATTAGATCTGATGTTGTTCCTGAAGAAGAACCTATAACTGTTGAGAAGGAGAAAAGTACTGATGAACCAAAATCCACTTTGTCTGCTGAGGATCAAGCTATTCAAGATGAACTTAATAGGATGCTTTTTCAAGAAACAATAGCACAATCTCATGAGGATGAACAAAGAAGAGCTTATGAAGAAACAAAGAAAAAGGGTAAGTCTACATAATACCCTCACAGTACTTTGGATCACAGTACTTTGGATCAAAGTACTGCTGCACCAATTGACAGTACTTCTGATGATTTGTATGATCCAAACATGCCTGGTTTAGAAGACACTGATGATGAATTAGATGACGAAGGTATTTTCTCAAATTCCAATGAAGGAGCTGATTTCACAAATTTGGATGATGATCTTGAAGTTCCACAGACTCCTACATTAAGATTTCATAAAGATCATCCTGCTGGTCAAATCATTGGACCTTCTACTTCTGCAATGCTCAAAAGAACCAAGCCTAAAGGCTTCTCTAAGCCACATAATGCTTTACTTAGATTTGTGTATAAACAAAACAGGATGAATCATAAGGATCAACAAACGTGTTTATTCACCTGTTTTATCTCTCAAGAAGAACCCAAGAATGTAGCTCAAGCATTAACTAAAGAGAGTTGGGTTAAAGCCATGCAAGAAGAACTTCTTCAATTCAAACTTCAAGAAGTTTGGGTACTCTGTGATCTACCAGATGGAAAGAAAGTCATTGGTACACGATGGGTTTTCAGAGTTAAGAGAGATGAAAGAGGGAATGTCATCAAGAACAAAGCAAGATTAGTTGCACAAGGATATAGACAAGAAGAAAGAGTAGACTATGATGAAGTGTTTGCTCCTGTAGCAAGGATTGAAGCCATTAGAATATTCCTTGCTTTTATGGATGTCAAAAGTGCCTTTCTTTATGGCAAGATTACAGAGGAGGTCTATGTCAGACAACCTCCTGGTTTTGAGGATCCTGCCCATCCAAACAAAGTCTACAAAGTTGTTAAGGCTCTGTATGGCCTTCATCAAGCACCTAGATATTGGTATGAAAGACTCTCCACTTTCTTATTGCAAAATGGTTACAGGAGAGGAGCAATTTATAAGACTTTGTTTATCAAGAGAGACAAGAAGGATATCATGCTTGTTCAAGTCTATGTAGATGATATCATCTTTGGAGCTACCAAACAGTTTATGGTGAAAGAATTTGAGCAGCTGATGCAACAAGAATTTCAAATGAGTTCCATGGGTGAATTAACTTTCTTTTTGGGGCTTCAAGTTAAACAATCAGAGGCTGGAATTTTCATTAGTCAAGACAAGTATGTCACTGAAATTCTTAAGAAGTTTAACTTTGATGCTATGAAGCCGGTCACCATACCCATAAAATCTATCAACTCATTAGGCAAGGATGAAGATGGTCAACCTGTAGAATTCAAGATTTACAGATCAATGATTGGTTGCCTTATGTACTTAACTGCATCCAGACCTGATATCATGTTTGTTTTCTGTTTATGTGCAAGATATCAAGTCTCACCTAAGGTCTCCATATGAATGCAGTCAAGAGGATTTTTAGTTATTTGAAACAACAACCGAAGTTAGGGTTGTGGTATCCCAAGGATTCACCTTTTCACTTGGAAACTTTTTCAGATAGTGACTATGCAGGTGATAATTATGATAGAAGATCAACCACTGGAGGATGCCAATATCTTGGAAGAAGATTAGTTTCATGGAAATGTAAGAAACAAACCATTGCAGCAACATCATCCACTGAAGCAGAATATGTTGTTGCTGCAAGTTATTGTGGACAAGTACTGTGGATGCATAATCAACTCTTGGATTATGGGTTCAACTTCAAGAATACTCCTATCAACATTGATAATGAGAGTACAATTTGTATTGTGAAGAATCCAGTTTATCGCTCCAAAACCAAGCACATTCATATTAGGCATCACTTTATTAGAGATTGTTATGAGCATAGACTCATTAATGTTGTTAAGGTCCACACAGATGATAATGTAGCTGATCTACACACAAAAGGATTTGATGTTTCAAGATTTAATCACTTGGTGGTGAGTATTGGTATGATTAACTATTAAGCTACAATTAAGGGGAGGACTTATTAGTTAGTTAGATAGTCCTATGCATTGATTAAGGGGAGGATAAACAATGTCTTTTTGATGTTTTTACCATTGTGAAGAAGAGGATGGAAAACTACTGCTTATTGTTTATCTGTAAGTACTGCTGTGAAAGTACTGCTTTGGAAAGTACTGCTTACGTGGAAAGCATTGTTAGTCTTATCAACGTACTGTTCCAACGGTCAAAAGATGGGGTAAAATTCAAATAACGGTAACTGTATTAATTGGGCTGTGATTTTTTAAATCTTACCTATAAATAACTACTCTCTGATTTTCCCTCTCATCTTTATACTCATCAATCTTTTCCTTATTATTCTCTTATTCACACTCACTATTCATCGCACCATTTTCTCTTACACCAACATTTAATGGCGAATCGAAACACAGTTAGTAAGCATAATATGGTGGCAAACTTAGATAAAACACCAGCTAATGTCGCGTTTCATGACATAATTGATTTCCTTACTGGATCATCAATTAATTATGCTCTTTTGGTCGAACCTGATATCATTGAGCCTTGGATTCAACAATTTTGGGCAACTGCTAGATCTCATATGGAAGATGATGAATCATACATTCAAGCTACGGTTGCTGGGGAGATTGTTAAAGTTAGTGAAGCCTCCATTCGAGAAGATTTATTGTTTGATGATGAAGGCGGGGTTATTCGTTTTGACAAACAACTTCTTTGGGATGCCTTAAGGGATATTGGGTATGAAGGATCTTTAACTGAAACCACTTTCAAGAAACCCTTGTTTAGTCCACACTGGAAGTATCTCGTTCATGTATTACTTCATTGCATAAGTTCCAAGAGTACTTCCTGGGAAGAATTTGGATCAAATATCGCATCTGCTTTAGTGGGATTAGCTACCAATCGCCTTTTCAATTTTTCTAGACTGATTCTTGATGGTATGCTCTCCCATATCTCCAATGGTTCACCATGGTTAATATATCCAAGATTTGTTCAAGTATTCTTGAACAAACAACTTCAGGATGTACCCAAACCTTCGAGCATGTTACCTGTTGTGGTCCAACCACCAAAGATTTTCACTTTCATGGCTAGGAAGAGTGATAAATTCTCTGGAAGGAATACTCCTTTGACTACTTCTATGATGGAGATAGTGCAAGCAGTTAGAGCTGAAGCTGCTGCAAGTGAAGAACATGAGCTTTCAGCATCACGAGAAGGTACTGCTTCTCCACAAGGTACTGCTGCACAAGAACGTACTGAAACACAAGGTACTGCATCTCCACACGATACTGCTCATGGTGATTCAAAACCTGAGGTAAACCCACCATCCTCTCCCAATGATTCTACTTCCACAGATGGGTCTCAAACATCTGGAGGAGATGAGGGAGATATGGCTTCTGATGGTCAAGTTCTGGATACCTATGCTTTGACAAGGGAGCTTTTGAGGTTAAAGAAAGATTATAAAGCTCAAGCAGCACAACTTCTGAAGTTGAACAACAAATTTAGACGATTGAAGAAATTTGTATGGCCTTTAGTTCAACATCACAGGTTGTGGGTGAAATCTCAAAAGAAGAAAGGAAAGAAGTTTACGAAGGCTTCAAAAGGCAAAAAGATTTCCAAGCAGTCTTCATTCCAATTGGGGAGGAATTTGGAAGAAAATTTGAATGAAGATACTGAACATTATGAAGAACCAGATGCTGAAATTTTAAAAGATGCTGAACTTCAAAGTACTGAACCTCAAGGTACTGAAGCTCAAGTTAATATTCAAAGTACTGAGCCTACTGAATCTCAAGGTACTGGCGTACAAAGGACTGGTGTAAAAAGTATTGGCGATCAAGGTACTGATGATCAAGGTGCTGCTCTTCAAGGAACTTATAGGCAAGAGCTCATTACACCAAGGACTTTAAATTTTGATGAAGAAGCTGGTCCTTCAACAGTCTTACAAGAAGAGGAAGCTGCTACACCTAAAGTGGAACACACTGCAAGTGATGATGAGACTGTTGCTCAGATAATGCTAAATTTAACAAGACCAAGAGGTGTTAGTATTCCTGGAGTTGAAGAACAACAACAACCTCAAGCTTCTCAACCTGTTTTAGATCCAAAGGATAAAGGAAAAGGTAAACTAGTAGAAACAAAGAAGAAGAAGAAGCTTACTTTGGCAGAACTAAGAGCTATTGAAGTGGCTAAGAATGAAGAAGCTGCTAGGAAGTTACAAGCTCAATTGGATGCTAAAGTTGCTATACCAGAAAAACCAGTTGTTATATCACAAAGACCACCAAGTATTGCTAAGGAAAGGAATGCTATGATGGCTTATTTGAAAGGTCAAGGATATACTGGATTGCAGAAGTTGAAATATTTAGATATGAAAGACTTGTATAATGCTGTTAGAGAAGCATATCAAAAGGAAGTTGCTGGAATTATTCCTTTTGATGATGAAAAACAGAATGAGGATGCAAGAAAAAGGAGTTTAAAGAAAAAGAGAACAACTGATGATAAACAGCCATTAAAGAAGATTCAATTGAGATCAAATACAGTTGATGAGCTGAGGAATTATTTAAGAGTTGTTGATTTTGAGCATCCTAAGTCAAAAGAAGCTGCTGAAAAGAAGTTTAAGATATCTACATTTGAAGTTGTAGAATCTAAAGAAGGAGACTATCTTATGTTCCATAGAGAAGATGAAAGCTTTAGAACATTTAATCTGCTATGGGATATATTACACATGATAGATAGAGAGGATCTGTTTCACATGTATCAACTAGTGCAAGAATATTTTGAGCATATTCCTTCAACTGGAGTTGGCTTAGTCTTGCTGGGAGATCTTACAACTATCTGGGAGACAGAAGAAACTAGCACTGATGAAATCTAGAAAAACCAAGATGTTTGGGAAATGACTAGTTGGAGATTCTTTGAAGAATCTGGAGTGCATGTTTTAGAGTTAGAAGATGGGACTATGATTCATATGCTAGTAGAAAGAAGATATCCACTGACAAGAGATCTTATGATCAGAATGCTAGATCATGGTATGGAGGTTGAACAAGAGAATGACACAGTCCTTATGGTAATTGAATTGTTTATCAAATGGACATCTATGGCTGATGATGATGCATAAATACTGGTATGATTCTTTAATATATATAAATTTTTGAAAAATCAGTACTTTATTCAAAGTACTGCTGGACAAAAAGTACTTTACTAAAAGTACTGCTTGCAGCTTAAAACCAGTAACAGTCTTTTAATGAAAATAAATAAGAAATTTTTGTAAAGTGCAAAATACTTTTTGAAGCACAAGATAACAACAACAAATGGTTTTTGAGATGGTTACAATAAAAGGTTATCAGTTCACCATGTCTAACAAAAGGACTGACTAATCCATGAGCAAACGGCTCTGGTAAAGATGTCTCAAATCCGTTGGATGGTTGACAACTTGCCAATAAGTTGTATGGTAATCAACTCACCATATCTGACATAGTGAAGAGTTGGCTAGCCCACAAGAAAAATGGCTTGTGGTAAAGGCTGTGGAAAAACCATTTATATGGTAATTAGTTCACCATGGTTGCAAGAACTAACTAGTCCAAAAGGGTATGACTTTTGGTAAAGACTGAACAAATCCGTTGATAGCTGATGATTTTCTAAAAATCATATGGTTATCAATGTACCATGGTTTTACACACCTAAACATTTGGCTACTCCAGAGTTAATGGCTTTGGTAAAGAGACATCAAAATCCATTAAATTTTTCAATGATTCACCTCTCATAGGAGTTTACACATCTGGAAGTGATGAGAATAGACTAAAACTTTATGATCTGATGTACAACTTGCCATATGTTGCTGAGTAGCTGAAAAGATGAAGATTGCTGATAATGGTTGCTGAAAAGGTTGCTTATAAAGATTACTTTGATGATAATGATACGAGCACAAAGATAAATCTGAAGATGCAGACACAATCTTTCCTTGAAGATAAAGATGTTAAAGATACAGATAAAAAGAAACTTGAAATCAAGCAAGTAGAATTCAAGTTAGGGGAGGATTGTTGGGATACGAAAAGCAAAGTACTGAAGAAAGTCAAAGTACTGCTTAATGAAAGTCAAAGTACTGCTCAACATCAAAGTACTGCAAAGCTAAAGAACTGTTGTATTCGTTTATGGAAAGCTTTGTAAATATTCTTAGTTTAGTTTTAGTATTACTTGTCATACAAGAATTGTAAACCGACTAGGGTATTCCTTATGCCTATAAAAGGACCCCTAGATTGGCATTAGAGGTACGATATAACATTAGAGAATATTAGAGTTTACCAAGTTCGATATTAGAGTTATAAGGGTTGTTAGTGAATCTGTGTATCAAGAAGTTTCAAAGTATTAATAAAATCGTTGAAGTTAAAGTTATTCTTCTTAGCTTTATTAAAGTAGTTTCCGCATACTTTGTAAAGTAATATCAGTGTTTCATTGTTAGTAACTTAGGATTTATCCGAGGTTGATAAGCCCTTACAAGATACATAGTTAGTTTGGTCATAGTATATCAATCCAACAAGTCTCTCAGAAGCCATCTGTGAAATTTCATCAAAATTCACATTCATCGTCTCCATGATCCTCCTAGTTCTTCTGTTATTCACCATGAATGCCCTCGAGTTATCTGAGTATCCAATGAAGATTCCAATATCACCTTTAGCTTTCAGTTTTCCTAGATCTTCTCTGTCATTCGTCGGATAGCACAGAACGCCAAACACGTGAAAGTAAGAGATATCAGGTTTTCTGTTGTTCACTAGCTCATATGGGGTTTTATTGAATCTTGGATGGATTAGGGATCGGTTCCGAGTGAAAAAAGCAGTGGCAACAACATCAGCACATAAAAATAACGGTGCACAAGAATAAATGAGCATTGTGCGAGCAACTTCTACAAGAGTTCTATTTCTTCTTTCAACTACCCTATTATGCTGTGGAGTTATAACAACTGATGTCTGATGAGTGATTCCAACATCTTCAAAATAAGTTCTTAACTCCTGATTTGTAAATTCTGTGCCGTTGTCTGTTCTTACAATCCTTACTGGAGCTTGAAGAAGTACTTGAATACGCTTCAGAAAGGTGATGATGATGCCTGGTGCTTCGTCTTTTGACCTCAGAAACTTAACCCATGTATATCTTGAATAGTCATCAACGATAACAAGAATATACTTTTTCCCGTTTATGCTTTCAACTCTCATTGGGCCACATAAGTCCATGTGCAACATATGTAACTTTGCTTCCGAACTGGGTACGGGTTTGGGTTTATATGATGCTCTTTTTCTTTTACCTTGTTCACATGATGGACATAAGTGATCCTTGGTGTATTTGAACTTTGGAAGTCCATTGACGATGTTGTCTTTGGCAAGTTTGTTGATAGTGTCAAAATTGAGATGGGATAGCCTTCTATGCCACAACCAGGACTTTGTTCCAGATGCTCGTGTCATTAGACATATTGGTGATGAAGAGGCCATTTGGTTAATGTCGATAGCATACAAGTTTGTGTCACGATTCCCAGTTAAGAGATCAATGCCATCCAAGTTTCTAACAAAGCATGAATTTCTCCTAAATGCAACCTCTAAATCTGCATCACATAACTGCCCGACTGAAAACAAATTGTGTCCCAACCCTTCAACATAGTAAACCCGAGTGATCAAATAATTTCCAAAAGGTAGATCTCCATAACCCATGATAGCTGCTACATGATCATTTCCAAAGTGTACAGTTCCCATGAATTTCCAGACGAGATTGATCAGCAGCTTTAGATTCCCGGTCATGTGCTTGGAGTAACCCGATTCGACGATCCAAAGACATATTTCGATAACCTGCCAAATACAGATGTTGGGTTCAGTAAATACCCAAACCCCTTAATCTAGGATTTGAATAGAAAATAGCCCAAGTATTTAATCCGAACACTAATCAGGTCACTGAGTGCATAGCCTCTCAGTGAGTCATCTTCGGGATACCCAGTACGAGGCGAAGGAGTCTCTCCACTCAGTAAGGCGGAACTTAATGGGTGAAGACTGAGTCAAGAAGAAGATGATGGATTCAGTGAGTAATGACAATAACTCACTGAATCCCTAAGATTCCTCTCCAACTTCCTACACTGAAGACAAACTGAAGTAGAAGACTGAAGGATATAAAGACTGAAGAAAGAGCGGGACAAGGCAGGAAAGTTTGAATCAGATAAGACGAAGTCCTTATCAACCAAAGTCAACTTTCCCTGAATGGCAAAAGATCATGCTCAGTGTCATCACTGAACTTAGGAAAGTAGTCTTGTCTCTTACCTAGAATAGTCTTTGTAAACAGAGACAAAATACATCAGATTTTGTCTTCTGATGATGTCAGTTTGTTTCTTAGGAAAGAGTCAAATATCATACATGTATAAATAGCATAAGAGATGGAGTGAAAAGATTAAGCTTGTGAATTGTAAAAACACATACACGCAAGCCATCTTTTCACTCCTCCAAATACAACTTAGTTCCTGAGATAGCTCAGTGAGCTCTAAGAGTTGTGCTCAGACTTAGCCTGAGCTTAGAGAGGAATCACCCAACTTTGTCATTTCAATCCCAAGTACTATTCCGCAAGTACTTGGGTAACGTATTCTTTGTTGAATTATTTCTAATAAGAATATGACGTTGAAAATTACTAAGTGTGTTTTCTTTATGTTAATTTCAGTCATAGTTCACTTTTAACTTGTTTTAAAACTGTTTTAAACGATAGTGAACGGGGAACAACAAGTGGTATCAGAGCAAGGCTAATTATAAAACTCATTTTTTGCCGCTCTAAAAGTTTTTAAATTAGGATCCTTAATGGCTGAAATTGATGTACCCCAACTAGTCGATAAAAAGGGTGGAGCTTATTCAGCTGTTGCCCCTAGACTTGAAGTTGGCAAATTCAACAAATGGAAAAAGCGAATGCTTTGCTATTTGATTGGGATGGAACCTTATTATATCAAGTGTATAAATGAAGGTCCATTTATCCCAAAGACTGTTGAAGGGTTGCCCAAACCTGAAGCTCAGTGGACCCAGGATGAAAGGAGAGTGGTCAACCAGGACCAAAGACTCAAAAGTATCATAATATCTTGTCTTCCTGACGATATTATGGAGTCCGTTATAAGCTGTAGTACTGCTAAGCAAACCTGGGATGACCTAGTTCATAGTCATGAAGGACCATCTGATACCAAGGAAAACAGGATAATGGACCTGAAACTTGAGTATAACACCTTCAGGGCTAAGGACTCAGAAACTCTCTCTCAAACTTACACCAGATACAAAACTCTTTTAAATGAACTTTCAAATGATGGTGTTAAGTTGTCTAAGCATGAAATCAATGTTGGTTTTGTAAACAGTCTCCCTGAGAAGTGGTTGAATTTCTCTCAGGGACTCAGGAATGCTAATCATATCCAAAATCTTGAGCTTCCTGAAATTTATGGGAAATTTGTCTATGAGGAAAACCTCATCAACAGACGATACCCTGACTTAAAGAAGTCTCAGAAAGTCAAGAAGTCCCTGACCACTACCTCATCACCAATATCAACTGCTTTCTTTTCTAACAATGTAGTTCAAGATTTTCAAGAAAACTCAGATGATGAGCCTGATGAGAGATCAAGTGAAGAATACCTAAATGACCTGAATGCTGAATTTCAGGAAAGGGCACTCCTCGCTAACTCTCGAAGGTTTATAAAAAGAAACAAAGGTTTTTCAACTGCTAAAGCAACTGAAGACACTGAATGCTATAAGTGTCACAAAAGAGGCCATTTTGCAAAAGACTGTTTTTCAAAAACAACTTCTGAACCCTCTTACAAACCATCAGGATCAAATCAGTCTTCGAGTTTAGCAAATTTCAACCAAAAATCTATCAGTCTCATCAAACTGTTCAAAACAAATCTGATCTTAACAAAACTATTGATTATGAAGCTAAGTATAAGAAAGCAAAAGCTAAGCTTGCATTGCTTGAGGCCAGTCCCTCAGAAACAACAAAAATTGTTCAATCGTGCAGGTAAGAACAAAGGCCTAGTTGCTGAAACCTTTGACTGGGATGAAGAGCCAATCTCATCGGATGATGAAATGGTACATGTCAGTGCTCTAATGGCTCTCTCAGAAGAAGACAAGCTAGCTGTTGGGAAGAATCATGCTAGGAACGGGGAATGGGTCAACATCACAATGAAGAAGGTAAACACTTTACTTTCTATGGATGATGACTCTGATTGGCAGTCTTATATGAATTATCTAAATGTTGACCTTAAGTTTGTAGAAGAGCAAAGACTGAATCTTTTTTCTAAGTACAACAAGTTAAGTTTTGAATTGAATAAGTGTAGGGATGAATTGCTTATTTTAAAACAAGCTAAGCTTGAGGCTATCACTTTGCAAATTCAAAACACTGAACTAGTTAAAAGAAATCAGAATCTTCAAGATGAACTTAAAAGGCAAATGATGTTCTTAAAAGTTGGACTGCTAAGAATCCCAAGGTCTTTGATACTGTGGGAGCCCCCAGTAGCAAGAAAAGAGTCATAGGTGAAGATCATCTCCCTGACTCTCTCAACAAAGACCAGTCTCCTAAGCCATTTGTGTCTGGTGGCATGATTACAAGTATGTTGGCTGATTCCAGTTCCAGTGAATGGATTGAACGAGTCAATCCTGAGAGTAAGCTTCCAAACTTCGATTCTGGAAGGATTCTAGAGCTGAAAGTCAAGCTCTAAAGAGCATGCTTGGACTCCCTAATGTGCCCAGTAGTACTGAACACATCTCTGAGTCAGCGAGATCTCAAGCACCGCTTCCACCACTGAAATCTCTTCAGGGTGCTGCTCCAAGCTCTGAGCTTACTCCACTACAACTCAATCCTCATTCACCAAAAGAAAAGTCTGGACTTGGTAGAACCATCCTACAAAGAAAAGCAAAACTAATCCAACAAGAGTCTACTCCCACTGAAACTTCATCATCTACTGTCCCCACTGAAGCTGATCAAATCCAGCAACTGACTGAACTCGTGAGGAAGCTTACTGAAAAAATGGAATCCATTGAAAAGGTCCCTGAACCAATCAAGGAGACAAAGTCAGCTTCCTCCAGTACCTCAAAGTCTAAGTCAACCTCCAAAACAAACAAAAGTGTGAGCTGTGTCATTACACCACCCATACCACGACAACGCTATAGAATCCTTTTTGCATGATCGCAAAAAGGATGATCACAGACGTCAGATCATCCACAGTATGACAGTCAAGCAAACTATACCAAAGTTGGTCATCAGTATGCTTCATCCTCTAAAACTGCTCCAAAGAATAGAGCAAAACCTTTTCCCCTCTGCCCTCACTGTGGGTTCAATGATCATCATCAGGATGATTGTCTCATGAATACATGCTGTGATATATGCGGTAATCCAGCTCATGAGACATCCCAACATGACAGAATCATTCATGCAAGGAGAAATTCCAAACAACCAAGAGTCACTGAGTCATCCTCAGCCTCTAAATGCAAAACCTGTGGTAGCACCATGCACACAACTACTGACCATGAATCGATTGCTAAGTTCAAAGAGACCTTGAGATCCAAGCCCACTGGTAAGTGGGTCACGAAGAGAAACTAATTCAGTTTACTACTTGTGCAGAGACATGCCAGGGAGCCTATCTGGCATCTAGACAGTGGATGCTCAAGAAGCATGACTGGTGTGAAAGAATATCTGCACAAGTATGTAAAGGAACCAGGGCCCAAGGTAGTATTTGGTGATAACTCATCATGTCCCACTGAAGGTTATGGTTCAGAAAACTGCAATGGAATAGTTTTCTCTAGAATAGCTTATGTCAATGGTCTCAAATACAATCTCATCGATGTCACCAACTATGTGATGCAAAATTCATTGTACAATTCAATGATAAACAAGGTACCATTTTTAATGCCAACAAGGAAGTTGTGTTGATAGCTCCTAGGAGAGATGATGTCTATGTGCTTGACATGTCAACTCTCTCCCAAGATGGAACTTGTCTCTTTGCTAAAGCCACTGAAACTATCAATTGGCGGTGGCATAAGAGACTCTCACACCTAAACTTCAAAAACCTCAACAACTTGGCAAAACAAAACAAGGTCCTTGGCTTGCCATCACTGGTCTTTGCAAAAGACAAACCATGCTCACTTTGTGAAAAGGGTAAACACCATAGAGCATCATTCAAAACCAAACAAAATTTCTCCATCAAAAGCTGCCTTCACCTCCTGCACATGGATCTCTTTGGACCTGTCAGTCCCAGATCAATCCAGCATGAGAAGTATACAGTTGTCATTGTTGATGAATTCTCAAGATACACTTGGGTATACTTTCTTTCTAAAAAGAGTCAAGCAGCTGATACAATAATGTCATTCATCAGGAAGATTGAAAACCAGAATGACATAACTGTTAAACAAATCCAAACTGACAATGGCACTGAGTTCAGAAATCAAGAACTTGAGAGTTTCTGTGATGAAAAAGGAATTTCTCAAAATTTCTCATCTCCTTATACCCCTGAACAAAATGGGGTTGCTGAAAGGAAAAACAGAACTCTCATTGAGGCTGCTAGAACTATGTTAAATGGCTCAGCCCTCTCAAAACATTTCTGGACTGAAGCAGTCAAAATTGCCTGCTACACCCAAAACAGGTCTGTCATTGTCAAAAGACATAATAAAACCCCATATGAGATCTTCAAAGGTAGACTTCCCGACATCAGCTATTTTCATGTGTTTGGATGTCCTGTGTTCATTCACAACCACAAGGATCATCTAAGAAAATTTGATGCAAAAGCTGATGATGGATATTTTCTAGGATACTCACTGATCTCCAAAGCCTTCAGGGGTTTTAACACAAGGAGACAACAAGTTGAGGAAACCTTTCATGTCACCTTTGATGAAAGCACTGAAAGCATCAAGTTCACCAACACCTCAGTGGAAGAAATAGGAATTGATAACTCATCAAGATATCCTCCTGATGAGTACAACACTGAACTCAATTCCTCATATCAAGCTGATGCTGACATCTCATATTATGTCTTACCCCACAACCTACCTCAACCAACCATCAATGAGTTCATTGAAAATCAGTCTGTCCCTGCTGGGATATGTAACAATGATCAGGAACCTGTAACTCATGTTCCTCAATCTGATCAAGACATCTCTACAGATGTTCTAAATGATTCTGTGGCCCTTGCACTTGAAATCATATCTGAACTCCCAGTGACATATTCATGCTCAGACCCCAGACCACAAAGTAAGTGGACAAGATCTCAGGACATTGAGCTTGTAAACATCATTGGCGAACCCACTGAG
This sequence comes from Chrysanthemum makinoi, assembly GCA_910596185.1. Taxonomy (NCBI): domain Eukaryota; kingdom Viridiplantae; phylum Streptophyta; class Magnoliopsida; order Asterales; family Asteraceae; genus Chrysanthemum; species Chrysanthemum makinoi. Next base: position 164,608,748 of record OU343218.1, read on the forward strand.
GGTATGCTCACTAGAAGCATGGCTGCTAGTCTAACTGCAGCTTCAGCCAATGAATGTCTATATGCTGATTACCTATCGGACATTGAACCCAAAAGTGTCACTGAAGCTCTAAAATACCCAAGCTGGGTTCAGGCTATGCAAGAAGAATTGCAACAGTTTGATAAAAACAAGGTCATGACCTTGATCAAATGTCCTCAGGATGTCGTAGTCATAGGAATGAAGTGGGTTTTCAGAAACAAAACTGATGAAAATGGCACTGTCATTAAAACAAAGCCAGACTTGTAGCCAAAGGTTACAGTCAACAAGAAGGCATTGACTATGATGAGACATTTGCTCCTGTTGCAAGAATGGAAGCCATCAGGATCTTCCTTGCATATGCAACATACATGAACTTCAGGGTCTACCAAATGGATGTTAAAAGTGCATTCTTAAATGGTAATCTCAAGGAAGATGTGTATGTTCAGCAACCACCAGGCTTTGAGAGTAGTGAATTCCCTGACCATGTCTGCAAGCTTGACAAAGCTCTTTATGGACTTAAACAAGCTCCAAGGGCATGGTATGAAACTCTCTCAGCCTTCTTGATACAAAACAAGTTTGTCAGAGGAAAGATAGACAACACACTGTTTGTCTATAGAACCCAACAGGATGTGATACTAGTCCAAGTGTATGTTGATGATATCATCTTTGGCTCAACAAACTATAAACTTTGCAAACAGTTTGAAAAACTAATGACAAAGAAGTTTGAAATGAGCATGATGGGGGAACTCACTTACTTTCTTGGACTACAAATCAGGCAAACTGATAAAGGTATATCCATCAGTCAAGAGAAATACACCAAAAATCTCTTGAAGAAATATGAGATATTTGACTATGCCTCAGTGAAGACACCAATGGTTCCACCTAACAACCTTGGGCCTGATCTCACTGGCAAATCAGTCAATCAAACTCATTTCGGGGGGATTGTTGGCTCACTGATGTATCTAACCGCCACTAGACCGGACATACAATTTTCGTTTGTCTAATAGCAAGATATCAGTCAAACCCCAAAGAATCCCACCTCACTGCAGCCAAAAGAATACTCAGGTACCTGAAAGGAACCCCAAACCTTGGACTATATTATCCAATATGCTCGGGGTTTGATCTCAAGGGTTACTCTGATTCTGATTATGCTGGCGCAACATGGACGAAAAAGTACCTCAGGGTCTTGTCAATTTCTTGGAGGAAAACTAGTATGTTGGAGTGCAAAGAAGCAACAATCAGGTGGCTATGTCCTCGCTGAGGCTGAATATGTAACTGCAGCAGGATGCTGTGCCAATGTATTATGGATGAAAAGTCAACTCAGTGACTATGACATCCATTATAAAATGGTGCCCATCTTCTGTGATAACACTAGTGCAATTGCAATCTCCAACAACCCTGTTCTCCACCAAAGAACCAAACACATAGATATCAGATATCACTTCATCAGGGATCACATAATGAAAGGAGACATAGAACTTCATTTCATCCCTACTGAATATCAACTGGCTGATATCTTCACCAAACCCTTGGATGAACCTACCTTCAGGAGACTGAAAGCTGAATTGGGAATGCTTGACATTGAAAGTCAAGTATCTGAAAATCAATCTCAGTAAGGTCTCTGAAATGGTTCATCCTCCCTGAAAATCCAAAATAAACCTCTCACTGAATGAGTAAGACTCATTCAGGGTCCCTGACACTTGACAAAGAGCATTGAATGAGTAACTAATGGTCCAAGTATCAGTTACTTTAATGTCCTAGGTTGGTAACTATGCCAATTTAATAAAGGAATATATGTCTCTTTGTCTTACTGTCATCCCACTTGGCATTTAATGCCTCTCACAAAAATATCAAATTGATATTTTAATCACTGCAAAAGTGCACTTTTACTGTGCACTTAAGCAAGCTGTTCCCTTGAAAATCGGGATTTTTACTGCGGGTAATGGAGTGATAGCATTAAATGGGAAATTCAAAAGTCTTTAAAAAACCTTCTCTTAGTTTTTCCATTTGTGCACAAAACACCCCTCTTATCACTCTATAAATACCCTCTTCTCAAACACAATCAACACACACAAATCTTTTCTGCAATCAAACTCTGTCAAAATCATTTCAAAAATTTCAAAACATTTGTGTGTGCTCAAAATCTCTTTTGGAAAACCTTGTAAACATTCACAAAAGTTTTTCTCACAAACTAGAGAGATCTAAACATTTCGATTGTTCTTGCCAAACATTTTTTAAAAAAAAACCCTAAAAACTTCTTTAATAGATATGGCTAGAACCCAATCTCTCAGTTTGCTTCTCGATGGGTAGGGGATCTCACAAACATTGAATTCAAAACAAACAATGTCATAGGTAATTTTGAATACCCTGAAAATGTCCCAACCTATAAAGACATTGTAAAATTTTTGTTCAACTGCCCACTCAAAACGGCCTTTGTTAAATGTCCTCAAGTAGTATACCCAAACTACCTTAGGGAGTTTTGGGCTACTGCTAAAGCCTTTGACCCGACACCTTCAACTGATGAGAATAACCTTAGACCACTCAGGGAGTATCTCATCAGGTTCAGTCTTAATGGGGGGCAACAACATACCCTGGATTTCAAAACCTTTTGCACTTCAACAGGGTTAGATTACAACAAAGGTGTTTATGTCGCCCATCCTGAACCTTCCACAGTGAAGGATGGGTTAAAACAAATCGTTTTGGATCCCACATTTTTGGACAGGACCCCAGTCACTAAAAGTTCATTCCCCGTGGCTTGGAGGATCTTTTTCACTTTTGTGATTCAGGTCCTCGGCGGGAACCACTCATCCACTGAACAGGTTAACTCCATTCAGTTGATGATGGCATACTGCCTGATGAATGGGGTCACTGTCGACATAGGGGAGATCATTTACAGTGATCTTGTAACGAAGCTACAGAGCAAAACTAGGACGAAGTATATTTCGTATCCTAGGTTTGTCTCTTGTGCTTTACAATCGTTGCTGGGTGCCAATTATAATCAGGATGAAAAATTTGGAAATTTACCTGGCATCCTGAGTCCTTCAAACTTTCAAAAGGACCCATCCCTTGTCACACCTATTGAATTGACGGCCCATATGGTTGCTGTAAACAACCAGGAGGGATCAGTGTCTCCAAACCCTGCTCTTAAAAGGAAAAAGGGGAAGTCTCAGACTGGGACTAAGACTAAACCAAAGTCCTAGGGCCCTGAGGCTTCAGGAGCACCGCCTAAGAGGCACAAAAGGCCTGAGACCAAAAAGACACCCACTGACCAGGCAACAACCACCCCCGTGACAACGAAGGACACTGATACATCACAGTCAGTGCCCTTGGTCACACCTACTACTCCCCAAGATCCAGAGGGAAACAAACAACCCGCTGGTAGGGGAGCGCCTTCCACAACGCCCAGTGATGACATTAGCAAATCAAAGCCTTTGTCTGAGGGCACACTGATCGATCCCAAAGACTCAGAGGGAATCAAAAAACCCGCTGATAGGGATACAACATTCACTGACTCCGCTAAAGGCACTGGGAAACGCCCACCAGTGTATCAGGGGTCACTGGGGGACAAAGACTCGGAGGGAAAGAAACAACCCGCCGATACGGAACCCAAAACCAATCCTGACTCCCGAGAAGACACTGGGAAACTCCCACCAGTGTCCGAGGGGTCCACGGGGGACAAAGACTCAGAGGGATCTATACCACCCGCTGATATGGAACCCATTCCCACTCCCTTGTTAACGGTTGCTGAGGTTACTGAATTGCTACAATCTGATGATGACCTTGCTGAAAGTGATGATGAAATCTTATCAGCTGGAGAAGAAATGGACGCTGAGGTTCAAGCTGAACAAGAACCTCAGCCTGATCCACAGGAGCATACTAAATCACCAGTGCTAGCTGCCAATGATGACTCCTCTTCATCCACTGATGAATTTGCCAGATTTGATAATGTTCTCCCACTCACTGAAAGACAGCTCGTTCAGTGGATCACCAAAGCATCAAGAAGGTTATATTCTGGGGTCACTGACACATTATGGGAGCAACACACTGAGGCTGCTGCGAGCTATGCTGATCTAAAGGCTGAAGTACATGGTTTTGATGAAAATGTTCATGAGCATAGGGATCTGATGTATGACAACATTCACCGCCTGGATGAAAACATGGCTAAATTCCTCAAACATCTTCAGGGTGTAGGAACCACGATAGATGAAATCCGGGAGTTTGTCAAAGAAGACCCCGCACTCAACTCTAAAGTGCTGGAGGCTACTGAGGCGCACTTGAAACAATCCTCCAACCTTACTGAACTGCTCAACATGCTCAAGTCTGCAAATGTTCAGGGTCTTCCATCCTCAGTCCAGTCTCTTCAAGCTACATTGGACTCTATAAATACGCAGGTGACTACTTTAACTCAGGCCTCGTCTTCTATGGCTTGGAATCTTGGTCCACGAATGACGGCCTTGGAATTATCTCATGCGAACTTGGATGCAAAGGTCACTGGTCTTCAAGCAGATACTTCAGACATAAAGGCCATGATGACTGAAATCTATCAGGCCTTCAAAGGTCAAACTGGTCAGTCCCCCTCATCACCTACTCCAACTCTTGCCCTCACTGACGCTACGGCAACAGTTGAGGGGGAGAATATTGCTGAAGAAACTCCTCTTCAAACTGAGGGGGAGCGAAGACCACCAGTCTCAGCAGCTCAAACATCATCATCATCAGCACCAGTCTCTGCAGTACCGATCTCATCACTACCACCTCCAGCAACAACAACACTGACAGTCTTAGCACCAATCATGACAACAACACCTCCCATCATTGCATCATCTTCCTCAGGACAAAGCAAGGGCAAAAGCATACTGATCACTACTGAACCTGAGAGGATTCCCTACAAAATCGGTGACACTGAATATCTCTTCACTCCTCAACAGCTAACGAAACACCTTGCTAAAGAAGAGAGGAAATTGAAACAAGCTGAGGATGAAAAGACAAAGGAGGCATTGACCAAAGTGATTGCCGAAGAAGCTGAAAATGTGGGAATAGATGCAAGCAAGCTCAAAAAGGGTCAGGCAGGACAGAAGTTCATGGAAGCTCAGGCCGCTCAAATGGCTGCAATGAGAGCTCAGTATGAAGAAAAGAGAAAGAAAACTGAAGCTCTCAGGCAAAACAGAATTAAAGAATATAACTGGACAATGACCAGCCGAAAGCTTCCTGAAAAATCACTGATGTCAAAATCATTCCCAACACCAAACCGTTGGCTATGAATGTCTACAGAGGGGATGACAAAAGACACTTTGAAGTTCATGATCCATTAAAATTCAGTGACTTTGGGATCACTGAACTTGATGAACTTGGTCCGATCATTGGAAAGAAGCAAAACAAGGTGGTCAAGGAGCTGATGAAGATGCTTAGCAAAAGATATGAAAGGCTAAGGGAAGTACCAACCCAACTGAGAATTCAGCCTGCCTTGACTGCACCTCAAGGATCTCAACCACAAGCTTCCACAGGCAAAAGGAAAAGAGTTGATTTCCAACCTGAGATCAAAGTACCTGGCCTTGAATGCAACAGAGAACTGCCGGAGGGAGTAAAGTTTGTAAACTGTCTAGTGATTGAAGAGCCTGAAAGAGGGCTATTCCACATTGATGTCTACGGGAACCCTGCATTTCAAAGATGGAGTGACATTGATCAGGCTGGAGTGGCTGCAATGATCAGCTATATTCCTGTGGCCTCTCAGATCCAATCCCCAGCAAACGTCAGGTTCTGTCAAGACCTGAATGCCAAGATCAGAGACCATCCTGACAGGGAAACACTCATCACCAAGAAAGTGAAGCTTGAAGCACTAGGTATCCATCTGGATTGACATCATTTTGTTTTATCTTTTGTACTAGCGATAGGAACTATGTAATCTGATCAATAAACGATGTATGTTTTATTCATTTACTCAGTGTTCCTTATTGTATTCATTAGTACATTCAGTGTAAGAAGAAGCCTCTTGCTCACTTACACTGATCAACCACTTAGGCTATTTGTATATCCAAATAAGGGGAGACTGTTGGGTTCAGTAAATACCCAAACCCCTTAATCTAGGATTTGAATAAAAAATAGCCCAAGTATTTAATCCGAACACTAATCAGGTCACTGAGTGCATAGCCTCTCAGTGAGTCATCTTCGGGATACCCAGTACGAGGCGAAGGAGTCTCTCCACTCAGTAAGGCGAAACTTAATGGGTGAAGACTGAGTCAAGAAGAAGATGATGGATTCAGTGAGTAATGACAATAACTCACTGAATCCCTAAGATTCCTCTCCAACTTCCTACACTGAAGACAAACTGAAGTAGAAGACTGAAGGATATAAAGACTGAAGAAAGAGCGGGACAAGGCAGGAAAGTTTGAATCAGATAAGACGAAGTCCTTATCAACCAAAGTCAACTTTCCCTGAATGGCAAAAGATCAGGCTCAGTGTCATCACTGAGTTTAGGAAAGTAGTCTTGTCTCTTACCTAGAATAGTCTTTGTAAACAGAGACAAAATACATCAGTATTTTGTCTTCTGTATGATGTCAGTTTGTCACTTAGGAAAGAGTCAAATATCATACATGTATAAATAGCATAAGAGATGGAGTGAAAAGATTAAGCTTGTGAATTGTAAAAACACATACACGCAAGCCATCTTTTCACTCCTCCAAATACAACTTAGTTCCTGAGATAGCTCAGTGAGCTCTAAGAGTTGTGCTCAGACTTAGCCTAAGCTTAGAGAGGAATCACCCAACTTTGTCATTTCAATCCCAAGTACTATTCCGCAAGTACTTGGGTAACGTATTCTTTGTTGAATTATTTCTAATAAGAATATGACGTTGAAAATTACTAAGTGTGTTTTCTTTATGTTAATTTCAGTCATAGTTCACTTTTAACTTGTTTTAAAACTGTTTTAAACGATAGTGAACGGGGAACAACAACAGAAGGAGAAGTTTTTGGAAACCGTTTTGATTTTAGTTCCTTTGGGTTAGAGGTAAAATCCTGATCACACTCATAGAAGTTTTCTACTGGGTATACTGGTTTATCACTCATTCTTCCACTCTGGAGTGTGAAAATTCTACCTGTTGGTTTCCAAATATCATCCTAAAGTAAAGACTATGCTTCTTATCAGTAGTGTAAGACCTAAATCTTGCAACTATTCTTCCTAATGGTTTAGAATAAGTTCTTTTTGGAATGTTCTTCTGAACAGGCTTAACAATCTTATTCTTAGAAACACAATCATCATGAACATTAATTAAAGATTTCTTGCAAGTTACACAAACATATTTAACACATTCATTAAACTTAGCAGATTTTATAGGTTCATTACATTCAGATGAAATGTATTTCTTATTAAAAGCTGTAAATTCCTAGGTGTTCTTCTACTTTCTTCTCTTTATTCAAGCTACTACTCCTAGAGGCATGCGAGACTCTATTGTTCCTTGTATTGCTCTTAGGATTTAGTCTGCTGCTCCTAGAGGTGCTTTCTAGTCCTGTAGATGGTAAGGCACACGCATTAGGATTCACATTTTTATCAAGAGAAGTGGTTTCAGCTATCCTAGTCTCTTTAGAGTGCTTGTCTAAACTTATGTCATTTGTTCCATATGTTTTAGATGTGGAGGAAAACGCATTAGTGGTACTCATCTTAATAAGGCCAGGTGCTAAAACTTTTGGTTTCTCGATAACCGCTTTTTCATTTTCAACAATCTTTTCTTTTAGCTTAGGCAAGGCAGGTGGAGTGACTGGTTTTGACAAATCATTTTTCTCATTGACTTTTGGAAGAGGCTGAGAAATAGACATTTTAGGTTTGAAAACTGGTGTGGGAATATTTGCTTTCTCCTCAGTCAATGGTTTTGCAATCTTAGTATCCACAGCCTTTCCTTTTTGACATTCCAGCTGAGCCCTCAAGAGATCATTTTGCTCTTTCATGTCCTTGTAGGCACGCTCATACGACAGTTTGTCATACTTGCATTCCTCGGTTTTTCGATCAAGTTGTTTAAAATATGAGACATTTTCTTTTTCAAGTTTTTCAAGAGCTTTTTCATATTTTGAAACAATGGCGGAGGTCTCAGACTGGAGTCTTTCATGGTCTTCAACAGAATATATTTGTAAAACAATGGACATAATATCGGTACACAGAACATCTTCGAAGAGAGAATCATTCAAATTTTCCAAAACCTTGATGTGTTCTGAACATTAATTAGCTTTCTTTACCAGGGATTTATGGTCCTTGATAAAGTCACATGTTTCTTCTAAAAATGCTTGTTCAAAATGAATTACCCGCGCACTAATGTTATTTAGCGGAGTGGCAATTTGAGTTTCAAAAACCTTTTTCATTTCATCATCAAAACTAGAAAACCAGTTGTTAGTACTGATGTTTATTTTCGATTTAACAATTTGTTGAAGTTGCCCAATTCTAGTCTTAACATCATCTAAAATGCTTCTAGCATCACTTGTGTTAAAAGGATTGTTTGAAGACATTTGTTCTATGTTCGAAAGAGATTTGGAAACAACTACGGGTTCTGAAACTGATTTTGAAACTGATTTTGACTCTTTGTTTGAAACACTTGGTGTGATGGAAAACTTTGACTTTTCTTTTTGAGGCACGAAATTAATTCCAGACATTTTGTTAAGTTTGTTGTAATCAATTGGTTTTATTTCCGGATTCTTTTGTTTCATTTTAGATCTACTCTCATCAGCTAGTTCTAACGTTTCATGAGAATATCAAACATTTATGGGTTCATGCAATGCTTTTCCATTGTTCAAAACATTCTGGTCTTTCTGAGCTTTCTTGAGTGCACAAGGAGGTTTGTTACCAAGAGCCATTTTTTGAGTAGTATGATAATACGGATTTGTTTGATTAATTAGCATATTGGTCGTTTGAGCTGAATGACCCGTTGTAACAAGCAAATTTTCCAATTTGTTGATTTTTTCATTTTTATCAAGAATTTCATCAAGAAGAGAATTTTCTCGTGTTGAAAAGTCTGAAATCAACTGTTTCTTCTCTTTTTCAAGATCAGATTAAGTTGTTTTTTGTTTAGAAAGTTGGTTTTTAAGATCAGAAATTTCTTCGTTTACAGATTTTATTTTTAAGTTCAAATTAACATCAAGTGTATCATACTTGATTTGCAATTGTTTTTCTCTTAAAATGAAATTTCTATAACCAATTTCTAATTCCGACTCTTTGTTTTTGTGAAATTCAAAAGCTTTTGCATTCTCCTTGTATCTCTCAAGCTCAGCGGTCAATTTATCATTCGTGGCCTTAACTTCGCGATTGACCGTTTTAACTTTCTCAATTTCAATGCCACAATTATTGATTAATGTTTCAAATAAAGCACGTGTTTCCTCATCAGTCTCAGTATTTTGTGCCACAAAGTCTCCACTAGGATGCACATCTGGATTTTCAGAGTTAGTATTGCTACAACTCGGATTGTCCAAGTATGTATCATAGGTAGGTGCCGGTGTCACAGAATGCTGTTCGTTATGAGTAAACACATCAAATATGACATTGTTATAGCATGGATCAATGATTGGTACCTCATATACTGCATTGGCGTCGTAAACAGGAGGTGTGTCAGAATCAGTGTCGTACTTAGCCTCCTGAAGATTTGCCATGAAGATGTAGTTTGCATTGATATATTCTCGGTCTTCCAATTCATCCATAATTGCAACAAAGTCATGTTCCTCAGCACTTAACTGCATTCCTGCTTCTGCCTTTTGTACCAACAACAATGCTTTCTGGAGATACGCTGAATCCTTCTTTTTCGGCTTAGTAGGGCAATTCCTTGCAATGTGACCCACTCCTTGACAGTTGTAACACGTAACCCGATTAACCTGATTCACATTTCCATAATTCCCAACGACTGGAGCTGCAACATTCCCATTCGGATTACCCACTGTTCTGTTCCCAACATTCTGACCCATCTGATTTCCAACATGCTGACCCATCTGATTACCCTGATACTGAACCGCCTGATTTCCTGCATATTGACCCGTATTCTGCATATTCTGATTACCCATGTGAAATCCAGTAGCATATCCCTGCTGATTCCCAATAACTCCAACCACTTGTCCTTGATGACCCATATTCAAACCCGGCTGTGCAATTTGCCTGTTGCGAGTGTTTGATGAAATCCTTTGGTTGTTGTTAGTTGGTGTGGAATAGCGTCATTTGAATACTTTAGTCAAATAAGCGAATGCATTAGACAACGCCTCTGTTTGTTCAGCTTCAATATCAGTGATTCCTGGATCCTGGTATTGTGGATATTGTTGTTGTTGAATGACTTGATGTTCGGGTGGGTAGAATTGTTGTTGAGGGATGACATGTTGTGGTGGTGGAATGTATTGCTACATGTTGTTGTTGTTGGTGGAAGATGATGAAGAAGGTTGTTGTTGTTTGTTCACTGGAGTTTGTGTCATTGCAATTAGTGCCAAGGGATCATGATTCTTTGCCATTCTTTCTTTCCTAACTTCATTGGCTTCAGCTTGATTTTGTTTCAGAAAATCGCAGAGTTGATCAAAATTCACTTGATGTAAGTCCTTTGTTTGATTGACAATAGTGACATAGCGTCCCCATTCTTCTTGAAGATTGTTGATGAATTTGATGTTACTCACGATATTTCTGGGTGTCAACTTGTTTCTGATAAGCTCATTCATCAAAGTGCAAAACCTTCCATAGTAAGATTCAATGGATTCTCCTGGAGTTGATGTAAACTTCTCCCATTCAGTTAGCAGCTTGTTCTCCATGTCTTGTTGTCCAATTTCTGTTCCATAACATAGCCGTCTAACACGTTCCCACATATCATAAGCAGTTTCACAGCTATCAACAGCAGCAAAGATGTCTCTTGGTAATCCCAGTTGGATAATGTGAATTGCCATGTCATCTGCTTCGATCTGCTTCTTATCCTCGTCAGTGTATTCTGATTCATCTTGATCACGAAAAGATGGTGGGACGGGAGGTGTTGCATTAGGAATTCCAGGGTCTTGGACTTGTCGAGGCTTGAAGGGTCCATTCGTAATGGATTGAATCATCAGTTTTCCATTAGGCTTAGTTTTGATGTAGCGGAGCATTCGACTTGTCCATTGAAGATATCCACCTTTTTCCAGCATAGGAGGACGATTTTCAGCACCGGCTGCATGAATGTCTTGTTGAGTAGCCATTGATGAAGTATTAGTGATAAAGTTGATGTAGGATCGATTCAACGATAAAGTAGTTGTGATTAATGACGATTAAGTATAGTTATTGTGATGAAAACTTGGTGAAAATTTGGTCCGACAACTTAAAAACCTCAATAACTGCTGTTCGGAGCGGATTTAGGCTTTAGTTAATTCGGCATGCTATTCTCCTCGTTCTCACGATCGTTTTGATGGGTAGAACGCTGAAAACGGAGTTACTGTTCAAAAGTTATGATCGTTTGAAGTTTTGATGAGAAAAATCAACAAACCGCACTGAGAAAAGTCAACAACTCGCATAGGCTCAAACCGCATACATGTCAAAACGCATAAGTGTCAAATTGAATAGGCTCAAATCGCATAGGCTCAGATCGCATAAGCTCAACTCGCATAGTGTCAACTCGCTTAAACGTCAAAACGCATAAGGGACAACTCGCATAAAGTGTCAACTCGCTTAAACGTCAAAACGCATAAGGGACAACTCGCATAAAGTGTCAACTCGCTTAAACGTCAAAACGCATAAGGGATAACTCGCATAAAGTGTCAACTCACTTAAAGTATAGATCGCTTTCGCAGTTTGTCTTTTTATGCTTTTCTACTCAACTCGCTTTGTACTTTTCCACTTAACTCGCACAAAAAACACAAACCGCTTCTTTGAATTTGACAACTCGCTTAGTAGAAAAGGTGACTTTTTAGCTCGAATAACACCCAAATGATCCAATAAACGTACGATCTAACCTATCTAAACACCAAACTAGTCGAATATGACAATCTTAAGCCTAAAAGTACAAACTTTAAGCCAAGAAAAGCAAAAAAATTCGAATGTTTTAATGCTTTTCACCACAAATTTGAATAAAAAACAACTCTAGATCATTGTTTGGCGATTGATACCACTTGTAGGACCTTATTTCTATCAACTCTATCACACTAACACTAATATGAAGCAAGGAAATGGTGACTAGAATATGTATATGGGGCGTATGTTTAAAGAGAGAAAGATGAAACTTGAAGAGAGGTTTATTCCATAGAAAACACACACTTACACATTCAAGCACACACACCAAATAACTAGGTGTGTTCCTTTTATACTTAGTTCATAAAAGCCTTATGGGCTTTGGATGGGCTTTGTTTGGTTTGTGGATTGGGCTTACATTATAACTTGACTAAACATAACATAACTAATAACCGGTTAGCTTGGCCCAATCCACGAGCCCAATGACTACTCTATTACAATATCTAACACACGTTACAAAGTTCCTAAACGTGAATGACCATCAGTTCTATTAAATAATGTTAAGGCTAACAAAAATAATAGCTAGTAATATACAAATATCGACTAATACGCCCTCGCAGTTAAAGCAAGAGGAGGCCGGACGCTTAAACTGGATCGAAACTCTTCAAACAGAGCTGAAGGCAATCCCTTAGTGAAGATATCAGCGTACTGATAACGAGAGGAACATGTAGAACTTGCAACTGATTATGAAGGAGAATGTAATCCACAAAGCAGATTACATTCTCCTTCAACATTCTCCTTTAACATTCTCACCACATCTGGCAGGCGAATGCAACCCACGGCTCTAAACTTACATTCTCCTTTAGAGCCAAAGGCAATCCCTTGGTGAAGGAAATCCCTTGTTACAGACAAAATGTATGTCTATCTTAATATGTTTCCTCCGCTGATGTAGAACAAGGTTGGCAAACAGATAAATGGTACTAACGTTGTCATAGTACGCAAGGGGGGCAGGCGATAAAGGAGAATGTAACCCACGAAGCATATTACGAAGCCATGCAATCTCAGCTACAATGTTAGGAACACCCCTATATTCTGCTTCGGCACTAGAACATGAGATGGTATGCTGACGCTTGGATGACAAAGATAATAATTATCACCTAGAAAGACAAAATAACTTGAAGTAGACTTGTTTAAGTACATTAGCAGATACATTTTGTTGTACAGTTAAGTGTACCTCAGTACATGACACATGTTCAGTAGCTTGTCTGATATCTCCATCTGCATCTACATCTGCATCTTGTGCAACAAGAGTCACTGAACTGCTGGTTGTGTCAAGCTTATCAATCTCTGATCCTCTGTATTCAGTACCAACTGATCCATCATCCGATGCTATACCTGACTCAACACTACTATCAATTGATTCCACCCGGCATTCATTCACCCGACATTCATTCACCTTGTCATCATTATGTGCTCTTTCCTCAATATACTTCTTAACATTATCCATAAGTTGGATAAATGTTTCTCTGGACATATTTGCTTCCATCCTAGTGTGATTCTTGAAGCACATTTTAGTCATATGATAATCATAATCCGAAGTGTTTTCCCTATTGATGAATGACTGAAATTGTTTGATGATCATCTGAAGTGCAACCTTAGAACTGGATTCTTGAACCTTTTCTCTGTCAAGTTGTTGTTCCAATTGTTCTAAGTTTAAGATCAATGTGCCCATGAACATTGATAATTCTTGATGAAAAAGTGTAATAACTGCTCGTTCGATTCCCAATGTAAATATGCCTTCAGTTTGAAGCAACATGAGGTATGAATGAAGTTGTCGAAAAGGTTCAATGCAACTCTCCTTTGCAAGAACATGCTGTAAATGTACCTGGTGCACTTCTCTGTCTTCTGAATCTGAGCACAAAGATTCCTTTATTAGTGATTGTTGTTGTGAGGCCATACTACTATTTTCCAAATTTTTCGTTTCTGACTCAACAACGTTTGTCTATTGTACTTTGTTGGGAATCTTATGTTCATCGATTATGTCGTACAACTTGAGTATTTTAGTGATGACAGAAGCAGAATTGTTTGACATGATGTGATTGTGCACGATATTTTAAAAGTCTATGATTTAAACCGAGAAATAGAATCTTTCACGGGATTTACAAAATCACGACGAAACCGTTAGACAGTTAGAAATGAGAAATAGAATGTAGTTAACATAAATGATGGATTGGCACAATGAAAGAATATTGTGTGTTAGGAGTCATGTTTGTTTGAAGGATTAGCTGAAATGTTGTTTGGTTTTATGTTGTTGATGCGGAAATTTGATTTCAATACTTAAAAACTTCAATATCTTCTTTCCGGAGCGGTTATAGGCCTCAAAGGTGTACCCGAATGGTCTTTAGTCTTGTTGAGTTGACATTGATGAAGGTATTTGTGATAAAGTTGATGTAGGATCGATTTAAAGATAAAGGAGTTGTGTTTGATGAAGACTAAGCACGGTTGTTGTTGTCAAAATTTGGTTTGAAAACTTTAACATCTCAATAACATCCTATTGGAGGGGATTTGGGCCTTGAAAAATTTGTTTCACGACTTCGATGTGAAACCTCACAATATTCAGGCTGTTCCGGTCGTTTTGACAGGTATTTCGCTAAAAACGGAGTTATGGTTCAAAATTTATGGTCGTTTGAAGTTTTGACGTAAAAAGTCATCTTTGGTCAAACCGCAAGTAGTCAAACCGCAAAAGTCAAAACTCAGTCTTCTTGATGCAAAACGCAATGATCAAATCGCAGCGGTCAAATCGCAGACCTCAAACCGCAACACCCCAAACCGAAACACCTCAAATCGCACCCTGACAATTTAACCAAATCGCACCCTGATAAAACGAAGCTTAACCAAATCGCACCCTAACAAAACGCAGTCTCACAAACCGCAGTGACAAAACGCAACACTTAACCAAATCGCAACTTATCAAAACGCATAAGATCAAATCGCAGAGGCAAAGTCGCTTTCAATAGTACACCTACTACTTGTACTTTTGTCCTTATGAACTCAAACCGCAGTCTAAAACTAACAAATTGCATCAAGTAACAACAAATCGCAGTGAGTAATTAACAAACTGCAGTCCATTTCTGATCAAATCGCATCAAGTAACAATCAAGTCGCAGTCAAGAAAAGGAATCCGAGGCTCAAATCGCATCCAAGAACTAAACCAAAAACTTTACTTTTTCAAACAAAAACACCACAACCAAGATGAATCAATCCTTGCAAACCCAAAACTAAAATAATATGATGATCCTAAACACAAAAGTACAAACCTTTAACACATTTAACCATCAACTAAGTCCAAATTCCTGTCTAAAGGGAAGTACTATTCGAACCTCTTAAAAGCAACAATAACCAAACTTTATGATCTAACCATGGCTCTTGATACCATTTGTAGTATATTGGATATTGTAACACTCAAATAAACACAAGTATGGTTCGAATCAATGGAAGAAACTTAGAGAGAGAAAGTAGAATGGGATGCTTTCTAGAGGGAGAAAGTGAGAGAGAAAAACAAAGAGAATGTTAGATTAAGAATGAAAGCTCCACCTCTTCCCATGGATGGGAAGAGGCTTTTATAGTCTTACATAATACGTCCTCTGTCGGGCTGTGGATCAGGCATACAGTGGGTAAAGACCCGTCCGTCCTCCAAGGTGTTACTAAACTAAGCTAATAACTAATAAATAATGTAATGTCTACGAGCTAATATATCCTAGACTATTGTTGGGGTGACCGACACTTCAACATGGATTTTCTAAATCCCAACATCATGTTTTATTACTTCCAATTGATTCAAGTGGGATTTTAAGTCGCTAGGACAACATTTGGTCAATTCGTCCCAACCTATCAACAAAGGCTCCTACCCGAGGTCAAAGGTCTACCCCTTGATAGTCGAGTGGTTTTAATCGCCTAAGCCAAGTCATTAAGTACCCTACATGCAAGATTCGAAACAATGAGTGCCCAGGCGCTAGCATCTTAGACAGTCATCCCTAACTTCTTAAGTTCATCCGGAAGACCGGTGATCATTTGGTCAGTTCGCACAAGCGAGGAAGAGTCGTCAGTTGGTCAATTCTTACCCTTCCCAACTTTACCTAACTACTTAGGGTCAGTTGGTCAATTCTCCTAAGCAACTAGATACGACCGCATTTCAAAACTACCGAAGCTAGGGTAGCTACCAACGAACTATGCATGCATACACTAGAAACAATTATACGGAAGCATGAAAACATAAACAAAACATTCAAGGAATCATAACTAGGCTAGCACCAAAGGTGCTTAGCCGATCATATTAAAAGAAACAATGAATTCGATGTTTAACATAATGAAAGACATGAATCGAAAGTAAAAGATAAAATGATCGCTAATGCTTATCGATATGGAGTGATTCCTCCCTTGGAGATGGCTCCGTATGCTCCGAATGATCTTCCTTTGGATCCCTCTTCACTTTCTCTGACTTTGAGTAGTGAGTGAATGATGTGAAATGCAGAAATTAGGGCTGGTATTTATAGGCACGATCCTAGTTACGGCGTAACCTTGAGTTGAGAGTTACGCCGTAACTTCAATAATTCTTCAAATAATACCCTCGTTAAGTAGGTTACGGCGTAACACTTGGGAAAGGTTACGCCGTATCTTCAATACAGATCTCTTTTGGGTGGACTACGGCGTAATGCTTGTGAGGAGTTACGGCGTAGTTGATGGAGGCGCAAAATATTTCTTGACCTAGATGATTACGGCGTAACCTTAGTTGGGAGTTACGCCGTAATTGCTGTTAAGTTGGTCTTCTGAGTCAAAACACTAGCTACGGCGTAATGTGAGAGAAAGAGTTACGCCGTAGCTTCTTCACAGTTGGCATACTATCATAAATCGTTAGGAAAATCTCCAAATCCGCGTCTCATAAGCTCCAATGCTCATAATTTACCTGAAAGTGAAATATAAAGGAATACAAGCGTAAATCCATATAAATGATATAAAATATGAGCATTATCGGAGAAAATTGACACTTAAAATTCAGGACTATTTGATGTTATCAAATATCCCCCCACTTGAACTCTACTTGCCCTCAAGTAGACTTTATTAGAAAATTTTCTAAAAAGATATCCCCCATTACCTGGAATATATGAGTTTAAAAATCTCTTATGCTAGAATAAATCAAAGCCGAACGCATCATGAAATGGGAGCAAAAACACTCAAATTCTCCTAACTAGCCTAAGTGTCAATTTTGGGGTGATCACTCAAAGCACAGTCATAGCATGTATTATATCATAAGCTTGACAGTTATACAAATCTCCACCACTAGAGTTAAGGATAAAACAATTCTTGAAGGCAATATGGGTAAACACAAAATGGGTTAAGGGTGAAATATGTTATCAAATATCCCCCTACTTGAAGGCAATATGGGTAGATACAACATGCGAATGGGTTCTACTTTAGGTGGTGATTTGCACACTTCAATATTGATTGAGACACTTAAAAGTGCAAGTACAGAATGCATCATAATATATATGTCATATGATGCATTATGTACTTGCACTTTTGGGTCCTCTGTATTATGGTTTTTGAACTCTTGGGTCCCTCCACTATTTAATTTTCTTGATTATTTGAGGAGGGATGCCGTTTCTTTGTATTTGGTTTCTTTTGTGGGTTCTAATATATTATTGCATTTCTAAAAAAAATCATATAATATATGTATAACTATTTAAAGCATGAAATTTAGTGTGACAATCAAATCTTAAAGCGTTCACAATTTACGAGTAGTAACGTGTTGTGACAAAAAATCTGCAAGAGGAAAAATAAAGCAATATTTTTTTTTCTCGAGAAGATAAAGCAATATTTGTTTTCTTGAGAAGATAAAGCAATTTTCTCAAAAGATGTATGATTTTTCTTTTTCTTATTATCTTTTTTCTTTCAACATAAGATTTCTCAAAACTTCTCTCCATTTAAATATGTTAATATTAAAAGTATAAAACAAAATATTTACAAATACTCATTGAATTACAGTATAAAGATGCAAAATTGTATATATATATACTTAAATATGTATAAAATCATTGTATTACTACCTCCGTCCCAAAATTATAGTCCCCGTTTGACCTTTTTAGTCTTTCTTTTCCAACTTTGACCTTAAATATATTTGTTTATTTTATACAATAGTTGGTGAAAATTATACCAAATGAAAATACATTTAAAACCCAATCCATTCATATATTTTGTATCAAGTATTATATAACACAAAAAAAGATACCTAAGGTCAAAGTTATACAATAAAGACCGAAAAAGTAAAAAGGGGACTATAATTTTGGGACGGAGGGAGTATGTGAATTAAAAACTTGTACCAAAGATATATATTTAATTGTCTATCATTAGAGGAATATATATGCAATTCCCTCAAGATAATATGGCAACAAAAATAAGTTTAATCAATAATTACGATTGAAGATGTTTTAACAAATGACGGCTGCAAAACAATACCAAATCACGACTAACTAATCGGCCGAACATTATCAAGGCCTGAAATGTTCTTATCATGTTTCGTGAAACATTTATCAATCAAAAGATTGAGCTACCGGATATGTCAATAATGCGTACTCGATCGGTGTTAAAAGAGCACATTATTTAAAAGAGCTCTTATATGTTCTGCGTTCCAAACAAAGTTTACATATTAAATAGTTTACCTTCTTTTTACAAAAAATAAGCACATTAATTGTGCCTTAAATGTACCTACGACGCATAGACATGCAAAGTTCCTTTTAATAAAGTATAAACAAAATTGTCCCTCATTTTATTTGCGAAGATATTGAAAGTGAATAATGTTGTTTTGGAACGGTGGCTTGTCGTTTTTAGCACAAACTATGAATCAATATAAATACCCCTTGAAGAAAGATGGATCAATATACAAAATACTAACTCCTCCAAAACATGGATCTTCAACAAGAGGAGGTTATTCGCCCTCTCGCAAACTTTCACCCGAACCTGTGGGGAGATCAATTCCTTGTCTATGATGAGGTACGTGTGTAAATACCGCAACTTTTTTTTTCTTCATTTTTACGTGATTTGAAATGCACACTTTTACGTCACACGTGTATTTTAAACGAGGTTTGAATCCTCAAATCTCAAGGAAAGGAATATGTATCTCAAATTTTCTTGTCTCTCGAGTTTCCAGTTCAATTCCTTAAAAATGATCAATGGGGTTTCTATCAGCTCGTCAAAAACAGTTTCTAACCGTAATATCAACTACCAGCTAGCAAAAGTAATAATATATATTGAAATATATGTCGCAGACGCATTTGTGTTGAAGATGCACAAAATTAATACAAGTTGTCCACTTATCCATCGAGTCGTATAAGTGTAGTATATACACTCTTTATTTCCTGTCAACATTGTGGACAAAACATCTAAATTCATGAAAGTACAGAAATTTGATTGAATCAATAGACAAGGAAGTCATCAATGGGCACACTGGAGATACTTTGTGGAATAAGAGCTCAGAGGTCCGAGTCTTGGCTCGTGCTCACTCCAGTTGTTGCCCCACTAGGCCAGGAGAGTTGCCTGAGCTATTCCTTGTGGGGTGGACAATGGCTGGTGCCAAAGGCACCCGGGGTCAGGGTGTTCCCGCTAATCTACACCTTTTTGTGGAATCAATGATTTAATGTAGTCGTCGACAATGCCATTTGATTTAAAAATTGTCTTTGTCGCAAATCTCATCCCTAACTAATAAAAAACAATTCATTACCGTTAGAGTTCTTGTGTGAAATTTTTACAAAATATGAATAAGCTAGTAACAAGCATCATGTTTGTACATGCTTAACCACCACTTATAATTAATCAGCTTAACTAGGACAATATGACTTTCGAGAGTTTGATAATTGAACTAATAGTATAGTTGATGAACATATACGTACATATATTTTCAAGTGTTTACAAGGAAAGTCCATAAAATAGTAGCTAAACATTTATCCATGCATGAAAATAGCACATACATTTGATGAGTAGCTTTTACCAAAAAGGTCCAAGTATTGTGCTTATGATATAACTATGATAATTATTGCTTCTATTCAATTTACAATGACATTGATGATGGATCATGTGAAATTTAGCAAGAAGTGCAAGCTGAGGTAGAGCAAATAATCAGAAGTTTGATAGAAGAAGTGAGGAAAGAATTGCTGATAACTTTGGATGATCCGACAAATCATACACAATTGTTAAAGCTAGTTGATGTTATTCAACGCCTTGGAATAGCTTACCATTTTGAAATGGAGATTGACGATCAAGTCCAGAATCTGATCGTGGTTCACAACAGAAACATAAAAACAGTAACTCGATACTAGAATAACTCGCTAGTATTAATCAGAAAAGTACTTGCTTTACAAAAACTGATATTGATGGTACAACCAAACCTGGCTCGTTTGGTTTGCTTATATAGGAATAGAAAACAGCTTTTCCTAATCCATCTAGGACTCTAATATAACTAGGAAGTACTTATCTTAAAGTCTAAAAATAAGAATACTAATTATACTAGAACTCGACTGTAGTTATCCATAAGCTCGGATCTACTTGGACTGCACATAAGCTCGTGCTTGTGAACTACTCATTAGCTCGAGTAGACATTAGACCAACAATCACCCCCCTAATTTCTGACTCGAGATAAGGAGGTCTTCAACTCCGAGTAACTCTTGCATTTCCTTGAACTTAATCCTTGCGAGAGCTTTCGTCAGAATATCAGCACGTTGCAAATCACCTCTTACAAACTCAACTTGTACTTGGCCTCTTTCAACACATTCTCGGATAAAATGATAACGTGTGTTTATATGCTTGCTTCTCCCGTGAAAGACTGGATTTTTCATAAGTGCAATAGCCGATTTGTTGTCAACAAATAAGACCACCACTCTTTCTTCCATTCCGGTTATTTCACTCAACAATCCACGTAACCATATCCCTTGACACGCGGCTGAGGTTGCAGCCATGAACTCGGCTTCACAAGACGATAGAGCCACCGTGTTTTGTTTTTGTGACCACCAAGTGATAGGTGATTTCCCTAGATAAAATACGTGCCCAGTTGTGCTTCGACCATCATCTTGGTCCATAGCAAAACTACTATCACTAAACCCCACTAACTCCTTGGTTTTCTCTTGGTTGTATCGTATTCCAAAATTCAAACTACCTTGGATATACCTTAGTATTTGTTTCACAGCTGCCATATGTGATTCTTTTGGTTCTTGCATGTAACGACTAACCAAACCAACCGAATAAGATAAATCAGGTCGAGTGTGTAGTAAATACCTTAAACAACCAACTCGTCGTCTATATAATGTTGCATCAACTGGTTTTCCTTCCTTGTCCATGCTTAACTTCATTCCAGGTTCTAATGGACATTGTGTAGGATTCGCTTCATGCATCCCAGCATCTTTCAAGATCTTTTTTGCATAGCTTTCTTGACTTATTGAGATACTCGAATCCTCTTGCTTTACTTCAATGCCAAGATAATAGCTTAACTTTCCCAAGTCACTCATATCGAACCTTTCTTGCATTTGTCTCTTAAATTCACCAATATCGCTAAGCTTCGAACCGGTTACTAAGAGATCATCTACATAGACCGCAATAATCAAGATTGACTTGTTTGTTTTTTTCACATACACCGCTTGTTCGTGTTGGCATCTTTTGAAAGACATTTGCTTGAGTTCTCTATCAAGTTTTGTATTCCACGCCCTTGGTGCTTGTTTAAGTCCATAAAGCGCCTTTTTCAACTTGTAGATCTTCCTTTCTTCTCCTTTCTTCACGAACCCCTCCGGTTGTGTAACAAACACTTGCTCTTTTAGATCTCCATGTAAAAAAGCCGACTTTACATCCAAATGATGTAGCTCCCATGCTTCTTTCGCGGCCAATGAGATCAATAAACGTATCGTTTCAATCCGTGCTACGGGCGCAAATACCTCGTCATAGTCAATTCCTTCTTTTTGAGCATAACCCTTTACTACTAAACGAGCTTTAAATTTATTAATTGAACCATCCGGATTTCTCTTAATTTTGAACACCCACTTTAATCCAATGGGATTAACATTAACCGGAGCTTCAACTAATTCCCATGAATCATTCTTCTCGATAGACTCAATCTCTTGTTTCATAGCAACCATCCACTTGCTTGAGACTTTTGCTTCTTGGAACGTTCTTGGTTCATCATCTTCAATCAAAAGTAGATTTTGATCTTCATTAGCAACTGAGGTTCTTGAACTAGACCCCATAATAAAGTCATTAAATCTAGTTGGCTTAGTTGAAACCCTCGAAGAACGCCTCATAATTGGTTGAGTTTCCGTCACAAGATTAGGGTCATTATCCCCCTCGAATTGAACTTCTTGTTCGGTATTGACCGGTTGATTTTCATCAACATCATGATTATTTTCATTCTCTTGATCTTCTGCCTCAACTTCATCGGTCACACCTGGGTTAACAAATCCACAACCCGTATCAATAGAACCGTGCCATTCTATAATAAACATACCTGGGTTTAGCTCGTGTGTTTCGCTTCCAGCAACATACTTCCAGCCAAGTTCCTCATTAAACTCCGCATCACGACATACCACTATCTTCTTTAGTTTTGGATTGAACAGTCGAAAACCTTTTGTACCTGGCTCGTTTCCGATGTAAATGAGTCGTGTTGTCCTGTCGTCTAACTTATGTAAATATGGCTTGGTTCCCGTTGCATAAGCCACACATCCAAATACCCTTAAACCCTCCAAGTTAGGCTTTTTTCCTTTGAAAGCCTCGTATGGAGTTTGATTAACTAGAGCTCGAGTTGAAACTCTATTAATCAAGAATGTAGCGTGTCTAACTCCTTCAGCCCACATGTAGTTTGGTACGTCTCGTGCTTTCAAGATGCTTCTAGTCATTCCCATAAGAGTGCGGTTTCGCCTTTCCACGACTCCATTTTGTTGCGGTGTGTAGGGAGTGGTTAGATGTCTTGTTATACCCTCGTTTTCACAAAAGTTGGTAAATTCTTTTGAAGTGAACTCACCTCCTCTATCGGTCCTTAGGGTTATAATCTTGCTTCCCGACTTCTTCTCAACTAAAGCTTTGAACTTTTTGAAGTATTCAAATGCCTCACCTTTTTCCTTCAAGGTAAAAGTCCACATAAACCGTGAGAAGTCATCAATAAGAACAAATATGTACCTGTTTCGTGCTATGGATGGTGGAGAAATTGGTCCACATAGGTCGGCAGGTATAAGTTGAAGAGGATGTGTTGCCTTAAATTTTGCAGCTTTAGGAAACGCCTTCTTGGTTTGTTTTCCTACCAAACAAGATTCACACAACTTGTTCTCTTGATGAATTATTGGCAACTTTTCAACCATGCCCTTCCTTGCCATTAATTCCATCGTCTCGAAATTAATGTGACCCATCCTAGCATGCCATAACCAAGCATCATCTTCCATCTTTGCTTTGAGACACACCGGACTTCCAACTTGGAGCTTAATCTTGTAAAGTCTATTACTTGTTCTAGGAACCTTCATCAAAATCTTGCCATCTGAGTCACGCATAGTAAGAAGGTTACCTTTCATACGAATGTCACATCCGCCTTCGGTAGCTTGCCCAAGACTAATTATGTTGCTTTTTAGCTCGGGTAGGTAATAGACTCCAGTGATTAACCGTTGCTCACCCGTTTTCCCTTCAATGATTATTGAACCCTTCCCTTTTATCTCGATGTAGGAGTTATCACCAAACTTCACTCTGCCGGAGATATTCTCATTCAACTCCGAAAAGTATTCTCGGATCCCCGTCATGTGATTACTTGCTCCATTATCCAAATACCAAGTGTCTTCCTCGTTTGGCTTAGTATTCAATTGGTTTGGGATAATCTTTTCTTCATTCAAGAAAACTACTTCTTGAACGCTTTTCATCATAAAAAGTGTTGGGTCATCATCATCCTCCGTTTTCAAAAGGTTTGATTCATGCTTTTGCTTTTGTTCACGTCGTTCAGGGCAATTAGAAGCAAAGTGACCATATTCATCACATCTAAAGCATTGAATCTTTGAAAGGTCTCGACTTTTGTTCTTCTTTTTATCCGTATTGCTCCCGGAGTTGTTTTGGTTTCCACGGTTGTGGTTATTAGCTTGACCACTACCACGAGATTTGTTTTGAGAAGAAAAGTTTTGACCTTTACCGTTGCCATTAGAGGAATTCCTTCCTCGACCTTTCTTATCATACTTTTCAGCCCTTCCGAACATCAACTTGCCTTGATCTTCAGAAGTGGTGTCAACACCCTTCATCCTTCCTTCAAAAGCTTTCAACCTTCCAATTGCTTCTTGAAAAGACATAGTATTCAAGTCCGCAAATTGTTCTATTGAGGCAACAATTGCAACATACCTATCCGGAACGGATGCAAGTAGCTTCTTAACAAGTTTCTTGTCTTCATAAATTGTTCCCAAGCTATTGACTTCTGTTACAATTTTGCCCAACCTAGCCGCAAAGTCATCGATTGATTCGTTGACTTTCATCTTTAAAGATTCGAATTCCGTCTCCAAGGTTTGCAACCTCGCGTCTCGAACCCGATCAACACCCACATACCTGGTCTTCAAAGCTCCCCAGATTTCTTTGGCTGTGTTGAATTGTGAAACTTGAAAGACAAGTTCTTCTGGAATCGCCTGGAAGAGTAACGCCACTGCCATGTGATCTTGCTTGGCAACAACTTGTGTTCCTTCCCCTGGTTCCAATGCATCTAGTATTCCATGGACTCGGAATACCGCTTTAACTCTTATTGCCCATATGTTATAGTTCGTGCTTGTTAACATTGGACATTGAAGAGCCGTTTTAGAATGTTCAATAGGTGGTTGACTCGACTCGCCTTGCACCATCCTTCTTGAACGCCTTTTGTAAGTTACCGGTGTAGTTGGATTATCTTCCAGCCCTAGAACACGCTTGTTTTACTTCTTGCCTAAGTAAACCAAGTTAAAGTTTGAAACTTTATTGACTTCTTGGAAATCCTTTAGTGATCGACTGTCTTGGTAACCCTTTATGATCGACTTTGGATACCCTGCTGCTGTGATCGACCACCTCAAACCCTTTAGTGATCGACTTTTGGAAACCTGCTGAAACCTGTTGTGATCGACTGGTTGAAACCTCCTGTGATCGACCTGCTTATACCTTGCTGTGATCGACCTGCTGTTTGAACCTGGCTCTGAAACCAATTCAAGTCCAGAATCTGATCGTGGTTCACAACAGAAACATAAAAACAGTAACTCGATACTAGAATAACTCGCTAGTATTAATCAGAAAAGTACTTGCTTTACAAAAACTGATATTGATGGTACAACCAAACCTGGCTCGTTTGGTTTGCTTATATAGGAATAGAAAACAGCTTTTCCTAATCCATCTAGGACTCTAATATAACTAGGAAGTACTTATCTTAAAGTCTAAAAATAAGAATACTAATTATACTAGAACTCGACTGTAGTTATCCATAAGCTCGGATCTACTTGGACTGCACATAAGCTCGTGCTTGTGAACTACTCATTAGCTCGAATAGACATTAGACCAACAGACGAAGCCTTGCATCATATTTATAATGTATACGGTGATCACTGGGATGGTGGTAGCCCTTTCATTTGGTTCCGACTCCTCCGAGGTCACGGTTTCTATGTTTCCTGTGGTAAGTGCATATAAATATAAACTTTAGAGGAAATTACATTGTTGGTCCTTGTTGTACATGCAGATTTCATGTTTAGTCCATACTATAGAAAAATTACTACACACCTCTCTAACGTTTCGATTTTTGCTCGCCGCTAGTCCAAACAACTAACGCTCGTTAAAGATCCTCATTAAATCCCACACGTGACTTGCACATGTGGGTGATTTGGTCTTTTCACTTTTTGTCCTATCTTCATCTTCTACCTCCATATTGTACTTAAATTGTCTAATTCTTATTGATTTTCCTCAAGACTATATATCTTATATATCTTGTTCATCAATCACAAATTCCAACAAACACATATTATAATTTATCAGCCCATCATTTTAAACCTATTTAAAACTCATCCTCGATATAAAGAAATTTGTTTAAAATACAATAAGCATATTACATTATATATAAGTTGTTAGAAATTGTTAGACATTGTAAACCCCGTGAAATACCTTGTATTATGCATACAATATTTATAGATACATCAAAAACATGAAAGCTTAAATCCTAATGGACCCTAAGCCCACAAACGAGCTTGAGCCAACTAATCTAACCTCTAATATAAGCAACATTAAACGCAATAAACACAATAAACAAATCCTCATGCCATTTATTATGTCTTTGTCTCTCTAAACCTCTAGTGATAGAATTAGAACTTCATCCTCTTCACATCCTATAGAAATCATTTATCATCATCACTTGTAATCATCACTTATTACATGTGTCATCTTATCTCTAAACTAACACACACACTACCACCAACTGCACCACACAACCATAACCACCTGCAACCCGCCGCATACCCCTGCAAAACTTCACCACCAATCTGATTTCTAAACCATAAAAGGTCGTCCGTTTTGTATTCAGTATATAGGTGTTTTTCAGATTGTGTAAATGGCTTTGTGTTTTTTTGATTTTGTTCACAAGATTGTGTTTAATAGAAAGGGCTTTAGTTTGTTTGAAGAAATAGTGTGTGTGTGTCAACTAAATCAATGTGTGTGTTTTATGAACAAAGAGTGTTTGATGAAATTTTGATAGAAAATGAAATGGGCTTTTTAGAAGCGGTTGGATTTACGTGTCGAAAAACATGAATGAGGTTGTAGAATTTGGTAGAAATAATTTTAGTGATTTTTGCTGTGAATTCTTTTGATGGGTTTTGATTTAGGGGGAATTGCATATATATCCCTTCAAAGCTTCATAATTGCATATATATCCAATCAAAACTCATAATTGCATATATATCCTTTCAAAGCTTTAAAATTGTCATATATATCCAACCAAAACTCATAATTGCATATATATCCTTCCAAATCATTAAAATTGTCATATATATCCAAATAATTATTTTAATAGAAACAAATGTCTAATAATTATAGCTGATATATAAAGTGACGATTATAATTTTTTTTACAATTACAAAATATATTTTTGATATATAAAATAACGATTATACCTTTATACTTATTAAATAACTATTTTATTTATTTATTTATTATTGTTTTTTTAACAATTACAAAATATCCTTAAACCTTTTTTTAAGAAAAGAAAGAGCAACCATGTTCGGCGACTCAACCGTGTTCGTTATCGACGGATCTTGAATAAAAATATTAACTGTACCATCAATCGTATCTAAACGTAAACTCCTATATATATATAGATCAAATGACATAATAAAATTCAAACCGATAAAAATATATTTTGTAATTGTAAAAAAAAAAGAAAAGAAAAAAAATTCGTCATTTTACATATCAATTATAATTATTAGACATTTTCTATTAAAATAATCATTTGGATATATATGACAATTTTAAGGCTTTAGAAAGATATATATGCAATTATGAGTTTTGGTTGGATATATATGACAATTTTAAGGCTTTAGAAGGATATATATGCAATTATAGTTTTTGGTTGGATATATATGCAATTTTAAGGCTTTGGAGGGACATATATGCAATTCCCCCTTTGATTTATGTGTGTGTAAAGTTGTGTATTTGGTGGGTTTGTGGTAAAAATAAACTGGAAGCTCAACTTATAAGATTGTCTTTTATTCAAGCTACACAATTATAATTGAACAACAAAGTAAAACATGTTAAAGTACGGGTATTTTCGAAAAGATTATATTACCGTCGTGTGCAACTCAAATGTGGGATTTAGCGTGATAAAAAATGTGGGATTTAACGAGTATATTTAAATAGAGTGAGTTTTTTGGATAAGTGGCGAGCAAAAATACAAACGTTGGGGAGGTTTGTAGTAATTTTTTCATAGCGGGGACTAATCGTGAAATCTGCTTATACCACAAGAACCAACTGTGTAATTTAATTTACTCCAAACTTTAATTATTGATCCTGATAACAAATATATATAAGTTAACAATATTTTGAATAAACCAAAGCAGATATTTTCAATGATTTCAAGGACAACACGGGATCGTTTAAGGAATCCTTAACCAACGATGTTGAAGGCTTGCTCGAGCTCTATGAGGCAACATATATGAGTGTCCGAGGAGAAGCTGTACTAGATGATGCTCGTGTTTTTACAAAAACTCATCTTGAAAACATAGCAAAGGACCCCCTTCAGTGCAACTTCCTTCTTTCTAGGCATATACTAGAAGCACTAGAGCGGCCTATACATAAAAGGCCACCAAGGCTAAATGCATTGCGATACATACCTTTCTATCAACAACAAGTTTCTCATAATAATTCCTTACTAAGACTTGCAAAGTTAGACTTCAATCAAGTTCAATCCCTGCACAAGAAAGAACTTGCCCAACTTTCCATGTATACCTCATCCCTTCCACTTTTTGTTTCATTCACGTTGTTATTATTGCACATTTGAAATGGCTGGTGTTTGTCATTAGTGTTTCTGTGTTTTAATTTGCTTGTAGGTGGTGGAAAGATTTTGATGCTCCTAAGAATGCACCTTATATGAGAGATAGATTGGTCGAAGGCTATTTTTGGGCAACAGGTGTTTACTTTGAGCCACAATATTCTAATTCCAGAATCTTCTGGGTGAAATCATTTATGGTGTCAGCACTACTGGATGACACTTATGATTCTTATGCTACTTTTGAAGAACTTGAGATCTTCACAAAAGCAGTTGAAAGGTATGTATGTACACACATGTTTGTACCAAGACCCATATAATAAGTACAGTGTTCTACTTTAAAATTGTATGTAAGATTATATATATATTACTTGTACATTAAATGCTAGGTGGTCAATGACCTGCATGGATACACTTCCAGACTACATGAAACTGATATATAAATACCTTGTTGATATTTATGGAGAATTGGAGGAAACGATGGAAAAGGAAGGAAAAACATATCAACTTAACTACGCGAAAGAGATGGTTAGTTTAAGTGCCTTTATGTTTCTGATGTCCTTTTCTACACATTTGATAGTGATCAAGAACAAGCGAATGTGTCATTTATAATATACAGATGAAAGAGTTTATACAATATCAAATGGTGGAAGCGAAATGGAGAAATGAGGGGTATATACCAACAGTAGAGGAGCATAAGTCGGTTGCTTATTTGAGTTGTGGCTACAAAATGCTTGTTACTGCCGCTTTAGTTCACATGGGTGATATAATCACAGACGAGTCATTTAAATGGATTAGCACTTTCCCTCCACTTCTCAAAGCTTCATCTGCGATATGTCGGATTATGGATGATATCGTCGGTCACAAGGTACGTACAACTTAATTTGGTCTTCGTTTTAAATAAAGAAAATTTAATTTTGTTGAACAACGAGTCGTCTCCTGTTATCACAATGGTATCTAGGGGAACCTTAGCCCTAGTAGTGTTTATAATTTATAGAATGCTAAATCTCTCCTAAACAAAATGCAGGAGGAGCAACAAAGAAAGCATGTTGCATCCAGTGTTGAATCCTACATGAAGCAACATGATGTAACTAATGAAGAGAAAGTATATGAATTTTTAAATCAACAAGTTGAAGATGGATGGAAAGAGATGAACCGGGAATCACTTATATGTAAAGATGTTCCTAGGCCTGTTATAACGTGGTTGATCAACATGGCGCGTGTAATGGATGTCCTATACAAATATGATGATACTTATACTCGTGTTGGAGAAGAATTAAAAGACAATATCAAACAATGTTTCGTTCATTCTATGAGTGTTTGAGTATCAGTTTCTTCATGGTCAATCATGTTCTAATACTAGTATTATATATCTGGACCGGTAAGATGTTGGTCGTACCGAACCCATTTTAAAGATCTACTATAAATAAAGGCAGTCTCAACAGTGAATGGGGCCTCAAGCTTGGTGTGTTCTATGGTTTTGAATGTCTGATTAGATGTAAAATAATCTGGTTGTAGTATATAGTTACGTATGCATAGATTTTATTCTATGCGGATGGGTCTTATTTAATGTAAAAGCATTATTACTCTTCTCATTTTATTATCAAAATAATGTTGGTAATTTTATTGTCATTAGTCGTTTTATGTAATTATGATTTACCCGAAGATCAAAGAGTTTTCAAGTTAAACTATAATATGGGTTAGATGGTGCAGAGTGAACATTCGTATAAGTTAATATGATTTCTAACAAAGTAAACGGTGGTCATTCACAAAAGCGCGTGGTCATTCACCAACTATAATATGGTTAGGTGGTGTAGAGTAAACATTCGTATAAGCTAATATGATTTCCAACGCAATCAACCTTAGCCACCTTCGTAGCACCACCAACCGGTCAAACTAACAGTTAATGAAAAATTGGACCAAACTCGAAATGGGTGTTTCATTTTACGAGTACATATGATACTTTTTAAAAAATTGGATTGAAAATGAAATACCCAACTAACCTCAAGGACAAAAAAAATGTAATTAACTCTAGGCGGGCAAGGTACGGAAATGTGGGATCGGCTTTAATCCCACATGGCCCGGCGTTAGACCAACGTTACCACATCGGAACCCCATCAAATCCAACACCGCTAAGCCCCACGATGGAAAACTAATGTGCGTGGAAGCTTTTTTTATTTAATTTTTTTATTTTTTTATGGGTTTGAGTTTATATTTGTGTTTGGTATGTGTATTTGGTGTGTGAATTGTTGGTTTTTACTAATCATAACAATTACAAAAGCAAGTAAACATCATCAAAGCATGCAGCGGAAGTAATAAGGAATAATATATGTAAGTAATTAACCGAATAAGAATACGCGTACCTTTTAGCAAATCAAGAAACACACGTTAATGTGAATGAGGAACAAAACCCAAAACCTTAGCTTAGGGTTAATACCAATTCGACCCACAAAAGTCGACCACCAAGAAAACCCCACAAACACAAGTGTATTTGTCCTTCGCTCTTGTATACACGTACTAATATAGAATTGAAGTGAAAGACTAGGTTCTTGATCACAAACAAACCAAACACTTATTCTTGCAATTTGGAAAATTCGAAACCCTTTGGGAAGGGGTATCCGATCGGCCAAAACACAAGGGGAGGAAAAGAGAAGAGAAATTAGGTTTGCAAGTCACCAAGATTAGGTTAGAATGAATACAAGGGGTTTGTATATATAGGTAACTAATCTTGGAGAACAAGTTTGTGTGGGTTTGGGTCTGGGAAGCCCCAACCATTCGGCCTAAGGATCCAAGAGGGATTCTAGATCCTTCCCGACTTCTAATTTCATCTTTAGTCCCTTTAGTTTATATTTAACGACCGTTAACCAAACCTCGTTAAATATTAACTATCGTTAAGTATTTATTTCGTGACTAATAATTAATAAATAATAACATTTATACATATTAATTATTTAACATCAATTCTCATACGTAATGTGTGCAATCCCGAAGTCTCGAGTTCAAAACCGGACATACGTATATTAAAATATCCATAAAACCTTCCAGCTCCCACTTGGATATTACTTAATCTAGTAATGACATTGGTTTAGTCTAGCCTAACACGCCAATGCCCCCAGATCGAATCGAGTATGGTTTCCTGGAAAAACCATTTAATGATTCATCATTTTTACTTATCCTTTTGCTACTAATACTACATTAACTATGAATATGGATCAAGTCATTTCATAAGTTAATATTCTGTTTCTCGTTATATCTGATTGAACAAGATTACCAAATCATCTGAACGTATTCCAGATAGATCTTGGGTATGACCATACAAACATCTTGTCAAACCTACGAGGGGCCCAAATATAGTATTATGCTTTGAAACAAATTCAAAGGAACAAATTCTTTTGACTACAAACATAACTCATGAACTTTGTAACATTTCTGAAAATAGCCCTTATAACTACCAGTTACGGATAGCGTTAGACTATCTTACACAAGTGCACTACATTCATAACAATTATCTGGTATCTCAAGTCTGAGGATAAACATTTCATGATTTACTGAATGACAAAGATCCATAAAGTATAATCATGTTAAGTTGGGATCTGTCCTATATTCAATTCATTGAATATCATGTGAATCTGGTATGTCTCACGCATCAATATACTTTAAGTATATTCTACCAAAACTCAGATTTGTCTTAATTCAAAGACATTCCCATATCATTGATCGACAACGGACTATTTAGAATAACATAAGTCATTCACGGATTAAACATGCAAATATAGGATATAATATTAAGAAAATGAAAAATAAACATAAACAACTATTTTATTTCATTAAAATAATATTTGTTCATAACATTCTTTATCCAAATACTAATCACAGATCTGCATGAAACTACTAGCTAAACGAAGTCCTATCCCATCAGCATGGTCAGTAAGTTTTTCTTTTGGCAAAGGCTTCGTAAAGGGATCAACTAGATTATCATCTGTATGAACTTTGAGTAGATTGATTTCACCTATTTTGACTTGTTCTCGAACATAGTGATATCGACGAGGAAAATGTCTGGCGCCCTTCATGACTCCAGGCTCATTGGAAAATGTTATTGCAGCAGAGTTGTCATAATACACATTTAAAGGTAATTCAATTGAGGGCATTACTCCGAGTCCCGAAATGAATTTCCTAATCCAAACAGCTTCCATCGCAGCTTCCAAAGCAGCTATGTACTCAGCTTCTGTAATAGACATCGCAGTCGTTGTCTGCTTCTTGCTCTTCCAGTCAACTGCTCCTCCATTAATGACAAAGACATATCCCGTTTGAGACTTCTTATCATCTTTATCAGTGTGGAAAGACGCATCGCAAAAACCTGTAACATCAAGTTCTGCATCTGGATTCCCACCATACACTAGAAACATTTCTTTAGTAGCCCTTAGATACTTAAGAATGTTTTTAACAGCATGCCAGTGTTTCACACCTGGATTATGTTGATATCGACTGGTGATATTTTGTGAAAACGCCACATCAGGCCTTGTACATCTGACAGCATACATGATAGATCCTACAGCCGAAGCATAAGGAACTTTCCTCATGTGTGCCACCTCTTCAGGTGTTGACGCGCATAGTTCACTACTTAAGCCATGTTCAGCTTGCATCGGCAAATATCCCTTCTTGGAATCTTGCATATTGAATCTCTTCAATATTTTATCGATGTAAGTACTTTGACTTAGTCCAATCAACCGTCTTTTTCTATCTCGGTAGATCTTGATTCCCAGAATAAATGTTGCTTCCCCTAAATCCTTCATAGAAAAGCACTTTCCAAGATAAGACTTTACATCTTGCAAACTTGGAATGTCTTTTCCCATGATCAATATGTCATCGACATATAAGATAAGGAAAATAGCATCACTCCCACTAGCTTTGTGATATACACATGGCTCATCAAGATTTTGAGTGAAACCAAATTCTTGATTTCTTCATCAAACTTCTTGTTCCATTGCCTTGATGCTTGCTTCAACCCATAAATGGATCTTTGAAGTTTGCATACACGCTTTGGAAATTTTGGATTCACAAACCCTTCAGGCTGCGCCATATAGATGTCCTCATCTAGGCGACCGTTTAAGAAGGCAGTTTTGACATCCATTTGCCATATCTCATAGTCATAGTACGCATCTATGGCTATAAGAATCCTAATAGCTATAATGTCTGCTACAGGAGAAAATGTCTCCTCGTAGTCTATCTCAAAAGTTTGAGTAAACCCTTGAGCTATAAGACGAGCTTTATAGGTGTGTACATTGCCATCCATGTCAGTATTAATCTTATAGAGCCACTTACTTCCAACTACCTTAGCATTTGGAGGTAAGTCAACCTCTATCCAGACTTCGTTATCTCTCATGGATTGCATTTCCCCATTCATTGCAACTTGCCATTTATCCTTTTCAGGACTCATCATGGCAGCCTTATAGTTAGCAGGTTCACCAAGATCCCCTAACATATTTTCCTCAGCTTCTACGTTAAGACATAGACGCTTCGGTGCAGCGTAGCCCTTACGGATTTACGAATGGGAACCACTTCAACTTCAGGTGGAACACTCAGACTTTCAGGTTCTACTTGAGGTTGGCTAGTGTTTTCAGAAGGTGTTGTATCTTCTTGATCATCTTCCATATCATAAACTCTCCTACTGAATTCATGAGATATGAGATCCTTTTCAAGGAAGTCTCCATACCTAGCAACAATTACTTTGTTTTCAGGTGGAAAGTAAAAGTAGTAACCCATAGTTTCCTTTGGGTATCCTACGAAGATACACTTAACAGATCTTTGTTGTAGCTTATCAGCTGAATCACGTTTAAGAAACGCCTCACAACCCCAGACCTTTAAGTAAGACAAGTTGGGAGCTTTCCCATACCACACTTTATAAGGAGTCTTATCAACCTTTTTAGTTGGAACCATATTCAAAATGCGAACAGCAGTTTCTAAAGCATAATCCCAAAAGGACAAGGGAAGAGTTGTAAGATTAAACATTGATCGCACCATGTCTAACAATGTACGATTTCTTCTCTAAGATACACCATTTTGTTGTGGAGTATATGGAGAAGTGAGTTGCTGGACAATCCCACACTCAGCAAGATAATCTTTAAACTCTTGGCTCAAATATTCACCACCTCTATCGGATCGAAGAGCTTTAATCTTCTTTCCTAGTTGCAGTTCTACTTCACTCTTGAAAACCTTAAATGTTTCAAAGACTTCATGTTTATGTTTAAGTAAACAAACATAACCATAACGACTGAAATCATCATTAAAGGTTAAGAAGTAGCTAGCACCCTTCCTTGACACATGTCTTAGTGGTCCACATACGTCACTAGGTATCACACCAAGAAGATCAGAAGCCCTTTCTAAACTATTTGTAAAAGGTTTCTTGGTCATCTTCCCAGATATGCAAGATTCACATTTATCAAATGATTCATCATTGATGTCTTGCAAAAGCCCATCGTGTTGCAGCTTTTGCATGCGTTTCTTGCCTATGTGAGCAAGTCTACAATGCCAAAGATATGAAGAATCCAAATCACTTTTGATTCTTTTATTATTGATGCTAAAGACAGAATTATTTTTATCAATAACATTATCATGCAAATCAATTTCAAACACACCATTTACTGGAATAACATTAAAGAAAAAAACACCATTTAAAGAAACCAAAATTCCATAATCAGTAAATGTATGAATAAAACCAATATCTTTTAACAAGGAAACAAAAACGACACCCCTAACAATAGAAGGCGCGCAATGACAATCGTTCAAAGACAGTACTAAACCCGAAGGCAAAACTAAATCAAACGTGCCTATAGCTTCAACGACTGCATGTGCTCCATTACTCACGTGCAGGTATTGCTGTCCATAGGCGAGCTTCCTTGCACCTCTAAGTCCCTGCATTGTATTACAAATGTGAATACCACATCCAGTATCATATACCCAGGAATTTATGTTATGAGGAAAAGCAAATAATTCTATCATCAAAAGAGTACCTGAAGTACTAGCCACAGTGCCAGTATTTTTTATACCTCTTGGTACGCAACTCATCAAGGTGAAGCGGACAATTCCTCTTCCAGTGTCCTACCTCGGTGCAGTGATGACAAGCCTTATCCTTTTTAGGATTCTCACGCTTTTTGGGAGGGTTCTTCTTGGGTTCTAGTTGAAAAGTCATAACTTGTTTTCCCTTATCAACTTTACCCTTACCTTTCCCTTTCTTGTTCGCTAGCGGCTTATTAGGCTTAGAAATCCTACCCTTTTGGATGGTTAGAACCGTAGGTGTAGGAGCCTTCTTGGGCAAACCTTTCTCGTAGTCAATGAGCATTGCATGTACCTCACTAACTGTCTTCCCCGTGCAATGCATATTTTAATTGCGCACGAAACCATCAAATTCCTTGTTAAGGGATCTGTTGATAAGGCCAATTTGTATGTCATTAAGGTAGACGTAATTGAGTCTCCCGAGCTGATCCATGTAACTCATCATTTCCAGGCTGTGGGTGCTCACAGTTTTCCCGTCCCCTTGCTTGCAACTATGTAGAGCATCTATCAGATCATACAGCTCTACAGTCACAGGCTTTTCAAACAGCCGAATAAGTTCGGCGAGCATGAAATAAGGGAAGTAGTTTTCAAATTGTTTTTGCATAGTTGGGACCATACTTCCGAGCATAATGCAGGAAACCTCATTATACTTATCATACTCTGTTTGCCATGCAGTGCGTACTTCAGCAGTAGCATTAACTGCAGGTTCAGCAGGACAAGGCGTAGTCAAATAATCTAGTCTTTTGGCAACCCTCAAGACAATTATGAGTTGCCGATACCAAGCATTGAAATTTGCGCTACCAGTCAATTTCTATCGATCAAACATTGATTTGAACGACGAGGCTAGTGCAGTAGATTTAGCTTGAGCCATTTCTACAGAAAATAAAAGTTCAAAAGTTAGTACTTTCGATAAATAAACATTCAAGAAAATAAAATACCATTTGGTCAATATTCATATTAACCATAGAATTTTCCTTGAATTTTGGATCCTCATTATCATAGTTTCACCACATCAGTTGATCTGCTAGTGGTGAAAGTATAGAATAAGTAATTGTTGAAAAACAATAATTGACAAACAAGTTTTCAATTCCAAAAAATTATGGGATTTACAATTTTGCCAAAACTATTTATGCAAAACGTAAGCATGTTTTATCCCATCTTATGCCTTAAGTTATAGGTCTCACTAACTAACTTAATTAAGTTGTCTAATTTAGAAACTGCAAATTATTAAGCTGAGGTCTCACACAACATAAAGATTCACCTTGTTATCGTAATCTAGCTCAAGGTCTCACATAACTAAATTAAAACTTCAAGTGTTTCATATCATTAGATGACATAAACTTAAATTTAAAGGGTACAATTTTTGACGTTGAATCAAAACTTTTGTATAAAGAAGCATGCATACAACTTTATAACACAAAATTTTCGAAAAAACTTACTAATATTTTAATTGCTAAGATTAAATTCTACAAAGTTTTAATCGATGCTTTGAGAAACTTACAACTTTGCACTAAGATGCTTCGTACATAGAATGGTTATACTAGGTAGCTCCAATCGAACGCACAGGGGGGCAGAGGACCAGGTAAGCGCTGAAGCATAACCTTAGACATCCTTTCAGTGTGACTGTGCGCACTTCTTTAAACCCCCTTTCTAGTTTGTTCTATTGGGTGAGCCGTTCTAACCATTTAGTACAGTCGCATCAATCGATTAAAAGTTCAAGATTTAATACTTAGAAAAACAAATCAATTTCGCCATTATTTAGTCCATTTAATTTTCTATTCATACAAAAAAAACCCTTTTTGCTTACTAACATGTCATACAATATATAAATAAAAAAAGCACTTTAATAAAAATTAAACAAACTCAAATAATATAAACATATAACTAAACAATTTAACATATGTAAACAATTAGCCACAATTATTTTGATAAACGCTAATAAACAATTCTAGGCGTAAAATAATGCATACATCAACTAGGGCTTTCACCTACAAGGTAGATGAGCCACATGCATCGACAAGTCGATTGCGTAAGCCAAAGTTAATAGTATACCAAATAGCACATAACGAATTTTTATTAGTTATATTGAGGTCTTCCCCAATTCAATAATTATCAAATAAATAAACATGTGTATATCACTTAACAATTTAATCAAAACAATAATCCATAGCAAAACATGCATGTTCCACCATGGATTCATCATAACAATTATATCCCAAGATACGCATAATACATGGCACATAACAATTATTCATTAAAACCGCATAAAATTTGCATGCAATCCTAGGGTTTCTACAAGTTTTACAAAATTAAAACCTAATTAAAAAATTTTAGGGTAATCGACCCATAAATAAAAAAAACTAGGGTTTCAAATTCAAAACCCGAGAAACCAATAAAAGCATGCAATAATCATAAAGATTCAATTTTTATGTGTTTTGGTAATTAATTACATCATATTAACGGCTCGTGATGCCACTGTTGGGTTTTACTAATCATAACAATTACAAAAGCAAGTAAATATCATCAAAGCATGAAGCGGAAGTAATAAGGAATAATATATGTAAGTAATTAACCGAATAAGAATATGCGTACCTTTTAACAAATCAAGAAACACACGTTAATGTGAATGAGGAACAAAACCCAAAACCCTAGCTTAGGGTTAATACCAATTCGACCCACAAAAGTCGACCACCAAGAAAACCCCACAAACACAAGTGTATTTGTCCTTCGATCTTGTACACACGTACTAATATCGAATTGAAGTGAAAGACTAGGTTCTTGATCACAAACAAACCAAACACATATTCTTGCAATTTGGAAAATTCGAAACCCTTTGGGAAGGGGTATCCGATCGGCCAAAACACAAGGGGAGGAAAAGAGAAGAGAAATTAGGTTTGCAAGTCACCAAGATTAGGTTAGAATGAATACAAGGGGTTTGTATATATAGGTAACTAATCTTAGAGAACAAGTTTGTGTGGGTTTGGGTCTGGGAAGCCCCAACCGATTGGCCTAAGGATCCAAGAGGGATTCTAGATCCTTCCCGACTTCTAATTTCATCTTTAGTCCCTTTAGTTTATATTTAACGACCGTTAACCAAACCTCGTTAAATATTAACTATCGTTAAGTATTTATTTCGCGACTAATAATTAATAAATAATAACATTTATACATATTAATTATTTAACATCAATTCTCATACGTAATGTGTGCAATCCCGAAGTCTCGAGTTCGAAACCGGACATACGTATATTAAAATATCCATAAAACCTTTCATGAATGATGATTGTGTGTGAAGTGTGTCTGTTTTAGTGTGTGTACAGGATGCGCATATGGATGATGAAGATAATTAATTTATTTAATTTTGTTAAATTGTGGGAAAATGATAATGTGTGGTTGGTATATTATTTTTTGTTAAACAGGGAATGAAAGGGTGTTCAATGTTTTGTTTGACATCGAACAAACCGAAAAATAAATCAGATCGAAACCGCATAAAATTGAACCGGAAATTTTAATTGGTGTATAGTTTGGTTTGAAACGCAACCGAAGTATTTAACTGGTGTTTGATTTGGTTTATAGTTTTGTTAGTGCATATATTACGATATTTATACTAAACGGTTTATTCGCTTTTAATAATGACAAACATGTAACTTGTAAATCATCAATGCATACTTACATCAACATCTCTCGAAGTCTAAAGTATGCTTCAACTCAGTCGCAGATTTCCATTCCGACGTGAATCACTCAAGGTATGAACAAACAAATTTAAAACTTGACAAATGATCAAAGGATTAAATTTTTGTTCAAAGACTTCACATTTTTAATATAACAAAATATATTTTACAAATTATTTTTGAATTAAAAAAAATGTTTTATTTTGAAAAATTAGTTCAAAAATCCCAACAACTATCCCCCCCCAAAAAAAAAAAAAAACAGCTGCAAACACCCCCAAAACCTTCACCACTAAAAACAAAAAAGGGAGCGTTTTTTGTACGGATGGTACCACTAAATACCCGACGGTACCATTAAATTTAGTAGTGTCGTATGACAATTACTGGTACCGTCCCTCTGTAACGGCTAGTTTTTTCTTTACCTATAAATAATGGACTATTTTACACTTCCAACTTGATTTTTTCAATTAGTTTTCTCTAGTCTTATCGCTTCTTATTTAGATCACTTTCTTTGATCATTTAAAGATTTTAACTTGTTTTAGAGTGATCCAATAATCCATTCAAGTGAACCTTCATTCCTCTACTAGTGCAAGAGAAGAGCAAATAGTATCACAAAGAAAGAAAGTGTTGTAGTCATAGTTTAGTGCACTCGTAACACTTGTTACACACTTCTTGTATGTCGTTGTACATCAAGTTCTTGTCACCATACTTAGGTTGATCATATAGATCGTGTAGATTGAGTTGATCTTGTAGAACGTGTATAGGTCGGGTAGATCATGTGAAGATCGGGTAGATCATGTGAAGAGATCGGGTAGATCGAGAGTAGAACATGTGGATCTTGTAGCTTGTGTGATTTGTGAGGATAGGGTAGATTGATACTAGCTATATTAGTACTCGACACTTAGCTTAATGTCGGAAAATAATGTAAGCACGCGGTTTATGTGTTTTGGCCTCAAAACACAAGGTTTGGTATGTTAGGCCATAAAACATAACGAGTTTGGTTGTACACGAAGAATAACTCAACATCTAGCTTAGTGTCTGAAAATATTATAAGCAATTTTATATGGTTTTCTCCGCCGAGAAGGGAGCTTGTTGATGAGTGAAGAAACTCTCGAGTTGGGTACTCGGGGAGTGGAGTAGGGCGAAGAGGAGCTTCATGACCGAACCACTATAAATCATCGTGTCCGGTTTGCGCTTTTTTTACTTATCTCTTTACGTTTATTTTTGCATTTACCGTTTTACATTTATATTTTGCATTGCGTTTATATTTGTGTGTCTTGTTCTTATATTGTGTTTGTGGTAAACTAGAAGGGGTTGAATAGTTTTACCGATAAAAACTTGGTTTTTAAACTATTTAGATCGACTTATGTCAATCTATTTGAACGTGTGTGTTGGATGTTGATAGACAAGCATGTAGATAAATAAAAGCTAAGATAAAGAGTAAGAAGCACAAAACCACAACGCGCGTATTTATAGTGGTTCGGCTACAAGGACACCTTTCTTGCCCAAATCCACTCCCCGAGTCACCTACTCGAGAGTTCGTAATCACTACACAACACCAACTCCTTGTGGCGGAGAAGCCTTCACAACGTCGCCTACTCTTTATCTGGTACAAGGCTAGATACCGGGTTCTTCCACGAGGTAGAACCAAACCTATCACAACATTGCCTACCTTTTATCCGGTACAAGGCTAGATACCGAGTTCCATTACAAAGGAGGAACTACTACCCAACACTACACAACACCTGTCCCAAATGAGACCCACTCCTTATGACAACATCAACAAGGATATCAATATCCTTTGACCCAATACTAATCTATCTTGTACATCGACACACCATATCGAATGTACACTTTAGGCACCTTTCACTAATGCCTTGGACTTGACTTCTAGGCACCTTTCACTAATGCCTTTTGACTCGACTTCTAGGCACCCTTCACTAATGCCTTTTGACTTGACTTCTAAGCACCTTTCACTAATGCTTTCAACTCGGACGTTCGGCAACTTTCACTAATTCCTTTACTTTGACTCTTTGACACTTTTCACCAATGTCTTCGTCTTGACCTTTTAGACATCTTTCACTAATGTCTTCGACACTATACTTCTAATGAGAAAGAAGAGAACTATCAACAAGATACTATTTGTAGTCTTGATGATGACGAAGCTAGGCAACCCATGGACTTGAGCTTGCTCGACTTCAAGAAGTGGTGATCTCGCCTTTAAAAAGAACCTAGAGAATCACACAAACACAAAACTGCATACAAAGATCACTTGGATCTGTGGTTAAAGAGTTTACAACTCAAAGAGAAAATATATGTAAAAAGGGGTTAATTACAATGAAGAAATGGCTCACTATTTATAGAGAAAAATGTGCTACTGTCCCACGGATCCCTTACTTGACGGATCCGTCCAGTGTAAACTGGGGGAATCGTGGGACACTCCTCTTTGCCCATGGGTTTTGGGTCATGAGTCATGGGTTATGGGTCATGGGTCCTAGACTTTGGACCATGGGTATCCAAGTAGATACAATATATCTAGTAGGTGCAATGCATCTAGTGCATGGGTCATGGGTTAAATTCATGGGTTATGGATAATATCCATTCATGACTTATGCATGATGTCATGCAATGGGTTATGAGTTATGCTCCATAGGTATGGGTCATGGACTTTAGGTTATACCCAACTACATTCAATGTATTTGGTCAATGGGTCAAATACTTAAGCTTCTACCCATTATATAACCCATTATAATACATACTAATTATGTATATATTTACCCAATATGTAAACACTAGTTGTTGTACATATGTATTACTGAATCATAAAATCACTACTACTTGTTTAGTGTTTTATGTGAAATCGTAAGTGTGTTAGTAAACTATTGGCTCAAACCATTTACGTATTTTATTTGTTTCGTTAAAATGATTTTACGTTTGTTATCGACAAGACATTAGAATATCGTAAAATATAAATAAACGTTTTTACGGCTTATTTGTATTAACAGTGTTAGTTGTGTTTGTGTCATGGCATGTTATCTATGTTAGTTTGTGCTATTGTGATATGTTTTAATTGTTGCTTTATATTCTCTAGCTTTTGTAAGACTAGAAAGATTATTGTTGACACTTTACATATTATATCACACTTAATTTGGTGTTTGATACACAAGGTTTTAAGTTTTTAAACGGGAACGTATTCACCCCCCCTCTACGTTTCCCACAAGTTTGACAAAAGTATAACCAAATAGAACCGAAGAAATCAAATATCTCAATCTACATAAAAAAATTAATAATATAAATATATATAGTTTATATCTTATCATCCTAAATAACAATCCTGATATTCAACTAGGTTTGGATGCTTGAATATGATAAGAAATGTTAAAAGTTCTGTTGAATAAAATTTTATCTTGCTTCGCTTTTATTTTGTTCCTTTTGGTTGTGAAACATTTTGATTTCTTAAACTTCTGTTTTGTTAATTCAGTTGAGCACTTTATAAGACCTTTTGCTTTTCTAATTTTATCTGAACTTTTAGGTTTTTATTTATGATTTATAGAGTATATTTTTATGTTTACTTGAATTTGGTTTTGTTAGTTTTAAGCGAAACCAAACCGAATTCT
The DNA here is from genome assembly GCA_910596185.1 of Chrysanthemum makinoi. NCBI lineage: Eukaryota > Viridiplantae > Streptophyta > Magnoliopsida > Asterales > Asteraceae > Chrysanthemum > Chrysanthemum makinoi. The sequence continues at coordinate 164,651,546 of OU343218.1, forward strand.
ACTTTGATGTATGGTTTGTTTTTATCCGTTCTATAATTGATTTGGTTTGATTTTGGTATTAACTTAAAAAACTTTGAAACCGATAAACCCGAACTATACAACCCGACAAATCCAAAAACCAAACCGATGAGAACACCCATACATTGAATATATAAAAACCAAGAAAAAACCCCGTATACCAATTTAACCGCTTCTTCAATCCTCCCATTTAAACCCATTATCCCTTGCCCAAGATGAGAAAAAAAAATACCCATTTTTAGACATAGCAAAACCAATTTACATATAAGAATTACTATGATAAAAACAAAAAAATTTACTGTACTATTTTAACCCGTTACACAACTTGCCCATTTTAACATGTTTAACTTTTCATAACAGTATAAGGAGGAAAAAAGGTACGGTGATACAATTTCTCCATTTTAACTCATTATTTTGTTAACCAAATATAAAAAAAGAAGATCATACCCATTTTAACCCGTTGGATAAAAGATGTATATAAATGATGATGCCATTTTAACGAGTTACCCAGCCTGGTCATTTTAACATGTTCGAACAATTACCTAGAGCATGAAAACATACTTGTAGATATAACTATTTAAGTCTTCTTCCTGAAGAATGTGATCAAACGAAGGAACAAAAACCAAAATCAAGAAAAAGCAGCCCCAAACATCTACAAATTTAGAAAAAATATTGACCAGCAAAGTGACTAAATAAGCACCCTAACACCTCCAACTAACATGAAAAAATATATAGAAACTTGTTGCCAAAAACAGAATCCGAACAGACTACTTTACATACTTAATTCTATACTATTTATCTCTGCCAAATGCAAGAAAAGACAAGCCAACAGTATCTGTATAAGAACTTCATTTCTCGGCCCGTGTAATTGTCACGAATAACAAACATGAAATATTCAATAATCATCATCTCAATTTTCTTATGTCAAATGATGCAAGGCTTATATTGTCAAACAAATATAAAAGGCCCCTATCAAATATTTATTAGATGATAGATTAGTAGGGCCTGGTATATGGGGTTGGGTCCATTAATCTATCATCTAATAATTATAAGTCTCAATTTTCAAATAACAGGCCACAAATTCATAAGGGGACAACAACAAATAGGTCACAATTTGTTAACCATAAGCACAAACTGAATCTGAAATCCTACCTAAACACATCAGGGTGGACAGGGTGACAAATGCTCGATCGCCAAAGAGAGAAACGACCAAACGAAGGTAATATTTCATTGTTTATATGCCATTATAATTTATGTCAGTCGTAACATTTTTTTAGAAAGGCAACATGTTATTAAATGAACCCCGAAACACTCAAAATACAATACAAGACGCCTCACCTCGATCAAACAGGATAATTAAACGAGAGTGGGACCCAAAGAAAAAAACAAGACTTGGAATAAAACTTGGAAACTTACTTAACAAGCTATAGACTGTCACGAAAAGATACAAAATACAAATCAAAATGACCACTAAGGCTTTGACTACTATTATAAATATTATAACAGCTACAGTAAGCCACCAAATTTACGAAGGGCACGACGTCGTTGCACTGTTTTTTTAACAGTGCTACCAAAAACACAACGAAAAAACGTTGTCGTTCAAGGAAAATACGTTGTCGTTGTACTGTTCTTTTAACAGTGATTCGAAATCCAACAAAGAAAACGATGTCGTTTACCATATATGCCTAGGATTGAATCTCATGCACGGAGTTATACATGGATGATATTCAATTGCAGGTACACTGCTATAGTGATGGATCAGATACCTTTGAGGAGGGGACCGAAGACTTGTCGTTTTACCCTTTTGAAAAAGATATTGTTTGTCGTTTCGGGTGGCATGGCCCGGTTCTGAAAAGCCAAAAATTATGGGTAAATAAACCATTGCAGTACTAGATTGACATTATGTTGCTCAGTAACCCTAGAAGTTTCCAGTGACGATTGCGAAGTATTACTTACGAATCTGAAAACCTCGATAATCCAGCAGATTGTGGTAATTTATTAATTTTGTATTTTTTCCCTCTTTTTCTTTTTTGGGTGTGGGCTGAAAATGACGATAATATATGAAATCCTTATGATCCATGTGTTTTGTTTTAGGTTTCTAATTTCTGCAACATTAGGGATAATTATTCTTTGCTTAATTGTTTGTAATTTTGTTCGTGAGTTATTTATGCATGAAATTGGATATGATATAAAAGAGTTTGCAACATTTAATGCTTTTCTATAGTAACACTTAATACATGCATGCATATTTTGCACAACTTAATCAGCTATGACAATGATAGTTGAAATCTACTGATTTATGAAGTTTGTTGATATTTTTTTATACAATGCTTAGGATCATTGTCTGCACAATTACAAGTTTGGCAGCTGTTTATATTTAAGCCATAAATATGACTAGAAACAGAAAATTGATATCCAACTATGATGAACCTAAAAATGTAGCTAATAGTACCAATGAACAAAATATAAATGAAGTGCTTAATTCCAAATAGTTGATGATCAAATAAGCGTTGCCTATTTACCTACTCCTATGCAAACAGATAATATTGCACAATCAAGTAGACATAAAATTTGAAGCAATAGAAATTTGCCTAATGTGACTGAACAAAAACAATGTATGTCTACCAGCAACTGTACAAATTCTACTTTGAACATTCCTCGCTGTTATTTGCCAAAACACTTAGCTGAAAGGCCTGATACAAACAATGTTGCACCAACAATAAATAACAACCACCAGTGGCCAAAAGAAAGGAGGTCTGTTTTCCCTATATCGATAGATGTTACTTCATAATCAAGCTCAAGAAAAAAAAGGCAAATCTAGGCCTTTCTTTACATCACTGGATAGCATACATGATGGATCTAAACACACACCTTGTGTTAGTGATATTTTGAGTTATATTACTAAGCACGCGGAATATACTCAGTAATACTTAGAAGACAGATGTAAGTAAACAAGAACAATAAACACAAAGCTCCAATATTATTAAGAAATAATACGAGTGATCTTGCTTATCACTAGGGTTACACCTTGAAGCTAATATGAATAATACGTTATATGTATATCTAAGCAATGACCTAGGATCTCCTTTTATAGCACAAGGAGTCCTTTAAAAGATAATTATAAACCTAACAATATAGAATATACACAAGATCTTTTCTATACTTATCAATACACGTTTACTTAACAATTATCTTATAGCAGTGGTAATATTTGTACTGACAGTGGTAATGAGTTTCCACTGCTAGTGTAAACATCAGCCGTGTTAACCACAAGACTATCAGTGGTAACTGTTAGTATTATTCCCAACAATCCTCCCCTAAACTTATGATTTCTCTGCAAATCAATAAGTTTCTTCAATCTTCATTATCTGCAAGGATTTGGGGAATTCTTTCAAACACTTCATCTTCTTCTCAATGCTTGAATAGCTCTTGAACATTGATCTTGAAGCCTGTGTAACAATGCTCTAACTTTCTCACTATCTTCATGAACTCTTATAGTAGTACACAGCATCACAGTGAGAGTTCCAGCTCTGAGTGGATATTCTTTCTCAGCAAACATGAATGCATCTACTCCATTTGCTGTAGAAACATGATGAACTTCACATGAATCATAGTAGAACCATTTAGTACCAGGACATGAACATGAGAATTTCCAGAAATCATCATTAACATCTGGTTCATAGAGCCTTCTAAGATTAACCCACAACTGCATCTCCTTCATATCTTTGAGATCTTTAGCATCAAACCTTTCTTAAACTAACTTCAATAGTGTATCAAGATCATTTCTGTCAAAAGCTTTGATGAGATCTTCAAACTGAATAAATGATGAAGTTTCACCACCTAGCCTTGTAATCTTCCATGTTGGAGCAAAGTTGCTAGCAGTAAAAACTTCCCAGTCAATGATAGGATGTCTGACTTGCAGTTGTTTAGGGTAAAAATCTTCTTCTTCTATCACAATCATCTCAGTCAGTTGTTCTTCAGTGAACTTCTCAGTTGGAACTTCTTGTTCTTCAGCAAACTTTGTCTTCTTAGATGTCTGAGATTCACTATCTTTGGCCTTTCTCTTCAAATTAGGATACCTTCTTGCTTCTTCTTCAGAGTCCATTGGAATGAAATCTTTATCTTGTCTTTGAACTCTGTAGTAGATACTTTCAACTTTATTATCAGGCATTCCTCTGAATTGATGTCTTTTCCAGCCACCAACTTTGCAACAATAAGTCTTCATGTATGCAATAACTTGTGCCTTAGTTGGTTGCCTTGGTTTCTTTTAACCCTTTTTGACTGAATCAATAACATCTTGAAGTGCTTGATTATTCTTCATTTGGATAAAATCTTCAACTGAGCAGTTCTTTGATCTTCAGTTAAGGACATATCAACAACTAGGTCAATTGCTTTCTTCTTGATCACTAGATCATTAGCAATCGAGAACTCAATTTCTTCTTCAGTAGGTACATAGCTGAACTCTGGAGTCTTCTCTCTTAATCTTGTAGGTGGAACAGTGGAAAGTGGATCTTCTATTGGATCTTCCATTCTATCCAACCTTTTAGCCTCCATAAATCTTGCAATTTCCATTTCTTCAAGCTTTTTCTTTTTAGCAACTTCTTCTTCATTAATCTTCCTTGCAACTTCAGCATCATGAGCAATCTGAATTTGTACTTTCTTTGAAACCTTTCTTCTTGTTTGCTCCTTGCTTTGCATAACAGCTTTACCTTTGTCTTTCTTCAGTTTATCAATTTCTTCACTTGCAGTGGCAATATCATGTCCAGCAGTGGGAATATTTGGCTCTGTAGTGGAAATTGGATCAGTGGTAAAATCATCAGTTGCAGTACTAAAAATGTCTTGATCTAGTTGCTCTTCTTGAGTATCAGCTCCCTCTGTACCTTTACTAGAAACACCCTCATCTTCAAAATCAATTCTCCTCCCCTGAGTTCCAGCATCTCTTTTCCTCCCCTGTTTGGGAGAATTTCCCAAACCTTGATCAAAATCAGCCGAATCACCATCATTAGGTGAGGATGAAGATGATATCACTAGCTTTTCAGTTTTTTTTCTTCCTTTTTAACCCCTGCAACTCTTCTTTCAAGGTCTGAATCTCCTCTTGCAAATGTGTAATGTCCTTGGCATGCTGCTTCTTTACATGTGCCAGGTCCTTTTGTAGAGATTCAACCTGCTTGGCTAATTTTGTACACAAAACTATCAATTCCAATTGTTGCCCACTGCCCTCATCACTTCCAACTGTGTGACCTGTTGGGAGAGGTGAATCATGGGGCAATGGCTCAAATTCCTCCCTAGTTGGACTAGGTTGAAGTCTAGAACCACCACTGCTTGTTCCTAGACCAAAAGGTTCAGAAACATGTTGTGTTGTAATGAGAGAAGTTGGCTGTTTGCGCCTCCTCTCATAGGTGTGAGAAACAGGTGGAGTATAATCAATGTTTTCCTAGACCAAAAGGTTTAGAAACATGTTGTGTTGTAATGAGAGAAGTTGGCTGTTTGCGCCTCCTCTCATAGGTGTGAGAAACAGGTGGAGTATAATCAATGTTTGGAACAGAGATTATGGGTGAGTTTTGTTCAGATGAAATCTTTGCAAGCGTTTGAGGAAAAAGAGTTGTAAAAATCATATTGCCATCTTTGTTCATGTTTTGAAAAACATTAGGCTTGAGGCAACGGATTTTATAAACATTAGTAATGGTTGCAGTTGAAACTCATTTAGCACTGCTTGCACAAACCTTGGATACATCAAAAATTTTGTTGAACTATTTACATTGCCTTGCATACTTTGAAAAATATATTTTGACCAATTAAAAGTCCTATCTAAAGCTAGACAAACCAAAGGGTAAGCCATAGTTGAACTGAATTATTCATAAGAGGTTTTCTTAGGACTTAGGCAATGCAAAAGAGTATGTATCAAAAATCTCCAATGGGGACAAAAACCACTCTTTTTGAAAGTAGCCTTTTTATCAGTGGTATCATACCCCATGGATGAAAGATGTGTATGAATTTCGGGCATGGGTTATGTGATGATACCATTGAGATCATCCAATTGGAGAATTCTCCTCAAGGATGCCTCAGTAACATCAATGGTTACCCCATCCACAGTGGCTCTAAGAGCATCCACTGTTTCATGTGTATCTCTCGTTTCAATGGTTAAGGACTGAGCAGAAGTCCAAAATTGTTTGATTTGAGAGATATAGATTGTGGGATTTAAAAGTAAAGCATACCTTATATGGGTAGTATTAAGAAAGTCGACAATCTGGTGAAAAACAGGGCCACTCTTCTCGTTTGACTTTTGTAAGTAGGCCACTTGGTTGTGCTCATCTGCAAAAGTGATCGGTGCCATAGAATCTTTTGATGAAAAATAGATTGTGTCAGTATGAATTGTATAAAGAACTCGCCAATTGAGAGAAAATATATAAAGAGTTAGGGCTTTAGCGTTTTGCGCAAGAAAGACTATCTTTAGAAAATATTTATCTTAAGAGGATAAATAACAATATGGAAAGTAGATAATCTTCTTAAAATTTACCCTATTTATATATGGAAAGTAATTAACTCTCAACGGCTAGTAAAAATTTAGTTATAGACACAACAGTTGTAACGGCTAGAACAACAGTGGTCAAATAACACTGTCAGTGGAAACGGTTGAACTAGCAGTGGGAATTTTTCACAAAGATTTTCAAAGAGCAGTGGTAAAGAAAAACATTTAAAAATTTGACCGCCCTTTATCATAGTTTTTATCAAACTACCAGCTATCAACGGATTTGTTATGTCTTTACCATGAGCCGTTTGCTATGGACTAGCCAACTCTTAATCATAAAGAATATGGTGAGTTGATAACCATCTAGTTTTTGGTAAACTATCAACCATAAATGGATTTGTCAAGTCTTTACCAGTAGCCGTTTGCGCTGGACTAGTTGATTCTTATGTGGATTAGACATGGTGAATCAATAACCATTTGTTGTGTATCTCAGTTATACACCTTTTAAGATCAAGTCCCAGCTATGCTGCATAAAAGTTATTGAACAAGCACAAGCACAGAAACATATACAAACTTATACAACAATATTAGTACCCATAGACTTCCACTCAACACCATTAGACACAAAAAGTTTATGGATTTAGCATTCCAATACTTGTTACCAAGTACTGAAATCTACCCACATCAAGTCCTTTTGTTAATAAATCAGCATAGTTGTCATCAGTATGGATTTTGACAACTTGAATTAGTCCTTTTTCATAATAGTCTCTTATGAAATGGTGTCGAATTTCAATATGTTTAGTCTTTGTGTGTTGAACTAGATTCTTAATAATGCAAATGGTACTGCTATTGTCAATGTGAATGATGGTATTCATGAAATTGTACCCATAGTCCAAAAGTTGATTATGAAGCCATAGAACTTGAGCACAACAACTTGCAGCAGCCACATACTCTGCCTCAGTTGATGATTTAGCCACCATAGTTTGTTTCTTGCACTGCCATGACACTAATCTGTTGCCAAGAAATTGGCATCCACATGTTGTAGATTTTCTATCCAAACTAGCTCCAGCATAGTCAATATCTGAGTAAGTAACCAAATCTAGAGGAGAATCCCAGAGTAGGAAATGCTTTAAGATATCTGAAAATCTTCTTCACAGCAGTCAAGTGAGAGAACTTGGGAGTGACTTGAAACCTTGCACAGGCACACGCTGCAAACATAATATCTGGTCTAGATGATGTAAGATACATCAAAGAGCCAATCATAGACCTATACATATGCACATCAACTGCTTCACCACTATTTTCCTTCAAGAGTTGATGTGTAGTCTTGTCAGCAGGGGTGCTGGATGACTTTGCATCAGTGAACTTGAACTTCCATAGTATCTCAGCCACATATTTATCTTGATTGATGAAAATACTGATAGAAACTAAGAACGTTGTGAAGATAGTTTCTTGATCGTTTATGAGCCTTAGGGTTTAACAATAACAATGACAATACGCAGCGGATAAATCAAAACATAATTTTTATTGACACAAGGTTTTCATTCACTAACACTAACTAATCCTAGACATTTATAGGAACACGTCTAGATAACAAAAAATACTAACTAAACTAATAACCTAGGCGTTTACAAGACTATACGCCTAGGATACACACACACCTTTACTAGACGTCTACATTATGGAAGACTTAATTAAAACCTACACCCCATGTCCTCTTTATATACTAGAGGATTAGGGTTTACAAATCTCTACTAAGGACTAATAAATAAAACTTCTTTTGCAAGCAAGTCCTTCCATATTTTTATAGGTTTCCTTCTTGTCATATTAAGTCCCTCTTGTTTCATTCTTTTTGTCTTATCAATTCAAACGTATAATTCCCAACAATCTTCCCCTAGTTGATAATGACAAAACCATTCTTGAACGAACTTCCTTAGACGAAGTAGAGAAATTGAGATCAGGGATCTCACCATGAATGAAACAAGTATGTCTTCCTTTGTCTTCCCCTTAATCCATGCCATGCCACTCAAACATCTCTTCCCCTTTTTGTTATTATCCAAATAGGGAACGTATGCAAATAATGATCTTGACCACCACGAACCAATATCATACTTCCAATCTAAGACTTCCAATGCTTCAAATCACCCACCATTACGCATCATAAGAAAAATAGATCCAGAACAGTAGAAAACTCCAACTAGCAGTAGTAATATTGATCAACAGTAGTAAAAATCAAACACTTCCCCTTGAGTGATGCATGTAGATCAAATGATTCTTCAAATCTGTAAGCTCCTTGTAATGATCACTTATGAAGAAAACCGAGTATAACGAATTTGATGAAGAAGTAGAATTTCCCAAACTTGTGTCTTAAATCTTGTACTATCCACGAAACTCCATACTTATACGAATCACCAAATATAAGTAGACCGCAATCCCTTGACAAAATCCTCAACTAATATGAGACACTGAGCACTACAATTTAACTCCTTTAAGTGATAGCCAATGTGTGCATAGAGCATCATAAGAAAAATCACACATTGCTAGATTCATCAAGCTATATTATAAGAACACAAACCTGTGAAACTCAACTACAACATCAAATAAATTATATTCAACCTTCTTCGTAATCAATTAATCCATAAGAATCCAATATGAGCCTTTTTGAATCCTTTAAGAACATAAACTTCTTCCTGTGTGTGTGAACCAAATAACCATTCTGTGTGTGTCGTCCAAACTCTATAACAAATATCACGCTTGACTTCCCCTTAACTCCAAATCTCCTCGTAATAAACCATTATACTGCCAATCCAAATAAATTTCACCATGCAAAAGCCTTGAGCAGTACTTTGAGAAGAACCAGTACCTTCAGCAGTACTTTGGACAAGGAGCAGTACTTTCGTATATCAACTGCAGTACTTTGAATTCCAAGTAGTACTTTGCGTCTAATGAGCAGTACTTTCATATCGTGGAGAAATACTTTGAGTAAACAACAATACTTTGTCAGCAGCCAACTTCGACAGCATATAACTTTTGATTGATAGCTCAGATCAACGATCCCTTCAGTGGAAAGTTAGATAGGTATATAGAGAACATCCACACAAAATTTCGTCACGATCCAACTGTTAACAAAAAAGTTATGATCGTTTCAAAACAGTCCTGCAGAAGCCTTACGGAATTTTTTTTAGTTTTGTAGCAGACTTCGACATTGAATAACTTTTGATTGCGAGCTCCAATTCACAATCACTCTGGTGAAAAGTTAGATGAATATACTGAGATGCACCAGAAAAAAATTTAGCTTGATCAAACGGTTCAAGAAAAATTTATGCCCTCTTGAAAACTGTGCTGCAGAAAAGTTGCGAATTTTGCAAAAAATCGATTTTCTTCATTCTTTTTCGCCAAGAAACCTTGTGAATCCTAGATATCACGAGCTTCCCTCTCTGATACCAATTGATAAGATCGTTTATAAGCTCAGCTAGGGATCAATGACAAAGACTAATAACATGCACAGCGGAATAAACTAATCACTTTTGATTGTGAATTGGACGATTTGAAGCTTGACATTATTGATCATTCTTGAACTAATACTTGAACGGGAAGTCGAGCATGGTGCATATTTAAGATGTCGGGTAGCACACACACAAGATTGGATCTTGGCTGAATTTAGTGAAATCAAAAAACACACACACATGGGATATTAGTATACACACACACGAGATTGGAAGATTGGTAAACCTTTGAACTATTCTTCATGTTACTACTGCTTGGTTTCAAATGCGATTGTAGTCATCCTTATTAGTATTTTGGGTGGTACTATGTTCTTCATGGCTGGAACTACAACGTATTGGTGATCATGGTGATTAGTTATTCGACAAGTTCTTATGGTTATTTACATGCATCATTCGAGGGTAAGATTTTTACTACTACTTGTTGGTATTTATACTCCTGGTTCAGATTTCTTTTGCCTTAATTTCATTTTTAGCAAGCTTTTTGGTGATCTTCATGGCGGGTATCTTGAGGCATTAGAAGGATGGATTAGTCGTATGATATTGGTTCGTGGTGGTTGGAATCAAAGTTGCTTCTACTTAGCGTCTCCTAGTGGATTATGACAAAAAGGGGAAGAGGGCATTACATAGAAGATTTGAAACTTGAAGATCCTTGGTGATATTGCATGTTTAAGGGGAAGTTCTTATCTTTCATGACATCTTATTTGGTTTTGTCATTATCAACTAGGGGAAGATTGTTAGGAATTATATTTGAGTTGATTATGACAAAATATGAAAGATGAAGGAATTATTAAGACAAAGAAAGACAAGGGACTTACTTGTTAAAGAAGACTTTATTATTTAGTCCCTAGTTGTATTTTGTAACCCTAGACTCTCTAGTATATAAAGAGAGGCAGGGAATTAGATTTAGTGTGTGTCAAGATGTGAACACCAAAGGTGTGTGTGTGTGTGTATAGGCGTTAGGGAAGAACGCCTAGGGTATTAGTTAGTTGATTAGTATTTAGTATAGTAGAGATGTTTAGTCGATTAGTAGTTTAGATATGATGACGAAGAACTTTGTTAATAATAACAAACGATGTTTTCTTATTCCGTTGTGCATTATAATTGTTGTTATTGTTATCCCCTAGAGCTCATAAACGATCTTATCAAATACCATCTGGCCTTTGTTGTACTTGAAGTCCCAAAAAGAATGTGAGTTCACCCATAGAACTCATCTTGAATTCTTCCTTTATTAGCTTATCAAATTCTTTGCACATGTCTGTCTTTGTAGATCCAAAAATGATATCATCAACATATACCTGAACTAACAAGATATCATTTTTGTGTTTCTTGATGAACAAAGTTTGATCCACTCTGCCTCTATGAAACCCATTATCAAGAAGATAAGTAGTTAAGGTTTCATACCATTTCCTTGGTGCCTGATGCAAGCCATACAAAGCTTTAACTACCCTGTACACTTTATTAGGATAGTCAAGGTCTTCAAAGCCTGGAGGTTGAGAAACATAAACCTCCTCATCAATCTGCCCATATAGAAAAGCACTCTTTACATCCATTTGATAGACTTTAAAGCCCATAAAGGATGCATCGGCTAAGAACAGCCTGATTGCTTCAATTCGTGCAACTAGGGCAAACACTTCTTCATAGTCAATACCCTCCTCTTGAGTATATCCTTGAGCCACAAGCCTAGCTTTGTTTTTGATAACAATTCCTCTTTCATCCTTCTTGTTTCTAAACACCCATTTAGTACCTATTACCTTCTTGCCAGAAGGCAAATCACAAAGCACCCAAACCTTTTGAATATTGAATTGGAGCAACTCTTCTTGCATTGCTTCCACCCAACTTTCATCTTCAAGCGCCTTGTAAACATTCTTTGGCTTCATTTGTGATAGAAAACACATAAAGCGACATTCATTCTTGCCTTCATGAGTCTTAGATTCATATATTTCACTAATGAATCCATGAATATCAGGCAGCTTTGTTTGTCTTCTTGTCTTCACGGGTGAATAGACATCCCCAATCACATTTTCAAGAGGATGTGATTTATGAATAGAAGTGTGGGGAGTCTGAGGAACTGAAATCTCACTTAGCATATTTGAGATTTCAACATCATTGGCATGAGCTTCCTCTGTAACTGGAGTTATAATGTCCACTTCTGGTGATGCAGTGGAAACATTTGGTCTAGCGGTGGAATCTGAATTTCCACTGTTTCAGAATTTTCAGCATTCAAGTTGCTACTTCCTTTCTTTCCAAAATCATTAGAAGGTTGAGCATCTCCAGTCTTTGGTATATCATCATTATCTACATAGTCCCAAAGTGGTAGACTGAATTCATCTTGATCATCTGCATGATCCTTGCTTGGTTCATCATCATCAAGAAACTCTTCTGAACCTGCAAAATCAAAAGAAGAGGTACCTGTAGAGATAGGCACATAATTCATAGTATTGGTTAGAGTATCAAGATCAAACAGCCTTTCTGGACCAGTTCCTTTGAGATTTACTTTATTTTCCAGAACTCAACATGCAGATTCTTATTCAAACCCTGTTGCTGCTGGTCCTTCTTCAACTCATCCTGTTGGGATTTAGTAAATCCAGTACTTAAAGTGTCGGTCACCTCAAGTATGTATACTCGTTAGAAAGCTCGTAGTCTTAGTAATTCAATGTTAGTATTTAGTTTACATTGTAACACCGTGGAGGACGGACGGGTCTTTACCCACTGTATGCCTGATCCACAGCCTTATAGAGGCGTCTAAGCTTGTACCCTATAAATACCCTTTGCCCTCCAAGGCAAAGGGTTGGAGCTTTCATAATACATTTTTCTTTGCCTCTCTAAAGTTCCCATCCTCTCCCACTCTCTCTCTAAACCATTAACCTAACGCCGCCTACTTTGTATCAATCCAAGATCCTACAAATGGTATCAAGAGCCATGGTTTGATCATCCAGCTCTCATGTTCTTGGTTTGATAGTTATTCTTGGGTTAAGGTTTAGTCTTATGCGTAACTTTGTAGTCTCGTATACGAAGTTTTGAATCTTTAAAGCTTTAAAATTTACACTTTTTATTCCAAGATTCTTGTGGGTTAAGGTTTATTGAGTGCTTAAATTTCAGTTTCTTGCAAAAAGGTTCAAACTTTACAAGTTTTTCTTGGTTTTTAAGCGTGTTTGGATAAGTGTGTACGGACTTACGCGTAAGAGAGATTCGTGGTTTTGATCCTCATGCTTTGTTGTTTTGGTGTTTTTAAGGCTGTGTCATCATCCTAATCTGGTTTACTAAACGGTTTTGATCGAAAAAAACGTGTTTGGCAAAATTTGTACTTCCTACGCATAACGAAACCCTAATCCTACGCGTAAGGTATTTTTCACTTGATCTTCATTTCTGGTGGTTACTCAGTGTTCTTCTTGCTTGGAAAAGCCTGAAAAACACTTCGACTTTGGATATCTCTTGCACTGTGAAGTGTAAAAGATTGTTGTGGGTAAAACCCTAATTTTACGCGTAAGCATAAAACTTACGCGTAGAAATTCTTACGCATAAGATTTTTCTTACGCATAAGCTTGTCTTACGCCTAAGGGAAACTTACGCATAAGGTTCCTACGCCTAAGCTTTGGTTTACGCATAAACTTAAGCCTTTTTACCCTGAAACTCTACGCGTAAGCTATAGACTACGCGTAAACTCTGTCTACGCGTAAGCTTGTGTCTACGCGTAAGGTTGTTGTTACGCCTAAGCTACTGCCTACGCGTAAGCCTAGTTTCTACGTATAAGTTCCTACACGTAACTTTGCTGTCTACGCATAAGTGTATAAGTTTTACGGTTTATCTCTTGATTTTGTAAAATCCCGTGAAAGAATCTATTTCCCGGTTAAGTCAAAGATTTGTAATATCCGGTAGAATTTAAACATGTCTTCCGTTGCTGATGATGTGCAAGCTGCAGGATCTGACACACGTCCTCCCATGCTTGATAGAACTGATTATGAGTCTTGGTCACAAAGAATCAGGCTGTACTGCTTAGGAAAGGAGAATGGGGTTAACATCCTTAAGTCTATTGATGAAGGACCGTATCAGGTTGAGACTACTAGAGACATGATTGATACTGCTGCAGATGGAACAATAGTTTATGGAATGGATAGACCTAAGATGTATGATGATCTCACTGATAAGGAGAAAAAGAGATTCGATGCTGATATCAGGGCTTCAAATATTATTCTTCAAGGTCTTCCAAAAGATATCTATAAACTTATCAATCACAACACAGAAGCCAAGGCGGTTTGGGATAATGTCAAGATGCTTCTCTCGGGTTCAGAATTGACTATAGAAGATAGAGAATCACAGCTGTATGATGAATTTGAGCACTTCAAGATGAAACCTGAATAAAGTGTCTATGAGTATTACGTGAGATTCCACAAGCTGGTGAATGATATGAGGAATATCAAGATGACTATGCCAAACATTCAGCTGAAATCAAAATTTGTGAACAACATGAATCCCGAATGGCACAAGTTTGTCACTTCTGTGAAGCTTACCAAAGGACTAAAGAACACCAACTATGAGCAATTGTATGCCTTCCTTCTTCAGAATGAGAAACATGCTATGTTTGAAAAAAGGATTCTTGAACAGTTCAAATCTCAACCAGGAGAAACAAGCTCATCAAATGATACAACTGCATTCTTCACCAAAGCATCATAAGTCACACCCACTGGAAATGATAATCACAAGCCCGTTCCTGATATGGGATATAAGCAACCTAATTCTGATGCAGTCATGGAGCACTTTATCAATCAAGTGGCCCTTATGGTCAAGCAAAACCTGAATCTCACCCCTCACACTAACAACTATCTCAGAACTGCATCCAATCGTCAAAATCATGCCACTGTGAGAGACGGAAAGATTGTGGTTGAAAATGTGCAAGGAAGACAGAATGCTTATCCTCCACACAATGAGCAAGGTAATGTAGGTTATGGGAATGATGGTGTTGGTGGTGGATATCTTGGAAATCAGAATCGTGGAAGGAATATAGTTCAGGGTCAATTAAAACCAATCAAGTGCTACAAATGTGGTGGAGAAGGGCACATTGCTAGGAACTGTACTCAACCAAAACGCCCTCAAAACGCAGAATACTTCAGGGACAAGATGTTGTTGGTTCAAGCACAGGATAATGGTGCAATGTTGAATGAAGAAGAGATGTTGTTCTTGACTGATGGGAATGCCAGAACATACGATGCTGATGTGGACGAACAACCAGTGCATGGTGTTGCTCAGAACAATCCCAACGCCTTTCAAGTTGCAGACTGTGATGCATTTGACTCGGACGTTGATGACGAACCATATGCACAAACTATCTTCATGGCTAATATCTCTCCAATGAACTCTTCACCTCAACGAGCCAGTCCATCCAAGGACTCCATCATTAAAGAGGTACTCAAACTATATGATGTGGTTGATGAGCAAAAGATTCACCATGAAGTACAACCTACTGAAGTCATTGAGTCAGATATTGAAAATATGGGTAATAACAATGTTATCCCATATGAACAATATGTGAAACAAGATGACAGTATTATTGTACCTATTGTTGAATCTTCTGCAATTAACAATGAATGCATGCCTGATGAATACACTGCATTTGTGCCTGATGATTCCTTGACCACTGAACTCAATACCTATAAGGAACAAGTTGCTATTTATGAACAGCGTGCTAAGTTTGAGTTAACTACTCGTGAGCAGGATATGGATAACCAAATGCGTACAATTATTAGAAAAAGTAATTTTAGAGAAGAAGTATTAAAACAAGAGTTAAACTCCTTACAAGAAAAGCTTTCTAAAACTGCTAAGCAAAAACAAGAACTTCAAGAAAATGTGAAAATTCTTAAGCAAGAATTCAATGCTAAGGAATCAAAACTTTTGAATGATTTTTCCAATCTAAAAACTTTGAAAAATAAACTTGAGAATAAGTTGTACGTACAAGGGAATACCATTTATACTGCTCACATGATCACTAAGCATAGAGTCTTAAGCGATAAGCATAGCGTTCCCCTTGTTGAGGAACCTAGTCCAGCGGTTATTAAAAAGGATAGAGCTGCTCATAAGGTACTTTATGATGGTAATGAAATCCTTAAACCTAGGCAGAAACCTAGTTGCGTTGAGTGCACTGAGGAAGATAAGAAATCAGGTGAAGTCACTAGGGAGAAAATGAACAAGAAGTTAGAAAATCCTGAGTGTAAAAAGAATAACATAACGATCAAACCTCATAATTACACTAAGGAAAACTGGATCTCCTTAAACATGTTTAAGCCTCAGACACTTCTGACTCCTGAACAAGTGTTCTGGAAAAAGGATATGGATATGCAAAAAGCTGAGAATATTGTTGAAATGAATTCCCCTTGTAGGAAATTGCCAAAAGCAACTGTGTATCCTCCCAATACACCAATGCACCTAGTTCCTAGATCTATTGCCACTAATAGCAGGACTTTAATCAGTCTATATGTTGTTTATCAGCTGTTTGTTGATTTCGAGAAAACGTGTAAGAAGAGAATCACACCTACAGGGATAACTGAGGGAGAAAGGGGCTTTGAGCAAACCAAAGAATGTTATTTAACCGAGGTCATGCCTTTCTTTAAACAATTAAAAGGTCAATTTGAGAGTCTTAAAATTGGAATAAACACTGATATTAAAGAAATGGAAAAGGAATTTGATGCAATGATTGTCGAGGTGAATGATTATGAACGGGAACTTAAATATAATGAAATTAAAAGGAAGAATCTGCATATATTAAATGAGAACTTGATTTCTCAATGTGTTGCTCAAGATGTGTTTTACATTGCTATGAATTCTTCTATTACTGCATCTCAATTTCATGAATTATCTGTTGCTTTGAAAGTTTCCCATGATCGTGTAATTGAGCTTGAAACAACGAATTCAAAATTGCATGAGAAAATCGAAGAGGATGATCATGATAACCTGGTTAAACATTTTTCAAAATTAGAAGTTGAACATCTTGCTTTGCAATTAAAATATCAACATCTCAAAGAAAATGTTAAAACCTCAAATATCAAGACATCCTCTGATGTTTCTGAGTTTGATGCAGTTTTTGAAATTAGCAAACGTGATGAACAAATTCGAGCTCATTATAACACGATCAAAATATTGAAAGTCCAAATCTCTCAATTAAAGGGTGAAAAGACCAATGTGACTGGCTCCCAAATGCCTCCTCCTTTAGATTCTCAGAATTCTCAAACGTTTCACCTTCAAAACTTAGTAAATGCTTTACAAAAGGAAAACGAGAGCTTTCTAGAAGAAAATGAAAAGGTTAAACGTCATTTCAATGAGTTATTTGAATCAATTAAGGTCACTCGTAATAAAAATAATGAACAAATAGCTTCATTGCAAAAGTAAATTGAGAATCTGAAGAGCCAGGTAAAAGGGAAAATGCCAATGACCAATGGGGTGTATGATGGATCAAAGGTACCTGTTTGTAATAAATATGCTTTGTCTGTGAAATATGTTCCTCCTCATCTTAGGAACAATAAACTTGCTATTCAAACATATTTCTCATCCCTTAAGGATTGTCTAGAATGTCTCCGTGAGATTGTTGAAGAGGATAAGTTAGAGAAACCACTTGATGATGCAATTGGGCATGCATGCTTATATGCCAAACCATATCAAGAAATTCTAGAATGCCTAATCACAATATGCCCTAAGTCCTTAGGTGAGAGAGTTAACCCTTTGATTCCGTGTTCGATGCCTAGTGCCAAGTATGATATCGATGCCCAATGTTTTGAATGTGAACTGTAGTATACCTTCAAGTAGGTCAGATTCCAGATCTGTTAGTGTTAAGAAAGTGAACCTTAGTGTGCCTGCATGTAGTCTAGATCCCAGCACATCTAAACAGGAGATGCAAAGTGTAGCAAAACCAACTAATGTTCCCATTCCCTCTACAGGAGTAATCAGTGACATTAAAGCGAGCAGGTCAAAGTCTCAAGACAATACAAGGAATGATAGGACCTCGCAAGCTAAGAATGTGCATTGGAAGAGAGTAGAAGACCAACCTAGGAACTTTAAGCTTGAGTCGAATAAAACGAATCGTGTTGATTCTAGTATTAGCCATAGGCGTACTGTAATTAATTCGAATTCTGATACTATTTGCAAACCTTGTAATGATGTCTGCTTGAATTCTGTTTCTAATCATGAATGTGGTGTGAAAGCTTTGTCTAATGCTGTCAAATCTCCAGTTAACATTGTTAATGCAAAATATCATGCTAAGAAGGCGAAAAGGCAAAGGCGAAAGAAAGTTAGAAAACAGTGGAAGTCCACAGGAAGAACATTTAGTAAGATAGGTTATCAATGGATACCTGTTGGCCATAAGGATAATCAGGCAATGCCCACTAAAAAATGGATGCCTACTGGTAGAACTGTTCCCTTAAGAAGTGTACATACTTTGAATAGGGCAAATACGAACACTAGTACTGCATCTATTTATAATGATTCTATTGCCTCAATTTCTGATATGAATGCTTCTATATCTGATGTGGGTGATCCAATCACTGCTACTAACCAAATGGAACCCATTCTTGCATGAGGATCCCAATTATCTAGTCATCCATTCTTGTCTGTGTTCAACTGCAGATCGTTCAAATCGTTCTGTGGTACCTGGACTCAGGCTGTTCAAAGCATATGACTGGAGATCGCTCGCGGCTCATGAACTTCGTGAGTAAATTTATCGGGACTATTAGATTCGGAAACGACCATTTTGGAGCTATTATGGGTTACGGAGATTATGTGGTTGGAGATAGTATAATTTCTCGGGTATATTACGTTGAAGGTCTTGGTCATAATCTGTTTTCTGTTGGTCAATTCTGTGACTCTGATCTGGAAGTGGCTTTTAGAAAACATACTTGCTTCGTTAGGGAGCTTGATGGTGTGGAACTCTTAAGAGGAACTCGTGGAACGAACTTGTACACCATATCTATCGAAGATATGATGAAGTCTTCTCCAATTTGCCTGCTCTCAAAGGCCTCTAAAACTAAGTCATGGTTATGGCATCAACGTCTTAATCATTTGAACTTCAGATACATAAATGATCTTTCTAGAAAGGACCTCGTAAGAGGTTTGACCAGATTGAAGTATGAAAAGGACCATCTTTGTTCAGCATGTCAACTTGGAAAGAGCAAGAAATATACCCACAAACCCAAACTTGCAAACTCGGTTATGGAAGTTCTTCACACCTTTCATATGGATTTGTGCGGACCAATGAGAGTGCAAACGGTAAACGGGAAGAAATATATATTAGTCATTGTTGATGACTACTCTCGGTTTACTTGGGTTAAGTTTTTGAGAACAAAGGACGAAACTCCCGACATCATCATTAAACTTATTAAACAGCTGCAGGTCCGGCTTAATAAAACAGTCAGAATCATCTGCACAGATAATGGAACTAAATTTGTCAACAAAGAACTTAGTCAGTTCTATGAAAGCATTGGGATTAGCCATCAAAGAAGCATACCTCGCACTCCTCAACAGAACGGTGTTGTTGAAATACGAAATCGAACTCTTGTAGAAGCTGCAAGAACCATGCTTATTTACTCAAAAGTTCCAATGTTTCTCTGGGCTGAAGCTATTGCCACTGCTGGCTACACCAAAACCGTTCCCTTATTCACACCTCTCATGGAAAAACTCCATACGAACTTGTCCACAATCGAAAACCTGATCTATCTTTCCTTCGTGTGTTTGGTGCTTTGTGCTATCCAACGAATGATGGTCAAGATTTAGGTAAGTTACGAGCAAAGGCGGACATTGGAGTTTTTGTAGGCTATGCTTCAAATAGGAAAGGTTACCGAATCTAAAACAAAAGAACCCGAGATATCATGGAAACTATTCACGTCACGTTCGATGAGCTGTCTGAGCAAATGGCTCCAGGACAATCCGGTTCTAGACCCGCACTTCAAATGAGTCTAATTAGTTCATCTCTTGTACAGCCTCACCCTCTTGCTGTTCCATATGTACCTCCATCTGAAGATGATGTGAAGAAATTGTCTGATCCAATGTTTGATGAACATTATGAGCCAAGTGCCAATGATCTGATTAATCCATCAACAGAGGCTGCTCCTATCCCGGTTAATGATGTCAACTCTTCTGTTTCAATATCATTAAGTCAAGAAGCGCCTGCTGCTGATCACTCTGTCTCATCAACAAATAATCAATCATCGAATGTACATCATGGAATTGCGTCTGACACCAATGATGAAGTTAATCCCTTTGCTACTCCCGAAGATGTACCCTTTGAGAACGTATTTGCTCCTGAATCATCATCAGAACCATCTTCATCAGGAGAAATTGACTCTGCAACTTCAGTTCTTCAACCACAACCACATGAACACTTAAGAAAATGGACTCATGATCATCCATTAGACAACATCATTGGAAACCTCTCTCATCCTGTATCCACACGGAAACAACTTGCAACTGATGCCTTATGGTGCTTCTTCAACTCCGTACTCTCTAAGGTCGAACCAAAAGATGCTAAAACTGCCATGAATTAAGACAGCTGGTTCAATGCCATGCAAGAAGAAATTCATGAGTTTGATCGACTTGATGTATGGGAATTAGTACCTGCTCCAGACTGTGCTATGATCATTGCTCTAAAGTGGATCTTTAAAGTGAAACTTGATGAGCATGGTGACGTCTTAAAGAACAAGGCTCGATTGGTTGCTAAAGGATATCGTCAAGAGGAGGGTATTAAGTTTGAAGAATCTTTTGCTCCTGTGGCACGCATCGAAGCAATCAGAATCTTCCTGGCAAATGCTGCAAGTAAGAATATGATTGTATATCAGATGGATGTAAAGACGGCTTTTCTTAACGGAGATCTTAAAGAAGTCGTATACGTCAGCCAACCGGAAGGTTTTGTGAATCCAGAAAATCCTACTCATGTCTATCGCTTGAAGAAGGCTCTATACGGCTTAAAGCAAGCTCCAAGGGCATGGTATGATACACTATCAAAGTTTCTTCTATCTACTGGATTCAGCAAAGGAGCAGTCGATCCGACATTTTTCACCAGGAAGTCAGGCAAACACTTAATTCATGTTCAAATCTATGTTGATGATATTATCTTTGCCTCGACTGATCCAAATGAATGTGATTGTTTTTCTAAGGAGATGGGCTCCAAATTTCAAATGTCAATGATGGGACAAATGTCATTTTTCTTGGGATTACAAATTTCACAAAGTCCCGGAGGCATTTTTATAAATCAATCAAAATACGCTAATGAAATATTAAAGAAATTTGGATTTACCTCCAGTGACCCTGTTGACACTCCTATGGTGGAGCGTACAAAACTGGATGAGGACCACTCAGGGATCATAGTAGATCAAACGAAATATCGTAGTATGATTGGATCCCTGATGTACCTCACAGCCAGCAGACCAGACATTTTGTTTGATGTATGCATGTGTGCTAGATACTAGGCTAAGCCTACCAAAAAGCACCTTGAAGCAGTTAAACGGGTCTTTCAGTATCTCCAAGGAACCATTAATATGGGACTTTGGTATCCGAAGGACTCCGGTATGTCACTAACGGCCTATGCAGATGCTGACCATGCAGGATGTCAAGATACACGTCGAAGTACGTCAGGTGGTGCTCAATTTTTAGGTGATAAACTTGTAAGCTGGTCTTCAAAGAAACAAATGAGCACTTCCATATCCTCTACAGAGGCTGAATACATAGCCATGTCATCATGTTGTGCTCAAATCTTATGGATGAGATCCCAATTATCTGACTATGGCTTTGTATTCAACAAGGTTCCTATGTACTGTGATAACAAAAGTGCCATTGCTCTCTGCTGCAACAATGTTAAACACTCTAGAGCAAAGCACATCGACATTCGACATCACTTCATCAGGGAACAAGTGGAAAACGGAGTGGTTGAACTATACTTCGTAAGGACTGAATATTAACTAGCAGACATCTTCACCAAAGCTCTTTCTCGAGAACGCTTTGAGTTCATTCTTCCACGACTAGGCTTAAAGAGCCTTCAACCAGAAACGCTCAAACGTCTTCAGGAAGACGTCGAGGAGTAAAGGTGTTCGACTCTATCTATTCTTTGTGTATATCTTTTCAAAAACCAAAATACAAAAATATAAAACTTTTCAAAATCCATAAAAAAATCAGAAAACCTTGAAAATCTTTAAAAAAATATTGTTTATTTATCATGTTTTTCTTGTCGGTTCGATAACATCTATGGACTTTGAGTTGCCACTCAAAGAATGGCACGAGTCTCTAGATGAAGTTAACCCGCTTTTCAAAGGAAGAACAGAGCCATGCGTTATCATGTTTTTCAAATCTCATGCTCTGATTCTATAAACATTTATCTACTATCTAATGAAAACTAATTGCTTTGTAAAATAACTCGGACTCTATTTTTGATAATCATCTGGACCTATTTGTCAAAATATCTATCTCTCAATCAACAACCTATGTCATTGATTGAGGGGGAGAATGATTTCAATTAAATCAAAAAGTTATCTGTCATTCAATTGTTTTCAAAAGATATTCATGCATGTTTAATCAATGGAGTTTAAAGTCTTAAAATCCGATTCTTATCAGTTAAAACGTTTTCATAATCAAGTCACAATTCTCCTTAAAAAGCTTTCAAAATCAATTTAAATCCACAGAGATCACAAATCTCAAATGATTTGATAATTGTGATCGGGGGAGAATTTGTAATTTAAATTGGATTTATACTGATAATTCGATAAATGATTTTATAAAGAAGTGCAAGCTCTCCTTCCCACATGTGCCAAACGATTTCAAATTTTCCATGCACATGTTGAGGGGGAGCATCTATCTTAAACCACAAATATTTGAAACGTGATCAACTTATCTCTATGTGTAGTCTTTTCCTAATATGTGCAAAACATTTTCAAATATCCATGCACATATTGAGGGGGAGCAAGCGTATGAAAACCTCATCCTTCCCTTATATGTTTTATCTACTTGTTTTGATCAGGGAAGTGATGTTGATATCTTTTAGAAAATGGTAATCAAAGAAGTTAATTCTTTCTCTTGCCTCCGTGTGCAAAACGATTTCAATCACTTGATGCACATGTTGAGGGGGAGCTCGTGTTCTAAAAATATCAAACACAATTCAGGTACAAAATGCTTTGATAATATATCATAAGTATCTGGATTGATTTTCAAATGGTTTTCAATTGGTTCCAATGGCAGATGAACAATACCAAATAGACCGACCAAC
Organism: Chrysanthemum makinoi; assembly: GCA_910596185.1. NCBI lineage: Eukaryota > Viridiplantae > Streptophyta > Magnoliopsida > Asterales > Asteraceae > Chrysanthemum > Chrysanthemum makinoi. Next base: position 164,674,767 of record OU343218.1, read on the forward strand.
TTTACTTTATGTATGGTGATATAAGGATGATAAGGTTAGGTATTTGTTCCCATGATCCGCCAGAACCGGAGGGATCTACCCAGGGACAATCCACTAGTTAGTGTAGAAGTCCTTAGGTATATTGAAAAAGGAGAAAAATGAGATATGGGAAGAGTGCGGACTGAGACTGAGCTAGTACTGGAATAAACCCAACAAGGTTCTAGCTATGAAGTCTCAGTAAGCACTGAAGGGGTTGAAGAATGAAAAAGAATTGAATGTGAAAAAGGGTGAAAACAAATAGCCCTCCATTTATTCAACCTTAGGGCAGAAACCGGGTTCAATTCATTTGCTACTGGTGGTTACCAAGGTAACATCGGTATTGAAGACAAGACGTCATGGACCCAGTGACGCACTGCACTTCAACTTCCCAAACCACTCAAGTTCCTCTTAAAAGGACTTGTTTCATTCTCACGGGGAACCGACATTATCTATCGACTTTCTCTTAGAGATTGTTGATATTGAAGAAGGAGAGCCTCTCCCTAGTCTCCGATATAGGATCCAAATATGCACAAATTGAGTCTAGAGCCACGAGATCATCAATAAATCTCATTAGGACACTTTCAATGAAGACTCTCTGTTTCACACAATGTGGAAAGAGAGATTATATCTTGAGTCCTACGCATTATCCTTGTGGTATTGCCAGAACATCCGAGTGATATATAAAATATTCACGATGAAGATGGAAATCCTTCTAGAGCTAACATCAAACAAGCTCTTGGTGGGTGACATGTGAGATCTTGCAAAAGATCAAGCTTGTGACAACTGGATAGAAACGATGGGGCGATTCATTCTTGAATCAACCTTGGTCCAGGAAATGAATTGACGGATACCTTTGTAAAACCGGTCGCTGTGCTTAACAAAGTATTTTCTCTAGCACATCGACTGTGTATTATGTTTTCAAAATTAAAAGGTATTTATGATTGATAATTGATTTTCCATGAAACCTTCGTTGTATTGCAAAACCATTTATATTAGATACACGATTGTTTTCAAATCATTTTTTATCAATCAGTGAATCTCAATTCGCTGGTTCACTCACTCCGTGTTGTCTTCTTTGAGACGTTCCGGTTTAAGAACAGCTAGAGCAGCTGCGAAACCCTGTCAAGGAGATTCTTCGGAATTATACCTGATCACAGGCAGTACTTGTACTGATCAACGGGGAACCGTGGGCCGTGCACCTCAATTCAACAAAAGTGATCAAAGATACTTTTGTGCGCTTTATTGCTAAGTGTTCTATGCAGGAACACCCGACGGTTGTAGCTGATCAGAATTGAGGAGTCAATCCATTACCGCATGCTCACAACATCCACACTTAATTAGAGAAATCATGATAAGTGCATATCTTCATCAACTGGTTCTGATATTGTTCAATCCATGCTTCTACTACTCTGATACGAATATCCTAATCAACAAAAGCTTCCGCAACTCTGATGAGAAGATATCATGATCCAAAATGTGAGCATGTCGGTCCGAAAGTCACAACATCACAAAATGGCGATACACCTAAAGGATGAGTCAGAGATTTTCTTTGGCTGATGATCTCAATACTGGCTCAAGACTCAATCATCACGTGGATCAGTTTATGACCTCCACTGGAATTAACAATACATGCAGAACATGATGAAACAAAGGCTACGAGCTAAAGAACAAAAGTGCTTAATTAAAGAAACCAAGAACAACAAGATGTTATATCAGTCTGTAATCATTGTAAGTTGAGGTGACCTCTCTTAGGGGGAGATTGTTGGGATTTAGTAAATCCATTACTTAAAGTGTCGGTCACCTCAAGTATGTATACTCGTTAGAAAGCTCGTAGTCTTAGTAATTCAGTGTTAGTATTTAGTTTACATTGTAACACCGTGGAGGACGGACGGGTCTTTACCCACTGTATGCCTGATCCACAGCCTTATAGAGGCGTCTAAGCTTGTACCCTATAAATACCATTTGCCCTCCAAGGCAAAGGGTTGGAGCTTTCATAATACATTTTTCTTTGTCTCTCTAAAGTTCCCATCCTCTCCCACACTCTCTCTCTAAACCATTAACCTAACGCCGCCTACTTTGTATCAATCCAAGATCCTACACATCCAATGCCACAAGAAGCTGTCATCATTGAAGATAGCTCAGACTCCAATGCAAGCTACATTTCCCCATGTACAAGCACAAATGAGGATACTACTTCAAGGGTCTTGGATATGACACCCCTTGCAAGAATCCTTCCATCAGGAGAACTGCAGATGCCTCCTTTTCCACCACTATTGACAGCACCACCACAAGAAGGACCTTCATCATCTTCACCACCTGTTAGAAAAATGGTGATGGGGCTAGCAAGCCCTAAGGTATACAGCTGGATAGATATGTGTAATGCGCCTAAGGTGATGCCAACATGGGCCATTCCAAAGAAGCCATAGGTGGTAGATGGTGGTTGGATGGGGTAGGATATAAAGCTTTTGTGATCATTTTGTAGTGTTATGTTATGTTCTGTTTCTCTTTAATGTAATGATGCTGGTTGTAAGAATTCAATGGATGTAACCTCTGCACGCTGAGTGCAGATTTGTTAAATATGAATAGCAATCCATGTCTTTTAATTTAAATTCCTTGCATCATTCTAGTTGTGTTTAACATTTTACTCCAAAGCTGACAAACTGTCCATCATAGTGTTCAAAATCTGAGAGACAGGACTTGTTGCCAGTCATGTGCCTTGAACATCCACTATCTGTGTAGCCTTGATATGATCTTTTTGTTCTTGGATGTTCCTCAGAGTCAGAGAAAGCCATGAGAGCAAATTCAGTAGACACAAGAGCAGCATGTGAAGGTTCTTCCTCTTGTTCATCAACCATGAAACTCCAATCATAGCTCACACCATCAATTGCCAACATTGCCTTTGGTTCTTCCACAGTTGGTTCTTTCTTTTGCTTGTACCATGTAGACCTGTTGTCCTTGGTCTTTGGTCTTCTACATTCTCTAGAAAAGTGTCCCAACTTGTGGCAGTTAAAACACTCCACTTTCTTCTTATCAAAGCCTGCAGTTTCACCACCATTGATGTGAATAGGCTTGCCAGTCTTCTTGTAGAATTTCCTAGCCCTCATGCTAAAAAGAGCTATTTTCCATTTTATATCCATCTCCTCCAAGTCATCTTCATCAATTTGCTCTATGTCTTCATGAGTTAATATAGAGCCATTAACTTGAGTGGAGATAAAAGCATAAAAGGTAGGATCTCCAATACTAGCAATCTTCTTCTTTGAACCTGCAGTGGTAACACTAACATTACCAGTGGAAACTGTAGAACCAGCAGTGGCAATATCATCATCACTGTCATCTTCAGAATCATCACTGTCAACAGAGGTTGACATCAAAGCCAAGCTGCTTGAGCTTGTACCAAGTTTCCCAGCCTTCTTCAGTCTTTGTTCAATGAGTTTAAAGTTGTTGTAAAGATCATTGAGCTTCATTGTTTCAATATCTGCTTTGTTTTCCCAGACAGTAACATTAGTTTGAAACTCTGAAGGCAAACTTCTTAGAAACTTCAAATTTAGGTCTTCCTTTTCTACCTCAATACCAAACACAGCCAGTTGTGTAACAATCTTCTGGATTTTGGTGAAGATGCTATCAAGTGAATCATTGCTTGAAGCAGAGAAGTTTTCATAACTTTGCTTCAACAATGTCTTTTGTGTCTTCTTTGTAGAATCATTACCACCAAATACTGAGCAAATCTCTTCAAAAAGTTCTTTAGCTGTCTTGAACTTGCTGAATGCTATGATCTGGTCTCTAGGGAGAGTCATCAGCAACAAACTTCTAGCCTTTAGATCATTCTTCTTCAGTGCTTTTTCAATATTGGTCTCAGGCACAGAAACTGTCACAACATATGTGTCACCAACCTTCTGAGTACTAGTCACAGGCTTGAAAGAATCACCAATTAAGATGATCTCCCATTGAGCATATTCTTGAATGAGAAAGTATTGCTCAATCAGTATCCTCCACATCTCAAACTCATTAAGTTTGAGCTTAGGAAGTCTTGGAGTAGAAGAGTTGGACTGGTTGTTTTCCATCTCCATTGAATTGAGTGAGTAGGTTAAGCTTATTCCTTGGGTCTTCTAAATCAAAATATCAGAACCTTCGCTCTGATACCACTTGATGGATCTAAACACACACCTTGTGTTAGTGATATTTTGAGTTATATTACTAAGCACGCGGAATATACTCAGTAATACTTAGAAGACAGATGTAAGTAAACAAGAACAATAAACACAAAGCTCCAATATTATTAAGAAATAATACGAGTGATCTTGCTTATCACTAGGGTTACACCTTGAAGCTAATATGAATAATACGTTATATGTATATCTAGGCAATGACCTAGGATCTCCTTTTATAGCACAAGGTGACCTTTACAAGATAAGTATAAACCTAACAATATAGAATATACACAAGATCTTTTCTATACTTATCAATACACGTTTACTTAACAATTATCTAATAGCAGTGGTAATATTTGTACTGACAGTGGTAATGAGTTTCCACTGCTAGTGTAAACATCAGCCGTGTTAACCACAAGACTATCAGTGGTAACTGTTAGTATTATTCCCAACAATACATGTACCTGATAAATATTTCTTGGGTAGAGAAAATTCTTCAACAAGCATAAATATTGTGGGAGGTGCAACATAAAATTCACATTTTAAAAAGTATTTAGCGCATACTACACCAGATATTTCTTTACAATGTAAGTTTATTTATATTTTTGAAAGTTTACTAGATGTTGTAATACATTGTATGCTATCATATTTATAGTTACACGTATTGCAGATGCTAGAAGTAACTTACCGATTTTTCAAAGTCCATTTACCGTAACTAATGATTCCGCAATTTGTTTACCGTACGAAGATTCACAAAACATAAATTTAGGCCAATCGCATGAAAGGCAATATAGGTACCAAACTAAAGATATATACATAAGATTTAAAAGTTACTTATATAAAGAGCATAATTAGTCGAACCATATAAACAGACTTACATAATTCAGAAATTTAAGCCAGCTTTATTTTTGCAGGTGCTACAACGAGAAAAAACAGGTAACATCTCTATAGAAAACCGTAAAAATAAGATACCAAGAAGTTCTGGAAGTAAGTTTAGCCAAACATCACGAATAAGTTTACTCTATTATTAATTTAACTTCATTGTGTTAACTTGATTTGTAAATTTTTATGCTGCAGGTCGACAGCATGATCCAAATGTGCAAAACGCAATGAAAAATGAAATTGGAAATCAATGTCGTGGAAGGTGTTAAGGTCAGCTTCTTTTGACCAAACTTGTTTAACCACTTATTTTTTCATTAAATCAGACTTATTAATGTTGTTTTTAACCTTACTTAATATCCAGGACCACCCATGGAATACGCAAAGTTTGGTAGATGTGACCAAGTCTGCCAATATTATAGGGCCATATATTGGAATAAGGAGATGTTTATCATCCTCTTCCTGTTACTTTAATTAGTAAACTTGATATTAGTGATCCATTGCATTCACACCCTAATGATTCTGCCACTTTTATGGTTGTGTTTGTTAACCTTAAAGGTACTGAGAATTACAATGTGTGGTCTTATGCAATGATGTTAGCTTTAGAAGGCAAAAATAAAACTGGTTTTAGAGATGGAACCTGCACAAGATCACTTACTGATATTGTTTTTGGTAGACAGTGGGATAGGGTAAATTCTGTTTTTCTTGGGTGGATCTTGAATTCTATATCTATAGAGTTGTTTCTGGGACAAATATTTTCGAAAAATTCTTCAGATGTTTGGGAAGAACTTAAAGAAACTTTTGACAGGGTTGATGGTTCTGTGACATTTAATTTGTATCATAAAATCAATTCTTTGACTCAAAATGGTTCTACTATTGCTGAATAATTCAATAAACTGAGTACTTTGTGGAAGCATTTTGATGTTTTAATTCAATTACCTAGGTGTACTTGTCATTATGCTAGTGATTTTAAAAAGCATAATCAACTTATGAAACTTATGCAGTTCTTAATGGGCTTGGATGATATTTATATGCAAATTATAAGTAATATTCTTTCTATAGATCCTTTGCCTGATGTTAAGGGTGCTTATGCTATCAGTAGTAGTGAAGAGTCACATAGGAAGGTTGTTTCTGGCAGTTCTAGTAGGGGTCATAACTTTGCTTTTAATGTCAGAACTATTAATCAAGTTGTTACTCGACCTGTTAATCAGACTAATAATTTGCTTAATAATGACCCTACTGCTAATTTTAATAAAGTGTCTGATAACAGGAGAAATACTGGTTCTGGTCCTACTGTTGTGTGTGAAAACTGTGGTTTTAATGGTCATATACAGGAAATATGTTTTAAACTGATTGGATATCCACCAAATTTTGGAAAAAAAGAGTTTTAATAATAACAAATTTCAGAATAATAACAAGAAGTTTACCAATAACAACTCAGTTGGAAATAATGTTGGGTCTACTTCATCTTCTGGTTTTACAGATGAACAACTTAATACTCTCATTTCTCTCATTAAAGAAAACTCCCTCAATGGAAATAGTGTGCAAGCCAATATGTGTTGGGAATTCTACTAAATAAGAATTCTGCTGAAATTAATGCTGAAGGAATCTGCTGAAGTGCAAGGATTCTAATTATAAAATATGCGGAATATCTATAATTAGTTGGTTTCTGCGGATATAGATATTCCGCATATTTTATAATTAGTTAGGATATGCATGAGCTTTATTAGGAAGTGATAATGTATATCTTCTTTAGTTTTATGATTATACGTTTCTTGTGAAACGGTTTAGGGTTCCTTGTTTATAAAAGGAACACATTAGTATGAATGACGTACGAGTTGAAAAAAAAAGTTTTAGTTCTATTAAAAGATCCATAGAGGATCAAAGTATTCTTAGTTATTATTGTTATTACTTGTGTTTGATTTCCGCTTTAGAATACAAGTAATAGAGACTGTCTATTAGTGTGTTTGTGATTACATAAGCATTACTAACGATCCACGAGCGCTCAAAGATCTATCAAGGTCTTAGGTTCAACAAGTGGTATAAGAGCCTCGGGAGAGTCTCTGTGATACTAAGAACATTCTTTTCTATACACCCATACAACCAAAACAACCATAACCATGCCTAGGTCAGACGATGAAACAGAAGTCACTAACAATCAAAACGCCCCATCTTTGCAACAACTCAATCTCACAAACAGCAATGCAAAGTTCCCGTACCTAAAGAAGGAGGAGTATGATTTGTGGGCTATGAAGATGTGGAATTGGATTTCCAATATTGATTGGAATCTTTGGGAAGTTGTGAAGAAGGGTAACAGTTTGAAGAGGCATGTCACAGATCCTGATGTTGTTGTTACCATCGTTGGTCCCAAAACTGCTGAAGAGATTCTAGCTGTTCAGAGAGAAAACAAAGTTAGAACTATTCTCCTTCAGGCTATACCAGATGATCACATGGGTGACTTTCACTACATGCAGGATGCTAAGGACATCTGGATGGCTATCAAGGCTAGGTTTTGTGGGAACGAGGAGTCAAAGAGAATGAGGAATGTTGGAATCACTCCTAAACCTTAATTCAAGTGTTAGTGATTCATATGTAATAGTTAGCTTAATATGACCTTTATGTTTGTTATTAAGCTAAGGCTTATGTAGAAGGCCCATAAGCCTTGGCCCAAGCCCATAAGAAGGGAAGGAGTCTAGATGTGTTGCCCTAGCTCCTTGCCCTATAAATACTCTTGTAAACCTTCTATTGAAGGTTGGTTGTTCAAGTTACACATTTCACCTACGCATAACTCTTCATATTGTTCATATCGTGTGTGTGTGATATTGTTCATCCGATCTTTCTTATCTCCTTTCTTATATTGATGCTTGTGTTACTAATATAGTGACCTAACAGTGGTATCATTCGCCAAATAGTTGGGCGAACGTATTGTTTTTGAAGTTAGTTTTGGTCTTACGCGTAAAGCATACGGTTCCAAACTTGCTCACGCTTAAAAACTCATTTTTTACACTTTTCAATCCAAGATTCTTGTCCTTTCAACGTTTTAAGGTGCTAAAATATCTGTTTTTGGCAAAAAGTTTCAAACTTTACGTGTGGATCATTGTTTTTAAGCTTGGTTTTTTACGTGGGATACGTTCTACGCGTAACGTGTTTTTTAGCTTTGGATCATCAAGTTTCACACTTTTGAGTTATTTTGGTGATATTGAAGCTATTTCATCACAAAAATCTGGTTTGGAAACATCAGTTGGCAGAAATCAATTTTGGCTTATTTCTACGCGTAAGAAAACCCTAATCTTACGCGTAACTCATCCTTGGTTTGATCTTCAGTTTCGTGGATTACTCAGTGTTTTTCTTGCTTGGATAAGCCTGAAAACACTTCGACTTTGGATATCTTTTGCACTGTGATAGTGTAAAAGATCTTTTGGGCAAAACCCTAATTTTACGCATAAGCTTAAGCTTACGCGTAGAACTCGTTACGCATAAGATTATTCTTACGCCTAAGCTCTGTCTTACGCATAAGTTAATCCTACGCCTAAGTTTTCTACGCTTAACTTTCTGTTTACGCATAACTTTAGTGTTTTTCTCATTTCTTACGCGTAAGCTAATCCTACGCGTAACTATTGCTGTTACGCATATCTTTGGTGTTTTTACGCATAAGTGTTACTTTACCTTTACGTGGTTTCTACGCCTAAGGATACTTCATCAACAACGTTTCATTCGACTACAAAGATCCATTTAACAACACAATTTTTCAACATGTCACAACCACCATACTCTAGCTACTTTCCTTATACTTATAATAAACAACAACAACAAAAACTAAGTCCACAACATCAACAATTTAATCAACAACAACAAATTTATCAACAACAATTTAATCAACAACATTATCTACTACTTGGAGCAATTCCATCACCACAAATGGTTCAACCACCACCTAGTCTTCAAGTACAACCTTACACAAACTTCTACAATCAACATCCATCCAGGAGTACTATGAAGGAACCAACATGGTTTGGCAAGATGTGTGAAGCATTAAGCAGCCAACAATCAATTCATGAAGCTGGCTCACTTGATAGACCTCCAATGCTCACTCCTGGTAATTATGATCAATGGGTGATTAGGTTCTTTAGGTTATGTGATCTAAAGAAGCCACATGGAAAGTTCTTGAAGAAGGTTATTTTGGAAGGTCCATTTCAGATGCCTATTATCGTTACACCCGGAGATCCAAATGCTGTTCCACCAAGAGATAATCTCACTAACATTGCAACTCTTGCTGACCTTTCTGGTGATGAACTTCTACACTACGAAGCTGATGAACTAGCAATGCAATATATCCTTTTAGGATTACTAAACCCAATCCTTCGCAGTGTTGATGCTCAAAAGACTGCAAAAGCAATGTGGGAACATATTCATCTTCTCATGGAAGGCACTGCACTCAATCAAGAGGATATGGAATCCAAAATTTACTTGGCTTATGAACACTTCATGATTGAACCAGGAGAGACACTTGAGTCTTATCATCATTGATTTTCAGACATCATCAATGATTTGGACAAGCACAACATCATCATGCCAAGAATTGCTGTCAATACAAAGTTCCTAAGTAGTCTTGGTCCTGAATGGGAGAAGTATGTCATTTTCCTTCGTCAAACGAAGAATATGCATCATGCTACATACGGATTGTTGTACGACTATTTGAAGTCTCATCAAAAAGAAGTTGATAAGGAAAGGATTATCCGTGGCCAAACTGTTTCATCTTCACTCCTGGAAAATCAACAACTTGCTTTGTGGGCTCAAACTAGTTATCCTCCTCAACCAGCTCCTCAATCAACTGCCACAATTACACCATATGATATGTCACAACAACAATCTCAACAAACTCAATTGGTTCCATACAACAACAACAATGATCAAGAACTTTACTGTGAAGATAATGAGGACTCATATGCTTTTGATGCATTGCAACAAGGATTTGTTATGATTGCTAAAGCTTTTGGCCGTTATACAAACAAATCCAACAATCGCATTCGTTCCTCATCAAATACAAGGAATCAGGCTGTTGTGAACAATGGACGAGTTGAAGTTCAGAATCATGGTTATGGTCGTCAGATGGGCGGTGGTCAAGGGATTAATGTTATGGGTAGGAATAACATGGGTGCTCCGCAACAACAAAGAGCTCAAGTGGTTGAACAGGGTAATGCTCCGAATGGGATTAATTGTCTTCGATGCTACAACTGTAATAAGAAGGGACACCTGGCTAATGCATGCCCTAAGCCGAGGACTAGAGGCAGTGCTTATCACAAGGAGGCTTTACTTTTGGCTCTTAAGGATGAAGCTGGTGGAACTCTCACAAACAAAGAACAGAGCTTTATGGCAGATGCAGACTCAGATGATGATATGGAGGACTTGCAGGCTAATGCAGCAGTGATGTTGATGGCACAAATGCAAGCTCTACACATGAGTGACAAAGGCCCAGTGTATGACACTGATGGCTTGTCTCAGGTACCGGAACAAACCATTATCATTTCTGATCTAATATCTCAGCCAACATCTGAATCCGATGAGGCTCAGACTGTTCAACATGAGCCATCCACATCTCAGTGTGACGATTTTGAACTAGACCCCGTAGTTACATTTGATGATCAAGATGACATTATGGTTACCTTTGATACTCAATTTGACTCCGTGGTTATACTTGAGGATCTGAACAATATCATGTTGTGACTCATGTTGTACACGCTGAACCTTTGCCTAATCCAGATGTTGATCTCTTACTTAAAAACCAACAATCCCAAATGGAAGAATGTCGTGCACAGAATAACCAATTACATTATAAAAATGCACTGTTAACCAGGGATATTGAATGCTTAAAACGGCAACTCAATTTTTTCAAAACTCAAGAAAAACGTGAAAAAGGTTTTGAAGTCGCTTTTGCTAAATCACATCAAAACAAAAAATCATTAGACCGACAGATACGTGATCTAGCCGCATCGAAGAATGCTTTGTTGTCTCAAATAGAACAACTGAAACATGAACATAAACAACAAGTTAACGCTTTTACTTTGGAAACTCAAAAGGCCAAGTCTGAGTTGTTAACTTGTCAAAAACAGTTCTGTGAGTACAAAAAGCATTCCACGAAACGAATAGATGACTATCTTGAGGAAATTGTCGACTTACAAAACAAAATCAAAGAGTTTTGAACTGTTGTTTATAAACATGGTGAATCAATCACAATGATCCAAAAGTTTACTTTTAAATCTAATCCAAATGGATATGGACCGAATCTTGCTGATTACAAACCTAAGTTTTTCAATAGAGCATTCAAACCAAATCCTGAAGTTTACAGTGCAGAACATAGAGTTGATGATTCCATTATGAGTGTTGTTGAATATAATCGTCAAGAGGAATTAGATGCAGAAGACGAGAGTCGATTAAAATTGGAAAAAGTTGTTTACAACAAACCATTTAACTATTCAAAAGCCATCACTTTCGTAGCACAATAGGATAATACTAACACACCGCGGGTTATCATATCCGAGTCTTCGAATGTTAATTCTCCAACCAATACTGCACAAGTCAATGGTCATTTACCTTCACTTAGTGAAGTAAAAACAATACCCAAAGATCGTAAAATTCTTAGATATTTTGACATTTTTCTTTCCGACATCAAACTTTTAGAACGTGAGGTTGAATTTCATTCTGAAATAAAAGTTGAACATTTTCAATCGCCTCAAGCACGAGCTCAAAGAGATATTTTTTAGAAAAGAATTCTACCCAATGTCAAAAATTTGAAAACCTGTGCATTGTATTGGGAACGGGAATTTCATAAGGAACTTGGTCTAATGAAAATAGTTTTCGAGAAAACAGAAACATCTATTTCAAATACAAAACGCAAAAAGAAAATGTTAAGAAAAGATGTTGATCGACTCTTGGAAGCTGTTATCTGCGCTGACATCAATAATCTTGTGTTATTACAATCTGTTGCATATGCATCTGATCATATCTCTGCTGATTTTGTTGATTCTGTTGAAATTGTTGAGAATACTGATAATGTGCATCAGATCGAGTCTTTAAAATTTGAAAATGAACGACTGTTAAACGAGCTTTCAACTGCAAAACTTCGTCTTCAATGGTGTCAAAAAGATTGTCACAATCGTGAACTTGCTTTACAAAAAAAAAATCAACCAGTTGCAATCCAAAACGTTTAATCCAAAATTTGAGCAACTGGATGATCAAAACGTGCCTTTGAAATGTCAAATCTCAAAATATGAACAAGAACTTGTAAAAGTTAAAAAGGAATATGGTGTCATATTTGATTTACTCAAACAGACTCGTGATGAAGCATCAAACGAACTTGATCATTATCTTGCACACACTAAAGAAGTCATGAATTTTGCTGGTAATCTTTGTTCTGAAAATCAAGATTTGGTGCACACTATTTTTAAGTTAAGGGAAATGTTAGGAAAGTATGAACAAGTTCAGCCTAGCATCATTAAGAGAATTGCACCTGTAACACTTAGCAAACGTGAACCCAGAATGCCTACTGACAAAACACAAGTTACTAATGTGCTTCCCTCTACTGAAACAGGACTAGTTGCTTCTTTTCCAAACGTCCGCACTTCACAGCCTAGGAGCAATACAAGGAAGAATAGGAAGTTGCGACCTAAGAAAAGACCAATAAAGAATGCTGAAGTAGAAGAACACCCTAGGAATTTGAATAAGACTCAAGTTGCACCCACTTTAGATATTGCGTCTAGCAAATGTAATAGAAAAAGTGTTGTAACTCATGCTGAACCTTTAAGTACTTTTGATATTAAGTCTGAAGCTCCTTGTGTTATTTGTCGTAAAAGTATGAATTCTGATTGTCATGACAAATGTGTTGCTAAAGCTATCTTGTCTCGTTTACGGAATCCTAAGAATCGGAATACCTCTAGGCCCACTAATGCTTCTAAGTCTGTGCTTGGTGAACCGCCATCTTTAGATTCTAAGAAACGCATTGATGTTCCTGTAGCTCCAGTATCACCTCCAAGGAAAGTAGTACCACCTAGTGCATTCACTAAGACTAAAGAAAAAACTAGTTGGAGATGGCATAAATGGATACATAATACACTAGGATTTAAATGGATGCCTAAAATAATAGATGTGTGTATTTCTACTATAACTGCTTCGGAACCCTCTAACTCATCGGGTTCCACATCTACTTCTATTCCATCTGTGTCGTCTGTGTGTAATGCAAGTGATACAGATCATCCTTTGGATTGTTGATAGCGGATGTTCCTGACACATGACAGACAATCTTAAACTGTTATCAAACTTTATTGCAAAGTTCATTGGCACTGTCAGATTCGGGAATGATCACTTCGCAGCTATCATGGGCTACAGAGATTATATCAATGGCAATATTGAAATTAGCAGGGTTTATTATGTGGAAGGCCTCGGTCAGAATCTCTTTTCAGTCGGTCAGTTCTGTGATGGAGATTTGGAAGTTGCTTTTCGGGAGAAAACTTGTTTCATTCGTGATCTACAAGGAAACGATCTCATGTCTGGCTCTCGTAATTCTAGTCTGTACACAATCTCAATGCAAGACATGGTTGTTTCATCTCCCATCAGTTTACTTTCAAAGGAAACATCAACAAAATCTTGGCTATGGCACCGTCGTCTCTCACATTTAAACTTTCAAACCATCACCAACCTTGCTCGACATAAACTTGTTGAAGGTCTCCCGAGATTCCAGTATTCTAAAGATCACCTCTGCTCAGCCTGTGAACAAGGGAAAAGCACTCGTGCTCATTTTCCTTCAAAGGTGGAACACAGCTCTCAGCATGTGCTTCATCTTCTTCACATGGATTTGTGTGGCCCGATGCGCATGCAAACGATTAATGGCAAACGATACATCTTGGTAATTGTCGATGACTACTCACGATGGAATTGGGTCTACTTCCTTCGAAGCAAAGATCAAGGTCCACAGATGATCATCACCTTTCTCACGAAAATTCAAGTTCAGCTCCGGAACACAGTCCGACAAAGGAACTGAATTTGTGAACCAAACTCTTCGAGAATTTTATGAGAAAGTGGGAATTGAGCATCAGACATCTATTGCACGTACACCAGAACAAAACGGAGTTGTTGAAAGACGAAACCGTACGTTAGTGGAAGCTGCAAGAACAATGTTAATCAATGCTACACTTCCAGATTACTTATGGGCAGAAGCTGTATCAACTGTATGCTATACTCAAAACCGATCCATGATTACAAAACGCCACAACAAAACACCTTTTGAGCTTATCCACAACAGAAAACCGAATCTCAAACACTTTCATGTATTTGGATCTCTTTGCTACCCAAATAATGATCGTGATGACTTTGGAAAGCTCAAAGCCAAAGCTGATATTGGAGTCTGTATTGGATACTGTGAGAACTCTAAAGGTTACCGGATCTGGAATCGTCGTATAAAGCAGGTTATGGAAACGATTCATGCTAATTTTGATGATCTTACAGAAATGGCTTCTGAGCATAACAGCTTGGAACCCGGTCACAACCGTTTAAAGTTCCCTCATACCCCATCATCAGCTGAACCAATCCCCCAGCTTACTTGTCAACAAATGGAAAAGCTATTTGCTCCGCTGTTTAGTGATGACATTGATGAACGTGCTCCAGGTGTATCCGATGTTTTCGCTGCCCAACCTGATCTTATTCCAATAACTGATACACCTGCTACAACAACTACTGTTGAAGAAGCACCACCAGTAGACTCTACAACAACAGTTGAACAAACTGCATCCAACGACGCTGAACCAGCTGATGATATTCTTAATGAAGTACCCCCACATTCAGATTTTGATCCAAATGCGTTCTTTAACCCGTTTGCCAATGAAGCTGCTGCACCTGATGTCGCGGAATCATCTACAAGCCATTTGAATCCTCAAAATCTGCACAATGTATACCAACATCAACCCTCTACACATCGTTGGACAAAATACCATCCTCTAAAGAATATTATTGGCAACCCGAATCAACCAGTCGTTACGAGACAACGTCTTCACACCTATGGTGAACATTGCATCTATGCACTCACTGTCTGCCAATCTGAGCCTAAAAACATTAAAGACGCAATGACAAAATACAACTGGATTGAATCCATACAAGAAGAACTCAACCAATTCAAACGTCTTGAAGTCTGGGAACTGGTTGAACGACCAACAGGGGTCTACGTCATTGGTCTCAAGTGGATTTGGAAGAACAAATTGGATGCTGAAGGGAACATAATCAGAAACAAGTCACGTCTGGTGGCTAAGGGTTATAGACAGGAAGAGGGTATTGACTTTGAAGAATCATTTGCTCCGGTTGCTCGTCTTGAGGCTGTTCGGATATTTCTCGCATTCCTGCTCATATGAATATAACGGTCTTTTAGATGGACGTCAAAACTGCTTTTCTGAATGGTCAACTGAAGGAAACAGTTTATGTCAGCCAGCCAGAAGGATTCGTTGATTCCGCGTTCCCGAACCATGTCTAGAAATTGAACAAAGCTCTGTACGGACTCAAACAAGCTCCTCGAGCGTGGTACGATAAGTTATCATCCTTCCTCATTGCCAACAATTTTACCAAAGGTTCGGTCGACCCAACTCTTTTCATTCAATATCACGGGGCACATATCTTAATTGTTTAAATTTACGTGGATGATATCATTTTTGGATCAACACATAAAAAGTACTCAATCGCTTTTGCAAAAATAATGAAGAAACATTTTGAAATGTCCATTATGGGTGAACTTACGTTCTTTCTAGGACTGCAAGTTCATCAATCACCTCGTGGTATTTTCTTGAGTCAGTCCAAATATGCCCTTGAACTGCTTAACAAATTTGGAATGCAAAACTGTGACACCTATTCCACACCAATGGCTCATACTAAGAAGCTAGACGCTGATTTACATGGGAAATTGGTGGATCCTACTAAATACCGTAGTATTATTGGGTCTCTCATGTATCTAACAGCTAGCAGGCCTGATATTGTTTTTGCTGTATATCTTTGCTCCCGTTATCAGTCGAGACCAACTGAAACCCACCTCTCTGAGGCTAAAAGAATCCTCTGATACATCAAGGGAACCATTAATTTGGGGATCTGGTATCCGAAGGATTCTGGTTTTGAACTAATCGCTTTTTCAGACGCTGACCACACAGGATGCTTAGATTCACGGAAAAGTACTTCAGGAGCATTACAATTTCTTGGTGATAAACTGGTGTCATGGCAATCGAAGAAGCAAGATTGTACATCGCTCTCCTCAACCGAAGCAGAATATGTAGCCATGTCGGCGTGTTGCGCTCAAGTCGTTTGGATGAGAACACAACTCAAAGACTATGGTTACGTATTTGACAGAATCCCGATGTACTGCGACAATCGGAGTGCTATTGCGATTTCGTGCAACTCTGTTCAACATTCGAAATCAAAGCACATCGATCTTCAATATCATTTCATCAAGGACCACGTGGAACAGGGTACTGTTGAATTATACTTTGTGGGTACAGAATACCAATTGGCATATCTCCTCACCAAAGCCTTAGCTCCTGCTAGGTTTAATGAGCTGGTCCACCGGATTGGTATGCGGTGTTTGACTCAAGAGGAACTGGATGAACTCTTAAAACATTCTTAAAAACCAGTCAAACACCAAAACCTCTTTTGTAAATATCTTTAAAAAACAAAATGCAAAAATATAAAACCTGATAAAACAACAAAAATATTCTTCTATCTATATTTCTTTTCACATGGCAAGTACAATTCTTCCGTCAACACTCTAATCTTTCAAAATTCAGTATTTTTACGATCAAGTGTTGAGGGGGAGAAATAAAATATTTTTACAATTTCATAAAAACATTGTACTTGCATGTTACCTTATCCCGGTTGTTTTCTTTAATAATGGTGGACATTTTTTCTGGTTTACTGACACTCCTCGGACTAAAATTTATAAACTATCATTATTTCTTAAGTCAAGGGGGAGTGTCGTCAAATTTCTTTCCGAATATCACTCGTTTGGTAACCAAAATGGAAGTTAAAGGCATTGGATGTAAATGGCAAAGGTGGAGGGGCTAAAACTGTCAAAAGCTCAAAGTAATTTTAACAAAACCCTCCACCTAACTCATTAACTCTTCACATTTAATTCTCATCTACCCAAATCCTACGCCTAATATTCAAACTTCTAATCCGTGTTTTTGATCATCAAATTGTAAGTGTTTCTATGTTTGTTACAACATTTTAAACAAAGGTTTTGATTTTCTTGAAAAACCAATGGTTAAATCTTCACTTTGATGCGATTTAGTGTTCTACGCATAAGTACATGAACACCAAATCAAGTTTGAGTGTTTATGGTGAAAATGATTGTGTCAAAACGTTTCAATAACATCACTGAAACCATTTTTATCATTCAACATCACCCAGATACACGAATTGATTCATTCTTGAAAACTAGGGTCTATGCGTGAATTGGGTATTTTTAAATATGAACATTTTTTGGTTAAAAAGACTGTTGTGTGATGTTGTTTACAAGATGAATTGACCATATTCATGCTTAGAATCAACCCAGAAACACTAATTGCTCGTTAATTAGAAATTAGGGTTCATGTTCTTAATATTTGGGTATTTTTTTATTCATTTTGAATTTGATGTTAAAAGATTGATAGAACATCTCAATAGGCTTCCTAGACATCCCAAAATCATTTTGGTGCAATTTCAATGGCTAGATTACTTACACGTAAAAATTGAGCCTTAGGGTTTAGGTTTACGCATAAGTCTTCTTACGCGTAACTGTTAAATGTGTATTCATGCTATGATCTGAAAATAATCAAATATATATGTTAATATTGGTGCTATGATGAAATTATTTCAGGTTTATTACGCGTGAAAATTCACAATCAAGGGTATTTTCCATCTACGCATAAGGATCACCTTACGCGTAGCATGTTATGCGTAAGAGAAATCTTACGCGTAATGTTTACGTGTAAGGTTCTACATAAGGGACTACGCGTATCCTGTGAAGGATATGCGTAAACAGTGACCTCTACGCATAAGGTTGACTCTTACGAGTAAGCCTTACGCGTAAGGTTCCATATACGCTTACGCGTAAGCTCTATGCATAAGGCACTCTTTTCATACGCGTAATATTTATTACGCGTAAGTCAAGTACCTACGCATAAGCTTGCGTTTACGTGTATACCACTCCTGTTTACGCATAAGCTTGCCATTTCTATGCCTAAGCCTAGTTTAACCTTAATTATGAATTGTTACACGTGTAAACTTGTAAACAATTAAATCATAACGCCACGAAACCAATAATGTCACTTATAAGCTTAAACGTTTAATATGTTGTGAAAAATAAGTGAAAACATGGACTTTAAAACTTAAAGTTAATCAACTCACGAAACTTATCGCGACATCATTGGACTATTGGACAAACAAGTGACATTGGACTCGTAACAATCATCGACATATCACACTCAATAATTAGACAATAAAACCATTTGTTGACTAACAAAATGTCTTTCGATATGTTGGTTCTTTTGGCTAAATATCTTTCAGATCATGACATGGACGCTCAAATGAAAAATGTGGACGCACCAAACGTTCTCACCATTGCTGATATCTTCCCTAATGGCTATCCGATGAAGATTGGAAAGAATAACCTTCGTGTTGATTTTGATACTCTCACCTGCTCAGAATCTTCTTGTCTGATTGTTGTGGACATCTTGAGGAATCACCCGTATCAGAACATGCTCACCAATTCTGCTACAATACCGGAGATCTACATTCACCAGTTCTGGAACACAATGCAAAAGATCAAAGGCCAGAATGCTGTAACGGTGACGCTCAACCATAAAAAAGTCACCATCACACCAGCAGACTTAAGGGCTGTCCTTCTCATTCCTGTCATCGAGCCAACCGAATACAATGCCGCACCAACTGAAAAGACTGTTCTGCAATTCATGATCGACATTGGTTATGATGAAGCTTCAGGAGTAATCACAAAGTATTCACACGTGGATCTTAAGAATATTCCTCAGCCATGGAGAACTCTCTACATCATCATCACCAAATCTTTTTCTGGACGTGAAAGTGGCTATGAGCATCCTAAGCTCATGGAACTGCATATCTTTTGGGCTTTGGTCAACATGAAACACATTGAAGTTGAAGCTCTAATATGGGACGACATGATGTCTTTCCTCAAAAAGCTTGGCTCCAAGATCCCATATATCCGATATACCAAATTGTTGATCCAAAGAGCTCTAGGGTATAATCCTGATATCCCCTTGAGACTCAATGACCCCAACAATCACTCCATGTTGTATGATCCTACACTCACAGTCAGATTTAAGGAATCAACAACAAAGAAACAAGGTGTTGTGTTGCAGGATCACCTTCTCTCTGATAAAATCAAACAGCTTTACTCATACAAAAGGTATCTGGTAGCAGTTGATGAAGGCAAAGTTGGTTTTCTCGATGAAAGGTCCTCTGGTACACCTATTAGGAAAACCAGGAGAGGCAGTGCAGGAATTTTTGCAAGCACTGAGAGTCAAAGAAAGTTTCCAAAGAGGAAACATATTCTCAAAATTAAAGTTCCATCTAAGGAAGCTGTTCCAATTCCTATTCCCAAACCTGAACCGCAACAAAAACTATTGGATGAGGACTCAGAGGCTACTGAATCAGAAGAAGAGATCATCTACTCTGAAACTGTTAAAGATGACACTCAAACAGCCACAAAGCCTTCAAGTCCAAGAGCTGAAAAAGGAAAAGGGAAAACTCCCGTGCTTGTACATAAGAAGGAAAGTTCTGAAGAAGAACCATTTGATGAGCAAAAAGATTATCAAAAGAAGTTGAAGAATCTCAGACTCAAATATCTTGCCGATGAATTCATAAAGGATCAAACTCGTGGCCCTGGAGGGTCAAGTGGTGGAACTCAAGCCACACCAGTTCCTGATGCGGTTAATCAACCCGATAAGGGAACTGGTACCACCATCACCCACGAACAACAATAACGGCAGATTGAGGATTCCATCAACTTTGACATTGAAGAACCAGACACGGAAAAGACTGAGAATACTTCTGGTGGTGATACAAAGGCTGATGAAATGGCTAAGTCTGGAAATGAAGATGACACTGATTATGATAACTTTCTTCTAGACAGTCCCGCACGCTCCAAGGAGGAAACTTCTGAGCCACCAAAGGACCCGGAGCCACCTCATGTCTCCTCATCATCAGATTCATCCTCTCACTCTTCACCACCACCATCCAGAAGAACAACCAGATCCACATCCAAATCTGTGAAGAAACCAATGGACTCTTGGATTTCTCGGGCAAAGACAAGAATTGTTAAAGCTGTCAAGCAGGTCAGGAAGAAAGACGTGCTTTACAAAAAGCTGAATTTTCTCGCTGATCAGGTTCAGTATCTTCATGACGAGAATGACAAGATGTCAGCTGAAAGGGAGTACATCCAGAAGTTCATGCAACGTGATCTTCAAGGGGAAGTGAACGAGATGATCAAAGGTTACACTCACAAGTTCCTTATTGACATCGTTCCTGGTGTGACAAGAGAAATGTACACCAGAAAACTCTATCCGAATCTATTGCATTTGGCCAAGCAAACTATGAGATCAACACCTATGACAGTAAACATCAATCCAACTGATCCTATAATATTCTCAGATGCTGAATTGGTTTCCAGACTAGTATCTCAAATTTCTAAACAATCTGCAACATTTACTTCCTACAAAGGTAAATTGTTTGAAGCATTGCTGGAATACCAACTCAAATCAGCATGCAGAGAAAAAGCTCAAAGGCCTAAACGTCCAAGAGACGATGAAGATAAGGATAAGGATAAAGATAACGAGCCTAAACGTCCAAAGAAGTCTGGAGAACCCTCCTCTGTGCCACCACCACCCCTAAAGACTCCAACAACAAGACGATCTCCTCCACGCTCTTCTGCTGAAAAACCTCAGGACTCTAAGTTACCACCCCAGACAGAGAAAACCGGTGATCACTTCGAGTATACTGGTGGTGACAATGAGGAAGTCCCTAAGCCCCGACAACAACCCACCTCTCCCAACACGGCAAAGAAACCAGCATCCTCATCTAGGCCAAAGAAGAAGAAGAAGACGCCTAAGGCTGATGTCGTCTCATGGCTAGATGAAGATGACACCGAATTTGACTGGTTTTCTACACTTGTTGATGCTACTCCCGCTCTAACTGATGATCCAGATATGGTAGAAAGTCGTACGTTGGAGCATGCTAAGTTACTGCAAGAAAAGTTTCGAGTGAAGAAGATGACGAAATCAGAGTTGAGACACATCAAGAATGAAGCTTTTCAACTGCTCAAAGACGCATCAAGTTGAATACCATCTTAAAAACATAGCATGAGCCATGTCTAACAACATTGATTGGCACAATCCTGAAGCAAACATCGACTTCACCAGAAGAGACAAGGCTCCATACTACACCGACTGGTCTAGACCTCTACCAACGATTGGCCAACCTGATCAACCTAAGATTCCATTCCGCTACTTCTTCAACAATGACTTGGAATTTCTTCTACACGGTAGCGATGGTTCAAAGAAATACGCTACATCACTTACACTTCCGTTCCCAGCAGCCATATACTCCAACTGCATAGCCATCGAAGAAAAGGCCACCCACATGTTTTCCAACAGCGTGGAATGGTATGACATTGATGCAATGTACGGGATTCACCATTGGCCGGAACGCCGACGAATCTACTACAAAAGCTGCTAGGTTTGAAAGTCTCAACATGAAGTGTACAGTGATAAAGGGATCGTTACTGTTAAGCATGTAGCTCTTTCGTCTAAATGGGATTACACCTTTCTCAAGAACATCGTAGTCAAAAGACAAGACGAAAGGGACTATGCATTCTATGAAGCGAACTATCAGAACTTGTCTCTCAACGACATTGAAGATCTGTATCTTGCCAAGGTACAGGGTAGAATGAGACAATTCTCGACTGAAATTCAACGAGAATACATCAAGTCCCTGCTCATCTTCATCAGAAGCATAGTGATCCAGGAACGTGTAGAAGATTTACAACTTGCTGTTGAATCGTATTAGACTCATGTCAACTTCACCAGACCTCAACTAGAACTTCCTGACATCAACCATCTTCCTCAATACACTCTCATAAGCAAACCGTTTGGAGTAGTTTACCGCAGTGAACTACAACGCAACTGCTTGATGGCGTGTAGAGATCTTCATAAGTTTGGGGATCACACTCTGAAGAAAGTCAGGGACGGCTTGGCTTATAGGTTGAAAGAGATACATGAAGGCACTGGGACTCCAAAGCGATGGAATTCTCAGGAAAGACGGGATGTGAAGAGAATCATCAAGCATATAGATGAAAGGTTGTACAGAATGGACCAATTAAGAACTCTGGAGAGCTTCGTAGGTAGTCGTCCCAGATGACTCTCACAGGCTATCAACGCCCTGTTCGCATTCCTGGAAAGATTGATGGACTTCCTGGTATCCCTTAAACTGTTTCAATTTCATATTAATTTGGATGTGTGATTTTTTAATGACTATGGCTTGTGCACGCATAACAGTGTACAACCCGTTCTTGTAATGAAAGGACCTTGTGGTACGCTTCAGTGCCACAATCCTTATAAAAGGAGCGAAAGCTTCTTACTTTTGAGTAAACCTTATCAAACCTTTCATTTTTCAAAGCTTTTACTCAAAAGGACAAGTACTTCCCCTTATGTTTCCAAAACCTCAAAAGTTTATATCACTTTTTGAGGGGGAGTATTTGACTAAAAACTTTGTTCACAAATTGTTCTTAGTGGTAATCTTCTCACAAAACTCGAAATGGTCATATTTGATATCAACATTTCATCAAAAATAACATATTTATATGCCATTTTTGAGGGGGAGAAAAATTATGTGATAAGAAATATGTTGTGTTTTGCTATTGAATCCTCGTGGGAAAAGACTTCAACCCATGAATTGACGGGAACTGAACAGTCATACATTGAAAAGATTTGTCTTCTACGACTTATCCAAGTAAATTGTACCTATTCGAGAAGCTCTTGATAGACATGAACTTTGACGGGTTTGACAACCTTTCGGGGTTGTCCACATCTTCAAGGTAGTTATTAGAGCTAGTTGTCATCTAAAAGCTGACAATGTATCTATTTAACTATGCAACGTAATCGTGTCTCGCAAGGAATTGTCTATCTTGAGTTGATCAATTCAAAAAGTGCGCACTCTTTCCTCACTGTGCAAATTTCTGTCAAAACTCTTAAGCACGTGTGGAGGGGGAGTATTTCTGAAAATCTAAAACTCTTGAAGTGTTCAAACATGTATTTCATTCACAAACAATTCGAGAGATTTTCATGAAAATGGTTTTATGGCAATGGAGTTATAAGGAGATTAAGGTTAGGAATAACCGTCCTATGATCCGCCAGAGCCGGAGGGATCTACCCAAGGACACTACCAATAGTTAGAATTAGAAGTCCTTAGGTATGATTATAAAAAGGAGAAAATGAGAATGGGAGAAAGAAGGAGTTGAAGAATTAAAAAGAAATGCAAAGAAAAGGGTGAAAAGAAATAGCCCTCCAGATTATTCAACTTAGGGCAGACACCGGGTTCAATTCATATGCTACTGGTTGTCACTTGATGACGCCGGTATTGAAGATTAAAAGTCGTCATGGACCCATTGACGCATGCACTAAACCTTCTTAGCCACTCAAGTCTCTCTCAACAGAAGCTTGTTTCATTCTCACAGGGAACCCTACGTAAACTATTGGCTTTCTCTTAGAGATTGCTGGTATTGAAGAAGGATACCCTCTCCCTAGTCTCCGCTCAGGAAAACCAAAACGCACTATTGAGTCTAGAGCCACGAGATTCATCAAAAGATCTCATAGGTACACTTGACATTTCACCACTTGTTGTTCAACAATAAGAACAACAGTGGTACATTATCGAGTCCTACACAGATCCTAGCAATCTGTCGAGAACATTTATGAGAGGTTCACAATTGTGATCCTCAGTGATTGAATGGAAACTCCTGCCAAGGTCAACATCAAACAACCCTGACAGCAGGTCACTTCGGTAACTCCCCGTGGATTACGCTTAGTGTGTCTCAAACGGTCTACAGTCGTGAGGTGATGCTTCGGTGTACCTCAGCGACTCATCTAAAGTGTAGATGTACTTCGGTACATCGCGTTATCTCACTTGTGGGACTCCAGTTCAGGAACGGCTTTTGTGAGAATTAGAGATGCGTTTTCACACTATGCTGTTAACACCCTCGAAATTCAAACTTGTAAGTGCCGGAATCCGCTTATTACTAACCGTTGTTTTATGTTTTCTTTTTATGGAAGCTCTAGAGCGGACTGATCGTGGAAATTCTTCACATGCTCATACCAACAACATCACTAATGGAAGTTCTCTCAAAAGACAACACAAAGTCAGAATGATTCTTCATCAAGTCAAAGAATCTACAAAGTTTAAAGACTAAGAGAACTTCATCAGTACTGAAATCCAACGTCAAAGAGCGTGTGAGCATGTTGGAGAAAGACGTGGAGACACTGGAGTAACGAAGCAGACCTGATGCAGACAACAACAACATACTATCACTACCATCACAAAGAACAAAGATCAAAGAACAAAGTAAATGATGACGTCAAAGCAGAATACTTCAAATGAAACTATTTCTCTACACTGGGGAGATTGTTCGAATCAAGACACTTCTTCTCACAAGAAAGAAGAATGTCAGAAGACGTCAAAGCTACTATTACATCAGCACCTACAACGTTATCACTCTTTCATTCATCACCAACACTTAGGGGGAGATTGTTGAAATCACTCCTAAACCTTAATTCAAGTGTTAGTGATTCATATGTAATAGTTAGCTTAATATGGCCTTTATGTTTGTTATTAAGCTAAGGCTTATGTAGAAGGCCCATAAGCCTTGGCCCAAGCCCATAAGAAGGGAAGGGGTCTAGATGTGCTGCCCTAGCTCCTTTCCCTATAAATACTCTTGTAAACCTTCTATTGAAGGTTGGTTGTTCAAGTTACACATTTCACCTACGCATAACTCTTTATATTGTTCATATCGTGTGTGTGTGTGATATTGTTCATCCGATCTTTCTTATCTCCTTTCTTATATTGATGCCTCTGTTACTAATATAGTGACCTATCAAGGAAATCAATGCTAAAACAGCAGTTTCAAGAATTCCAAATCTCTGAGGAAGAAGGTATCCACAAGGGATATGACAGGTTCCATAAGATCTTGAGTCAATTGAATCAGATGAAGGCCACGCCAGACAATGAGGACTGCAACTCAAAGTTCTTACGATCTTTACCTCCATCTTGGTTGCAAGTGAGCATTGCACTCAAAGCTAAAGGTGGGCTGGATATGGTTACTTTTGATTATCTTTACAACAGGCTTAAAATTCTTGAGCCTGATGTCAGAAGTCCTTTTCGTTCATCCACTTCCAGTCACTCAGCATTTGTTGGAGCCTCCTCAAATAAGATGACTTATGCTCCAAGCCCAGTTTCCTCAGCATCATCCTCCTACATCACCACTCCATCAAATTCTCAGCCTAAATCCAGTGGTGTAGTGGAAGATGTACTTCACTCTTTTGTTGCTGACTATGACACTCAGCAGCAACTAGCTTTTGAGGACTTTGAACAGGTGGATCCACTTGATATGGAAGAGATGAACTTGAAGTGGCAACTGGCCATGCTCTCAGTGGACATCAAGAGGTTTGAGCGTACGTCTGGGAGAAAGTTTGGTTTTCAGGGAAGAGATCCAACAAGATTTGACAGAAAGAAAGTCAAGTGCTATACTTGTGGTCAGATGGGTCACTTCTCAAGAGAATGCAAGGATAGGAAGGCTGGTGATGAGGTTAGGTATTCTTCCTATCAGCAGAATCATATGGAAGCTGGAAATTCCAAAGCTGGATCCGCCAATGCTTTGGTCACTCTGGATGATCATGTCAACTGGAAGGTGCATGAGCCTGATAATGATGAAGCTCCTGGTTATGAGCATGGTGGATTGTTGGCATACTGTACTACAGAGGATCAACATGATCAAGTTTCTTAATGGGCATCTCTCAGGTACATAATTGTTTTTTTGGTTGTAGTGAAAGATATAATGAACTTAAGGAAGCCTATGATGAATTGAAACCTAAATATAATGAATGTTATGTCGAAGTTGAGGCTTATAAACAGGCTTTAAAAACATTAGAAAGACAAAAAATTTGGTTTCAAAAGAATCAACTGGCTTATGATGAAAAAATAAGGGTATTAGAAAGTGATTTGGAATGTACTAAAATTGATTTAAAACGTACTGAGAAAGAAAAAGCTGATGTAGTTTTAGAAAACCAAGTGCTTAAAACGAATCTAGATGAAGAAGCAGCTAGACATAAAGAATGGTTAATATC
Source organism: Chrysanthemum makinoi (assembly GCA_910596185.1). Taxonomy (NCBI): domain Eukaryota; kingdom Viridiplantae; phylum Streptophyta; class Magnoliopsida; order Asterales; family Asteraceae; genus Chrysanthemum; species Chrysanthemum makinoi. The sequence continues at coordinate 164,701,240 of OU343218.1, forward strand.
AGGTGGCAATTTAGCTAGATTTATCTATGGTTCTCAATCTGTAAACTCTGGGATAGGTTTAGGTTTTCAAAAATATGTTGGCTTAGAGGCTAGGAATGATATGCGTAAATCTACACAAGCAGGATTAGCTAACTATTTAAAAGAAGGAGAATTACATGATGTACCTGGACCTGTTAGAGGTGAACATATGCCCATTGACCTTTCCATCACTGTTGACTTTGATGGATCACACCATCTTTATGGAAAAAAGTCAAGAGACTTGCCAGACCCTGATTCTTCATCTACTGACTTTGTCTCTTGCTGTGACAGTGACAAGTCCTCTGACCAAGGGTCTACTTCATCTACCAGGTGTGATTCAAATGAAAAGTCAGACCTTCCCAAGACCTCACCCAAGTTTACACCCAAGACTCCCTACAAGCCTGTTAGAGTAGTTTTTGAGGAACCAACTTCCAAGACAGTTTCCTCTAAACACTTGTCATTTAATTCTTTGTAAAATAATACTGTTAATTCTGTTAAAAAAAATTCTATTAATGTTTGTGGCTTGAATGCTTTTGAATGTAATGAGACATCTTTCACTTTGAATAAATCTTCTAAAAAGAAGACATGTTTTGTTTGTGGAAGTAAATTTCATTTGATTAAGGATTGTAATTTTCATGAGCAAAGAATGGGTGTATGTGCTAGTCAAAAAGAAACCTAGACCAATGTGGAAAAATGTTAATGATATACCTTCTTTTGTTCCACAAGCAACTTATAAATCTGCTGATAAACCTTCTCCATCTGCTTGGAGAAGATCTGTTGCTAGACCATATGTGAAACCTACTAGTTCATATTTTCAAAATGGTTATTGGCCTGGATGTTTTGACTCAATGTTTGTTGGGAGGGGATATTGGAATACTGCTGTGAAGCCCTCAGCAGGTTATTCTTGGAATAAAAAGGGACCTAATTTTCAATGGAGGCCCAAGAACAATGGTGGATCTTATACATCTACATGGCCTAAATCATATGATCCATAAGGAAGGCTCAAGTCAGTGATGACTTGAGTCTCAATAGTGTACCAATATTTTGTATATATTTTGTTGTTGTTGTAGGATCATCCTCTTAAGCATAAAGAAGTTGGCATTGTCGACAGTGGTTGTTCCAGAAGCATGTCAGGAAACAGAGAAATGTTGCATAATTTCATACCTGTAGAGGGAGGAGGCAATGTGACTTTTGGTGGAAGTGATGGTAGAATCACTGGGAAAGGCACCATCAGGACACCTCAGTTGGATTTTGAGAATGTGTACTATGTGAAGGAACTGCAACATTTTAACTTGTTCTCTTTCTCACAAATTTGTGACACCAAGAACAAAGTATTCTTCTCTGAGGATGAATGTCTTGTGCTCTCTAAAGACTTCAAACTTCCAGAAGATACACCAATTCTGCTGAGAGTTCCCAGAAACCACAGTCTATACACATTCAACTTGAATGATGTTCAACCAGAAGGTGACCTAACATGTTTGGTGGCTAAAGCATCCCTGGATGAGTCTACAAAATGGCATAGAAGGATGGCTCATGTGAACTTCAAGACCATTAACAAGCTTTCTAAACTGGGTCTAGTTGAAGGACTTCCTTCCAAAGTCTTCACCAATGAACACAACTGTGTTTCCTGCAACAAAGGAAAGCAACACAGAGCCTCATACAAAGCCATTATAGTTGTGAGCACTATCTCAAAACCTCTTCAGTTGCTGCATATGGATCTCTTTGGTCCAACCCAGGTCAGAAGTATTGATCACAAGTATTTCTGCCTGGTAATCACTGATGACTATAGCAGGTTTTGTTGGGTATTCTTTTTAAGAACTAAAGATGAAACATCTCAAATTTTGAAAGAGTTCATTACCCTTGTTGAAAACCAGCTGAACAAAAAGGTTAAAGGTATTAGGTGTGATAATGGGACAGAGTTCAAGAATGTTGTATTAATAGAACTCTGTAAGTCTAAAGGGATAAAAAAGGACTATAGCACTCCAAGAACCCCACTACAAAATGGGGTAGCTGAAAGAAAGAATAGGACCTTAATAGAGGCAGCAAGATCCATGCTTGCAGACTCTAAATTACCCACTATGTTTTGGACTGAAGCAGTTAGCACAGCTTGTTATGTACTAAACAGGGTATCCATTACTAGACCTCATTTCAAGACACCTTATGAACTTCTCACTGGGAAAGTTCCTGCTATTCATTACCTCAAACCGTTTGGATGTCAAGTGACCATTTTGAACACTAGTGATCCACTGGGAAAATTTGATGAGAAAGCTGATGAGGGGTATATTGTGGGTTATTCAGCTCATAGTAAGGCTTATAGGGTATACAATTTAACTGCTAAAAAGATTGAGGAGACTCTGAACCTGAGATACCTAGAAGATAAGCCTAATGTTCAGGGACAAGGTCATGTTTGGTCCTTTGACCTGGATTACTTAACTGATTACTTGGGTTATACTAGAGATGTTGCTAACCAATCTGCAGGTTCACAAGAGTCTCCCACTGACAATGCAGGTACCATGGATGATGACTCAGATAGTGAGTCTGAGTATGATGAACAACCAATTGTTGTACCTTCCTTCTCCCCTAACCATTTTGCAGGTGATAGTTCTAAAGTAACTTCTGATGCTCTTGAAGATGAGTCTCACTATGCAGAGGACCTTGCTAGAGTTAAGAAGCAAGAGCATGCAGCTAATCTAGAAGCAGAGAAGATTGGTGGGGAGTTTACAAGAGAAGCAGTCAGTGGAAACCATGATTCTCCTGACAGTTATCCTGTTTCTCCTGACATCACCAAATCTGCTGACAGCCCTGTTGCATCTACTCCCATTACTACAAGTGTGTCCACAGACTTTGTAGAACCATATACGCGCTTTCCAAGTCCTTCAGATCTTGGTAATCATCAACCCAAAGCTGGAATCTTCACCTCACCTTCCTATGACAGTGATTTTGAACCAACTGTGACTAATCTTGATACCTCCATTGATGTCAACCCCTCTGCTACAAGAAGGATCAACATTGCTCATCCTCAATCCAATGTTATTGGTGATCCTCAAGCACCTGTTAGAACTAGAAGTACTGAGACAATTTCTAAGTATGGTCAAGTTGCTTTTCTTTCCTATGTCTCAAACCAGCAAAAGGACAATCACACAGACTTTAAGCACTGTCTGTTTGCTTGTTTTCTTTCTCAAGTGGAACCAACCAGTGTTACTCAAGCTCTTGAAGACTCAAGTTGGCTTGAAGCAAAGCAAGATGAGATGCAACAACTCAAGAATTAGCAGGTTTGGATATTGGTACCACTACCTGATGGGAAGTTTGCAATTGGGACTAAATGGATTTAAAAAAATAAAAGAGATGCAAGGGGTATTGTGGTTAAAAACAAAGCAAGATTAGTGGCTCAGGGGTTCAGGCAAGAGGAAGGGATTGATTATGATGAAGTGTTTGCTCCTGTAGCTAGAGTTGAGGCCATTAGAATCTTCTTGGCCTATGCATCTTATATGGGGTTCATGGTATATCAGATGGACGTGAAAGGTGCTTTTCTGTATGGTGAAATTGAAGAGGAAGTATATGTCACTCAACCCAAAGGCTTTGAAGATCCAGATCATCCAAAGCATGTATACAAGGTTGTGAAAGCTCTCTATGGACTACATCAGGAACCAAGAGCATGGTATGCTAGGATTTCAGCATTTCTGCTGAAGCATGGTTATAGAAGAGGTGCTATTGACAAAACACTCTTTCTAAAGAAGAATTCCATAGACATCATTCTTGTGAAAGTTTATGTGGATGACATTATCTTTGGCTCCACTAAAGAAGCTTGGTGCAGGGAGTTTGAGGAGTTGATGAAGGGAGAGTTTTAGATGAGTGCTATGGGGGAGCTTACTTTCTTTTTGGGTCTACAAGTTAAGCAGAAACCTGATGGTATTTTTATCAGTCAGGATAAATATGTGAGAGACATTTTGAAGAAGTTTGATATGGAAAATGTCAGAACTGCCACTACACCCTATGAAGCTCGAAAACCAAAGAACAATCTTGAACTAGATCCTGCTGTGAATGTTCACTTATACAGATCCATGATTGGTTCATTGATGTATTTGATAGCTTCTAGGCCTGACATTACATTTGCTGTGAGTGCTTGTTCTAGACATCATGTCACTCTACTTACTTCTCACTTGAATGCAGTCAAAAAGATCTTTAAGTACCTCAAAGGCCAACCCAATTTGGGTCTTTGGTACCCAAGAGAGTCTCCTTTTAAGTTGGAAGCTTATAGTGATAGTGATTATGCTGGTGCAAATCTGGATAGGAGATCCACAACTGGAGGTTGCCAATTCCTTGGAAGAAGATTGATTTCTTGGCAATGCAAGAAACAAACAATTGTTGCTACCTCATCTACTGAAGCAGAGTATGTTGCTGCTGCCAATTGTTGTGGTCAGGTACTATGGATACAAAATTAATTGCTGGATTATGGGTTTAATTTCATGAACACCACAATTTTTATTGATAATCAAAGTACCATATGCATAGTTAAAAATCCAGTTTTTCATAGTAGAACTAAGCATATTGAGATCAGGCACCATTTTATAAGAGATGCATATGAAAAACATTTGATAAAGGTGCTTAAGATTCACACAGATGATAATGTGGCAGATTTGTTGACTAAAGCTTTTGATGTACCTAGGTTTCAACACCTTGTTGTCCATATTGGGATGCTTAACCCTTAACTGTAAAGTTTGCGGGGAGGCATATGCCTCAGGGGAGGATTGTTGTGGTAATATTGTAAATTTTGTAAATTATTTTTATCTGCTAACACTAACCAGCTAATGATCTTTAAGTTTTGCATGTCTTGGTTTGGTTTGTGTGCTACTTTGTGTCTGTTTTGTAGAATGCTGCTTTAAGTTGAAATTCATCAAGTTTGATTAAATGGGAATATGGTCATGTAAGCTCAAAGCTTGTTTCTACTGAAGAGACGTACTGGAGTAAAGATCAAGTGCTGATCATTGAGATATAAAAGTCATGTTGATCATTCATTCAAGAAACAATTTACAGCTTACAATCAACTTCAAAGGAACTAAGAGACCATTCCTATACAAAATCTACCAAACATATTCCATTTCCTGTCATCTATTACAAAAGCTAGTGGATATACTTGACAAGTACAATGAAGAAGCTGAAGATGAAAATGGAAAGGATGGATTGATGAAAACGACGATGAAGATGCTCAAGAACCTAGTTTTGTATCGTTGGTCCTTGGCATGATGGATTCATTTGAAATATGAGAAATCTTCAGTTGTACCATCTACTCGTTCCACCATAAAGCATCACTCCATCTTCCCTTTTCCCTTTCCCTTCACCTCTGCCCTCTTGCCCTTTCCCCTACTTCCATGGTATGAAGCACCAGTTCCTGGAGCAGGAAGAGCAATCACCACCTCTCTTGTCTTTGGCAGTGGTGGATTTCTGGTACGTGGCCTTGGTTGGGGTTGGGGTTGTGAAGGTTGGGGCTTCTCTACACCTGCTGATGTCCTCTCCTCTTCCTCTCTCACCAATCTATTGAAGATTGGCTCTAGACGCTCTGTGGAGTCATCAGAACCCCTAGATGAATCACTTGGATTCACTACACTATCATCTTCAGAAGAAGGGAGAAATGGGGATTTTAAAGGTCGAGGTTCATCTTGATGAGGGTAGCGAAACAATGGGTGTAAATCATCACTGGATGATGATGATGAGGAGGAGGAAGTTAGATCAATGATTTCAGGTTTGGTAGACATATTTGTTGCTGCTGATTGTGGAGTTATTGGGAAATTAGGGTTTTTTGAAGTAAATTGGGGTTAATTGATATGTGTTAATGGTAAGTTGGGATTATCTTATAGGCGAAGTCAAGGTTTGATGGAAATTAATGCGAGTTGGGTGGCACAGTAAAACTCAAGATATTTACTAAAGATACTTGTTCACTTGAGTTGTTTCTGCTGATTCACCTCCTTCAGCAGATTGACCATTCTTTCTGCTGAAGTTTTAATTTTGAATTTGGTTGGAGATTGTTTACACGTCAGATATGGTCAACGATTTGTTCCGATATTTTTGATCGTAATTGGGTAACTTCTATTAATAACCCACTTCGCATATCTTCGCCCAAAATCAACTGATTCCCTCTTCACTCGATTTAAACACACTTCCAGTTGCACGATTCATAACCCACTCTCACAATTTCTCACATGGCGGCACTTCAATTTAAGAAAGATCACAACAAGGTAGCTTTTCTAGGAAAAGCGAAGGGACATGAATTGTATGAACCTATGGTGGATTTCTTGAAGCGTTCCAAGATTCATTATGCACTTACACATTCTCCAAATGTGATATATGAATCGTTGGTTTAACAATTTTGGGCATCTGCTACTAAACGTAGTGACACAGAGATTGTAGCAATGATTGATGGAACAGAGTATGTTGTGACTGAGGAGTTGATTAGGAAAAAACTTCGTTTGGATGATGAAGATGGGGTTTATCACACTTGCAACACCAAGCTTCTTCTTGATTCTGGTATCTTGTATTATTTATTTCTTTCTTTGTTTCATTCTTAGTTTAAAAAAAAAAAAAAAAAAAAACTTTGTATATTCTTTGTTTGTCTCATGTCTTTCTTGCAGGTTTGTTGTATATCTCTCTGTTGATGGTTATCAACTCACCAGATGTGCCTTGTGTACATCAAAGAGTTGGCTAGTCCAAAGGGTACAGCTTTGGTAAAGACACATAAAATCTGTAGATAGCTGTAATGGTTTGCTCAAAATCATAGGGTATGCAACTCATCCATGCTTAATTGCTGAGGGTTGTATGGTCATCAATTCACTATGGCTTATACCTTTTTGGTATCCAAGATTTGGCTAGCCCACAAGTATATGGCTTGTGGTAAAGGCAGTGGAATACCATATTGGGTTCTCAATTCACCAAAGGTGATTCTTTCCCCTAAGAATTGACTAGTCCTGAGCAAACGGCTACAGGTAAAGACATCTCAAATCCGTTTATAGATGCTGATTTGCTATAAATTAGATGGTTATCAGTGTACCATAGTTTTCGGACTTAAACATTTTGCTACTCCAGTAGTAATGGCTATTGGTAAAGAGACATCAAGTCCATTATTTTCAATGATTCACCTCTCACAGGAGTTAACACACCTGGATGTGATGAGAATAGTATGAAACTAATATGTTTTGATGTACATTTTATCATTTGTTGCTGCCAAGATCTGGAGTATCAAAGTTTTTCCATCATAGAGATGTGTTTGTTTTGGTTCTTTGCTGCTGATGTTCGAATTCAATCCTCTTGTTCTGCAGTGTTAAAGATCTATCAAGAATCTTGAACTTAACCATGTCAAATTCAAGATTAGGGGAGGATTGTTGGGAATTCTACTAAATAAGAATTCTGCTGAAATTAATGCTGAAGGAATTTGCTGAAGTGCAAGGATTCTGCTGAAGAAGAGATTCTGCTGAAATAGTGAAATCGTGTAGTTGGTTTCTGCGGATATAGATATTACGCATATTTTGTAATTAGTTAGGATATGCATGAGCTTTATTAGGAAGTGATAATGTATATCTTCTTTAGTTTTATGATTATACGTTTCTTGTGAAACGGTTTAGGGTTCCTTGTTTATAAAAGGAACACATTAGTATGAATGACGTACGAGTTGAAAAAACAAGTTTTAGTTCTATTAAAAGATCCATAGAGGATCAAAGTATTCTTAGTTATTATTGTTCTTACTTGTGTTTGATTTCCGCTTTAGAATACAAGTAATAGAGACTGTCTATTAGTGTGTTTGTGATTACATAAGCATTACTAACGATCCACGAGCGCTCAAAGATCTATCAAGGTCTTAGGTTCAACAATATGGCAGGTACATATTATAACAATAGCAGAGTTTTTAATCAAAAGTTTCACAAATTTTATTGCTCAAATAGTAATTTGCAATCTAAAATTACTTCCAATGGTAAAATTATAGACTCTTGTGCTAATCAGCATATGACATACATTGATAAAGATTTAGTTAATGTCTTTGACATTTCCCATCTTAGAATAAAGGTTGGTCATCCTAATGGGACAGAGGCCTTTATTTCTAAAATTGGAAATATCAAGTTAACTGGATCCTTAATTCTGTATGATGTTTTGGTTATTCCTAAGTATTGTGTTACTCTAATTTTTGTTCATGAACTTGCTAAGGACTATAAAATTTTGGTTGCCTTTGATGAGAATAAATGCTATTTTTTGAATCAGGATTTGAATGTTGGAACTGTTTTGGGGACTGGTAATCAGTGTGGTGGTTTATATTATTTCAATACTGGATGTATTTCTTTTAAAAGTGATAAATCTATTTTTAAAACTTGTCTTTATTAATATGACTGGCACTGTAGGCTTGGTCACCCTGCAGACCCTATTCTAAATGTTTTAAAAAATGATTTACAAATTGATTCTAAGGATAAAAATTTGGTTTGTGAAATATGTCAAAGAGCTAAACAAACTAGAGAACCTTTTCCTGTAAGTAATCATACTGCTTCTTCTTTAGGAGATCTTGTGCATTTAGATCTTTAGGGACCTTATAATGTTGCTAATATAGAAGGTTTCAAATATTTTTTGACTATTGTGGATGATTACACAAGAGCTTTTTGGGTTTATCTTATCAAAACCAAAGATAAAGTTTTTCATTATATCGCTATTTTCTACGATCTGATTGAGACTCAGTTTAAGAAAAGGTTAAAAATTTCAGAAGTGATAATGGAACTGAATTTTTAAATCAGAAATTTACTAAGTTTTATAATAAAAAAGGGATAACCTATTAGACCTCTTGTGCATATACTCAACAACAAAATGGCATTGCTGAGAGGAAACATATGCATCTTTTGAATGTGGCTAGATCCCTTATGTTTTAGGGAGAATTCCTCTTAAGTTTTGGACTGAATGTTTTGTTACTGCCACTTTTCTTATTAACAGATTGCCTTAATATGTGCTTAATGGGAAATCTCCTTATGACATGATATATAATAATAGGGCTGCTATCTCTGGTTTAAGAATGTTTGGTTGTTATTGCTAATAACAATGATAAGCTTGGTAGTAGGTCTGAGAAGTGTGTGATGATGGGGTATTCTAATTCTAAAAAGGGATATAGGTTATATAGTCTTGATAGACATCAGTTCATTTTCTCAAGAGATGTTAAATTTTTTTAGTCATGTTTTTCTTTTTAAGGATCCTACCGATAAGAACACAAATGATTCTGAAAATTATTTTCAAGATTTAAACCATCTGAATGTTTTTGATATTGAAACCCTGAGCTACCCAATGATGACAAGAGAGTAGACCCTAATCTGAATAGTGATAAAATGTCACCAAGTGAAGGTAGCTACTTTCATTTATCTGGTAGAGGTCTTGACACTGATATAAGTGATTCTTCTGGTAGTAAACCGGAAGATAGTGACATTTCTTTTGCCGATAAGGATGAGATGGTAACTACACTTGAAGAAAATATTAATTCTAAGGTAATTTGAATCAAGATCCAAATTCTCCAGTTCAGGAAGCTGTACCTTTGAGAAGGTCTCAGGCCTTCTATTTTTCCTCAACATTATAATGATTTTTTTATTGAGTCTAAAGTTGCGTATGGTATTGAAAAGTTTGTAAACTATTCTAAACTTAACTCTAGAAATCTTTGTTTTGCTGTGCAACTTAACAATCATGAACCTAAAAGCTATTTTGAAGCTTCAAAGTATACTGATGTGCGCGGAAGGCGCGTTTGGGGTCAAGGAAACTTCCTTTTCTTCGAGCAAGTTTTTCAACCTCCTAGGCAGTGAACCTAATCGTTGTAGTGGAGTATGGGGTAAGCCTCGGGGATTGATATCGTTCTCTAGTGGAATAGGAATGCTAGTAAGAAATATAAGACGAGAATGTGGGGTTGAGGATGATTTTTTTTTTATCTTTTTTATGGTTTTTCAGAAAGCTAATGTAAAATCTCGGGGCAATTAGTTTGGGGGTGGTACTTCTACTAATTACTCTACTTTAACTAATTATCTAATTACTACGGATAGCTATGTCTAATTGAGGTGTGCTCGTATGATGATTAAAGATGTGTTCACTTAGATGCTATTACTCCCTAGTTATTTTTTATTGGTTGGTTGAGTTGTCACGTCCTTTATCTTAACGCGTTGTATTCCTAAAGGTCGTAGGGTATGCGTGGTCCCTAGTTCTTTGAGGTTATCTCTCGTATGTGACTCACGGAGTCAGCAAGCCTAAGCTATTTCATCCATGAACCATATCATCATTAAGCATACTCAAGCATTAAACACAACGAAAGCCTAGTTGAACTCCTAAGCCAATTTCAATAAAGACAAGAAACAACCTAACAACAATCAATAACTAGGTTTCATAGATCTAAGCAAACACACAAGTAATTTAGCTAGACATGATAGACAAGCAAGCATACATACAATCAATCGAATATAAGATAGACATAATGATAATTTGGATTAACAAACTTATCTTGATGTGTAAAATAGGGTATGGGACCCTAGAATACTGTTCAAGTCGGACTACAACTAAGTTAGGATTTGCTCTCCAAAATTCTACCTCCTAAAATACAGAAAAATCGAATTCTATATATAGATTTACAATCGCGACAGCGTCACCTTTTTCATAGGACGCCGTCAGGTCGCCGTTATTAGGGTTTTGTCTGGGCCAAGTCATCGATGGGACGGCGTCACTTTAGAGTTGTGACGCCATCGATCTTTAGTTGATACGTCGTCTTGATTCAAGATCTGGGCCGTCTGGGGTGAAAACTGTGAGTGACGCCCTCCATATTTAAAGCGTGACGCCGTCAGGTTATATGACCAGAAATTTCACTGAGCTGTCGCGTGCATGTTTTGATCAAGCCTTCATAGAGGGACGGCGTCGCCCTTTGGATGGGATGCCGTCAGGTTCTGCTGATCAGTCTTGAGTGGCTTCGATCTTGACTTTGCCATTTTCTTCATGATTTTGCTCCTTTACATCCAAATGTGCTTCATTCCAACATTTTGATTCCAAAATACCTAAAAAGTAAAAATGAACGAAATTAAGCAGTGACGGATATAAAATGTGTCGAAATAGGGCTTAAATGACCCCTTAAAAGCATACGTTTTAAATCCTTATCAAATATCCCTACACTTGGTATTTGCTTGTCCTCAATAAAATGTGCTTTTGACCAATCAATTTATAAGTTAGGGGGCATGAAGAATTGGTTTAAAATAGTTTACAACAAGTAAAATCACGATAATAATCATAACAAGCATGGAAATTATATACTAGCACCTCACAAGTGGTTTTTGAATTCTCTCATCTCTCGAGTTTATATGAAATATAATACGAATGGAAATGGAAGATAAACACTCATTACCTGGCATAGTACATAGATTACCATAAGCTTAAGAATATATCAAACCTCAACCGCTTTGGCGTAAGCACCTAGGAACAACTATCTAAGAGGTCATTACAATTGTTGTAACGTTAGGTTTAGGGTAGGGAAACAAAGGGTTTTGTTGGATAGGGGATTTTTAGTGGTGGCAAGTCAAAAATCTTATTTTACAAGCATGTAAAGCGTGGCGTTTCTAAGCCAAGACTCGACTCACTAACACTAGATAACTTGAAAAAAACAGACATAAATTTAAAAACATAAACATAAAGATTGATGTAGGATGGTAGCCCATATGTTTTTCTTCATTTTTTTCATTTTTTTAACACTCTCTTTTTTTCGATTTTTTTTTTCACATACCTTTCTACTCTACCATCCTCTACGATAACATAAAAATATAAAGGATTTATAGGAGCATCCCTACACTTTAGTTTTAATTTCTCTAACACTAATTGACCTGATTTGAAAAGATCAAAACACTTGGAGTATTTAATACGTAGAAAAAGTGAATTTGAATTTATCGTTCTTTCCCGTTACTCTATAAAATATTACTTTTTACCCATGAGTCCCAATCGTCCCAAAACTGTGTACAAAAGATATGCCTCGACTTAGCAACCATGCAAGTAACTAGATATTTGAACTAAGGGTTTAGTAATGATAACAATAATGCACTAAAGATGAGTGCATACAAGGTAGGAAAAAGCGATTTGGGTGTACATTTGGGGGTGGATTGTAAACAATGTTCTTCATTGATATTCTGGAAAACCGAAACATCACGAGAACTGTGAAAAGGATGGGCTCTGAGGGGTTAACTAAGGGTATCATGTACTAAAGATGAGTACATCGCAAGGGTGTGGGGTAATTACTCAACCGATGTGGAAGATGTAATTATAATACAGATTTCAAACAAGGGTTATCATAATGCCTCTTATCACTTAGTTACTCCTAACTACACAAGTGTAGTCTCACTAGCGATCTCGGAATGCATCACAAAACAAGTTCTAGAATCTATTATACTACCGTTACACTCACTAAGCATTAAAGATGAATGTTTTTATTTCTAAAGATCTAGGGGCGAACCTCACATTTTTTGGGTGAAATTTAAGTGGTAAACGATTTTTGTGCTAGTCATATAATTCCTATCCATTAGACGCTTTATTAAGACTAAAGTTTAGCTCGTAAATGTCATAAAAAATTTTAAATTTGGCGCTAAAATTGCCCTAACAAATATTTCTCATAGTTTATTACACGTATTACCAAGGACAAGACAAATGATCAAGTAGGTGAATAGTTTCTAAGTTCCCGTTTATTCTCACTCCCTACATTTAAACTGAACATTGTCCCCAATGTTCTCCGAAAGCATCAAAGTTATAATAAAGGAAGGTAAGTAAGGAAAAGAAACTAGTAATCCCCTGATTAGCTCAGTAGGATACGTGTGAAGTTGCGGTTAAATTTTTTTCCAAGAAGAATGCATGAGTAATAAGCTTCATCCGATGAGTGTTTCTTCTTCTTGCCCAATACAACCTGCATACTTATTATAAGAAAACAAACGAAACCTTCGCGTAAAATCGGCGGTAAAACTATATATGATACACAACTACACTAGAAAGCAAGATATAATGCTTGTGGAATGGATGTTTGCAGTTTTTCTGGAAAATTAAGACATGGGAATTTCCAAAAATTTATTAGTTGCACAAAAAAGAAAAACTGAGTAATCTGTTTCTACATAGCCTGACGTCGTCAGGCTTTAATCCTGACGCCGTCAGGTTGTCCTGACAGAAAGTGGTCTGCTGCGTTTTTCTGGAAAAATTCTAGAAAAATTACATCATTAAAACCTGGAAATATTCCTGCAAAACATCCATTATGACTCGATACAAGCATTTGACTTTAACAAACACACATATATATCAATTTCAATCATTGTTAATCTCGTGTTCATGTTCTTAAAAACATATGTGATCTTCCCTACACTTATCTTTTTGCAAAATACCTTTATATGCAATAAGACAAAGTTAAAAACAAAATAAAGCATTTTCACTAAGTCTAACATGAGAATAAACAATAATGAAAAAGATATATAAACACACAAATAAAAATGAAAAACAAATGTGCAAACAAATAAACATGGGTTGCCTCCCAAGAAGCGCTTGTTTTTGTTCGAGTCGCGAGCTTGACTCTACCCTTATTTAACGGATAAAGGGGAAGTTTTCCCTAAACTTAAGCTTAAGTGCGGGTGATAGTAGCTATACACACCCTTAGGGTGGAAAGTTTCTACGCGAGGAGAGGGTGACGGGTGATTTATATGCTCAACGGGGTGTGCTCCATTCATTGTAACCTTACCTAATTCTTTTGGTGTAGCGGGTGAATCAAATCTTTCTCCTAGAAATGGATCGTCTTCTATCAACTTCAAAATATTCTTAGTTAAGGATCCATCTTGACCTAGTAAACCCGTTTTAAACTCATAATATTTCTTGTTATCAACCATGAATGGGTGATGTAAGTGTGTAAGGTCATGGGTTACTCCTATATTACCTTCCACTCTACATGGCATAGAGTCTACTACCTTTATCATGCAACTACCCAGACTATTTATTTTGATGGGTGGATTGGAGCCTAATTCAATTCCTAGATTCACATCTAAAGATGAAAAATTAGGTAAGGTTTTTGGTTGAGGCTCCGGTTCATCAAATTTAGGAACTTCCCTAAGACTAAGAGAGAGGTCATGACAACAAGAAACTAAACCTACATTCTCTAGTGGTGTTTGGTCCAAAGGTTCTATATCAATTGGGGTTCCTATAGTCTCTTCTACTTTTTCCGGGTAAGTTATAGGCGGTGTGTGTTCCTCAAGTGATGGTAGGGCTTGTGGGCTTGGAGTTTCCACCTCATATTCCATTATATCTAGATCTCCTATATGTTCATCATGTGTTTTAGTATGATCTAACCCAAATAGACTCCTAAGTATCTCAAATCCTTCTTTAGCCATTTCAAATTCTTGGTCCGATTCATAAGAATCGTTCTCAAAAACTTGATAACTATGTTCTAGTTGCCTAAAGGAATCCTCCTTATCTGTTTCCTCAAATCGTGATGTAGACAAGCTTATGATTTCATTCAAACTATGGGTTACTCTTGGGAAGCTTTTCTCAATTTTTTTCCAAATGGTCTTGAAACATATTGGATTTCACAAACACATCATAACATGATCACAAGTAGGCGTATAATTCAAGGTTTTAGAGAGAGAAATAGTTAGAGGTTTGGGAACTTAGTATTATGAGCTCCAACTCTCTACCTTGGAAGGTAGAGAGTATTTATATTCTTACACAAATCGCCACCTAACGGGCTGTGGATCAGGCATACAGTGGGTAAAGACCCATCCGTCCTCCACGGTGTTGCTTAACTAATTACTTCCTAACATTAAATAACTACGACTACGAGCTTTCTAACGATTACATATACTTGAGGTGACCGACACGTTAATAACTGGATTTACTAAATCCTAACAATCTCCCCCTAAGGGAGGTCACCTCAAATTACAATGAATACAAACAGATAATACATTAAGATTGTTCTTGGATTCTTGTGAATGTTCTTTGCTCAGTAGCTCGTAGTCTTTGATTCTTCATTTTTGCATGTTTGGATAATCCAAGTGGAGGTCTTTAACTGATCCACGTGATAATGAGTTTTGAGCCAGCTTTGAGATCATCAGCTACCATAAATCTCTGACTCTTCCATTGTGGTGTTGACATCATGTGATGTTGTGACTTTTGGACCGACATGCTCACATTCTGGATCATGAAATCTTCTCATCAGAGTAGCGGAAGCTTTAATTGATTCATAATATTGGCAGCAGCGTAGCAGAAGCATGGAGTGAAAATATCAGAGTCGTTGATGCTTTTATCATGATTTCTTTAGAGATGAATGTGTTGTGTGAGCATGTGGCTATGGATTGACCTCTCCATTCTGATCAGCTGCAAACGTCGGGGTGTACCTGCATACAACAGTTAGCAATAAAGCGCACGAAAGTGTCTTTGATCACTTTCGTTGAATTGAGGTACACGCCCACGGTTCCCGATTGATCAGTACAAGTACTGCGTGATCGGTATAATTCGAAGAATTTCCTTGACAAAGTTTTGCAGCTGCTCTAGCTGTTCTCAAACCGGAACGTCTCAAAGAAGACAACACGGAGTGAGTGAACCAGCGAACTGAGATTCATTGATTGACGAAAAGAGATTTTAAAAAAACAATCGTGTATTGCTTGATACAAATTGTTTTTGCAATACACAGAAGGTTTTAATGAAAATCAATTATCAATCATAAACACCTTTAATTGTGAAACATTAATACACAGTCGATGTGCTAGAGAAAAGATTTTTAAGCACAACGACCGGTTTTTCAAAGGTATCCGTCAATCCATAACCTGAACCAGGATTGATTCATAATTTTGAATCGCCCATTGTTTCTGTTCAGTTGTCACATGGTTGATCTATTGGATAGATCTCACATGCCACCTACCAGGAGCTTGTTTGATGTTGGCTCCAGAAGGCTTTCCATCTTCATTGTGAATATGTTTGCATATCACTCAGATGTTCTGGCAATACCACAAGGATAATGCGTAGGACTCTAAAGATATACTCTCTTTCCATAATGTGTGAAACAGAGAGTCTTCATTGACAGTGTCCTAAAGAGATTTATTGATGATCTCGTGGCTCTAGACTCAATAGTGCACATTTGGTTCCTATGCCAGAGACTAGGGAGAGGGTCTCCTTCTTCAATATCAACCATCTCTAAGAGAAAGTCGATAGATTATGTCAGTTCCCCGTGAGAATGAAACAAGCCCTTTTAAGAGGAACTTGAGTATCTTGGGAAGTTTAGTGCAGTGTGTCACTGGGTCCATGACGTCTTGTCTTCAATATCAGTGTTACCTTGGTAACCACCAGTAGCATATGAATTGAACCCGGTTTCTGCCCTAAGGTTGAATTATTGGAGGGCTATTTCTTTTCACCCTTTTTCACATTTAAATCTTTTTCATTCTTCAACCCCTTCAGTGCTTACCGAGACTTCATAACTAGAACCTTGTTGGGTTTATTCCAGTACTAGCTCTGTCTCAGTCAGCACTCTTCCCATTTCTCATTTTTTTTCCTTTTTCATCATACCTAAGGACTCGACACTATCTAGTGGATTGTCCCTGGGTAGATCCCTCCGGTTCTGGCGGATCATGGGAACAAATACCTAACCTTATCATCCTTATATCACCATACATAAAGTAAATTTGGCCGGTCTATTTGGTATTGTTCATCTGCCATTGGAACCAATTGAAAACCATTTGAAAAATCAATCCAGATACTTGTGATATATTATCAAAGCATTTTGTACCTGAATTTTTTTTGATATTTTTATAAAAAGAGCTCCCCCTCAACATGTGCATCATGTATTTGAAATTGATCTGGCACACGGAGGCAAGAGAAATGATTAATTTCTTAGATTACCATTTTCTAAAAGATATCAACATCACTTCCCTGATCAAATCAAGTAGATAAAGCATATTAGGGAAGGATGAGTTTTTCATAAGTTTGCTCCCCCTCAATATGTGCCTCGAGGTTTGAAGAGTTTTGCACATACTAGAGGGAATCTGCAGTTAGATACAAATCAATCACGTTTCAATTCTTTGTGGTTTGAAATAGATGCTCCCCCTCAACATGTGCATGAAAATTTTGAAATCGTTTGGCACATGTGGGGAGGAAAGCTTGCTAAACACTTATGAAACCATTTATCGAATTATAAGTTTAAATCCAATTTAAATCACAAATTCTCCCCCGATCACAATTTTCAAATCATTTAAGATTTGTGATCTCTGTAGATTTAAATTGATTTTGAAAGCTTTTGAGGAGAATTTTGACTTGATTATGAAAACATTTTAACTGATAAGGATCGGATTGAGACTTTACACTCCATTGATTAAACATGCATGATTATCTTTTGAAAACAATTGTATGACAAATAACCTTTTGATTTAATTGAAATCATTCTCCCCCTCAATCAATGACATAAGTTGTTGATTGAGAGATAGAAATTTTGACAAGTGTCAAGTCCAGATGATTTTCAAAATTTAAGACCGAGTTATTTTCAAAGCATTTTTGTTTTCATTATATGACAATATTTTTCTGAAGAATCATTTGAAGGAAAAATATTTGTTTTAAGAATAAGAGCATGTGGTTTGAAAATATTAAGATTAAGCATGGCTCTGTTCTTTCTTTGAAAAGCGGGTTACTGCCTGAAATGACAATAAACCATTGTTTCACATTCTCCCAAAATATATATATATATATATATATATATATATATATATATATATATATATATATATATATATATATATATATATATATATATATATATATATATATATTAAGAATTTTTGAACATCCGAACAACATCTAAAGACCCGTGTCATTCTTTGAATGACAGCACAAAATCCGTAGATGTTATCGAATCAAGAAAAACATGACAAAAAGACAATATTTTTTTTTGAAATTTTTCGAGATTTTTCAAATTTTTATGGATTTTTTGAAGGTTTTATAATTTTATATTTGCTTTTTGTTGGTTTTATAATTTTGTATTTTGCTTTTTTAATAAATATTTACAAGAGAAGGATGAAGAAAGACCTTTACTCCTCGTCTTCCTCTTGAAGACGTTTGAGTGTTTCCGATTGTAGACTCTTTAGACCAAGTCGTGGGAGGATAAACTCAAAACGTTCTCTAGGAAGATCTTTGGTGAAGATGTCTGCTAATTGGTACTCAGTCCTAACAAAATATAGTTCCACCACACCATTTTCCACTTGCTCCCTGATGAAGTGATGTCGAATGTCCATATGCTTTGCTCTTGAATGTTGAACGTTGTTGCATGAGAGAGCAATAGCACTTTTGTTATCACAGATGAGGTATTTTGTTGAATTCATAGCAATAGTCAGATAATTGGGATCTCATCCATAGGATTTGAGCACAACAAGATGACATGGCTATGTATTCAGCCTCTGTAGAGGATATAGAAGTACTCATTTGTTTCTTTGACGACCAGCTTACAAGCTTATCACCCAAAAACTGAGCACCTCCTGACGTGCTTCGACGAGTATCTTGACATCTGCATGATCGCATCTGCATAGGCCGTTAGTGACATACCGGTGTCCTTCGGGTACCAAAGTCCCATATTGATGGTTCCTTGGAGATACCGAAAGACCCGTTTAACCGCTTCAAGGTGATTTTTAGTAGGCTTAGCCTGATATCTAGCACACATGCATATAGCGAACAAGATGTCTGGTCTACTGGCTGTGAGGTACATCAGGGATCCAATCATACTACGATATTTCGTTTGATCTACCATGATCCCTGAGTGGTCCTCATCCAGCTTAGTACGTTCTATCATGGGAGTGTCAACAATGTCACAAGAATCAAATCCAAATTTCTTTAAAATCTCATTTGCATATTTAGATTGATTTATAAAAATGCCTCAGGGACTTTGTGAAATTTGTAATCCCAATAAAAATGACATTTGTCCCATCATTGACACTTGAAATTTGGAACCCATTTCATTTGAAAACCGATCACATTCATTGGGGTCAGTCGAGGCAAAAATAATATCATCAACATATATTTAAACGTGAATTAAATGTTTTCCTGACTTTCTGGTGAACAATGTCGGATCAACTGCTCCTTTCTTTGAATCCATAGATCGAAGAAACTTTGATAGCGTATCATACTATGCCCTTGGAGCTTGCTTCAAACCATAAAGAGCCTTCTTCAAACGATAGACGTGAGTAGGATGCTCTGGATTCACAAAGCCTTCAGGTTGGTGACGTATACGACTTCTTTAAGATCTCCGTTAAGAAAAGCCGTCTTTACATCCATCTGATAGACTACCATGTTCTTACTTGCAGCATTAGCCAAGAAGATTCTGATTGCCTCGATACGAGCAACAGGAGCAAATGATTCTTCAAAGTCAATACCCTCCTCTTGACGGTATCCTTTTGCAACCAATCGAGCCTTGTTCTTTAAAACATCACCATGCTCATCGAGTTTTACTTTGAAGATCCACTTTAGAGCAATGATCATAGCACAATCCGGAGCAGGTACTAATTCCCATACATCTAGTCGATCAAACTCATGAATTTCTTCTTGCATGGCATTGAACCAGCTGTCTTCATTCATGGCAGTTTTAACATCTTTTGGTTCGATCTTAGAGAGTACAGAGTTGAAGAAGCACCATAAGGCATCAGTTGCAAGTTGTTTACGAGTGGATACTGGACGAGAGAGGTGTCCAATGATGTTGTCCAATGGGTGATCTTGTATCCACTTTCTGAGGTGGTCATGTGGTTGTTGTTGAGGCACAGAAGTAGCAGAGTCGATTTCTCCTGATGAAGATGGTTCATATGATGATTCAGGAGCAAATATGTTTTCAAAGGGTTCATCTTCTGGAGGAGCAAAAGGGTTTTCATCATCGGTAACTGCAGCAACATTTCCATTGTGTACACTTGAAGATTGAGGCATTGATGATGAGACCGAGTGATCAGCAGAAGGCACTTCTTGACTTAAAGACATAGAAACTGAAGGGTTAACTTCATTGACTGGTATATGAGCAGCCTCTGTTGATGGATTTGACAGATCATTAGAAATTGGCTCAAAGTGTTCATCAAACATTGGATTAAACAATTTCTTCAATTCATCTTCTGAAGGGGGTACATATGGAGTTCTTTGGTGAGAAGTTTGGTACAAGAGAAGAACTAATGGGACTGTTTTGAAGTGCGGGTCCAGAACTTGAATGTCCAGGAGCCATTTGACCGGTCATCTCATCAAACGTAACGTGAATTGTTTCCATGATATTTCGGGTTCTCTTGTTGTAGATTCGGTATCCTTTTCTGTTTGGTGCATATCCTACAAATACTCCGATGTCTGCTTTAGCTTTCAATTTGCCTAAATCTTGACCTTCATTGGTTGGGTAACATAACGCACCAAACACACGAAAGTATGATAGATCAGGCTTTCGATTGTGGACAAGTTCATACGGAGTTATACCATGAGTTGTATGAATTAGGGACCGATTTTGAGTGTAGCATGCAGTGGCAATGGCTTCAGCCCATAGAAATGTTGGAACCTTTGGGTAACTCAACATTGTTCTAGCGACTTCCACAAGAGTTCGATTTCGTCTTTCAACTACACCGTTCTGTTGAGGAGTTCGTGGAACACTTCTTTGAGGACTTATTCCAACACTCTCATAAAATTCACTGAGTACTCTATTAACAAACTCAGTTCCATTGTCAGTTCGAACGATTCTGACAATCTTGTTAAGTCGGACCTGCAGCTGTTTAATAAGTTTAATGATGACATCAGGAGTTTCATCCTTTGTCCTCAAGAACTTAACCCAAGTGAATCGGGAGTAGTCATCAACCACAACTAACACATATTTCTTCCCATTAATAGTTTGCACTCTCATTGGTCCGCACAAATCCATATGCAGGGTATGAAGAACTTCCATTACTGAGTTTGTGGGTTTGGGTTTGTGGGCATATTTCATGCTTTTTCCCAATTGACATGCTGAACAAATATGATCCTTTTCATACTTAAGCCTAGGTAGTCCTCTTACTAAATCCTTTATGTAAAGATTGTTTATGGTACCAAAGTTCAAGTGATTGAGACGACGGTGCCATAGCCATGACTTAGTTTTAGAAGCCTTTGACAACAGGCAGATGGGTGAAGATTTCATCATGTCTTCGATAGAGATGGTGTAAAGGTTTGAGCCACGAGTTCCTCTGAGAAGTTACACACCATCAAGTTCTCTAACAAAGCAAGTATGTTTTCTAAAAGCCACTTCTAGATCGGAATCACAGAATTGACCAACAGAGAATAAGTTATGACCAAGACCTTCAACATAATATACCCTGGAGATCACACTTTTACCAACCACATAGTCTCCATAACCCATGATAGCACCGAAATGATCGTTCCCGAATCTAACCGTCTCGATGAATTTGCTCACGAAGTTCATGAGCCGCGACCGGTCTCCAGTCATATGCTTGGAACAGCCTGAGTCCAGGTACCACAGAACGATTTGAACGATCTGTAGTTGAACACAGACAAGAATGGATAATTGGATAATTGGGATCCCCATGCAAGAATGGGTTCCATTTGGTTAGTAACAGTGATTGGAACACCCACATCAGACGTAGAAACAATGGAATCATCAGAAATAGATTCAGTGCTAGTGTCCGTATTTGACCTATTCAAAGTATTTCACTTCTTAAAGGAGTAGTTCTACCAGTAGGCATCCATTTCATAATAGGCATCGACCTAGACAATTTAGGGCACAACTTATTAAGACTAAATTTGCGACCAGTAGGAATCCACTGATACCTTATATTGCTAAATGTTCTTCCTGTGGGTTTCCAATGTTTTCTAACCTTCTTCCTCCATTGCTTTCTACCCTTCTTAACATGTTTGATTACATTAACGCTTTTAACAGGGTATTTAACATACTTAATCAAATCATTCACGCCACATTCATGATTAGTAACAGAAACCACGCAATCGTCATTACATGTTTTGCCAACAGTAGCAGAATTTTCATTAATTACAGTACGCTTTGAGCTAACACTAGAAACAACACGATTCGTCTTATTCAAATTCTCCCTAAGGTGATCTTCTACTTTCTTCCACTGAACATTCCTAGCTTGCAAGGTCCTATCATTCTTTGTATTGCCTTGAGGCTTTGACCTGCTCGCTTTGGTGTCACTTTTTACTCTTGTAGAGGGAATTGGAACATTAGTTGGTATTGCTACTTTTTGCATTTCTTGTTTAGAGGTGTTGGGATCTGAACTATTTGAAGGCTCGCAAAAGTTCACTTTCTTAACACTGAGCATAGAACAAGGTATCAAGGGATTAACTTGCTCACCTAAGGATTTAGGGCATATTGTAATTAAGCATTCTAGAAGTTCTTGAGATCGTTTGGCATATAAGCATGCGTGGCCAATTGCATTATCAACTGGTTTCTCTAACTTATCCTCTTCTACAATCTCACGGAGACATTCTAAATAATCCTTAAGGTATGAAAAATATGTTTGAATCGCAAGTTTGTTATTCCTAAGTTGAGGAGGAACATATTTCACAGACAAAGCATATTTATTAAAGATATGCACCTTTGATGCACCATTCTCCCCATTGGTCATTGGCATTTTCCCTTTTACCTGACTCTTCAGATTCTCAATTTCCTTTTGCAACGAAGCAATTTTTTCGTTATTTTTGTAACGAGTGACCTTTATTGATTCAAATAACTCATTGAAATGTTGTTTACCTTTTTCATTTTCTTCTAGAAAACTCTCATTTTCCTTTTGTAGAGCATTAACCAAGTTTTGAAGATGAAAAGTTTGAGAATTATGAGAATCTAAAGGAGGAGGCATTTGGGAGCCAGACACATTGTTCTTTTCACCCTTTAATTGTGCAATTTGGGTTCTCATTTTTCTGATCATGTTACACTAAGCTCGAATTTGTTCATCACGTTTACTAATTTCAAAAACTGTATCAAATTCAGGAGCATCCAAGGATGTCTTGATATTTGAGGTTTTAACATTTTCTTTTAGATGTTGATATTTTAATTGTAAAGCAAGATGCTCAACTTCCAATTTAGAATAATGTTTTACCAGATTATCATGATCATCTTGTTCAAAGCAACAGATAATTCATGAAATTGAGAAGAATTAATGGAACAATTCATAGCAGTGTAAAACACATCTTGAGTAATACATTCAGAAATAAGATTCTCATTCAAGGTATGCAAGTTCTTCCTCTCAATCTCATTATATTTTAGTTCTCACTCATAGTCACTAACTTCAACTATCATTGCATCAAATTCCTTTTCCATTTATTTAATATCAGTGTCCATTCCCTTTTTAAGACTCTCAAATTGACCTTTTAATTTTTTAAAGAAAGGCATGACCTCAGTTAAATAGCATTCTTTAGTTTGCTCAAAACCCCTTTCCCCTTCAGTTATCCCAGTGGGTGTGATCCTTTTCTTACATGTCTTCTCAAAATCAACAAATAATTGAAAAATCACATACTGACTGATTAAGGTCTTGCTCTTAGTGGGAATAGATCTAGGAACTAAATGCATTGGGGTATTAGGGGGATAAACAGTGGCAGGAAGCATTCTCCTACGTGGGGGATTCTTTTCAACAAACTCTTTAGCCTTTTTCAAGTCCATATCCTTTTTCCAAAACACTTGTTTAGGGGTCAGCACTGTTTGAGGTCTAAATTTGTTAAAGGCAATCCAGTTTTCCTTAGCATAGTTGGGTGTTTTATAGCTGATTTTCTTTTCTATGCATAAAGGGCTCTTAAGCTTTTCATCCAACTTCTTTCTAGTTACTTCTCCTAACTGTTTATCTTCCTCAGTATTCTCAGCGCAACTAGGTTTCTGTCTAGGCTTAAGGATTTCATTGCCATCATAGATTACCTTTTGTGCTTATCTAGCTTTCAGACACGCCTTAGGGTTTGGTTCATCAACTAATGCAACACTATGTTTGTCACTTAGAACTCTATGCTTAGTGATCATGTAAGCAGTCTGAATGGTGTTTCCTTGTACGTACAATTTGTTTTCAAGTTTGTTTTTCAAAGTTTTTAGGTTGGAAAATTCATTTAAGAGTTTTGATTCCTTGGCATTAAATTCCTGCTTAAGCACTTTCTCATTTTCTTAAAGTTCTTGTTTTTGCTTAGCCGTTTTGTTAAGCTTTTATTTTAAGGATTCTAACTCTTGTTTAAGTATTTCTTTCCTAAAATTACTTTTTCTAATAATTGTACGCATTTGGTCATCCATCTCCTGCTCACGGGTAGTTAACTCAAACTTAGCACGTTGTTCATAAATGGCTACTTGTTCTTTATATGCATTAAGTTCAGAGATGGCAGAATCATTAGGAACACTAGCAGTATATTCATCAAAAATATAATCATCATTGACTGCATTAGATACATCACTTGGTTCAATCGCACTCTCACATTGGGTCACATATTGATCATATGGGACAATATTATCATTGCCCATATTAGCAATATCTGAGTCACTGGTTTCCTGAGATTGAACTTTATCATGTATCTTTTGCTGATCAACATTATCATATAGTTTTAATACCTCTGAGATGATTGATTCTTTGGATGGACCAGCTTGCTGTGGTGAGGGGACTTTTGGAGAGACCATTGGAGAAATACTAGCCATGAAAATTTTCTGTGCAGTAGGTTCATCATCGACGTCAGAGTCGTATGCATCACAGTCGGCGACTTGGAAGGCATTCTGATGATTATAACCTATCTCCTGAACTGGATGCTCATCCACATCTGCGTCATATGTCTTTGCATTGCCCTCAGCAAGAAACATCAACTCCTCTTCATCCAAAACAGCTCCATTATCCCGAGCTTGCACAAGCAACATTTTGTCTCTGAAATATTCTGCATTCTGTGGACGTTTTGGAGAAGTGCAGTTCCTAGCAATGTGTCCATCACCGCCACAGTTGTAGCACTGAATTGGCTTTGCTTGACCTTGATTTCCATTCCTTCCCCTATTCTGATTTGCAACATAGCCTCCACCTACTCCACCTATTCCCTGTTCATATTGCCTTCCTTGAACTGGTTGCACCATAACCTTTCCATCTCTGACAGTAGCTTGATTGTGTGGATTGGATGCAGTTATGAGGTTATTGTTGGTGTGTGGAGTGGAATTCATGTTTTGACTGACCATGAGAGACAGTTGATTGATGAAGTTTTCCATGAATGTGTTTGGGTCTGGAGGCTTATATGCTGGATCAGGAATGAGTTTGTAATTACCATTACCCGTGGGTATGACTTGAGAGGCTTTGGTGGTAATTCCAACATTAGTGTAAAAGGCTGTTGAATCATTTGAGGAACTTGTTTCTCCCTGGTTGGTTTTGAACTGTTCAAGAATCCTTTTTTCAAACATAGCATGTCTCTCATTCTGAAGAAGGAAGACATACAGTTGCTCATAGTTAGTATTCTTCAATCCTTTGGTAAGTTTCACAGCGGTGACAAATTTGTGCCATTCGGGATTCATGTTGTTCACAAACTTTGAGTTCAGCTGAATGTTTGGCATGGTCATTTTGATATTCCTCATATCATTCACAAGCTTGTGGAATCTCACGTAATACTCATAGACACTCTCATCTGGTTTCATCATGAAGTGCACAAATTCATCATACAGCTGTGATTCTCTGTCTTCCTTAGTTAATTCAGAACCCGAGAGAAGCATCTTGACATTATCCTAAACAGCCTTGGCTTCAGTGTTGTGATTGATAAGCTTGTAGATATCTTTTGGTAGACCTTGAAGTATAATGTTTGAAGCCCTGATATCATCGTCGAATATCTTTTTCTCCTTATCACTGAGCTCATCATACGTCTTTGGTCTGTCCAATCCAAAGATCATGGTTCCATCTGCAGCAGTATCAATTATGTCTCTTGTAGTCT
Source organism: Chrysanthemum makinoi (assembly GCA_910596185.1). Lineage (NCBI taxonomy): Eukaryota > Viridiplantae > Streptophyta > Magnoliopsida > Asterales > Asteraceae > Chrysanthemum > Chrysanthemum makinoi. The sequence goes on from OU343218.1 coordinate 164,727,160, forward strand.
CAATCTGATATGGTCCTTCATCAATAGACTTGAGAATGTTGACTCCATTTTCCTTTCCAAGACAATACAACCTAATTCGTTGAGCCCATTAGTCATAGTAAGTTCTGTCAATCATGGGTGGACGAGTGTCTGAGCCGGCTGCTTGAACGTCCTCAGCAACAGTAGAGATGATTGTAGGCACGTTGGTAGACATGTTTACAGATTTCACGGGATTTTATAACTCTATGATTAAACCGGGAAATAGATTCTTTCACGGGATTTTACTAAATCAAGAGAAAACCGTATTAGAAACAAGTATTAACCAAGTCGCTATAACCCTTGAACCAAGTCGCTAAGAACCAAGTCGCTAAGTACCAAATCGCTAAGGAGACAAGTCGTTAAAGAACAACTCGCTATGAACCAAGTCGCTAACCCCAAGTCGCTAAGACCCAAGTCGCTGGACACAAATCGCTAAAGTACCAAATCGCTAAGCAGTCAAGTCGCTAAAGAGCAACTCGCTAAGATCCGAGTCGCTAACACCAAGTCGCTGAGAATACACAGTACAAGTCGCTAACAAAATTGAAAGCAAGTCGCTATCTTAACCAAGTCGCTAGCCGTAGTGGAGAATCCACTAACTTGTACTGTTTGTCGGCTTGTCTCAATAGACAAGTCGCTAGGCTCAAGTCGCTAACAATTAACACTACAACTCGCTAACAATTACTGAAGCAAGTCGCTACGAAGAAAAACACTACGAGAGTCAAGTCGCTAGCAAGAAAAACTTCAAAAACACACTTTTAAATCCAAAACAAGCCCAACCACAGTGATTCAAGCTTTCCAAATCAAAACCCAAGCACTTCCAATGATTCTAAACACAAAAGTACACCCAAAATTCAAACTTTAACACAAGAAATGATCCAAATGATGCAAAAACCACTAAACTTTTTCAAACTCAAAAACCATCTAAAACCACTAGAAATCCAAGGATATGTGAGAGAGATGATCAAACCATGGCTCTTGATACCAATTGAAACATATTGGATTACGCAAACACATCATAACATGATCACAAGTAGGCGTATAATTCAAGGTTTTAGAGAGAGAAATAGTTAGAGGTTTGGGAACTTAGTGAGAGAAAGTGAAAATATTATTATGAGCTCCAACTCTCTACCTTGGAAGGTAGAGAGTATTTATAGTCTTACACAAATCGCCACCTAACGGGCTGTAGATCAGGCATACAGTGGGTAAAGACCCGTCCGTCCTCCACGGTGTTGCTTAACTAATTACTTCCTAACATTAAATAACTACGACTACAAGCTTTCTAACGATTACATATACTTAAGGTGGCCGACACTTTAATAACTGGATTTACTAAATCCTAAAAGGTCTCACTAAAAGGAGTTGATCCTAACCATGATTTTTGAATAGAAGCCACACATGTACAAAATTCATGAAAGCCATTTAACTTTACACCCATCCCCTCTTGGATATCTCTAAGATAACTTAAAAATTCATTAGAACAATAAAAAGAAATTTTGTCTATGAAATACAATTGTTCCGCATTTGTTAACGATTCAAATGCAACTTCACTTGCCATAGCGACAAATGAAAAGGGTTTTACGAACACAAAAAGAAGGGGGATAGACTACAAGGAAGCTAGTGAAAAGAGAAAAAAGCTCACTTGATAGGAATAAAGCGATTGGACCTAAACGAGATAGAGATCTAACTAGCTATTCAATTCCCCGGCAGCGGCGCCAAAAACTTGATGCGCGCGAAAGGCGTGTTCGGGGTCAAGGAAACTTCCTTTTCTTCGAGCAAGTTTTTTCAACCTCCTAGGCAGTGAACCTAATCGTTGTAGTGTAGTATGGGGTAAGCCTCGGGGGATTGATATCATTCTCTAGTGGAATAGGAATGCTAGTTAGAAATATATGACGAGAAGGTGGGGTTGAGGATGATTTTTTTTAATCTTTTTTATCGTTTTTTAGAAAGCTAATGTAAAATCTCAAGGCAATTGGTTTGGGGGTGGTACTTCAACCCATTACTCTACTTTAACTAATTATCTAATTACTACGGATAGCTATGTCTAATTGGGGTGTGCTCGTATGATGATTAAAGATGTGTTCACTTAGATGTTATTACTCCCTAGTTATCTTTTACTGGGTAGTTGAGTTGTCACGTCCTTTATCTTAACGCGTTGTATTCCTAAAGGTCGTAGGGTATGCGTGGTCCCTAGTTCTTTGAGGTTATCTCTCGTATATGACTCACGGAGTCGGTAAGCCTAAGCTATTTCATCCATGAACCATATCACCTTTTGCATGGGACGCCGTCAGGTCGCCTTCATTTGGGTTTCGTCTAGGCCAAGTCATCGATTGGACGGCATCACTTTAGAGTCGTGACGTCGTCGGTCTTTAGTTGAGACGTCGTCTTGATTCTAGATCTGGGCCGTCTGGGGTGAAAACTATGAGTGACGCCCTCCATATTTAAAGCGTGACGCCGTCAGGTTATATGACCAGAAATTTCACTGAGCCGTTGCGTGCATGTTTTGATCAAGTCTTCATAGAGGGACGGCGTCGCCCTTTGGATGGGACGCCGTCAGGTTCTGCTTATTAGTATTGAGTGGCTTCGATCTTGACTTTGCCATTTTCTTCATGTTTTTGCTCCTTTTTGTCCAAATGTGCTTCATTCCAGCATTTTGCTTCCAAAAGACCTAAAAAGTAAAAAGGAACGAAATTAAGCAGTAACGGATATAAAATGTGTCGAAATAGGGCTTAAATGACCCCCTAAAAGCGTACGTTTTAAATCCTTATCATATACACATTGGACTGATGCTATGAATAATGAGATTGAAGCTTTATATAGAAATGATACTTTTGAAATTACTGTTTTACCTCCTGGTAGGAAAGCTATTTGGAGTAAATGGGTTTTTTAAATCAAGTATAACTTTGATGGTGAGATGGATAGATACAAAGCTAGACTAGTTGCTAAGGGTTTTAACCAAAAGGCAGGTGTTGATTATGAGGAGAATTTTTCTCCTGTTGTTAAGATGGTTACTGTCATATGCATGTTAAATGTAGCTGTTCAGAATAATTGGCCTGTTTTTCAGTGAGATGTTAATAATGCCTTTCTTTATGGGGATCTTAATGAAACTATTTTATGAAGTTACCTGAAGGATTCTTTCCTGAAGGTGATAACAGAGTTCGCAGACTTAAAAAGACTTTATATGGTTTTAAACAAGCCCTTAGGCAATGGAATGCTAAACTCACCTCTGCTCTTCTTGATAATGGTTTTAGTCAACGTAAAAGTGATTATTATTTGTACACTAAAACTAATAATGGCGTGTTTATTGTATTACTTGTATATGTGGATGATATTATCATTACTGGAAATGTTGTTTTTGAGATTGAAAAGTTTAAAAGTTTTCTTAAAACTTTGTTTTTGATTAAAGATTTGGGAAAACTGCAGTATTTTCTTGGAATTGAAGTTGTTGATACTGCTGATGGAATTTGTTTAAACCAAAGGAAATATTGTTTAGATTTACTTAGTGAGTTTGGCATGCTTGGTTGTAAACCTGCCAAGACACCTTTGCAGTCTAAAATTGTTATTACTAATCAAGCTACTGCTGAAGATCCTTTACTTGATAATATAAATGATTATCAAAAACTCATGGGGAAGCTTATATATCTGACTAATAATAGGCCTGATATTGCCTATGATGTACATTGCTTAAGTCAGTTTATGCATTCTCCTTTGAAATCTCATCTTAAAATTGCTTTTAAGATTCTTAGGTATCTTAAAGGTTCTCTAGGTTTGGGTATTAACATCACAAGAACTTCTGGTATGCCTCTTATAGCTTCTGATGCTTATTGGGCTAAATGTGTTGTTACTAGAAGGTCTGTTACTGGCTATTGTGTTTTTTTGAATGGGTATTTGGTATCCTGGAAAAATAAAAAGCAGTCTACTCTCTCTAAAAGCTCTACTGAAGCAGATTATAGGGCTCTTGCTTCAGTAACCAGTGACGTCATTTTGATTTTAAAAAATTTGAGAGATTTAAACTATAATAGTCTTTTGCATGTTCCTCTTCACTGTGACAGTAATTCAGCTGTAAAGATAGCTGTCAATCCAGTTTTTCATGAAATAACCAAACATCTTGAAATTGACTTACATTTTGTAAGGGGAAAAATTCTAAGTGGTGTGATTAAAAATGTTAAAGTGGAATCTGCAAATCAAATTGCATTTATCCTTACAAAAGGATTGGATACATTACAACATAACTTTCTGGTAAAAAACTTAATATGTTTTATGTATATAAGATATCAGATATCAGATGGGGGATGTTGGAATTATAGGTCTAATCTGATATCTGAATTTATCTTGAGGGACTAACTTTGTACGGAGTATGTTTTATCTTTCAGTTATAGTCATTTGGATGCATATGAATGGTTTGGGCTATGATTGAAGATTTATACAAAAACATAAGTTAAAGATAAAATGGAAAAGACACGGAGGGACTTTTGTGCAAAGTATGGAGTTCTGATTGTGCAATATTCAAAAGATTGATTCCAGATGTATATAAGCTGATTTTTTTAGCTTTATTCCTTATAGCTGCTATCAGAAAATTCTCTCTCTACTCTCTTGATATTTACTCTCAAACCTTATTTGTAGATTGATCATCTTGATCAAACCCTTGTTACATTTCTGGTTGCTTGATTAAGATCAAGTGTTTGAATCTTATTGTATTTTGTTTGAGAACAATTTTTATTTGTAAAGTGTTTTGATTAATAAAAAGTGTTTTGATCTTGTTTGATTAAGTTTTTTTACGTCGTTCTTAAATGAAAATTTAGTATTTTATTTGTAGTTAAAATAACAATAAAAAAATTACTCTATAGCAACAACTCATTTTTCGTGATCACTTGAAGTTAAAATGGCAAACATGTGATGTGTTGCAAAATCTTGTATGATTCCGTGTCAAAAAAACAAAATCTTATATGATCCCTCTAAATGAAATTTTGGGACAATGATGGACAAGAACATGATCTTATCCCCACAATTTAACGGGCTATTATCAATTTATCATTTTTATTTTGTCATATGGAACTTTGTGGGGGTACTTTTGGTCTGCCTAATTTCTCGTAACTGTATTTTCGTAACGTAGAGTTAGTTGGTCGAATCATCACCTTAGCATCTCGGTGATAAATGATCTTGATTTGTTTCACACGAATACGTTGTTACATAATAAAAGTCTATTGGCCCGGCAGGTACGTTTAGCTCTAGTGTTAAAAAAAAAAAAAAAAGTTGGTGCTTGATTGAGTTAGTTTGTTCGACATTGGCTTGGTCCTGTTAGCTGTTTTTGTCATGACTGCTTGAATCGATTGGCTTGGGCCTTGGTCCATACATAATTGCCGCCGATTAAGAAAAGAAAAAAAAAGCTTGATGACCAAGATATAGATCCAGTCATATGTTGGGGTTAGTATTAAAAATTTGATTGTTGAATTCTTATTGAATTTCAATTAATAGATCATGAGTCGGTTTGTTATATAGATTGGTTTTATAGTTGTTTTGTCATCTTTGGCCGTCAACTGTTTCGCATTGAAAGATCGAACCTTTCTGCGAAAGCGTTACGGAAATAATCTACCTTTCCATGGAAGAATTGAATGAAGCAAGTAATATAAAAAGTCAAAGGGTGTATATGAATTTTGGTTACGAAGATTGATCAGTTCGAAAGTAATGTTAATAATATTAGTATTTGGATGATCTTTGGTCTTGGCATTAGTAGTATTTGGTGATCACAATTTTATTTGTTTGGGTTATAATGGATTATTGATGATGGTGATGTTGCAATCTTAACTAATCCAACTAAGTTTGGAGTAGTTATGTGTGGCATCTCGACATCAACAATTTGTATTGGTTCTAGTTTCGCATCTGATTTTGCCTGGTTTTATCTGAATCTGTATGTCTGAATATTTCTGTATGTTGCATCTGTCTGCCTGAATATCCTCTTCGTCTACCTTTGTTCAAATCTCTTATGTATCTGTCTGTTGCATCTGTTCGTCTGAATCTGCTCTTTGTCTACCTCTGTTCGAATCTCTCAGCTGAATCTTATCTGTCTACTGCATCTGTTCTCCTGAATCTGCTCTTCTTCTACCTCTGTTTGGACCTCACTTCTAAATATGCATCTGTCTGCCTGTCTGCACCTGTCCGTCTGATTTCAGATTTTTCTTGTCAACCTCTCAATGCATTATGAGTTTGAGAGGGGATATTAGATAATAAAAGTCTATTGACCTGACCCACTTTTTTAAGTAGCTCGTTTAGCTCTAGAGTTTATCGTTTTGTGGTCCAATATTTTGTAATCTTCATTATTTAGTGAATCTGAATAATACAATTTTTCAGTATTTTCTACATACACCATATAGGTTTGTATTGGCATGACATGAGTAGATCGAGATTATCGGAAATAAACATTCCAACAATTAGGGAGAGACAACATAAATGATCCAACAATTTACCGCAAGGTCTTGATTTGCGCCATGTTTTTTGTTTTTTATTCTTTTTAACAGCAACAATTTTGTTCACCCCCTATATCATAATATATCTTACAAATACGTCTAACGAAGCATCCACATCTTTCAGATTGATGGACAACTCAAATAGCACTAGAAACAAAATGCCTTGGGTGCCATGTGATGGTTTGAAACACTTGTCAAGAAAAAAGACTATGGGTTCGGATCCCATCATAAACAAGTGTGATGTCTATCTATACTACATATAAAATAAAAATAGTCAAATGTTGAAAGTTAAAAGTTGAAAATTAAAAATGGTCACAGGTGAGAGAAATATATAGTGTAATTAATACTTTTATTAAAAGATCTCATTATTTAAAAGTACAATGATATATTCACACTGTATAACCAATTAAAAGCATATCTACCAAATTAAATACAACCAATTAAAATACCGCTTACTAAAAGATATAATAAAATTTTCACAATGTACAATTTAAACATGCTACAACATAATTTAAAATATTAAATAATTAAACACACTAATTAATGTTATTTTTAAAACACCCTAAAATGAAAAGTATATGTTATAATACACATTATACACATTAATAAAACACACAAAGCTTCATACAAGCTAACAAGTTGATGGTACATATAGTTTTGAAAACCGGACCGGACCAACTGGTTGAACCGGGAACCGGTGTCGCCACTTGTTCGGCTAACCAATAAAAGTCATTCGAAAACGAATCAGAGAGGACCCGTTGAAACTGATACAAACTGGTGAATCAGGCCTCATCGAGATCTATTTCTCCGGTTAATCGTCACAGGGTACCCGCCGCCGCAACGCGCGGGTCCCCTGCTATACTATATATTTAAAGGAAAACTGGGTTGACCTGGGACGATTCAAGTCCGTATCATTACACAGTTCCGAGCTTACACACAAGTCGGATCTTACACGAATAATATTAATACACATCGAAAACCGGGTTGACCCGGGACGCTTCAAACCCGGCGGGTTGACCCGGTTTAATTTGACCTTTTTCGACCCAACCCGTCGGGTTGACCCGGTTTAAATCGACCATATTTTTTACCGGAACTGTTCAACCGGGTTTCAAAATATTATGTTTAATCTCCAAATTTTCTAAATTTTATTATTTTTCGTTTATAACCCATAAATTTTTTTATCACTAAACGATCTGTCGCTATAAAATCTCGTTGCTATACACGGGTACTCGTCTAGTTGTATACAGTGTGATTATAATTCAATCTTAAACTAATCAACTCTTTTCCTAAGAACATCTTTAATGGGGAGTACATGTTGAAGAATAGTTATTGCATGGGAGGAAAAGGTCGAGGATAACTTTTTGAACGGCAACTAATTATCTCACGATTTATACATCACAAATCTCATATATTTTAAGCAGTATTTGAACTCACAATTATTTAATTGAAAAGTTTCTCACACAACAAGCGATACCATTGGGACTCAATTCTTTGATCGGGGATGACTTATTTAAGCAATAAGATAGTATTGCTAAACATATTGAAGTTTTTGTTGTATAAGTTTAATAATAGGTTGAGGTTGATAAAATATGTTTTTGATATGGGAGCAATAAGCTTTTTTATATTCATCGGTACAACCCTTTTACCAAAAAATAAAATGCTAAAAAAATACAGTAATTTATTAACTCTAAACACATATTGCATTAAAGATGCTACTATAACTTATCAGTTTTGAAGCCTAGAATAAAAATTAGATATGCTTTCACCAGAAAAACACACCTTGGATGTTTTTTATGGTTGGAAAGTATTTACTTCCCTGATCAAAACATTAAATTCTCTCATGTGACAGTGGGTTATTTTGTTACATTTGGTACCATGGTCATATGTTCCAAATGTAAGGTTTAGTAAGTGTCCAGTCCTTTCATTGTGTAAGCTCTTGTTTTTTTTTTTTGGGTTCCATTCTCTTTTAATTGGCTTGATTATTTGAGGTGGAATGCCATTTAGTTTGTATGTTGTTCCCTTGTTTGGGTTTCTAATATATTGTGCCTTTCTAAAAAAAAAACATTAAATTCTCTGATCACAAAAATGATAACGACTACACACACACTTCTCAACCGTTTTTACTTCACATTTCCCCCTCCTGAGCGACTTGTAAACTTTCCACTCTCTGCCAGCCTAAGACGGCAACGTGACATCATCTCACGTCACCCCTTTAAACAACGGTTACAAAAACCTCATCCTTAAACCCTAGTTTTCATTAAACATAAAAACATCCTCATACATTAATCCAACAGTTGTTCTTCCTAAAGGTATTCATATTCAAATCTAATGTATGTTTTTTTATGTAATTATGGTGTCGGTATACATAACATGTATTTGTTCAGGTATGGGTGTAAGTATCTTTATTAAATAATGACATGCATTATTAATATATAGTGATTCCATATCTGTACAGCAGTCAACTAATTGTCTTTTACATGTGACTAACAATTTAATACTCCGTAAATGCAGTTACGGTTTCATTTTTGGATCTGTCGATTTGAATGCTCGTTGATCTCGTTTAAACACTAGGCTATACTCAAGGTGAATTCTTTGATCCATCATTAATATGTTCAAGTTATAGGGTCTCATAGTGTTACATTGTTAATTTTAACAGTTGTTTTCGAATTGATTGTTGTTTAGAACTTTAGCCGTAGATTACTAGTTTTAGGTCCATTGGAACTATTTATCTTTTTAGAAATGTTGTAGCCTAGCGGTATACGTGAGATGATCCCCAACCAAATGGTCGTGGGTCGAGTCCATGTGGGATAATTGTGTTAGATATTATTGTGAGGTTGTGAGTTGTCTTTCAAAAGAAATTAAATATCTATTACTTTTATTATGATCTTGAAACCGGATTGTAATCCAATCAGATTTGTGTTTTGGAACTGATACTACTAAATTGTTAATTTTGTATGTTGAGTCAGTATGTTATTACTTTGAATTGACGTAATGCTGCATCATAGGTTAATTTTTTGAATATATTACAGCTATAAAATGATGTCACAAAATGGTATCAGAGATCATATGCTGCCCAAGTCTGAGAAGATGAGGGATAGCTCAAGTAATGGCGTATTTTCTAACCCGATTGTCGAGAAAGTTGAAGGTGAAGAAAGAAAAAGAATGGATTTATCAGTTCAAGAACCTGTGAATTGTAGTGTAGAGATGCCAGTTGCCGAAGTAGAATACATTGAGTCTGACAAATTGGATGATTTGGAAGATGTCGATAAGAGTCTAAAGGTAGATTACTTTAATTTGAATATGTGGTTCTGCGTTTCTTTTGAATAAACGTTTATTCATCCATATTACGTGTCTTATTCATTCTTTAGATGCTCATACCTGGGTTGGAGTCTAAAGACTGGGTTTTGCTGTGTGAGACACTCAACAATGTAAGGCGTTTCTCGATATATCACAAGGAAGCATTGCAAGATATACTGTGAGGCTTATTGTTATTTCTACATAATTGTTTATCCAATGTCACACACGTATTTATTTCTGTAATATTCATATGAACAGGGAAAAAGTGATTTTGCTTCTTGTGAAGTCCCTAAAGAATCCAAGAAGTGCTGTTTGTAAAACTAGCATTATGACTTGTGCAGCATTTTCAAAGCATTTGGTGACCATGTTGTTGATTTATTAGACCCTCTGGTAATTAATTACGGAGTACTTCAATTTGTTTCTACACTGTTTTTAATCTTTCTTTAAGTAATTTGAATATGAATTTTGGGTTTCAGCTAGTACAACTTCTTCTTAAGGCCTCACAAGACAAGCGGTTTGTGTGTGAAGCTGCTGAAAAGGCATTAGTAGATTTAACATCTTGGGTTTCAGGTCTTCTATTGTTACCAAAGTTGCAACCTTATCTTAAGAATCGCAATCCTCGAATAAGGGCAAAAGCGTCAATGTGCTTTTCGCGTAGTGTCCCACGACTTGTAAGCATTTTCCGTTGTCATATTGATTCCCGATAAAATCTTTGTGCAGTTTAATTTGAATTTATAATCGTTTTTCAATAATTCTGTAAAGAGTGTAAAGGAAATTAAAGCTTTTGGGATTGAAAAACTGATCCAAATAGCCGCGTCTCAGTTGAGTGACCAGCTGCCTGAATCCCGTGAGGCTGCTCGTAGACTGCTGTTGGAGCTGCAAACTGCATATGAAAAGTCCCCTGTTTTGGCACCAGAACCAGATGCACCATCCGATGAACCACTAATCCATTCTTGGGAGCAGTTTTGTGAATCCAATCTGTCAAAGCTAAGTGCACAAGCTGTCCTTCGTGTGACAAGTGTTGCTCGTGAGGGTCGCGTTTCGAGTTCATAGCACACTGAGGTATACAGTATGAATGTGGATCCATTTTACTTATAAAATGCTTATTGCATCATTGAAAGGTTTGTTGAGATGTACGTATATTATTCATATTCTTATATATGTTTGATAATTTCAGGGTCAGTATTGCTAAATTACAGCATTCACAATTTTGTTTGCAATAGTGTCACTTTTCTACTTAATTTTTTTGTATAGGTGTATGTGTATCTATGGCGATGATGTCACTTCGTTCGCTGGTATCCATAGCCGTACATGCATAATATAAAAGAACATTGAGTGAATGTCTTTATGTTGTAATCTAATGCCACTCATGTGTTGAATGATTATTACCATGGGCTTGGCAACTATCTGTCACTCAATGGTGACTGTAGAGACTGTTGTGGTTGTCAAGATGTCTGAAGGTTTCTTTATTGCTTATATTAACCAACCACCCAAAGAGCCAGTTGGTTCTGCTCTTAGACTGGACGTAGTATTATGGCGTGGTGGTGGTGGTGTTGAGCCACATGAGCATTCACTCCACTATCAAACCGCTTAGTGATTAACACCAAACCCAATAAGCAAACATACCCACTCAAACATGAATATACCTGTAACATATTCACACACACATAATAGTGATAGTGATAGTGATAGTGATAGTGACACTAGTTGTTTGGTAGTCTGCACCACCGAAACACCCAAAAAGTATGACCACGCGTGAAGAAGGAGATGTGTGGCAAGGAAGTGACACATGAACACATGGCCACCCATAGTGTTACAGCTAACTATGGATGTGTTTGGCATACAACTTTTGAGAGCATTTTAGAGCAATTAGCATTTAGCATACTTATTACAAAACTTGTTTGGAAGAGAGCATATAGCATTTATAAAATTATAAAAATGTTAGTTTCTCAATGCTCTTTGAATAAGCATATAGCGTTTAGTATTTAGTATTACGTCATTTCACACATTAAAATTACAGCTACAGCTACTTTACTAAACACTTTTATAAATTAAACTAGTACTGCTAAATTAAACGAACTGCTACTGCAGTTTCAACAAATACACTCATAATCACTAAATTAAGTAACTTTGTAGCATGGATTAGTATTGATTCTCATAAATTTGTATTTTTAAAAAGAAAAAAATGCATCAATTCTCTTAGAGTCTTAGGAAAGCCCTGTCTATGAGTAACAAATTACTATTTTTCAAGGTTGCAAAAATTATGAATTGGTAGTCTGGCGGTCGATCCCTTTATAGCTTGTAATCGTTCTAGGCGGGATTAATCGGTGATTAATCGGATTTGCATTTTTGGCAAGTTTTAGGTAATTTCGGCGAGTTTTTTGTATTCCCGGCAAGATTTTCCTTAAAAACATCTTGTAATCGATGTAAAAAGCAACTATAAGTGATTAAAACTAGTTTACGATGAGTTTTGGGTATTCCTGCAAGATTTGCAAGTTTCCGGCAAGTTCACAATCAAACAAGAATAGAAAAAATTTCATTTTGAAAGATCTTGATTCTAAAGAAAAATCATACCATGACATAACATTAAATCTTTAGATCACCACTTAATTTCGTACAAACCGGACTTTTATGAAGAAATATCGTTTGAAAATATTTAATTTGAAATCACTTAAGATTTGACAAAATAAAGTCCGGTTGATTTCAAAACTTTGAATCCGATTTATTTTCAAAAACAATATTTTTCTACCATACGAACATGGTATCATCACTTATTCCTGCACAAAGATATGTTAGGTGGATAAGCTGATTTTGTTGTTGTTGCTGAAGGTTGGAAGAAAACCGTCTGCAGATGCAGTGAGACCTCTGACGTTGCATTTGTTAAGCCAACTCTCCATAGAGGTCCAATTAAGCTCCGTTTCTTCATTTGTAAGAAAACCGTCTGCTGATGCAGTGAGACCTCAGACGTTGCATTTGTTATGCCAACTCTCCATAGAGGTCCAATTAAGCTCCGTTTCTTCATTTGTCGACCCAAGAAATAGTTACCCTTTCCTTTCGGTATCCAATCATCTTCATTTGTGGGATCCGGATAGGGAACAATCTTATGAACCAGGATATCTGCATATGTTAGTGGACACAAACAGATATATGGTGGTCGACATCACCCAAACAACAATCGATTAATAAAAGTCAATTCAACATATCAATCAGATCATATAAAGCATGGGATTTTATGTGTTCATCAAACTCTAATCATCTAATCCTAACAATCATATCCTAAATTCCTAGTCCTTCGACATAGTAAAATACCATTTTTAATTAAGCACGTAGGATAATTAAGAAAGCCCGTTAGATGATGTAAATTTGAAGAACATTCTCCCCCTCAATCAATGACTCATTTTCTGAAAAGTTTTAAAAGCGCTGAAGTCATTGATTGAGTTTGCAAATTTTATAAAAACTCGGATTGTGATTGTTGTTCAAACAACTCATTTTCCACCAATTTTGCTAAAACAAATATTTTTCTGAAGAATTTTAGAAGGAAAAATATTTGAGTAGGAACAGCAGTCCTTCGACATACTTTCCTCATTTTGTTTTTAGGATAAGTGCACGAATTTTGTGAAAATCGTTTAAGCGTAGCACTTTCCTTTTTTTGAAAAACGGGTTGCTATCTGAAATAATAGCAAGCCATATTTTAAGCGCGGGTTACAGTCTGAAGTAACTGCAAGCCATATTTTTAGACATGTTTTGGAAAAGAATATTTACACCTCCTGTTCGAACTTCATCTATGGTCACGTGCCATTATTGAATGACATTTCTAAGACCGTAGATGTTATCGATACCAGAAGTCATGTCTTGAGAAAACATATTTTTGGTATTTTTAAATTTTCTGATTTTTATGGGTTTTTGTTGGTTTTATAATTTTCTATTTTCTTTTAGTTGGTTTTATATTTTTGTATTTGGTTTTTGATAAATATTTACAAAGATATATTAGATGATATAGTTTAAGAAGATGACGATACGAGTACCGAGATAAGGATATCGAGCAGCCCCGTTGTAGAAGATAGAAGACATCATCTCTTAAACATTCACCACCAAAGCTTTCGAGGCTCCAGAATTGAGAGAAATTGAACCATGTGAAAGTGAGACTTTGGCAGCTTCCCCTAAAACCGTAAACCCTTTTGTTGAGCAGATTCGAAGCTCTATTTCAAGCTTGCCTTAGCCAGGTGCACAAAGAAGCACACCATTATCATCGATCTTGCTGCTCTTTTTAAGAATAATCTTTGTGATTCTTCGTTCGAGGTTATATCATCCAATAGAAGAACAGCAACGTATCATCCCACGTTTAAATCATCTTCTCAAATTCCTTTTCCACTGAAGTCTGAAGCAATCCATACCAAAACGTTGTCAAGAGACCACTTCCCCCAAGTAGATGAATTGATGCAGTCAGTCTCTTAGACTAGAGCTCACGAACCCGAATACACATATACCCGAAGACAGAGAAACTTATACCATCGAAGTAGCAGATTAAGTCCAATAGCCAAAGAATAACCCCGATGTATATTGTTCTCTCACCTAAAGAAAGTGTATGAAGCTCAAGAACTCGAAGTACCCGAATGCCCAAAGAGAGAATAACTGATAACATTGAAGAAGCAGGCCGAATCACTGATTATCTCTGCGGATGACTATCTCTGCGGATGTCAACACCGGAATAAGTGATTATATCTCTGAATCACTGATTAAGCACTCAAGTGAAACAGCTGAGCGCCTCCAATGTACACAATTCTCTCTCCCCTGATGATTGCGATAACATCGAAATCATCACACACTTGTGTACCTCTTTTATCTTCAGAAACTTTCTCTTACATCACTTCCCCCACGTAGTTGGAATAATAACACTAAAAGCCTTGATGAGTAAAACCTTGAGTTTCTCTGCGGTCATGACATTTGTCTTCCTGGGATATCTTCAATTACTTAGAAGTATTAAGCTCATCAAGTTTACTCGCGTTTAGATGCGTGTCTCCTTCCCCCTTGCTGGTTTTGATACTTCAGAATCAGCAACACAATATTAGCCCATGTTCTAGAAATCTTTTGAGAAGAATATCATTAGCTCAGATGTATCTGTGAGAATCAACTTGCTGAAGAATGTGAGCAAGTCTAATTGGGGATTAAATCTGACATTACACTCTCCCCCAATTAGTGCTCTCCCCTAAGCTGATAATCTTTATGATGAATGCCCATAATAAGAAGAAGTCTTTAGATCGTTAAATACAATTTGTCTTTAGTCTTCTAATCATGCAACAGAAAATGTAGAACAGACTGTAGACTCGACCTTCTTCAAGATTGTCCAGTTGGGGAATAGATAGTTAACATCTTCATCTCACCAAAAAAGCATCCCAATTAACTTACATCTTGCAAATCCCCTTAACTAAAAATCCCTCCCAATCAAACAAGAACAGAAAAATGTTCATCAAGGAAATCAACAATCAGACCGCAACGAACACACGAAATGGTAACACCAAACAAACAATCACATCAAACAAGAACAGAAGGTTGCCCGGAATCATCACGTAGATGTGTACGTGAAGCATTAACTGGAAGTACTTTGTCGTTAAACTCATCAGTCCGTGAGAAGATGTCAACCAACGGCTCTTAGAATATATTTCAAAGAAACTCCATGTAAAGATGACCCGATAAGAAGAAGCTCGGTTCTTACATGAGTTTGGAGTCGTTTGACCATTTATTCTCATATATCAATCATCATGCAGTAGTTTCACACTTCTTCTCCCCCTCAAGAATTGCATACGGAGTTGCCATTCTTGATTAAATAAGTGAACATCATCCAAATGTGGTCTATTCACACTTCTCCCCCGCAAAAATTGCATATGATGTAGCCATCGCCATTATAATCGAGCAAGTAGAATAAGAAAACAATCAACAGTAGTTCGGTTCACTTGATGACTGAAAGTGCATGGAAAAAGCATGAAGCATGTTGATGAGAATGGTCATTAATAAGAAGATTTCTCTTCTTCCGAAGATAATGCGCACTGAAACGTACACATTTCTTTTCTTTAGAGTACGAGGCTTGAACTGTTGTGTTCAAACGTCATAAGAAGATTTCTCTTCTTTCGAAGATAAAGTGCAATGAAACGTACACTTTTCTTTTCTTTAGAGAACGAGGCTTGAACTGTTGTATTCAAACGTCATAATCTCTCTCTTTTCAATCTCTCTTGGCAAACTTGTTATCAATCCCATTATCATTCAGTAGGCTCTTTGTCTTGACAGCTGATGGAGAAAATCCAATATGATGAATTTGACACTGAAGTAAACTAACCCGAACTCGTGACTTAAACTTGCACATATGTAACAAAGAGCGGTGCTGATTTCCATTAGAATCTCTAAGTACTCTCTAAGTACTCTATACTCTTCAACCAACCAACCATCAAGTATAAGACGTACATTACCTCTTGAAAATCCACAATTGAATGTGACACTGAGCACTACAACGTAACTCCTTAAAGTGATAGTTATTTTGTGGTGGTAAGAGCCCAATTCCCCCAAGTGGTAAAAGAAAAAGAAAAAGTCACCCAACAATAACTAGATTTCCATGTCTTCGTTTTTGATAATAAGCTCGAACAAGGATCATAAAGAATCTTCATCCAACCATCCCTGATACCTTCAGATACTAAGTACACTCGCCCGTGATATTTCACTTCAACCTCAAATAAATAATACTGAATTAACGCCGTTGTCACATCTTCTGATTAAAAGCTTAAATCTAGCCTCCTTTGACGTTTTAAGTGAACTATGATAATGGTTTCATCCCGACCATGTTTAGAAGCACATAACCCCGTAAAACCATGTAATAACCAAACTGCCATGACGAATATCCAAACACACATCCAATTCATGAAGTACACCCTTTTATCCCTTCTTCGAAGTAGAAACCGTAGGACAAGCATCAGAAGATCTCGAAATACACTTTCCTTTCGCGGGATTTTACAAGACCAAGAATAAACCGTAAGATAGAGACGGAAATGCACTTTACTAGGATGTTTCCATTTTCATGGGATTTTACAAGTCTATGATTTAAACCGAGAAATAGTTTCTTTCACCGGATTTTACAAAATCAAGACAAAACCGTAAACAATGTCAGCTTGAATGTGTTATGACAACTTTGGTTTCAGTGAATATCTGTTTTAGGGGAACATGCAGCGGTTCATTATCCAACATCAACAATATCATCAACCATCCAATAAACACTTTGGTAAACACAACATTCACGCATTCTGATGGCTATAGCAATGACCACAAGGAGAAATAGACCCGATATGCCAAACTTGAACATGATGTAAAATTCCCCATATTTGTTACTTAAGCTTGCACTATTCCTTGTGAAGAAGAAACGGTGTACCCAATGTACAAAACCTCTTGACGTATCCTCAACTGCGTGAGACACCAAAGTGACAGTTACGTTGTGGGTTAAGCAAGAAAGAATCACAAACGTAACTAAATAGCCAAGTCTTTATCACACTCTATAAATGCCCAAACAAGTCATCTTCGCGGAATGGTAGAAAGAAAGAAGACGAAATAAGTAAACGCGCCCGGAAAACCTTACTTCAAAGCCAAATAAGAAAATATCGAATAAACAACCCCATAGTCAACTTTGTTCAATTACAAATTCAAGCCGAGACATAATATATTCCGTGAAAATGCATAAACCAACGTATCAACCCGCACAACACACCAAATCTCACTAACTCATCAAAACTTATTATCACAAGTCTCATCGTTAAATCACTTCAGCAAATCTTCTCGTCAAGTCACTTTAATACAATCCAATTTTGAGAAGCCCATTTTTCGTTATCTAAATCCAGACCATCACATCAAATCTCATGGTCAAAACTTTTCAACAGAATTCATGTTAACCAAATCCAAGCTCGATCCAACATCACTTCTTACACGATCCAACCATGTACATCCAATCCAAATTCACCAAGATCATATAATGTAATCTGCCAAGCCCATTTGAACAAAGTAAATCACGAGATCCATGTCAGCCCAAACCGATCCAGTCCAAATTAAACACGGCCCAGTATTATCCCGTCCAAGATAACAACCCTAATAAAATGGGAGATATAAAAGGCACTTAATCACACAAACTTCATTTTAACCCTAAATTATCTCAAGGGGATCTCACGCAGTCACACAACTGCTTCAGATATTCTTACAAACCCTAAAAAATTTCCTCAAACACATCGCCTCCTTTTTCATCAGTTAACAAATCCAAACATAACGCTTAAATATAATCAGCCCCTCAATATAACGATATACTCCAAATATCCCATCAGACCCTCGCCACAGGGATGGCTCGAGGCTTTGATTCGCCACAGGGTTGGCTTAAAGATAGGACATGACATCAATAACAAACAGGTTCGGATAGGTTTATTGATTTGTTGTGCTTGATTTAATTTTTTTTCTTTTGAGCGATCAAATGAACAAGAAATAACAAAGTTGTTATATTCTTTTCATTTTCAGAATCGGATATAAAATGAAGCATAGCTTTCCATTGGATCAGTGATGAGTTTATTTCGTGTGTTACCTTAAATGGTTTTGATTGCAATTGTTAACACGAATGATCTGAGATCCATATGATTTTGTTTTGAGTCATGTGTTGAACATGTTTGTAAAAGTCAACTTTGTATACTCGAATATTTATCAAGGGCTTTGGATCAATGATGCATTAGTTCTTTTGAGACCCACACACAAAAAGGACATAAGGCTGAGATCTTAGACGTAAGCCATGTTTGATTTCGAATGTTAAATGTTCTTCAAATTTACATCATCTAATGGGCTTTCTTAATTATCCTACGTGCTTAATTAAAAATGATATTTGCCTATGTCGAAGGACTAGGAATTTAGGATATGATTGTTAGGGTTAGATGATTAGAGTTTGATGAACACATAAAATCTCGTGCTTTATATGATCTGATTGATATGTTGAATTGAGTTTTATTAGTCGATTGCTGTTTGGGTGATGTCGACCACCATATATCTGTTTGTGTTGACTTTAGAACTTAATTTCGTATATGTTAACATACCGAACCAAAAGAAAGACGAAGCATAGATTGTTTTGGTCTATCTTGATGTGTTCGAAGATAAATAGAATCGCGACAACGAACATAGATCGATGATGAGTTGGAGTGTTAGGATTCAGAAAATCCATAGTGAAGAGTCGGTCATCCCAACTATTATCTAGCATAAGTTAGCTCGTAGACATATCGTTATTTACCAGTTTATTAGTTAGTTATTAGCTTAGTGCAACATCGTGGAGGAAGGACGGGTCTTTACCCACTGTATGCCTGATCCACAGCCCGTCGAGGGCGTTTAGTTTTTGTAAGTATAAATACCCCTTCCATCCTTGGAAGGGGTGGCACTCTCAATCTAACCTTTCTTTTTTGTTTAACTTTCTCTCTCTAGTTTCATCCTCTCCTCTCTTCATCTCTCTAAAACCATGGCTTTCTTGTATCATCATCATCCAAGGCCACCCGAATCATCGTAACACAATATATGTAAGATCCTACAAATGGTACCAGAGCCAAGGTTATTGTGTTGTGTTGATTTTTTGTGGTTTTCGTGTTATGTTTTGAAGCTGTTTTTTACCCATGTTTTTCGGATCTGAAACTTTGTGTTGATTATTATTGTGGAAAACAGTTTTTTTAAAACATGTTTTTTTGTATCCTTATTTTGGTCCAAAACTGTCCTTATCTGTTTTGTGTTATCTTTTCTGGTCCAAACAGTGTTATAACATCATTATATGAGTTTTTGTTTACCAATATTCGTGAAAGTCTCGTGGTCAAACTGGGTCAAACTGACGCTTCATATCACTTTTTCTAGGTTAAATGAATCTGGTCAGTTTTTATAGTCAAACATGGTCTAAACGAGTAAACAAAAAGTCTTTCTTATGCTGTTTTATGGGTAAAAATGGGTAAAAAGATGCATTTTTATGCAGTTTTTCTGGGTTTGCTATGAAGATGGTCGGAAAACATTGTCGGAAAACTCATCGGAAAAAGTCAAGGAGGGTCAAAACCCTAATCTTACGCATAAGGAGCCATCTACAGTGTTATTTACGCATAGCTGTGAAGTTATGCGTAAGGAATGGTTACGCGTAAAAGTCAAAGGGTCAAAACCCTATTCTTACGCATAAGGAGGATCTACAGAGTTGTTACGCGTAGCTGTGAAGTTACGCGTAAGAGAATGTTACGCGTATGATTACGCATAAACTTGACCTGGCTTACGCATAAGTCGAAAGCGTCTACGCATAAGCAAGAAAGGCTTACGCCTAAGAGAAGAAGACTTACGCGTAAGACCATGACAGTTTACGCGTAAGAATGATACAAAAGTTATGAGTAAGAAAAGAAAGAAGTCTTAAGCGTAAACTTGACCTGACCACTACCAAATACCAATAATAACATCGACCTCAGATTTTTGTTCGGGTACATAAAGTACATGTCGAGATCAGCTTACAGATCCAAATTACTCGAACATCATATCCTCACAGATCTTGACTCAAATCATACGAAATGAAAACATTAATACAACAAAGATCTCAGATCTATTCGTGTTTTTACTTGATTTATCAAAACCTCGAAGGTCTCACACACGAATTTACATCATCACTGATCTCAGTCTCGACACATAAAAATTAACATCAAATTGATCTCAGACTCGTGGTAATGACTAAAAGCCAACATCATTTAGGACCAACACGATATCATCATTGATCTAAGATATGAAAGTCTCATCTTACACCATCCGAAACAGAAAATGAAAAGAATACAACAATTATGTTACTTCTTTTTCATTGGTTCATTCATAATGAAACAAAATCGGAAACACAAACAAAAGGGAAATATTAAAACCTACCTTGAAGCTTTTGTTTGTTCTCATGGACATCTCTAAAATAAAGCCATCCCTGTGGTAAATCAGAATCTCAAACCAATGCCATCCCTGTGGCATCCTCTAACTTAGGATAAATGGTTTGAATCATGTTCAACGATGTGAAGAATGAGTGTGTGGATTAGAGGCGGATGTGTTTTTGGTTAGGAGTAGCAGATTTTTTAACAAGTGAGAAGAGGGAGGCTGATTAATAATGTGAGAGAGATTTACGGTTTGGTAAACGATGGGGGCGAACATAGTTTTGATTTGGGATTAGGGTTTGTTTGAGTGGTTAAGTGCGCTTTTATACTCCGAATATTAGGGCAAAATGAGGTGTTGTTATTACTGCTTTCTACGTGTGTGTGTGGGGGCTTGCTTTGAGCCGGGCCTCAACATAATGTTGGATTGGGCCGTGTGATTCGTTAATAGTCTTTTACATGAACTTCGGCTTTGGAGTTATGTCGATCATGGGCTGTTATAATTACCTTGGGTTGATTGTTTATTAACTTGGTGAATATGCTGGTCAAAATTGTCATCCGAATTTTTTTTGTGTTTACAAAAATTTTGGATACACTTGTGATATAGTGCTTAAGAGTGGTATTTTTGGTCATGGTGAATTTTCATGGAAGGATACAAATTCACGGCTTGATCGAAAAAGTGAAAAATGACTACGGGGTTTGAGTACGGTTTTATTAAAGTGACGTTATCTTCATATGTGGTCATTACTATTAGCCGAAGAACCAATGCATGTTCCCCTAAAACAAATATTCACCAAAACCAAAGTTGTCATAACACATTCAAGCTGACATTGTTTACGGTTTTGTCTTGATTTTGTAAAATCCCGCGAAAGAAACTATTTCTCGGTTTAAATCATAGACTTGTAAAATCCCGTAACAATGGAAACATCCTGGTTAAAGTAATGAGCATTTCCGGATCTGTCTTGCGGTTTATTCTTGGTTTTGTAAAATCCCTCGAAAGAAACTATTTCTCGGTTTAAACCATAGAATTGTAAAATCCCGTGATCATGGAACCATCCTGGAGATAGGAAAGTGTATTTCGGGATCTTTTCTGATGCTGGTGCTACGGTTTCTACTTCGAAGAAGGGATAAAAGGGTGTACTTCATGAATTGGATGTGTGTTTGGTTATGTGCTTCTAAACATGGTCGGGATGAAACCATTATCATAGTTCACTTAAAACGTCAAAGGAGGCTAGATTTAAGCTTTTAATCAGAAGATGTGACAACGGCGTTAATTCAGTATTATTTATTTGAGGTTGAAGTGAAATATCACGGGCGAGTGTACTTAGTATCTGAAGGTATCGGGGATGGTTGGATGAAGATTCTTCGAGATCCTTGTTCGAGCTTAATCAAAAACGAAGACTTGGAAATCTAGTTATTTTTGGGTGACTTTTTGCTTTTCTTTTACCACTTGGGGGAATTGGGCTCGTACCACCACAAAATAACTATCACTTTAAGGAGTTACGTTGTAGTGCTCAGTGTCACATTGAATTGTGGAATTTCAAGAGGTGATGTACGTCTAATACTTGATGGTTGGTTGGTTGAAGAGTATAGAGTACTTAGAGATTCAAATGGGCATGAACTCTCGGCACCGCTTTTTGTTACATATGTGCAAGTTTAAGTCACGAGTTCGGGTTATTCTACTTCAGGGTCAAATTCATCATATTGGGTTTTTCTCCATCAGCTGTCACGACAAAGAGACTACTGAATGATAATGGGATTGATGACAAGTTTGCCAAGAGAGATTGAAAAGAGAGAGATTATGACGTTTGAACACAGCAGTTCAAGCCTCGTTCCTCAAAGAAAAGAAAAGTGTACGCTTCAGTGCGCTTTATCTTCTGAAGAAGAGAAATCTTCTCTATTATGACCATTCTCATCCACATGCTTCATACTTTTTCCATGCGCTTCAGTCATCAAGTGAACCGGGCTACCACTGATTGTTTTCTCATTCCACTTGCTCGATTATAATGAAGATGGCGACATCATGTGCTTATTTTGCGGGAGAGAAGTGTGAATAGAACATTCGGATGATTTTCACATATTTAATCAAGAATGGCAACTCCGTATGCAATTCTTGAGGGGGAGAAGAAGTGTGAAATTACTGCATGGTTTCTGAGAATTAATGGTCATACGACTCCAAACTCATGTAAGAACCGAGCTTCTTCTTATCGGGTCATTTCTACATGGGCTGATATGATTAAATGACAAAGTGCTTCTAGTTGCTGGGCTGATTTCTTTGATGAACATCTTTATGTTCTTGTTTGATTGGGAGGGATTTGATTTAAGGAGATTTGCTATATACAAGTTAACGGTAATGCATGTGATGAGTTGAAGATGTTGACTTTCTATTCCCCAACTGGACAATCTTGAAGAAGGTCGAGTCTACAGTCGGTTTTACATTTTCTGCTACATGTTAGAAGACTAAAGACGAGTTGCACTTGATTATTTAAAGACTTCTTCTTAATCTGGGCATTTATCAAACAGATTGTCGGTTTAGGGGAGAGCACTAATTGGGGGAGAGTGAAATGTCTGATTTAATCCCCAATTAGACTTGCTCACATTCTACTTCAGCAAGTTGATTCCTACAAGATTACAAGTGTTCTTCTCAAAAGATTTCATGTATACGAGCTTACATAGAGTTGCTGATTCTGAAGTATCAAAACCAGCAAGGGGGAAGGAGACACGTATCTAAACGCGAGTAAACTTGATGAACTTAATACTTCTAAGTAATTGAAGATATCCCGGGAAGACAAATGTTATTACCGCAGAGAAACTCAAGGTTTGACTCATGGCGAGTAAACTTGATGAGCTTAATACTTCTAAGTGATTGAAGATATCTCGGGAAAACAAATGTCATGACCGCAGAGAAACTCAAGGTTTTACTCATCAAGGCGTTTAGTATTCTTATTCCAACTATGTGGGGGAAGTGATGGAAGTGTTAGTTTCTGAAGATGAAAGAGGTACACAAGTGTGTGATGATTTTGATGTTATCACAATCATCAGGGGAGAGAGATTGTGTACATTGGGGATGCTCAGCTATTTCACTTGAGTGCTTAATCAGTGATTCAGAGATATAATCACTTATTCCGGAGTTGAAATCCGCAGAGATAGTCCTCCGCAGATAATCGATTCGGCCTGCTTCCTTCAATGTTATCGGTTATTCTCTCTTTGGGCATTCGGGTACTTTGGGTTCTTGAGCTTCATACACTTTCTTCAGGGGGAGAGAAAAGTATAAATCGGGGTTATTCTTTGGATATTGGACTTAATCTGCTACTTTGATGGTATAAGTTTCTTTGTCTTCGGGTATGTGTATTCGGGTTAGTGAGCTCTAGTCTAAGAGACTGACTGCATCAATTCAACTACTTGGGGAAGTGGTCTCTTGACACCTTTTTGGAATGGATTGCGTCAGACTTCAGTGGTTATGAAATTTGAGAAGATTATTTATGAGTGGCATGATACGCTGCTATTCTTGTTGATGATATAACCTCGAACGAAGATTCTCGATTATCGTTCTTAAAAGGAGCAGCGGGATTTATGTTAATGGTGTGCTTCTCTGTGCACCTGGCTAAGGCAAGCTTGAAATAGAGCTTCGAATCTGCTCATCTAAAGGATTTTCGGTTTGGGGGGAAGCTGCCAGAGTCTCACTTTCAGATGGTTCAATTTCTCTCAATTCAGGAGCCTCGAAAGCTTTGGTGGTGAATGTTTAAGAGATGATGACTTCTATCTTCTACAACGGGGTTGCTCGATATCCTTATCTCGGTACTCGTATCATCTTCCTTCTTAAACTATATCATCTACTCTATCTGTAAATATTTATCAAAAACCAAATACAAAATTATAAAACCAGTAAAAAGAAAATAGAAAAATATAAAACCTTCAAAAACCAATAAAAATCTGAAAATTTAAAAATTCCAAAAATATTGTTTTCTCAAGACATGTCTTTTGGTATCGATAACATCTACGGTCTTAGAAATGTCTTTCAATAATGGCACGGGACCATAGATGAAGTTCGAGCAGGAGGTGTAAATATTTCTTTTCAAAACATGTCTCAAAATATGGCTTACAGTTACTTAAGACTGTAACCCGTGCTTAAACCATGGTTTGCTATTATTTCAGATAGCAACCCGCTTTTCAAGAAAGGAAAGTGCTACGCTAAACCTATTTTTCAAATATTTCGTGCACTTATCCTAAAACCAAAAAAAGGAAAGCATGTTGTCAAAAAGACTGTTGTTCCTACTCAAATATTTTTCCGTCTAAAATTCTTTAGAAAAATATTTTTTGTTTTCAAAATGGTGGAAAATGAGGTGCTTAAAAACAATCAGATTCAGAGTTTTCGTAAAAATTGAAAACTCAATCAATGACTTCAGCGCGTTTAAACCTTTTAGAAAATGAGTCATTGATTGAGGGGGAGAATGTTTTCAAATCTGTATCATCTAACGAGATTATCTTAATCATCCTACGTGCTTATATGTAAAATACAATTGCCTATGTTGAAGGACTAGGTTTCTAGGATGTGATTGTTAGGTTTAGATGATTAGAGTTTGATAAACACATTATTCCCATACCTTATATGAACTGATTGATATGTTGAATTGACTTGAATTAGTCGATTGTTGTTTGGGTGATGTTGACCACCATATATCTGTATGTATGTTCACTAACGTATGCAGGTATATTGGTATAAGAATGTTCCCGATCCGGATCCCACTATTGATTATGATTGGTTGCCGAAAGGAAAGGGTAACTATATCTTGGGTTGACATATGAAGAAACGGAGCTTAACTGGACTTCTATGGATAGTTGGCATATATGCAACGTAAGAGGTCTCACTGCATCAGCAGATGGTTTTCTTCTAAGTGATTGAAGAAACGGTGCTTAATTTGACTTAAGTTGGCATTCAAAATGCAACGTAAGAAGAAGTCTCACTGCATCAGCAGACGGTTTTTATTCAAAGCCCTACAGCAACAACAGAAGCTTCTCAACCACCTAACGTATCTTTGTGCAGGATACCATTTTTCTAAAAATTTGATTAAATTGTTTTGAAAATGGAAAATATTGTTTTTGAAAATAAATTGGACTAAAATTTGAAAATCACCGGACTTCATTTTATCAAAACTTAAGTCACTCAATCATCGACTACGGTCATCGATTGAGGGGGAGAGTGATTTAAAATAAAATATTTTCAAACGATATTTCTTCATAAAAAGTCCGGTTTGTACAAAATAAGTGGTGATCTAAAGATTTAATGTTATGTCATGGTATGATTCTCTTTAAAACTCAAAGATCTTTCAAAATGAGATTTTTTCTGTTCTTGTTTGATTGTGAAATTGTTTTATTTTACTTAAAGATCTCTTAAAAACTATCATACCTGACACTAACAATCTTTAATGTCGAAAAACTGTTCCTTATCGGTCATTTTTCAAAATTAAATCTTGCCACGTCTTTCCCCTAAAATTTTCTAAATGATTTAAATCATTTGGGATCACAAATCTCAAATGGTTTGATATTTTTGATCGGGGGAGAGATCGTGATTTAAATCTCAAATCGGTTTTAAAGGGTGACTCGTTCAAAAGCACTCCTTCCTTCATGTGCCAAACGATTTCAATATATGATGCACATGTTGAGGAGGAGCATTTAACCATAAACCAGAAGAGTATTTAAACAAGGCCACATTTTCTCCCATGTTTTTCTAAACCTTATTAAATCACTTGGGATCCAAAATCTCAAAGGGTTTGATATTTTTGATCGGGGGAGAATTTGTGATTTAATAATGAAATTTGATAAAGGATGATCGATTTGATTCAAAAGTGCTAGTTCTCTCTAATATGTGCTAAACTCTTTCATTTATCGATGCACATATTGAGGGGGAGCAAATGGTTTTTTAATGGCTCTTGTGATTGTGGATGTGCTTCAAATTAACTCTTGCCTCTATGTGATAAAATGATTTCAAATATCCTATGCACATATTGAGGGAGAGAATTTTACCAAGAAAATCAAATGGCTTTTTCTATGAAAATTGTGATCAAAGAAAATATTTCAAAGTCCTCTTGCCTCCATGTGCTAAACAATTTCTAAATCATATGCACATGTTGAGGGGGAGGTTTTCTAAATGATCAAAACTATTAAGGTACAAAATGCTTTGATCTCGTATCACAAGTACCTTGATTGTTTTTCCAAATGATTTTTCAATTGGTTTCATGAAGGAAAGAACTATACCTCAAGACTGACCTTTTTACTTAATGCATTGGAGTTATAAGGATGGTAAGGTTAGGTATTTGTTCCCATGATCCCGCCAGAGCCAGAGGGATCTACCCAGGGACAATCCACTAGTTAGTGTAGAGTCCTTAGGTATATTGAAAAAAGGAGAAAAGTGAGAAATGGGAAGAGTGCGGACTGAGACTGAGCTAGTACTGGAATAAACCCAACAAGGTTCTAGTTATGAAGTCTTGGTAAGCACTGAAGGGGTTGAAGAATGAAAAAGAAATGAATGTGAAAAGGGTGAAAAGAAATAGCCCTCCAACAATTCAACCTTAGGGCAGAAACCGGGTTCAATACATATGCTACTGGTGGTTACTTAGGTAATACTGGTATTGAAGACAAGACGTCATGGACCCAGTGACGCACTGCACTAAACTTCCCAAGCTACTCAAGTTCCTCTTAAAAGGGCTTGTTTCATTCTCACGAGGAACCGACATTATCTATCGACTTTCTCTTAGAGATCGTTGATATTGAAGAAGGAGACCCTCTCCCTAGTCTCCGGCATAGGAAACCAAATGTGCACAATTGAGTCTAGAGCCAAGAGATCATCCACAATATCTCATTAGGACACTAAATTAATGAAGACTTGCTGTTTCACACAATGTGGAAAGTAAGAATATATTTTAAGAGTCCTACGCATTATCCTTGTGGTATTGCCAGAACATCCGAGTGATATGTAAAAATATTCACGATGAAGATGGAAATCCTTCTAGAGCCAACATCAAACAAGCTCTTGGTGGGTGACATGTGAGATCTTGCAAAAGATCAAGCTTGTGACAACTGGATAGAAACGATGGGGCGATTCATTTTTGAATCAACCTTGGTCCAGGAAATGAATTGACGGATACCTTTGAAAAACCGGTCGTTGTGCTTAAAAGTTCTTTTCCATAGCACATCGACTGTGTATTAATGTTTCAAAATTAAAGGGTATTTTTGATTGATAATTGATTTTCCATAAAACCTTCGTTGTATTGCAAAACACTTTCTATTAAGCAATACACGATTGTTTTTTGAATCACTTTTCATCAATTAGTGAATCTCAATTCGATGGTTCACTCACTCCGTGTTGTCTTCTTTGAGACGTTCCGGTTTGAGAACAGCTAGAGCAGCTGCGAAACCCTGTCAAGGAGATTCTTCGGAATTATACCTGATCACAGGAAGTACTTGTACTGATCAACGGGGAACCATGGGCCGTGTACCTCAATTCAACTAAAGTGGTCAAAGACACTTTTGTGCGCTTTATTGCTAACTGTTTTATACAGGAACACCCGACGGTTGCAGCTGATCAGAATTGAGGAGTCATTCCAAAGCCGCATGCTCACAGCATCCACACTTAATTAAAGAAATCATGACAAGTGCTAATCTACATATTCTGGCTCTGATAGCTACAAATATCATGAACCAGTAAAAGCTTCCGCTACTCTGATGAAAAGATGTCATGATCCAAAAAGTGTGAGCATGTCGGTCCTAAAGTCACAAAATCACATGAAGGAAACACAACAAAGGATGATCCAGAGATTTAATGTGGCTGATGATCTCAAATAAAGCTCAAAGATCATCAAGATGTGGATCAGTTCAAAGACCTCCACTGAAAGTACAAAACTATGCGGACTATGAAGAGTCACTGCTAAAGCACAAAGATTACGGAAGTGAAGAATTGAAGTCTACGAGCTTGGAACTAAAGACAAAGAAAGAATGCTAGGATGCAAAATATGTTTCATGGGGTGACCTCCCTTAGGGGGAGATTGTTAGGATTCAGAAAATCCATAGTGAAGATTCGGTCATCCCAACTATTATCTAGCATTAAGTCAAACAACGGATGGTCACTACAGTATACCTCGGATCGCTGGCGCGTTATTCGCATAACGGATGGTCACCAAAAATATGCACTAGATCGCTGGCCCATCATTCGATCCTTCAAGAACCGGATGGTCAATAAAAATATTCACGCACTTCATATTTTCACAAAGCCAAAAGGGAAGGGATAACGCATGGGAATATTTATGAAATTGGCGTTAAAAGAAAAAATGAAGTCAAGTCTAATACCCATGTTTCTAGTCACGAAAAAACCACAAACCCAAAAATGATTATAGTTACAATCTTCTCTTCACATATCGATCACCAAATATATATATCACGTCTTAGCACATTGGCTAATCGATATCTCAAACATACTTCATCTTCATAATAATTTAGCACATTGTCATCACATATATTTTTTTCTTTTTTTTTTCTCTTTTTTTTCGATGACTTATTCTTATTTTTTTATCATATCCTTCTTTCTTACATCACATCTCCCCCACACTTCGTATAAACGTACACCACAAAAATACAAAATATGAAGTTGCGCACCTTCATTTTCGTCGGAATGGCACACACGAATAGCAAAGTGTGGCTAACTAATAATCATAAAAAACAATCCAGCATAGCAAGCAACTAGCAACCCACTATTTAGACTTTGACAGAGGGTAGGGCTAAGGTTTAAAGTATAACATTTTTTTTTTGTATTTTTCTGGATTTAACAAAATTGAAAAGATTGACTCGGAGGGTGTACTAAGGGTATTTAGCGCTAAAAATGAGCGCTAACAAATGGGTCCATATAAGGGTGGTTAACTAACCAATGTGGTTAGCTAATATATCATCAGATGTAAAATGGAAGGCCATTTGGTTTTATTCCTAAGGTGCCTCTTTATCACACGAATACACTTATATCACACGAATGTGATCTTACTACGGTTTGGTAATGATTTACAGGTACAAGTTCTAGAATAAATAAAATTATCGGCACACTCATAGCAAAAGATTCAAGCATAAAAGATGTATGCTATATATGAAACATGCTCAAATCCTCACAAATTAGTGAAAAGGGCTATAATATGTGCTAGCAAATGTTATCAATCCCAGAATGGATTGCAATATTAATCGGGACACATCTCAAGTTTTTCAAAAATTACTGATTTCACCAGTGGGTTGATCCAGTTATTCTAATATATTATCCTATACGCGTGAAAACAATCAGATCACGAGGGCAAACAAGTTCACAAAATTTTAAAAATTGGCCCAAAAATTTTGGAATTTAAAAACTAGTTTCATTTTTCCTATTTTACTTCCCCCCACACTTAAGTTAAGCACACAAAAGAAAAATAACTTAATGAATAAAAAAATAATTTGGCTATTATATTATTACTACAAGAAATTTTTGAAAAATAATCTAGTTACGACTTTTTTTTTTCTTTTTTATTCTTTTTTTGAATTCATTATTTATTTTTATTTTTTTTTAAAAACTAAACATGACTTATTCTTTTTCCACGAATTCTCGGTAGCTCCATTGAAACACACAAAGAAGCGGAGAAGCGGGTCAGCGCGAAGCATATTAAAAACCCAACTTCGTTAGGGAATCAGGGAGACCTGCCTTATACATCTCTTATAGTTTGTTCACAATGGGTGAGCCGTATTTTCGAGGGACTTAAAAAAAGTCAATTTATAAAATAATTTACCAACAAACCAACAAAGGAAAAATAACAAAAAAACAAAATAAAGCAATTGTGAAAAAATAAACTACGAAGCATGTAAGATAGGAAAAAAAAATCAAAAGTCTGAGATAAACGAAACTTCCCCGGCCAAGAAATCGCGATCGAACTTGTTGTAATCACGCCTAAACTATATTTCAAGTGTTAGTAATAAATATGTAATAGGTTGCTTAATTAGGCTTTTATGTTTGTATTAATGGCAAGGCTTATGTAGAAAGCCCATAAGCCTTGGCCCAAGCCCATAAGAAAGGAAGGGACTAGAAGTGTTGCCCTAGTCCCCTTCCCCTATAAATAATGTTTTAAACATTCATTTGAAGGTTGGTTGTTCACTTCATAATACACTCTACGCATATCCTTTCATCATTATCTTATCGTGTGTGTTTGTGTGTGTTCATCCGCTCTATCTTTATCTATTTCTTACATATTGATGCTTGTGTTACATTATGGTGACCTAACAGTGGTGTCAATCGCCATCTAGTTGGGTGAAACATATTTGTTTTTGAAGTTTTTATTATACGCGTGGGTTTTTGTGCTCTAAACCTTTCATACATTTAAAGCTTTACATTTTACAATTAAAAACTCAAGATTCTTGTCGTTTAAGGTTTATTTAGTGTTAAAGTTTAAGTTTTTAGCATCAAGTTTGAAACTTTACGTGTGTAGAATAGTTTTTGAGCTTGATTTTGTTCGTATACTTCTGTCTACGCGTAAGGTGAAAAAGTGTTTTAGATCATCAAGTTTCAAACTTTTGTGTTATTTTGGGTGATTTTGAAGCTCTTTCATCATTAAAATCAGGTTTCAAAACACTTTTGGGCATAAAAACATCAGTTTTGGTGATAGTTTGTACTTTCTACTCGTATTAAAACCCTAGTTTTACTCGTAAGCTATAAGTTTACGCCTAAGCAGTCTGTTACGCGTAAGGTTTTCTTCACTTGATCTTCAGATCTGTTGGTTTACTCAGTGTTTTCTTGCTTGGATAAGCCTGAAAACACTTCGACTTTGGATATCTTTTACACTGGTATAAGTGTAAAGGATTTTTGGGCAAAACTCTAGTTTTACGCCTAAGCTTAAAAACTTACGCGTAGAATCTTTCTTTGTCTAAGCATTTCTTACGCCTAAGCTTGTCTTACGCCTAAGAAAATATTACGCATAAGAATTCTACTACTAAGTCTTTGGTTTACGCCTAAGCTAAGTTTTCCTCAAGTCTACGCGTAAGCTATCACTACTGTTGGGAATTACAAGTTTGAGTTGATAAAGACAAAAAGAATGAAACAAGAGGGACTTAATATGACAAGAAGGAAACCTACTAAAAGATGGAAGGGCTTGCTTGCAATGGAAGTTTTATTATTTAGTCCTTATCCTCTAGTATATAAAGAGGACATAGGTGTAGGTTTTTAATTAAGTCTTCCAATAATGTAGTCGACTAAAAGGTGTGTGTTTAGCCTAGACGTTAGGGAAGAACGTCTAGGGTATTAGTTTTAGATTAGTGTGTCCTAGGCGTATGTTCATGTAAACGTCTAGGTTATTAGTTTAGTTAGTAGACGTGCTTCTATAAACGTCTAGTATTAGTTAGAGTTAGTGATTGAAAACCTTGTTCAATAACAAAGTATTGTTTTGATTATTCCGCTGCGTATTTATTATCTTTGTTATTGATCCCTAGCTGAGCTCATAAACGATCTTATCAATTGGTATCAGAGCGGGGAGCTCTTGATATAGGGATTATTCAAGGTTTTATGTCGTTTTATTGAAGCAGTAAAAGATGTCGAAGAAAGCAGATTAAAAAAAAAATGGAAGATCGACAGAAGCAGATTTATAAAAATTTTGAGGTGTCGAATATTTTTTTTTCACGTGAATGGTGTCGAATATGTATCTCTCAGGTACAATGAGTCATGTGGGTTTCGATTCAATGAATTTGAGGTACATGGTTAGTACAGTAGTCGTTTCTTTTGATTGGTCAGTTTGACGGTTTAAGTTGATCACGTGGGTTTTTATATTTGATTGGTTCTTAGTATTAGTTAGAGTTAGTGATTGAAAACCTTGTTCAATAACAAAGTATTGTTTTGATTATTCCGCTGCGTATTTATTATCTTTGTTATTGATCCCTAGCTGAACTTATAAACGATCTTATCAATTGGTATCAGAGCAGTTTTGAAGCAGACGTGATTGGTATTCACACGTATGATTGGGCCGACATATTTAATGTTATCTGTTCGGTAACGTTTTGAAGTTACTTATGTTGCTTGAATTTTCTAATGTGGAGATGCGTTTTGCTGGGACCCACGAGTTGTTATCACTTCATGCTATGGTTTTAATCTGGTAGTACGCAGTAATGTAAATTCAATCAAACAGTGGAAGATATTTGGTGGGTCGGTGGAATTCATATGCATTATATTGATCCAAAAGGGAGTCGATGTCTATTCTATTTTCTACATGCATGACTAATTGATCTAATATAATAACTTTGTACCCATCATGGGTCAGTGATGCGTTAATTAGGGATAAATTGGTCGGTGTGAATTTAATTCACAATTATACAACCTCGTACATATTGGTCTATCAAGATAGTGGTTGGTGCATATGGTTTGCATATTCAACATTCGCTTATGAGACGCAAAAGATCAAACGTTGAAAGTACTGCTACTCTTAAACGAAAGTACTGTTGGAATATTTTTTAAAGTACTGCTTCATTCAAAAGTACTGACCTTATTTTAAAGTATTGCTGCTGTGGTTTATTCAAGGTACTGCTTGGTGTTTTTGAAAGTACTGGTAATTTGTTAAAGTACTGCTGCTGCTGCATGATTTTTAAGTACTGCTCATTGATTTTTAAAAGTACTGGTGATCAGACGAGATGGATTTTTCAAGGTACTGCAGGTTTAAAAGAATTGTTCGCTCATACTTGTTATGAAAGTACTGCAGATTTTGATGAAAGTACTGCTCCTTCCTAACATACTGCTCATGCTTTATTACGAGAAGATTTTTGATTTAAGGGGAAGTCGAGCATGATTTTTGGATAACACACACAGAGGTTATTGTTCACACACACAGGAAGAAATTTATGTTCTTAAAAGGATTTAAAAAGCTCGTTTTGGAGATTTATTGAAGAATTGATTACGAAGAGGATTATTTATGACTTATTTGAAGGTGAAGTGGAATTACTTGGTTTGTGTTCTTATCATCTAGCTTGTTGAATCTAGCAATGTGTGATTTTTCTTATGATGCTCTATGCACACATTGTCTATCACTTGAAGGAGTTACATTGTAGTGCTCAGTGTCTCATACTAGTTGAGGATTCTTGTCAAGGGATTGCGGTCTACTTATATTTTGTCCGTATAAGTATGGAGTTCCGTGGATAGTAAAATATTTAAGACACAAGTTTGGGAAATTCTACTTCTTCATCAAGTTCGTTATATTTGCTTTTCTTCACAAAGTGATCATTACAAGGAGCTTACAGATTTTGAAGAATCAAGAAGATGGTTAACATATGGTTTTTAGAGGAAGCTTATTGTTAAAAGTTTAACCATCTACATGCATCACTCAAGGGGAAGTGTTTGATTCTTATTACTATTGATTAGTATTACTACTGATGGTTTAGATTTCTACTGTTTCAAGTTCATTTTTAGTTGCGGAAAACTTCATGGAGGGTAATTTGAGACATTGGAAGGATGAATTGGATGTGTAGTATTGGTTCGTGGTGGTCAAGATCATTATTTGCATATGTTCCCTATTTAGATAATAACAAAAAGGGGAAGAGATGTTTGAGTGACATAGCATGGATTAAGGGGAAGACAAAGGAAGACATACTTGTTTTATTCATGGTGAGATCCCTGATCTCAATTTCTCTACTTCGTCTAGGGAAGTTCGTTCAAGAATGGTTTTGTCATTATCAACTAGGGGAAGATTGTTGGGAATTACAAGTTTGAGTTGATAAAGACAAAAAGAATGAAACAAGAGGGACTTAATATGACAAGAAGGAAACCTACTAAAAGATGGAAGGGCTTGCTTGCAATGGAAGTTTTATTATTTAGTCCTTATCCTCTAGTATATAAAGAGGACATAGGTGTAGGTTTTAATTAAGTCTTCCAATAATGTAGTCGACTAAAAGGTGTGTGTTTAGCCTAGACGTTAGGGAAGAACGTCTAGGGTATTAGTTTTAGATTAGTGTGTCCTAGGCGTATGTTCATGTAAACGTCTAGGTTATTAGTTTAGTTAGTAGACGTGCTTCTATAAACGTCTAGTATTAGTTAGAGTTAGTGATTGAAAACCTTGTTCAATAACAAAGTATTGTTTTGATTATTCCGCTGCGTATTTATTATCTTTGTTATTGATCCCTAGCTGAGCTCATAAACGATCTTATCAACTACGCGTAAGCTCTCTTTTACGCGTAAGTTGGGTATTACGCGTAAGGTTAGTTCTACGCCTAATCTGGTTTCTACGCATAAGGTTACTTCATCAACAAACTCTAAGTTTCATTCGACTACACAGATCCATCATCAACACAAGTTTCAAGATGTCTCAACCACCATACTCTAGCTACTTTCCTCATGAGTATTCTCAACAACAACAACAATTCTTTCAACAATATCCTCCACCTCAGCATCAATGCAACAATTTCAACAATCACCTCAAACGTACTTTCAACAAGGAGCACAACCTCTTCCACCACAAAACCCTCGTCAACAAGTACAACGTGGTAACTACTTTCAACAAAAGTATCCGGCTAAGTATGCTATGAATGTTACAACACCAAAGGAACCTACTTGGTTTGCAAAGATGTGTGAAGCTTTAAGTAGCCAACAATCCATTCATGAAGCTGGATCCCTTGATAGACCTCCAATGCTCACTCCCGGTAATTACGTTCAATGGGTGATAAGGTTCTTTAGATTTTGTGATCTCAAGAAGCCACATGGAAAGTTTTTGAAAAAGGTCATCCTTGAAGGTCCTTTTCAGATGCCTACTCTCATTGTACCCGGAGATCCGAATGCAAATCCACCAAGAGATGATGTTACCAACGTTTTCGGTCTTGATCAACTTACTACTGACCAACTTCTTCACTTAGAAGCCGATGAAATTGCAATGCAATATATCCTTTTAGGATTACCCAATCTGATACTTCGTAGTGTTGATGCTCAGAAGACTGCTAAAGCAATGTGGGAGCACATTCATCTTCGCATGGAAGGCACTGAACTCAATCAAGAGGACATGGAATCAAAAATCTACTTAGCATATGAACACTTCATGATTGAACTAGGGGAGACATTAGAGTCATATCATCATCGGTTCTCAGATATCATCAATGACTTAGATAAACATAATATCATTATGCCAAGGATTGCAATCAACACAAAGTTCCTGAGCTGTCTTGGTCCTGATTGGGAGAAGTATGTTACATTCATCCGTCAAGCAAAGAATCTTCATCAAGCTACATACGGATTTTTGTATGACTATTTGAAGCACCACCAAAAGGAAGTGGATAAAGAAAGAATCATCCGTGGAGTCCCTGCTTCGCCTTGACTCCCGGATAATCAAACTCTTGCTTTGTGGGCTCAAGCATGTTATCCTCAATTCCCGACCTTGCAAACTGTCTTCACAAACCCTCCACAACCAACTGCTCAGATTACACCATATGATCCATCACCGCCACAATCTCAAGAAACTCAATTGGTTCCATACAACAACAACAATGATCAAGCACTCTACAGTGAATCCAATGAGGATGATGAAGCCTTTGATGCATTGAATCAAGGATTTGTAATGATTGCAAGAGCCTTCGGTCGATTTGCTAACAAATCCAACAATCGCATTCGTTCTTCCTCAAATACAAGAAACCATGTTGTTATCAACAATGGTCGTGTTGAGGTTCAGAATCGTGGAAATGGTCGTCCAATGGGTAGTGGTCACGGGTTTAATGTTAATGGAAGGAATAACATGGGTGCTCCACAACAACGGGCTCAACTGGTTGATCAGGGAAATGCTCAGACTGTGGTTAATAGTCTCAGATGTTACAACTGTAACGAGAAGGGTCATCTAGCGAATGCTTGTCCAAAACCGAGAACAAGAGGCATCACTTATCACCAAGAGGCTTTGCTCTTGGCTCTCAAAGATGAAGCTGGTGGAACACTGACCAACAAAGAACAGAGCTTCATGGCCAATGCTGATTCTGATGATGACATGGAGGACTTGTAAGCTAATGCAGCAGTGATGTTGATGGCTAACATGCAAGAACTCCACATGAGTGACACAGGCCGAGTGTATGACACTGACGGCTTGTCTCAGGTACCGGATCTAAAAATTCTTATACATGATCTGATATCTTCTCCGGCATCTCCATCTGACGAGGTTCAGAGTGTTCAAAATGAGCCCTCTACATCTCATCACGAAGAACATCAAATGGATCCCGTAGTTACATTTGACGATAAAGATGACCTTCTGGTTACCCTTAAAAATCAAATTGACCCCGTGGTTTCATTTGAGAACCTAAATGATGACTATGTGGAGACTCCGGTTGAACAAGATGAACCTTTTTCTAATCCAGATCTCGGCATCGTGACCTTCTTTGAGACTCAATTAGAAAAATGCACTGAGATAAATTCTAAACTGAAAGACAAAATTGCACTGTTAACCAAGGATAATGAATGCTATAAGTTTCAACTCAACATTTTTCAAACTCAAGAGAAACGTGAAAAAGGTTTTGAAGTCGCATTTGCTAAATCTTACCAAAATGAAAAATCTTTGGAAAAACAGATATGTGATCTAGTTGCATCCAAAAATGCTTTGCTGTCTCAAATAGAACAATTGAAATTTGATCATAAACAACAACTTAACGCTCTCACTTCGGAAACTCAAAAAGCCAAGTATGAGTTGTTAACTTATCAAAAACAGTTTTATGAGTACAAAAAGCATTCGAGGAAACAAATA
Source organism: Chrysanthemum makinoi (assembly GCA_910596185.1). Classification (NCBI taxonomy): domain Eukaryota; kingdom Viridiplantae; phylum Streptophyta; class Magnoliopsida; order Asterales; family Asteraceae; genus Chrysanthemum; species Chrysanthemum makinoi. The sequence goes on from OU343218.1 coordinate 164,764,588, forward strand.
GATGACTATCTTGAGGAAATTGTCGACTCACAAAACAAAATCAAAGAGTTCCGAACTGTTGTCTATAAACATGGTGAGTCGATCACGAAAATTCAAAGGTTTACTTTTAAGCCAAATCCAAATGGATATGGACCAATTCTTGCTGATTACAAACCACGTTTTTCACATAGAGCATTCAAACCAAATCCCCAAGTTTACAGTGCAGAACATAGAATTGATGATTCAATTATTAGTGTTGTTGAATATAACCGTGATGAAGAATTTGATGCTGATGCTGAGAGTCGATCAAAAATGGAAAATGTTGAATATAACAAACCTTTCGACTACTCAAAAATCATACCTTTTGTAAAACAACAGGATTTTACCAACACACCTTGGGTTATCACACCATTTTCTGAGTCTTCTAATGTTGGACCCCAACACAATGGTGCACAAATTAATGGTCCTTTACCTTCACTCAGTGAAGTTAAAACAATACCCGAAAGTCGTCGAATTCTTAAATATTTTGATACTTTCATATCAGACATCTAACTTTTGGAACGTGAAATTGAAATTAATTCTGAAATAAAAGTTGAACACTTTCAATCGCCTCTTGCGCGAACTCAAAGAGATATTTTTCAGAAAAGAATTCTACCACATGTTCGAAATTTGAAAATGTGTGCACTATATTGGGAAAGGGATTTTCATAAGGAACTTGGACTAATGAAAACAGTTTTCGAGAAAACAGAAACATCTATTTCAAATACTAAACGCAAAAAGAAAATGTTAAGAAAAGATGTTGATCGACTCTTGGAAGATGTTATTTGTGCTGATACCATAAATTTTGTGTTGCTTCATACTGTTGCATATGCATTAGATTATATTGCAATTGATTCTGTTGATTCTGTTGAAAATATTGAGAATGTCAATAATATGCCTCAAATTGAGTATTTGAAAATTGAAAATGAGCGTTTGTTAAATGAGCTTTCGAATGCAAAACGTCGTCTTCAATGGTGTCAAAAAGATTGCCAAAATCGTGAACTTGCTTTGCAAAACAAAATCAACCAGTTGCGTGATAAATCTTTTGATCCAAAACTTGAGCAACTGGATGATGAAAACGTGTATTTAAAAAGTCAAATTTCTAAATATGAACAAGAAATTGCCAAAGTCAAAACTGAATATGGTAACATATTTGATTTTCTCAAAAAGACTCGTGCTAAGGCATCAAAATATCTTGATAATCATCTTGTACACACTAAAGAAGTCATGGATGTATATGGCAACATTCGCTCTGAAAATCAAGATTTGTTGCATACCATTGTTGAGTTGAAAGAGAAGTTATGAAAGTATGAACAAGATAAGGCTAGTAACACTAAAGTAATTGCACCAAGAAAATTTAAAATTGACACTAGAACGCCTAATGACATACCACAAGATACTAATGTGTTTCCTTCCACTGAAACAGGAATAGTTGCCTCTTTTGCCAACGCTTGCACTTCACAGCTTAAGAGCAAAACCAGGAAGAACATGAAGTTGCATCTAAGAAAAGAACAATAAAGACCTCTGAAGTAGAAGAACACCTTAGTAATTTGAATTACACTCAAGTTGCACCCACTTTAGACATTGCGTCCGACAAATGTAATAGAAAAAGTGATGTAACGAATGCTGAATCTTTAAGTACTATGAATGTTATGTTTGAAGCATCTTGTATTGGTTGTCGTAAGAGCATGTTTTCTGGTTGTCATGATAAGTGTGTTGCTAAATCTATCTTATCTCGTAAGCGGAATAATAGAAAAAGGAATACCTCTAGGCCCACTAATGCTTCTAAGTCTATGCTAGGTAAACCGCCTTCTAGTGTTCCTGCTACAATCATTGATGTACCCATCGAACCCCCTTCACCTCCTAGGAAACAATTATCACCTAGTGCATTCACTAAGACCAAAGCTAAGACTAGTTGGAGATGGCAGAAATGGTTACAAAATAAACTTAGCTTTAAATGGATTCCTAAAATTATAGACATGTGTGTTTCAACTGTAACTATATCGGAACCCTCTAACTCTTCGGGTTCCACCTCTACTACTATTCCACTTGTGTCGTCTGTGTGTAATGCAGGTGATACAGATCATCCTTTGGGTCGTTGATAGCGGATGTTCCCGACACATGACAGGCAACCTTAAACTGTTATCAAACTTTGTTTCAAAGTTCATTGGCACTGTCAGATTCAGGAATGATCACTTCGCGGCTATCATGGGCTTCGGAGATTACATCAATGGGAACATTGAAATTAGCAGAGTTTATTATGTGTAAGGTCTCGGTCGCAATCTCTTTTCAGTCGGTCAATTTTGTGATGGAGATTTGGAAGTTGCTTTTAGGGAGAAAACTTGTTTCATTCATGATCTACAAGGAAACGATCTTATGTCTGGACAACGCACATCAAGTCTCTACACAATCTCAATGCAAGACATGATTGCTTCATCTCCCATCTGTCTACTTTCTAAGGCAACATCTACAAAATCCTGGCTATGGCACTGTCGTCTTTCACATTTGAACTTTCAAACCATAACCAATCTTGCTCGATACAAACTTGTTGAAGGTCTTCCAAGATTTCGGTATTCTAAAGATCACCTATGCTCAGCTTGTGAACAAGGAAAAAGCACTCGTGCTCATTTTTCTTCAAAGGTGGAACACAACTCTCAACATGCGCTTCATCTTCTTCACATGGATTTGTGTGGCCCGATGCGTGTGCAGACAATCAATGGCAAACGCTACATTCTAGTAATCGTTGATGACTATTCAAGATGGACTTGGGTTTACTTTCTTCGAAGTAAGGATCAAGCTCCACAAATGATCAACACCTTTCTCACCAAAATTCAAGTTCAACTCCGGAACACAGTCAGACAAATCAGAACAGATAAAGGAACTGAATTTGTGAATCAAACTCTTCGTGCATACTATGAGAAAGTGGGAATTGAGCATCAAACATCAATTGCACGTACACCAGAACAAAATGGAGTTGTTGAAACACGAAAACCGTACGTTAGTGGAAGCTGCAAGAACGATGTTAATAAATGCAAAACTTCCAGATTACTTGTGGGCTGAAGCCATGTCAACTGCATGCTACACTCAAAAACGTTCAATGATTACCAAACACCACAACAAAACACCTTATGAGCTTATCCATAACCGCAAACCGAACCTTAAACACTTTCATGTATTTGGTTCTCTATGTTACCCAAATAATGATCGTGATGACTTTGGAAAGCTCAAGGCTAAAGATGACATTGGAGTCTATGTTGGTTACTGTGAAAATTCCAAAGGATACCAGATTTGGAACCGTCGCACAAGGGAGATTATGGAAACGATTCATGCAAATTTCGATGAGCTACCAGAAATGGCTTCTGAGTAAAACAGCTTGGAACCCGGACATAACCGTCTGAACTTCCCCCAAACCCCATCATCAGCTGAACCAAGCTTACATCTTACTCGTCCACAAATGGAACAGCTATTTGCTCCTCTGTTTAGTGATGATATTGATCAACGTGATCTATATGTATACGATGCTTCCACTACTCAACCTGATACTATTCATACACCTGAAACAACAAAAACTGTTGAAGAAGCACCTCCAATTGACTCCACAACAACAGTCGAACAAACCGCATCCAATGAAGATGAACCAGCTGATGATCTTCTAAATCATGTTGTACCTACACCCACAGATTATGATCCAAATGCGTTCTTCAACCCTTTCGCAAATGAAACTGCAAATTCTGATGTTGCGGAATCATCTACAAGCCATTTGAATCCACCTAATCTGCATAATGTATATCAACATCAACCCTCCACACATCGTTGGACTAAGGACCATCCTATAGTGAATATTATTGGAAACCCGAATCAACCAGTCGTTACCAGACAACGCCTTCACACAGACGGTGAACACTGCATTTATGCCCTCACCGTCTGCCAAACTGAACCTAAAAACATTAAAGATGCAATGACCAAAGACAACTAGATTGAATCTATGCAGTAAGTACTCAATCAGTTTGAACATCTTGAAGTATGGGAATTGGTTGAAAGACCAACAGGGGTCTATGTCATTGGTCTCAAATGGATTTGGAAAAAGAAGTTGGATGCTGAAGGAGCGGTAATTCGAAACAAATCACGGCTGGTGGCTAAGGGTTATAGACAAGAAGAAGGGATTGACTACGAAGAATCATTCGCTCTGGTTGCTCGTCTTGAGGTTGTACGGATTTTTTTGGCGTTTGCGGCTCACATGAACATCACTATATATCAGATGGATGTCAAAACTGCTTTTCTGAATGGTAAACTGAAGGAAACGGTATATATTAGCCAGTCGGAAGGATTTGTTGATCCAGAGTTCCCTAATCACGTCTACAAACTGAACAAGGCTCTCTACGGTCTCAAACAAGCCCCCCGGGCGTGGTACGATGAGTTATCATCCTTTCTCCTCTCTCATAATCTCATTAAAGGATCGGTCGACCCAACACTTTTCATTCAATATCACGGGGCACACATTTTAATCGTTAAAATTTATGTGGATGACATCATTTTTGGATCAACACATCTAAAGTACTCAAACGCTTTTTCAAAACTTATGAAAAAACATTTTGAAATGTTCATGATGGGTGAACTTACGTTCTTTCTAGGACTGCAAGTTCATCAATCACCCCGTGGTATTTTCCTAAGTTAGTCCAAATATGCTCTTGAAATTTTAAACAAACATGGAATGCAAAGCTGTGATACCTATGCCACACCTATGGCACATACCAAGAAACTGGACGCTGATTTGCATGGGAAATTGGTTGACCCTACCAAATACCGAAGTATTATTGAGTCTCTCATGTATCTAACAGCCAGTAGACCTGATATTGTTTTTGCTGTATATCTTTGCTCCCGTTATCAGTCGAGACCAACTGAAACTCACCTCTCTAAGGCTAAAAGAATCCTCCGATACATCAAGGGAACCATTAATTTGGGGATCTGGTATCCGAAGGATTCTGGTTTTGAACTAATAGCTTTTTCAGACGCTGATCACGCAGGTTGCTTAGATTCTCGGAAAAGTACCTCAGGTGCTTTACAATTTTTTGGTGATAAACTGGTATCATGGCAATCGAAGAAGCAGGATTGTACATCGCTGTCCTCAACCGAAGCAGAATATGTAGCCATGTCGGCGTGTTGTGCTCAAGTCATTTGGATGAGAACACAACTCAAAGACTATGGTTATGTATTTGACAGAATCCCGATGTATTGCGACAATCGAAGTACTATTGCGATCTCGTGCAACTCCGTTCAACATTCGAAGTCCAAGCACATCGATCTTCGATATCATTTCATCAAGGAGCACGTGGAAAAGGGCACCGTTGAATTATATTTTTTGGGTACTGAACACCAACTGGCGGATCTTCTAACCAAAGCCTTGGCTCCTGCTAGGTTTAATGATTTGATCCACCGGATTGGCATGAGGTGTTTGTCTCCAGAGGAACTAGATGAATTTTTATCACAATCTTAAAATTAGTCAAACACAAAAACCTATTTTGTAAATAATTTATCAAAAACAAAATAGGAAAATATAAAAAATCTGCTAAAATACAAAAATATTCTTCTATCTATATTTCTTCCAACAATGCAAGTACAAATCTTCCGTCAACACTTTGTTCTCTCAAACATTTCTGTTAGGAATTAGAAATTCCGTAGTGAACAGTCGGTCACCCCAACTCTAGTCTAGCATATGTTAGCTCGTAGACATTACGTTATTTACTAGTTATTTAGTTAGTTATTTAGTTTAGAGCAACACCGTGGAGGAAGGACGGGTCTTTACCCACTGTATGCCTGATCCACAGTTCGAAGGAGGACGTTTAGTATGTAACTATAAATACCCTCTACCTCCCAAGGTAGAGGGTTGGACCTTTCATTCTAATCTAACCTTTTCTCTTTTGTTTACTCTCTCTCTAGAAAGGCTCCCTCTCTTCACTTTCTCTCTCTAAACTCATCATTATACGCCCTTAATACTTGTGTGTTTATGTGTTTATGAAATCCAATATCTTACAATTGGTATCAAGAGCCATGGTTTGATCACTCATCTTTCATGCTCTTTGTTTTGGTGGATTTCATAAGGTTTTTGGGGTTATAAGTGTTTAGAAGAGTTTGAATCATTTGATCAATTTTTTGTGTTAAAGTTTGAATTTTGATTGTACTTTTGTGTTTAGGATCATCATATGTGCTTAGGTTTTGAATTGGAAGGCTTGAATCATTGTGGTTTGGTTGTTTTTTATTGATAAAGTGGTTGTTTTTGAAAAGTGTACTAAGCGAGTAGAGCCACGGTGTTGAATTTCTTGGAAGCGAGTTGCTTTGTTACTGGAAGCGAGTTGGTTTATGCGACTTGGCTATTTAGCGAGTTGACTCTTTATGCGACTTGGGTTTTAAGCGAGTTGTTTCTTTAAGCGACTTGAGTTCTAAAGCGACTTAACTATTAAGCGAGTTGTATTAGCAGCGAGTTGCTTCATGCAACTTGGGTTTTAAGCGAGTTGTTTCTTTAAGCGACTTGAGTGTTAAGCGACTTGTCTTGTAAGCGAGTTGACTGTTTAGCGAGTTGACCAAAGTGAGTTGTGTTTTATGCGACTTGTCTGTTAAGCGAGTTGTCTGTTAAGTGACTTGTCTATTAAGCGAGTTGTCATCTAAGCGAGTTGTCTTGGGTGCGAGTTGTCTGCGGTTTGACAAAAGTGCGGTTTGACCATTTCATCAGTGCGTTTAGTTGACTTTTCCCGACAAAACTTCAAACGGCCATAACTTTTGAACCGTAACTCAGTTTTCAGCGTTCTACACATCAAAACGACCATGAGAACGAGGAGAATGGTAAGCCGAATTAACTAAAGTTTATTCGGGTCAACCTTCGTGGCCTAAATCCGCTCCGAACAGAAGTTATTGAGGTTTTTATGTTTTTAGACCTACGTTTCTCCGTAAAAACGAGCATAAACCAATCCAAATCTCAACCAAACAACATCTCTGCTAATCCTACAAACAATCATAAGTCCTAACACACAATTTTCTATCATTGTTTCAATCCATCAGTAATCTTAACACGTTCCATTGGTCATTGCTTAACGGTTTGGTCTTGATTTTAGTAAAATCCCGCGAAAGATTCTATTTCTCGGTTTAAATCACAGACTTGTAAAATCCCGTGGATTCATCAACATCATGTCTTACACTCCTGATTCAGTAATTTCAGAAGTGCTTAAATTGTATGATGCTGTGGACAACAATGATAATGTATGCTACACTGAACGATTAAAGATGCTTGAATTAATCAATGAGGATGTGAGATCTTAATGTTCTGAGTAAAATGAGAATGAATTGCACCTGCTAATGCTATAGAATGCAAAGCAAATGGAATGCAGCATTGAGCCCTATCAGCTACTTCATCTGCACCTCATACAGCTGTTATCCACAACTGGGGATCGAACATGTAGTGCTCTCTTCCGCCAGGACTTACCTACATTGACGAGAACCTTGCTGGTGAACTTAGAACAACTGAAGCTTCAAATTACCAAAAGGAAGGTATTAAAGGATGATTCCAATGCTGCACTTCAGGTAATCCACAACCAATTTCAGCCGTTCATCAATGGGGAATATTCAGCAGACTTCGATCAACACCTGACTTGAATTTCTTTTGAGAAACATACTGGAATGGAAATTCATGAGTTCATTAATACATTTATCCAACTCATGGATAATGTGGAAAAGTACATTGAGGAAGCTGAACTAAAGAATGAAAACATGAATGAGTGTCAGGTGCAATCAAGAGATTGTTGTGTTGAGATGGGTAAAGCACCAGATGATGGATCAGTTGGCATTGAATACAAGGGCTCAGATGCAGATAAGCTTGAAACAGCCAGTAGTTCAGTGACTCTTGTTTCGCATGTTGTGGATACAGATATCAGACCAGAAATTGAGCAGGTGTCATGTAATGAGGTACCCTTTACTATTCAACCTAGTGCATCTGCTAAAGTACTTAAACAAACTGATCATGATGCTGAACATGACTTTGATAAATGTTCTATAACTGAGGCTGAGTCTGAGATTAAGTGATTCAAAACAAAAGATATGGTTGATAAAAACACTTTTGATGAACTTTCAAACAAATTCTCAAATCTTGAAAAACATTACATTTCACTTGAAATTGCGATACAAAGTAACGAATAAAGTTTTCAACTTAACAAACCATGTAAAAATCCGGAACTTCCGGAATTCCGTGAACTTTTTGAAATTAACACTTTGAAAGCTCAGCTTCAAGACAAAGACTCAACCATTTACAATCTGAAGAAACATATCTCTATCTTGAATGTGAAAAATAATTATGTCATGAATACACAAGACATTGATGCTATTATAACAAGAAATAATGAACTGTCAATTTATGTGGCTAAATTACTAAAGGAAAATGAGTCATTGAGAAAGCATCACATAGAACTAAGTGATTCTGTCAAAGAAGCTAGAACTAAGTCAATGGAACAAACAAACTCTTTGATAGCAAAAATTGATGAACTCAAAGCTCAACTTCAGGAAAAGAGTTTCGCCATTGTTGCCTTAAAGAATGAGATTAGAAAAACTGTAGGGAAAAGTGTGAACACTAAGTTTACAAAACCATCAACCTTGGGGAAGCCAGTTTCTCATTCCATTATAGACCGGTCTGTTGTTAGGCAGCCTACTGCATTTATATTTGAAAGAACAAAATTTTCAAAAACACGGTTTGCCTCCCAAGTTGATGTGAAACAAGTTTTGTCAAAACCAGTTACTTCACCTTATTTACCTAATAATTCACATGATATGAATGCCTTGTTCAAGAACTATTATCTAGAAGAAGCTAGGAAAAAGGCACATATTCGAAAAGACGGAATTTTAGGTGTAAGACCTAGGGTGATGCATTCCACGAGATTTCAAGGCACTACTAGTAGTTGTAAACCATTACCTAGGAACCCTCAACTAAACACTAGGGATTGTCTTGGATCTAAGAGTAGTTGCGTTTCGAATAAAGCTATTCCCATTGTAGATTACTCTAAGAACTCTAGATCATTTTCTGAATCCAAACAAGCTGTTTGCTCAAATTTTCTGAAATGCATCTTTAAGGCATATCATGATAATTGTTTTTCAAAATCCCTTAAGAAAGTAAATGCTCATGCAAAGGTTCCACCTGTCAAGTCTAGGATTTTCACTAAGTCATCTACTGTGTATATGAAGCAAAACAAACCGAAAACTTCGTCTAGATGGATACCAACTGCTAAATCTCTGGAAACTAGGAATAAGGATAAGTCTTCCACTATGCATAAGAAGCCTAACAATCCTAGACCTAGCTATAATTGGATACCGTCTGGTAGAATGTTTAAGGATGCTGGATTTAGGTGGATACATACCGGAAAGCTGTTTACCGATGACAAAATCAAGGTTGACTGTAAAACCCCAAAGGGTTTGGATACTAATGTCACTAACCAAAATATATGCAATCAAGTTTGTAATATTAGTGCAGGTAGTCCTTACTCAGTTGCAGATTCTTCGATCCTTCACTACATGGACTGGCTTAAAGTATGTGTTGATACAAAAGTTGGGCGTTCCTTGTTTGGACTCCAATTCCCGTATCAATTGGATCTTGATGCTTGAGACCTGCGCACTAAGTAAACAGAAAACACCGTTAGGCTTATCGTGGGATTGTCTCCCACGATTATCCTCTGGCGTGAGAGTAAGTAATCGGTTTTAGGGTTTAGTGGAGAGTTTAGGGTTTAGAGATCGTACCTTTAACAAGGGCTAGGACGCCCTTTATATACACACGAAATCCTTATTGGTTTCGAGTTCTCCAAACTTCAGCGTATCCCGCCTAAGTCGGTTATTGAATGTATATCTCCAAAAATGAGAGATATCCTATATCTTAAGCCATAAATAACTTTGGGTTTGGGCCTTCGTGAGCCCAAACCGTTATCGGGTTAGCCCAGTTCGTACTGGGCTCGCTAGTAGCGGTCATTGGTCGGGTTCGTGACCCGAATGCGGACTATACGTCATCATGTCCCCCCAGTCTAGTATGCGCAGGGGCAACCTGCGGATGCTAGACTAATAGTTGTAGTCCAGAAATTCATTGAAGCGTAGCGGAGAAGCTAAAAGGGTTTCCTGCCTCAAAGAACACACGGTGAATCTAGGCAAAATATGTCAAATGCATACCTCGTAAAACGTAGGAAAGTAACTGAAAATGTGTCGTGTCAACAGATCCTATCCACACATTTAGAGATAGGGGAGTCCACGTGTCAGTCATCGCCTGGATGTAAAAACCTATATAAACTATCGCCTCCTCTTTACTGTGTTTATCACAGTAAAAACATTTCCGCCATTGTTGAAAAAGCTCCAAACTATCAACCAAAAAACCCTTAATATTCCACAGGTAACAGCGCGTGCGCCATTAAAAACTGTATTATGGTCCGTGGTTTGACTGACTTTACCTCCGACATGACCAAGGATGAACTTCGTGAGTTCACCTCGGATTATTATATCCCGATGGCGCTGCATCCGGTGGTTCCGGCTGCGCAAGTGTCAATAGCGGATTTCCCCGACGGGAAAGTAGGGGTATACACACGTTTTTTAGAATTTGCGAATCAACGTGTGCCCATATCTTTATTCTTGTGCGACGTATTAAATTACTATCGCCTGCATATATCACAGCTGCACTGTATAGGTGCGGCAAAAATAACAAACTTTGAGGTTAACTGCCGTTTACTGGCGATTAACCCCACAATCTACCTTTTCCGCGCGTTCTACCACACAACGTGGTCAAACGGGTGGGTTTCATTCGCTAAGCGCGCAGGGGGCTGCAATGTTATACGGATAAACTGGACGCGCTGAGGAACTAGAGGGAAAATTTCTTCTGGGTTGATGAAGCATTATTCCCATGGCACTTCGCCTTCTATACCCAAAGTTCGCTACCAAAGGATGAGCGCCCCCTCCCTGGATCATACAGCGCTGAGGATGCGGAAACGATAAGCACCAATCGTATTCCCATCAATTCCTACCCCGAGGAATTTTTGGTGCATGTGGGCATTAGTCGCAACTACTTTGGTAGACCTGATGAGGTGCCAACCTTCTTAGGCGCAGATGGCCAGGGTGGGTGCTCATTCTTCATACTCCCTAGCTTTATTAATGTGAGCCTTTCTTTTCATCGTTTTACTTTTTGTAACCTGTTTTGTTGTTTGTTGTGTGCTGCGCAGAGATGGATCTATTCAGCGTGGTGAACTTGGCAAAGCCACGCCAGGCTACTGTAGGGGTGCGCCCTTTAAGAGAGGGGGAAGCCCCTATTCTGGAAGCAACTGCAGGGTGTACCATGGAAATGCAACTGGAGGAACCAGAGGTTGATTCTTCTGTTGCGCTGGAGGCAACCCCTTTGCAAAGCGTACCCAGCTCTAGGGTACCGTCCCCTTTAGTAAAGCCTTCAGACGTGGCGGAGAGTGTGGAGCCCACACATGAAGTGCAAGGGGACGCAGACCAAGGGGTCAAGCGTAAGAGAACGTCTGGGGATGATGGCGCATCATCATCTAGGAAGAAGCGCCCTGTTGTTCTGGACGGGGGGTCATCATCAAGTAAGGCTTCGTCCTCTCGCTCAAAGAATACTGCTCTACCTAAGTAAGTATTATTGTCAAATCGCTGATCTTACTTTTTGGTTGCGTTATTAATTTACTTCTCCTTGCGTGCAGTATTGAAGCTGTTGGGTTAACATCTGAGCAGTCTGGAGACTCACTGCCTAAGGCAAGTCCCACACATGCTGACCCTCAGGATTCAGAGGACAAAGTCACTGAGCCGTTGGCATCTGGGGACATGCCCGTGGAGCAGCTAATGGAGGAGCTTGCTTCCGCTGCTGCGCACCAGGCTACATTGGTTGCGCAGCTAAAGACAAGGTATACTGGGGAGAGCAGCCACACAAAAGGATGAAGAGATTGCTCACCGGCGCTATTGGCCGCTCAGTAGAGTAGATTCAAAGACACTCTTATTCCCAAAAACTTGCTGGGGAAAAGATAGTGTTGCTGACCCAAGTTAGTGAAGAGCGTGCCGCGCTGGAAGAGTACAAGGCTTCCTGTGTCTGGGCTGTGAATCACTTGGAAAAGGGTAAAGATGAGCATTTCTCCCGGTTGAAGAAGTTTCGCGAGGCTGTTGATGGGATGTTGAAAGAGCAGGAGATGAAACTGCGGAAACTCAGCCTTGAGTACGACGAAGAACTGTATCCCCAGCTTGTTTCTACTATTGCTGAGCGCAGATGGCTAATTAGCCACGGATTGCGCCTTGCCGCCCTTAGTACATTAGAATCTCGAGAGGTGGTAGACAAGTTTGGGGCGGTGGTGCAGTGCGCGCTTGCGCGTGGCAAGGCTGAGGCTGTAGAGGAGCTTCACGAGGCTGACCTTTTGAAAGTGGTTGTTGATCAGGTGCCTGGGTACAATAATCATGCGTATGAGGAGCTTGTTGCCACTATGGAGCAAATGAAAGTATTGGAGCTTCCTCATATTGCTCAGATGCAGCGCGACCAAGATTACCCGATAAGTGTGATGATGGAAGGGTTAAATTTGGCTCGCCATCGTGCTGATGGGGCAGAAGTGCAGCTAGAGTTTTTCCTAAAGCCTGACGAGTCACAGCTGCAGGTGCTTATTTTTGCTCGTCCTCGCCACCTTTTGAACCCTTTCGCGCTGGAAAAGGAAATTCCTTTGAAGGATTCCTTAGAGGCCCATGCTATGAGGGTTGCTAAGAAGAAGGGCGTGAAGGGAAAAGCCATTCTTTGTGGTGTTGGTGCAGCGCACCTTCCCAGGTCTGACGGGGTGCCTGTGAGTGTGGCCACGGTGTCGCGACAGGATTCTGGCTTGTTGAAGCGGCTGAAAGAGGCTGGTGACGCTGCATGCCAGGTGGGAAGCCCTCGTCTTAAGCGTTGTAGCAGCATATAGATTGTAACTTCTGTTGTAAATATCATTTTGTAAGAACTCATGGTCCTTAATGAAATATTCCTTTTGTTGAATGCGTGTTGATGTAGTTGCGACTTATAATGTTTGTACTTAGTTATCTGTTTTTGCATAAAAAACGTACTTATTGTCTAAGAAGCAAACTGTTACATAAGCGCGACTAATATGTGGAGTTCATAATCATGTATGAACTATCCTACTTATAATGTCTAAGTATTTTTAACATAATCGTGTATGGTGTGATATACAGCGTACTGTAAATATCATAGTAAGGAGCCAAGAGTCTTGATTCTTGGTTTTGTTAACCACGCATAATATGCATTGTTGCGCATCCGTCGTGGAATGCGCATTGAACTTATCCCAACGTCTTGAAAATAAGGTGTTTAACAAGGATGCATGATCCAATGTTGATGGGTTTGCAACCCTCTTACTCAACGAGTTATTTAGTAGGTTTACTCATCCTTTTACCATCGTGGGTTTATTAAGTGCATGCACGCCATGTAGGCAAAAGATAATATAGTAACAATGTTGAAACATAAATATTATGTAGATAACAAATTGAAATGTGTCGTGGAGTTAGCTAGAAACAACGACATTTTATTAATAATTGCAAGTTTTTGTAAAAAGAAAAAGAAAGACATTTGCCTAAGTAAAATAGAGTATAAATACACGAATATTTATTGAGCACCTCACTAAAGTGCGGGTGTGTCCGTGTGCTGGGCCGTAGCCATTCCTAGAGATAACATCGCTTGAGATTGCAAATGTTCCATGTGCGTGGTAGTTCACGACCATCCATGTCCCGCAGCTTGTACGCACCTTTCTCTAATGCTTTAGTGACCTCATAGGGTCCTTCCTACTTCGGTCCAAGTTTTCCTGTATCTTCTGCGTTGCTCGCATCATTGGCGCGATATACAAAGTCGCCTGGTCTGAATGAGACGCTTCAAACTTTAGCATCGTAGTATCCCTTCATTTTTGACTTAGCTCTTGCCTCACATATTGCTGCGCGCTCGCGCCTTTATACCAACAGGTCCAAGTCAATACGTCTTTCATCGTCATTGGTTGTAACATTAACCTCAGCAGTGCGAATAGTTAGCATCCCTATTTCGGCTGGTATGACGGCTTCTGTCCCATAGAAAAGAGAAAAGGGAGTGTCTCCCATGCTAACTTTGATTGAAGTGCGGTGCGCCCACAAAACACGCGATAATTCCTCCACCCACCTCCCTTTGTGCTTGTCCAAGCGTGCCTTTATTCCTTCACCCAGACTTCGATTTGCACGCTCGACTAAACCATTGGTTTGTGGGTGTTTAACCGACGCGGTCTTTGTGTGATATTTAGCTTTTCGCCCCATTCCTTGAAAGGGTTGTCACAGAATTGTTTTCCGTTATCTGAGATGATTTCCCCAGGTAATCCGAAACGGCATACAATATTTTCCCAAACAAACCGTTTTACCTGATTTCCTTTGATTTTCATGACCGCCTTTGCTTCTATCCACTTGGTGAAATAGTCGATAGCTACTATGAGGAATTTCAATCCTCCTGCTGCAACAGGGAAGGGACCTGCAATGTCGATACCCCATTTATAGAATGGCCATGGCGACGTGATAGGTGTTAACTCCTGCTGTGGTTGGCGTGGAACGGGTCTGTGAACTTGGCAGTCGCCACACTTTCTTATTAAGTCTCGCGCATCACGATGCATTGTAGGCCAATAGTATCCTGACCGTAAAGCGCGCGCCACCACGAATCGCGTGGTCCCGAAAGTGCATACTACATGAACCGGCATGGATTTCTCTGAGTACATAATTTGCTTGCAGGGGTCCGACACATCGAAGCCATGGTTGCAGAAATGAGCGTCGATATAATATACCGTCCCGAAGTTCAAACCTCTGTGATATGCGCCGTGTCCTTCGGGCGTCCTTCTCCTCTTGGGGCAATACGTCCTTGCTTATGAACTCGACTATTGGGGTCATCCATGTAGGACCTTGCTCTTCTATCACCGTGGATATTTCCATCTCTGAGATGGACTTGCTCTTCAGCGTTTCCACCAACACTTGTTTTGATAGGTGCGCAAAGCTGGTGGATGCAATCTTGCTCTGTGCATCTACCTTTCTGTTTTCCCCCCTAGGAACTTGTTTGATGGTAAACATGTCAAAACCATGGATTAGGGACTTCGTCTTGTCGAGGTATTGAATCATGTTTTCCTCTTTAGCCACATACTCGCCCAACACGTGGTTGGCCACTACCCGGGAGTCCACATTTGCTTACAGGTTGCGTATGCCCATTCGAAGCCGCAATGCGTAATCCAAATGGTGGCTTCATATTCTGCCTCGCTATTTGTGGTCAGAATTCAAACGCAGTATGCGTAAGTGAATTCCATTCCTTCTGGACTTGTGAGGATAAGGCCTGCGCCTGAACCGTCTACACATGAAGATCCGTCCGTTAACAAGATCCATGGTTTTTTTGCAAGAGTGCGCACACGGCTGCCCTGCCGTTATCCGAAAGCGATCCTATTATCGATACTTCTTGATCTGGGTACTCAGGATGAATTGCAACGCGCATGTTTGATACTTTAGGTGCGCTCTGAACTGTCTGCCGTCTCACATGTAATCGTGTTACATTCTCTAGGTGGTACGGTGGTATTGTAGAGAGTAACAATACCTCCTTCCACTGGGAACTTGAGCATCCCATGTGCCGTAGACGGTACCGCGCGTATGGCTGATATCCCTGGTCTTCCGACAATGCCATTGTATGGCGAAGGGGATGTGATCACCATAAAATTCATCCAGCTGCCGCGAGTGTTCCTTATTACCAACATTGACTAGTATGCGTATTTGCCCCATAGGCCATATCTTTTCTCTGTAAACCGCCAACGCTGCCATGACCGGGTTTAACTGATCAAGCGTATCTCATGTCGCAGTCACTTGAATCAATGTTCGTACATTATGTCTGCAGACGCTCCTCCATCAACATACATGCGGTGGATATCGTGACCCCCTGCATTAATTTCAATGGTAAGCGGCTCTACCACTGCGTTGTCCGCAGTCAAGGTGGGGAAAGAGATTTCACTTCCACGGGAAAACTTTTGGCTGATCTTCTGCTTGGTTACTCGCTGCCATGATTGTATCATGTAGATGGTATCAGCCTTATCTTTGGGTGTGTCCTTCCTGTTGACAGTCTTTTGCTTATCTTTCCCCTCCTTAATGTTTTTGACTAAATGGTCCAATCTGCCTTCTTTTACTAGTTTCTCAATTAGTTGGCGCAATTGGACACACTCATTGGTGGTATGGCCCTTCTGTCCATGATAGTCGTAGTAGCCGCTTCCCACGCACCGATCTTCCGGGGTGCACATTGTTGGGGGCCTCGGGAAGTTCGCGCCTTCCGTCGCGAATATCTCCTTTGGAGTCTTGGTTAGCGGGGTGTATTTATCATTATCCCGTCCGCTCCCCTGGCCGTGGTAATTCTTGTTGCGGTTGCTACTCTGGTCAATGGATTGTCTCCTAGGTTGTTCCTGTGACCTATAGTTTGAGTAGCCTTTCTCTTGTCCGCCGTGCCGGCTTCTCCTTGGATAAAGGACCTTGTGCATTTCATAAGTTCATCAAAGGTTTGGGGGATCTTGTCGTTCAACCTTTTGATGAGTTCTGGGTTATTGATCCCGTTCATGAACCCCGAGATCTTCAAGATTTCGGGGCATGCCTTAACCTGTATGCACTCATCTTTGAAGCGCTCCACATAAGCACTTGTAGATTCCCCCTGGCGCTATGTTACCCTGGCGAAGTTCGACAGGTTTTTAGCGACTTCTTCCTTTGAGTGAAGTTCAGCGAAACGCCTTCGCAATTCTTCAAAGCCATCAATGCTTCTGCGGGAAGTTTGCTGAACCAGCTGCTTTCCCACTAATGTGGAATTGAACATGTGGCACCACACGTTGTGGCCAATTTTCGATCGTGAGGTGATTCAAAATTTTTAGGTGATCGTCCGGATCACCTGCTTCCATCATAGGTCTTCACGCTTGGCGGGCATGCGCCTTCTTTATTTTCTCGAAAAATCGCTGATCGCGAAAGTGAACGATCCACCTTTTGACGGCGCCAAGGAAGAGACATATCTTCCTCCTCCCGACGCGATATCTTTCCCCTGGACTTCCAGTGTCCTCGTTTCGCCCCGTTGTCCGAGGAATCACCAGAGGATGAGCTTCCCTTCTTTCGGCGCTTGTGCCGACTGTCCTCGGAGTCCGAGCTTGAAGGGCTTTCACTTGGGGAGTGCCGTCGCCCAATTCTGTCATGGACTCTACGGCTACCAAGCCTAGCGTGGACATTGGTGTGTCGTCCGTCCTCTTTGTGTTCTTCCAGATGCTGCAGGTCAGCTGCTTCATCATTCTCAACTCTCCTTCCAATTCTGGTAAACACTGGGGGCCGGCGGCTATCCTTCCCGCGCCTCTCCCTTTGATGACGCGATGGGGATGTCTCATACTCTGAGTCAAAGTTGAGTCGGGCTTGTAGGTTCCGACTCGACTTCTTTTTCGCTTCCTCTTGCATGAGCCGAGGTTTCGTAGTTTTGAGACACGAAGTCACTTGGCGCTAATTCAGATGTGACTCCTTCTAGAGCGAGGGTATCTGTTTCCACCACTGGACCCTTGTTTCGGTCAGGTGCTTCTGGCGGGTTTGTGAGGCCCGTTTCTGGCACCGATTGGAGGGGAGTGGTAAGAAGGGTGCGCAGTGGATCTTCTGCACTGGTGGTTGTTGTAGCGGCATGGGTTGTCCCCGTGTGTGGTTCCACTGTCGTGAAAACTGGGCCTGATCCTTGGTTTTTGGTCACACTGGTTGTTCTAGAGACATGTTTGGAGGCTAACTCGCTTTGTTGCCTCTTCCCTTGTAGGTCACCATGCGATCGCTGATTTTGGTTTCCGTGTTTCGTCATTCTAGTTCTTAGTGATTGGTCCCACGGATGACGCCACTTGTTGAAACAAAAGTTGGGCGTTCCTTGTTTGGACTCCGGTTCTCGTATCAATTGGATCTTGATGCTTGAACAGAAAACACCGTTAGGCTTATCGTGGGATTGTCTCCCACGATTATCCACCGGCGTGAGAGTAAGTAATCGGTTTTAGGGTTTAGTGGAGAGTTTATGGTTTAGCGATCGTACCTTTAACGAGGGCTAGGATGCCCTTTATATACACACGAAATCCTTATTGGTTTCGTGTTCCCCAAACTTCGGCGTATCCCGCCTAAGTCGGTTATTGGATGTATATCTCCAAAAATAAGAGATATCCTATATCTTAAGCCATAAATAACTTTGGGTTTGGGCCTTCGTGAGCCTAAACCGTTATCGGGTTAGCCCAGTTCGTACTGGGCTCGCTAGTAGCGGTCATTGGTCGGGTTCGTGACCCGAATGCGGACTATACGTCATCAGTATGGATTACAAATGGATTGATATCTCATAACTCACGGGTTCAAGTAACTCAATCTTGAATATTCATTCGGCTATGACGTCTGTTCACATCAGTTCAGGCCTCGTACTTCATCATTATGGCGTCTGCAGATAACACTTCAGGCCCCGTTTCTCAAAGAAAAGAAAGGTGTACGCTTCAGTGCGCTTTATCTTCAAAAGAAGAGAAATCTTCATGTTTATGACCATTCTCATCGACATTCTTCATCAAAAATGGCAACTTCAGATGCAATTTTTGAGGGGGAGAAGAGTGCATATACTACATGTTGATAGATGCTTGAATTATGGTCATACAACTCTCCTCAAACGCCTAATGTTTCATTTACTAAGGATAACAGGGATTTATTGTTTGGGATTCATTGTTTCAAGATATGTTTGATGAGTATTTCCAACCGCTAGCAAATGTTGATCATCTAAGAAGTACATCTCATACTACTCAAGAAGTCCAATCTCCAGTTATTCCTCAAGGCGGTGATAATGACTATCATAATATTGCTGTTGCACTCATGAATAATGATCCGCTCTTTGGTATTCCTCTACCAAATCTTCACGGATTATTGCTCATGAATAATTATCCGCTCTTTGGTATTCCTTTGCCAAATCTTCACGGATTATTGTTCCTCTCATTGTGCACGCTATAAATCAACCACATGAACATTAAGGAAAATGACTACCTCATCCGCCAAGACATTATTGGTGAATATTCCAGATCAGTCTCTACATGTATACCTTTAGGAAGAATGCATTGATGTTGAGGAATCATTTGTTCTGGTTCATTCAGTTGGTCAATGTACATCCAATTGTATGTTGTTTTCACGTGCTGGGCATTTGACACAAGTTGATGACTTCGGAGTTAATCATTTATCACTTATTTGAGATTGAAGTTGACTTTCAACAAAGGCGTGTTCTTATTTGATAACTTGCTCGGGCTTAAGAATTTGAGTTGAAGACTTGGTTTATCTAGTTACCAGCAGTCGGGGTGGATGGTTGAAGACCTGGTTAACTATAACTATTAGGAGTTACGTTGTTTTACTCAAGTGTCACACGCATATGACGGTGTGGATAATCTCAAGAGGTGTTATTGTCTCATACTTTGTTTTAGTAGTGAGTACTTTGAGATTTTCTTGAAGCATACATTCTCGACACCGTTCTTCAATCATTAGGTGCAAGTTTAAGATACAAATGTGGGGAATTCAACTTCAAGCTCAAGTTTGGTATATCGGGTTTGCTTCATCACTGGTCACCTTAATTTGTCCACATATGGGTTGGTAAAGCTAGCCAGGGAGAGTTTTTGTAGCAGTTGATTCTCACAGGATTCAGTTGAGCTAATTGTTTGTTCTTCTCTATTTCAAGAGTATTTGGCATGTATAATGTGTTGTTGATTCTGAGGTATCAAAATCAGCAAGGGGGAAGGAGATATACATCTAAACACACAACGAGTACACGTGAAGTAATCCCAGAAAGACAAATGTCATAACCGAAGAGAAACTCAGTGTTTAACTCGTAGCCTTTGGTATGTTATTCCAACTATTTAGGGGAAGGATGTATAATTCCAACCATTTGGGGGGAAGTGGTCTCTGGATACTTTTGGTATGTGTTATCTCAGCTTTCAGCAGGAAGAAATATGAGAAGAATATGTGGAGCGTAAGATGATATTGCTTATCGACATCTTCTATATGATTTATGGTAGTGCTTCTGGTTATTGCTTCATGTACACAATGTAATGATGATTTCGATGAGATCGCAACCATCAGGGGAGAAATATGTGTACAACAGGTACGCACAACATGTTCACTTGATCGGGCTTAATCAGTTATTCCGGAGTTGACATCCGTAGAGGGAATCAGTGACTCAACATGTTACTTGGATGTCATCGTCTCTACTCTTGTTGGGTACATGTGTACATTATGGGCTGATTGGTTATATGTTAGATAACTGGAATGCATCTGGTGTAATGAAGGTGTTGATATATTGTTCTCCCGAATAGACAACTGCTCAAACTCGAAGAGTAATGTGTACATCGGGGACGCACAAAAGGTTCACGTGATAGAGCTTAATCATTTATTTCGGGTTTGATAACCGTAGAAATGATCCGTGTTAACTTGTTACTTCGTTGTTATCGTCTTCTTCGGGTTCTTGAGCTTCACACAATTAGACTGTTTTCTTCACTTCTTCTTCTTGGGGGAAATGGTCTTTATACGAGGATTGTCGGTTTGGGGGGAAGCTGCCAAAGATTCACTTTTAGAAGGCTCAAGTTCTTGCGTCGATTCAAGAGCCTCGAATGCTTTGGTGGTGAAAAGTTTAAGTGATGATGACTTCTATCTTCTACAAAGTACTGAACGATTTCCTTATCTCGGTACTCGTATCATCATCTTCCTAAACTACTTCTCTATCTTTGTAAATATTTTTCAAAAACCAATTACAAAAATATAAAACCAACAAAAACAAAATAGAAAAATATAAAATCAACAAAAACCCATAAAATAAGAAAATTTGAAAATTACAAAAAAAATATTGTTTTTCTCAAGACATGTCTTCTGGTATCGATAACATCTACGGTCTTAGAAATGTCATTCAATAATGGCACGGGACTTTAGATGAAGTTCGAGCAGGAGGTGTAAATATTTCTTTCTAAACATGTCTCAAAAAATGGCTTGCAGTTATTTCAGACTGTAACCCGTGCTTAATCTATGGTTTGCTATTATTTCAGATAGCAACCCGCTCTTCAAAAGAAGGAAAGTGCTGCGCTAAACCAATTTTTAAATATTTCGTGCACTTATCCTAAAATCAAAAATGAGGAAAGTATGTCGAAGGACTGCTGTTCCTGCAAAAATGTTTTTCCGTCTAAAATTCTTCAGAAAAATATTTGTCGTTCAAAATGGTGGAAAATGAGTTGCTTGAAAAATCAATCAGATTCAGAGTTTTTATAAATTGAAAACTCAATCAATGACTTCAGCGCTTTTAAACTTTTCAGAAAATTAGTCATTGATTGAGGGGGAGAATGTTTTCAAATTTATATCATCTATCGGGCTTATCTAATTATCCTATATGCTTAATTGAAAATGATGTTAACCTACGTTGAAGGACTAGGTGCCTAGGATATGACTGTTAGGATTAGATGATTAGAGTTTGATAAACAGATTATTCCCATGCCTTTATATGATCTGATTGATATGTTGGATTGACTTTTATTAGTCGATTGCTGTTTGGGTGATATCGACCACCATATATCTGTTTGTGTCCACTAACATATGCAGATATCATGGTTCATATGATTGTTCCCGATCCGGATCCCACAAATGACGATGATTGGATGCCGTAAGGAAAGGGCAACTATATCTTGGGTTGACAAAAGAAGAAACAGAGCTTAATTGGATCTCTCCATGGACAGTTGGCACGATAGATGCAACTTGAGAGGTCTCACTGCATCAGCAGATGTTTTTCTTCCGGCCTTTCAGCAACAACAGAAGCAGCTTATTATTTTCTCCACCTAATGTATCGTTGTGCAGGAATAATTGTGATAATACCATGTTTATCATGGTAGAAAAATATTGTTTTGAAAATAAATTGGACTAAATTTTGAAAATCACCAGACTTCATTTTATCAAAACCTAAGTCACTCAATCAACAACTACGGCCATCGATTGAGGAGGAGAGTGATTTAAAATAAATTATTTTCAAACGATATTTCATCTATCAAGTCCGGTTTGTACAAAATAAGTGGTGATCTAAAGATTTAATGTTATGTCATGGTATGCTTCTCTTTAAAACCCAAAGATCTTTCAAAATGAAATTTTTTCTGTTCTTGTTTGATTGTGAAATTGTTTTATTTTACTTAAAGATCTCTTAAAAACTATCATACCTGACACTAAAAATCTTTAATGTCTATATTTGGTCCTCATCAGTCAATTTCAAAATTAAATCATGCCACGTCTTTCCCCAAAATTTTCTAAATGATTTAAATCAATCGGGATCCAAAATCTCAATTGGTTTGAAATTTTTGATCAGGGGAGAGATCGTGATTTAAATCTCAAATCGGTTTTAAAGGGTGATTGTTTCAAAAGCACTCCTTCCTTCATGTGCCAAACGATTTCAAATACATAATGCACATGATTGTGGAGGAGCATTTAACCACAAACCAGAAGAGTATTTAAACAAGGCCACATATTCTCCCATGTTTTCCAAACCTTATTAAATCACTTGGGATCCAAAATCTCAAAGGGTTTGATATTTTTTATCGGGGGAGAATTTGTGATTTAATATGAATTTTGATATAAGATGATCATTTTGATTCAGATGTGCATGCTGCTCTCCCATAAGTGCTAAACACTTTCTAATCTCGAAACATATATTGAGGGGGAGCATTTCAAAAAGAAAATAAACTTTCAAGGTACAAAGATTTCTATGTTTCAACATAAAGTACCTTGATTGATTTTCTAATGGTTTCTTAATGGCGTTTGTGATCGTAGTCGTGCTTCAAAAGAACTTTTTCCTCTATGTGATAAAATGATTTCAAAAATCCTATGCACATATTGAGGGGGAGAATTTACCAAAGAAAATCAAATGGCTTTTTCCATGTAAATTGTGATCAAGAAAAGATTTCAAAGTCCTCTTGCCTCCATGTGCGAAACAATTTCGAAATCATATGCACATATTGAGGGGGAGCATTTATAAAAGATCAAAAACAATTAAGGTACAAAATTCTTTGATATTATATCACAAGTACCTTGATTGATTTTCCAAATGATTTTTCAATTGGTTTCGAGAAGGAAAGAACAATACCAAAAGACCGACCAATTTACTTTATGCATGGTGTTATAAGGATGGTTAGGTTAGGTATTCGTTCCCACGATCCCGCCAGAGCCAGAGGGATCTACCCAGGGACAATCCACTAGATAGTGTAGAGTCCTTAGGTATGATGAAAAAAGGAGAAAAATGAGAATATCGGAAGAGTGCCGACTGAGACAGAGCTAGTACTGGAACAAACCCAACAAGTTTCTAGTAATGAAGTCTTGCTAAGCACTGAAGGGGTTGAAGAATGAAAAAGAAATGAATGTAAAAGGGTGAAAAGAAATAGCCCTCCAATATTTCAACCTTAGGGCAGAAACCGGGTTCAATACATATGCTACTGGTGGTTACCAAGGTAACACTGGTATTGAAGACAAGACGTCATGGACCCAGTGACGCACTGCACTAAAATTCCCAAGCTACTCAAGTTCCTCTTTAGAGGGCTTGTTTCATTCTCACGGGGAACCTACATAATCTATCGACTTTCTCTTAGAGATGGTTGATATTGAAGAAGGAGACCCTCTCCCTAGTCTCCGGCATAGGAACCAAATGTGCACAATTGAGTCTAGAGCCAAGAGATCATCCACAATATCTCATTAGGACACAAAAATAATGAAGTCTTTCTGTTTCACACAATGTGAAAAGTGAGTATATATTAAGAGTCCTACGCATTATCCTTGTGGTATTGCCAGAACATCCGAGTGATATATTAAATATATTCACGATGGAGATGGAAAGCCTTCTAGAGCCAACATCAAACAAGCTCTTGGTGGGTGACATGTGAGATCTTTTCTAAAGATCAA
Organism: Chrysanthemum makinoi; assembly: GCA_910596185.1. NCBI lineage: Eukaryota > Viridiplantae > Streptophyta > Magnoliopsida > Asterales > Asteraceae > Chrysanthemum > Chrysanthemum makinoi. The sequence continues at coordinate 164,788,585 of OU343218.1, forward strand.
GCTTGTGACAACTGGATAGAAACAATGGAGCGATTCATTCTTGAATCAACCTTGGTCCAGGAAATGAATTGACGAATACTTTTGGAAAAACCGTTCGATGTGCAAACCTTCTTTTCTCTAGCACGTCGAATGTGTACTCATGTTTTCAAACACAAAAAGTATCTCTGATTGAAAAAATACTTTCGGAAAAACCGTTCGATGTGCAAATTTCTTCTTTTCTCTAGCACATCGAATGTGTACTCTTTTCAAATACAAAAAGTATTTTTGATTGAAAATTGATCTTTCTCATAAAACCTTCGTTGTATTGCAAAACTCTTTCTTCAAGCAATACGCGATTTTTTTCAAATCAATTTTTCATCAATCAGTGAATCTCAATTCGCTGGTTCACTCACTCCGTGTTGTCTTCTTTGAGACGTTCCGGTTTAAGAATGACTAGAGCAGCTGCGAAACCCTGTCAAGGAGATTCTTCGAAATTATACCTGATCACAGGCAGTACTTGTACTGATCAACGGAGAACCGTGGGCCGTGTACCTCAATTCAATAATGATCAAAGACACTTTCGTGTGTTTTATTGCTAACTGTTGTTTGCAGGTACATTTGGTCGGTTGCAGCTGATCAGAATTGAGAAATCAATCCAAAGCCGCATGCTCACAGCATCCACACTTAATTGAAGAAATCATGACTGGTGCATATCTACATAACCTGGCTCTGATATTTTTATACTATGCTTCTGCTACGCTGCGGCAAATATCATGAACCAGTAAAGCTTCCGCTACTCTGATGGAAAGATGTGATGATCCTGAAAGTGTGAGCATGTCATTTCGAAAGTCACAACATCACATGAAGGAAACACTACAAAGGGTGATCCAGAGATTTAATGTGGCTGATGATCTCGAAGAAAGCTCGAAGATCATCAAGATGTGGATCAGTTAAAGACCTCCACTGAATGTATAAAATAGTCGGACTATGAAGAGTCACTACAAAAGCACAAAGAATGCGGACATTGAAGAATTGAAGTCTACGAGCTCAGAACAGAAGTCAAAATAGAATGCTAGGATTCGAAATGTAAAACATGGGGTGATCTCCCTTAGGGGGAGATTGTTAGGAATTAGAAATTCCATAGTGAAGAGTCGGTCACCCCAACTCTAGTCTAGCATATGTTAGCTTGTAGACATTACGTTATTTACTAGTTATTTAGTTAGTTATTTAGTTTAGAGCAACACCGTGGAGGAAGGACGGGTCTTTACCCACTGTATGCCTGATCCACAGTCCGAAGGAGGATGTTTAGTATGTAACTATAAATACCCTCTACCTCCCAAGGTAGAGGGTTGGACCTTTCATTCTAATCTAACCTTTTCTCTTTTGTTTACTCTCTCTCTAGAAAGGCTCCCTCTCTTCACTTTCTCTCTCTAAACTCATCTTTATACGCCCCTAATACTTTTGTGTTTATGTGTTTATGAAATCCAACATCTTACAATTTCATTATTTTCTTGGACAAGTGTTGAAGGGGAGAATGCACAAAATTTTCAGTTTCATAAAACCTTGTACTTGCATGTTACCCAATATTGGTTGCATGCTCCCTCTCTTCACTTTCTCTCTCTAAACTCATCTTTATACACCCCTAATACTTTTGTGTTTATGTGTTTATGAAATCCAACATCTTACAATTTCATTATTTTCTTGGACAAGTGTTGAAGGGGAGAATGCACAAAATTTCAGTTTCAAAAAACCTTGTACTTGCATGTTACCCAATATTGGTTGTATCTTTGATAATGGTGGATTCGTTTCTTTTTTCAAAACACTCCTCAGACTCAAATTTGTAAAATTTCTCTATTTTAAAGTCGAGGGGGAGTGTCGTCAAGTTTCTTTCCAAACTTTCACTTCTTGCTTAACCAAAATGGAAGTTATGGGCTGTGGGTGAAAATGGTGGAGGTGGAGGGGCCATACTTGTCAAATGTTTAAACTTAATTTTACAAAACCACTCCACCTAATTTCATTCCACATTTATTTCAAGCAGTAAATTTCCATCCACTATCATCCACGCCAAAAATTCAATCCTCAAATCCGTGCTTTAATCATCAAATTTGTAAGTGATAAAAGTTTCATTGAGTGATTTCAAACATAGGTTTTAAATTATATGCAAATCCAACGGTTTGATTTTCCTCTAGGTGTGATTTTAGTTTTTACGCATATGTGTATGAACTCATAATCACTTTAGGTTGATTTTTATGAAATGGTTTGTGTTTTCAAAATATATATCGAGTTCTAAAACCATTGTCATCAAGTATTTTAACCCCGAAAACATTTTTCTCACTTTTCTAAAATTAGGGTTTATGCGTGGGTTTTGGGTATTCTCTCTTGTGAGTGTGTAAGGACAATTAGAGGCTTGCAAGATGTTGATATATGTTTAATTAACCAGTGACACTTTTGAATCTAACCTAGAAACATCAAAATGGTAAATTTGAATTTAGGTCAAGTTTTTGGCCTTATCTTAGTGACGACGACGTTGAAGAGAAAGGGCATTCAGCAGCCGCCCGGTGGTGTGGTATAGTGGGTTTAGTACGCCCGCCAAAACGGCTCAAACAAACAAAAGGCGCGCCGCACTTGCCGTGATATACCGGCTAAGACGCCAGAGTACATAAAGTGAAGTCGGCGGAAGAGACATCTGCGCATGTAGCGCCGGGATTGGAAGCCCCCACCAAATGTCTGAAGCAACGGGAGAAATGGTCGATCACCTTTGGCGGGCAAGGTTTCCTACCCACTGGCTACTGGCTACCGGCTAAGGAGGTACAGCTACAGTTGGGTAGCTAGACCATCTACCCTATGTTTCAAACTTGTTAAACCTGGTCTGACGCCCCACACCGTTGCGACAGGAGGGGGCTTTCCCAGCAGCCTACTTTGCCAAGAGGTGGCAGGAGCGCAACGACCTAGCCCAAACCTACTTAAACAACCTAAAGGCTTGGCCCGGTCTGAAGGAAGGCTAATACCTTCTCGACACTATCGAACCTGAAATCCACTCTCAATCGCTCTTTTTTAAGTATTCGAACATTTGGGTATTTTTGATTCAAGTGGTGTTTGATGTTAAAACTTGTTGAAAGCAACTCACATAGCTCCTATAACATCCCAGAAATCATTTGGTAGAATTTGCATGGCTAGATTTTTTATGTGTAGGATTTGAATTTTTAGGGTTTATCCTTACGCTTAAACTAATTTTACGCGTAACCTTAATTAACTTGTAATGCCATGTGAGGTTGAAAGAGGTTGAATAAATTATTAATGGAGATGTTATGATTGATCTATTTCAGGTTTTACGCGTGCAAAATCAGAATCAAGGTTAAAAATGGACTTACGCTTAAGGATCACCTTATGCGTAGCCGTTACGCATAGGAGCAATCTTACGCGTAACTTATACGCATAAGGTTCTACATTGGGACTACGCGTATCCTGTGAAGGATATGTGTAAACTTGGATTCTTACGCAAAAGGTTCACTCTTACGAGTAAACCTTACGCATAAGCTCCCAACCTACGCTTACGCGTAAGCTTCATGCTAAGGGTTTGTTCCTACGCGTAAGCTATCTTACGCCTATGGGTGACTCTTACGCATAAGCTTAATCCTACGCGTATGGTTACACTGTTTACGCATAAGCTTACAATCCTACGCTTAAGCCAAAAATTTTTAACCTTACTTATGAAATGTTACGTGTACAAACTTGTAAAAAGTTACTCATAACGTCACAAGACCAAAATGTCAGTAATAAGCAAAAATTGGTTAAAATGTTGTGTAAATGAGTTAAACTTTGGACTTTAAAACTCAAAATTAACATACTCGCGTAATTTATCACGACTACTTTGGACTATTGGACAACATGTGACCTTGGACTCGTAACATTCATTAACATAATGAATTCAATAATTGAACAATAAAATCAACTTTTGACTAACATAATGTCTTTCGATATGTTGGTTCTTTTGTCTCAATACCTTTCAGATCACGATATGGATGTCAACATGGAAATTGTCAACGCACCAAACGAGCTCACAATGGAAGACATCTTCCCTACTGATTACTGCATGAAGATTGGAAAGAACAACCTCAAGGTTGATTTTGAGAACTTCACCTTCTCAGAGTCTTCCTGTAGAATTGCTGTGGACATTCTCAAGTCTTATCCTTACAACAACATGCTTACGAACTCTGCAACTGTGCCAGAGATCTACGTTCACCAATTTTGGCACACGATGAAAAAGGTGGATGGTCAAGATGCTGTCACCGTAACCCTGAATGATAAGGAAGTCACTGTTACTGTTGCGGATCTTCGGTTAATTCTTCTTCTACCCGCAATCGAAGTTGCTGACTATGTGGCAACTCCAAGTGAAGAGGATATCATTCAATTCATGATCGATCTTGGACATGATGAAGCTGCCGAAGTTATCACCAAGCACTCCTCGGTCGATCTAAAAAAATATTCCTCAGCCTTGAAGAACACTGTATATCATGATCGCAAAGTCTGTATCTGGAAGAGACAGCGGTCACGAGCACCCCAAATTAATGCATCTGCAAACCTTCTGGGGCATGGTCAACAAAAGGCACATCGACTTTGCCAGTCTGATATGGGAAGACATGATATCCCACCTCAAGAAGCCTGGGACAAAAGTTCCTTTCATCAGATACACGAAGCTATTGATCCATAATATTCTCGAGAAAAATTGGGACATTCCCTTGAGACTTAACGACCCCAACCATAACTCTGTGTTGTATGAGCCCACTTTAAACATTGTCATATTCAAGGACTCGTCAACAAAGAAGCAAGGTTCAATGCTATTGGATTGTCTTCTCACCGATGATATCAAAAGTCTACCATCGTATCGTCGATACGTTGAAGCTGTGAGCAAATGCAAAGTAGGGTTTATGAATGAAAAGACCTCTGCAACTCCTACCAGAAAGACACGAAGGTCACGCAGTGCTGGAAGTGTAGAAAGAACTGGGAGTGCCGTCAAGTATCCTAAGAGGAATCCTCCCTGCAAAAGAAAAGTTTCATCTACGGGTGCCATTCCTAATCCTAAACAGGCACTTAAATTAGAGGACGAAGACTCTGAGGATACTGAGTCTGAAGAGGTGGTTCATTATTCTGAAATAGTAACAGATGATACAAACTCACTAAGGACAGATGACAAACCACCTAGTCCCAAAACAGACAAGGGAAAAACTCCAGTTGCTGAGGAAGATGAAGAAAGCTCTGATGATGAACCTAAGGATGAAGAAAGAGAGTACCACAAGACTCTCAAAGAGCTAAGGTTAAAGCATGCTACTACTGAATTTAACCGTCAACAAACCAGAGGCCTTGGAGATTCCTGTGGTGGTGCACCAACCATACCAATTCGTGATGCGGTTAATCAACCCGATAAGCGAACTGGTGCCACTGCTAAGGAATCAACAGAGCAGCAGCAGCAGAACTATGAGGTTCCATTTACCTTTGAGGAAGAAGAGGAACCAGAAAAGGATGAAAAGATAACTGATGAAGATATTGAGCAAGATCATAGGGAGAGAGCTGAAGAAGAGGCTAGGAAAAAGTCTGAAGAAGAAGCTCGGGCTAAAGCAGAGGAAGAAGCTGATAATTATCTTCAAGATAATCCTGAACATAACCCAGAACAAACTTCTGAGCCACCTAAAGAACCAGAGCCTTCTCATGACTCATCTTCATCAGATTCATCGTCTCACTCATCACCACCACCATCCAAAGATGCTACCACCAGATCTGTAACAATTCGCATTTTCGGGTTTTAACTATTCATCCTCGGATTTTCACTATTCACCATTACTATTCATTTTTACTATTCATCATGTTTTTGTTCATTATTTAAAAGTGAAACTTTTTCCCGAAAAATTACTATTCACAAATTACTATTCACAAGTTACTATTCATGGTATTTTTTATTATTTACTGATTTCGCCTAAATTGAACAAGTAAAAACTTTTACACTATTTAATGCATAAACATTGTACTCTGTACTCCTAATATATAAATAACTAGTTACTATTTATAAATATCTAGATATTTTCAAAAATATCTAAACACTATTCATCAAAATATTTAAACACTATTCATGAAAATATCTAAACACTATTCATCAAAATATCTAGATATTTTTAGATATTTTCCCTATAAATAGAAAGAAAACTAGTTCATTATTTACACAGAAAAACACACAAAACCCCCCTCCTCCTCCTAGCTACCGCCACCCTCAACCCTCCATACTTGATTTTTAGGCTCAGATTTATATACATAAGTTGAAGGCATAAGTATTCTCTACGTAAAAATTAAGTTTATTTTGTATTTCCGCGGTTGGATTAAGAGCTACACAATGGTATATAGGAGCCATGGTTCTCAGAAAGTTCTTGAAACTTTGGCAAGGATAGATCGGCTAATTCTAAGGATGTGTTTTTATTTTTGAAGCTATTGGGATAGTTGTGGGGTAGATATGAAGTGATTTAGTGGTTTTTATAGTTTAGGAAATGGATTTTTGAATTTAGATGCGGAAGCGCTGCCCAATTTTCTAGTATCATTCATCAGTTATTATCAGGTGAGTTCATGGCCCCTCTTTTTAATTGTTTTGAAATATCTTTGGGGGAGATACATGCTTTTAACTGCTTTTATAACAATCATGATTATTTGTAAACTATATGTTGTATCTGAAATAAATGTTTATTTATACTAAGTAACATTAAGCACTATGCGTAGTGAGCACGAATATTATCGTTAGACTTATTGGGATTAATGTAACCATTAAGTTGACTCAGTTAGAGCAAACAAACACAACAAATATTTGAGAACACTAGGTATAAGAGCAGATTACCTACTAGGCTATGATTGCAACAATTATTCCAATTTCTATTAGTATGAGATTTACATTTTGGTTTCATAAAGATAGTGCAATAACAAACAATTTTCAACGCTTTGGGTGTATAACAACGTAACCCAGACACAAAACCATTGGTGGCCCCCTACCGGGTAGATTATCGAGGTTATCGAAATCTACGAAAATGGGATGATTTCATGTACGTGGTACAAGTTATGTGATCTAATGGATTTAGTGTAAATCTCGAAGCTAATAGAATTGGTATAATAACAAACCAACGGACTTGGTACAATTGTGAACAAACCAGTAACAGAAACTTAAGGTTTCGATGTCAAGAAACAAGAGCAACAGAAACAGTACCTACATGTGATATTGTATTTAGTACAATAGTCATACACTTGGAATCCTAGAAAACTATAATTACTATTTATTGATACTAGTAACGATGATTTTTACAAGGTCTTCACATTATTTTTTTATAAACTCTATGAACTCACTCAACCTTTGTGTTGACACTTTTAAGCATGTATTTCAGGATGATATTGTACGAGGCTGGCACGGAGAAGCACGGATACTCAAGAAGGCTATAAATTTTATTATCATTCGAAAACCCATTTAATGTATTTTGTAAACCGTGAAACTACTGGGACCTCATTTTTGTAAACTCTGATATTTATATAAATCGAATGATAAATCTTTTAAAACGACTCCATTAGAGTTCGTTTTCTATTGTTATGACTGTTGTGCCATGAAGTAACACCCAGTTTGAATTCCGCTGCGTATCACGAAATTGGGGGTGTTACAAGATCCACATCCAAATCAGTCAAGAAACCGACCAACACTTAGGTATCACGTGCCAAGACCAAGATAGTTAAGGCTGTCAGACAAGTAAGGAAACGTAACGTAGTCAACAAGAAGTTAAATCAGCTTGCCGACAGAGTTAACTTACTTCATAATGTGATAAACGAGTTCCCGGAGGAAAGAGACCAAATCCAGAATTGTCTCAACCGAGATATACAGGGTGAAATGGACAAGACGATTAGGGACTACACTCATAAGTTCCTTCTCGACACCGTCCCTGGAGACACAAGAGAGATGTTCGCCAGACAACTCTATCCACATCTCATGTCATTGGTCAAGCATACACTGTCTACTACACCTGCGGTCATGGAAATCAAACCAGTTCCGCCTCATGTTGTCTCTGATGCATCATTAATCTCTCAGCTGGTTATGCAAATGTCTCAACGATCTGCAACTTTCACTTCTGACGAAGCAAAACTTTTTGAGGCATTACTGGCATATCAACTCAAGACATCGTGTAAAGAGTCGGCTGGTAAGGTTAAACGACCAAGAGATGATGACGATGCATATAAGGATTCCGAGCCTAAACGTCCAAAGAAAACAGGCGAATCCTCCTCCATGCCTCCACCACCCCAAAGGACCACCACCACCACAAGATCTTCACAACGACCTACTGCTAGTGACAAACCTCAGGACTCTGAGTCTCCACCACCAACGGAGAAAACTGGTGACCATTTCGAATTCACCGGTGGTGATGACGAAGAGATTCCTAAGCCCCAACAACCGCCCTCATCAACACCATCAACCAAGCACAAAGAAGCATCATCCTCCAAGCCACAGAAGAATAAGTCTACCACAGTTGTATATTGGTTGGATGAAGATGACACTGAAGAATACGACTGGTTTTTCAAGCTTATTGATGCAACCCCTCAATTACCGGAAGGCCAAGAACTGGTAGATGGTCGAACCATGGAGCATGTCAAGATCATTCAAGAAAAGTTTAAAGTGAAGAAGATGACGAAACCAGAGTTAAACCGAATCAAGAACGATGCTTTTCAACTGCTTAAGGACAGCTCCGATAGTGCCATTGAAGTCGAATATCATCTCGACAACATAGCACGAGCCATGTATAACAATATTGATTGGCTCAACCCTGAATCAAACATCGACTTCACAAGACCTGACAAGACTCCATACTACACTGACTGGACCAAGCCACTACCAACCATTGGCCGACCTGATCAACAAAGGATTCCCTACCAATACTTCTTCAATAATGACCTGGAATTTCTTCAACACGGTAGCGATGTAAGCAAGAAATACGCTACTTCACTCACCTTCAACATCCCGGCAGCAGTCTTCTCCAATAATGTGGCCATCGAGGAAAAAGCCACAAGAATGTTTGTTGATAATGTGGTTAATTATGATCTCGATGCACAGTACGGAATTCATCATTGGCCTGAACGAAGAACACTATACTATAGAAGCTGCCAGGTACTCAAGTCTAACAAAGAGGTGTACAGTGACAAACGGATCGTTGCTATAATGCATGTCAGCCTGGCTACTAAGTGGGACTACTCATTCCTGAAATCAATCAAAGTTAAACGCTAAGACGAACAGGAATATGATTTTACTGAAGCGGATTTTCCGAGATTGTCACTCAATGACATTGAAGACATGTATCTAGCTAAGGTACAAGGTCGAATGCGACATTTCTCCACCAACACCCAGCTCCAGTACATCAAGTCTTTGCTGATATTCATCAGAAGCATCGTCATCCAAGAACGTGTTGAAGACCTTCAACTTGCCGTGGAATCATACCAGAAAAGGTTTAATCTCACTAAACCGTTGCTCAACTTTCCCGATATCAACCATGTGGAAAACTAGAAGGGGGGTTGAATATTTTTGCCGATTTTAAGTTAGTTTCAAAAACTTTAGATTCGATAATATGTGAGATCTTATGGATGTAGAGAAAGTATAGATCTAATGATAAAGCAAGTAAATAAAGTAAAGCAAAGGGATAGAAATGACAAAACCGATTTATAGTGGTTCGGCTACAAGGACACCTTCCTTGCCCTACTCCACTCCCCGAGTCACCTACTCGAGAGTTCAAGCACTATGTCAACAAACTCCTTCAACTTGGCGGAGAAGCCTTCACAACGTTGCTTACACATTTTTCCGGTACAAAGCTAAATACCGAGTCCGCAACACGGTGGACCAAACCAACACGACTATTACACAACAAATATGTGAAATATCAAATACAAGATCTTTGCTACAGAAATCTTGCGGAGGAACAAATCAATCAAGGACCCCTTGCTTGGATGACTTGTAGAATGCTCGTGATCTCGCCTTAGAGAAGGAGCTATATGAGAATCACTAAAGAAAGAAAGAAGGAAGTACTCTCTAGATCAAGTGATATTTGTTAGAAGAGAATGAGAGTATATGAGAGAATTAGTAAGAAGAGGGGTGAGTTAGAATGAAGAAATGGCTCTTTATTTATAGGCAAAATCTTCCACTGTTCCCCGAATCCCACGGATCCCTCCTGTTGGAATCACTCCTAAACCTTAATCAAGTGTTAATGATTCATATGTAATAGTTAGCTTAATTATGGCCTTTATGTTTGTTATTAGCCTTAGGCTTATGTAGAAGGCCCATAAGCCTAGGCCTAGCCCAATAAGGAAAAGGATGGGAACTAGGAGTGTTGCCCTAGCTTCCCTCCTATAAATACTCTTGTAAACCTTCTTATGAAGGTTGGTTGTTCATTTTATCTCTTTCACATACTCCTACGCCTAACCTTTCTTTATATCGTGTGTGTGTGTGTTTGGATAGTGTTCATCCGCCTCTCTTCTCCTCTCTATTTCTTTCATAGATACTTGTGTTGTAAAACTAGTGACCTTACAGTGGTATCAATCGCCAAATAGTTGGGTGAATCGTATTGTTTCTTGAAGTGGGTTTTGGTCCTACGCGTAGAACATACGTCTCGTCCTTGATACTTTGGTTAGCTTAAAAACGCATTTTTTACACTTTTTAATCCAAGATTCTTGTACTTTCAATGTTTTGAGTTGTTAAAATAACTGTTTTTGGCAAAAAGTTTCAACCTTTACGCGTGGATCTACGTTTTTAAGCTTGTTTTTGTTCGAAGGTTTCGCTCTACGCGTAACTGTTTTAGACGTTTTGGTTCATCAAGTTTCACACTTTTGTGTTACTTTGGTGATATTGAAGCTATCTTATCACAAAAATATGGTTTAGAAACATCTTTGGGCAAAATCAAAATTTTCGAGTAAAGCTACGCGTAGTAAAACCCTAAAACTACGCGTAACTCACTCCTTGGGTTGATCTTCATTTTCGTGGTTTACTCCGTGTTTTCTTGCTTGGATAAGCCTGAAAATACGTCGACTTTGGATATCTTTTGCACTGTGATAGTGTAAAAGATCATTTGGGCAAAACCCTAAACTTACGCATAAGCATAAGCTTACGCGTAGAAAACCTACGCATAAGATTCATCTTACGCCTAAGCCCTGTCTTACGCATAAGATAATCCTACGCCTAACTTTGTGTCTACCCATAACTTTAGAGTCATTTCCATACTTACGCGTAAGCTAAATCTACGGGTAACTCTTCATTGTTACGCGTAACTTTGGTGTTTTTACGCATAAGTGCTACTCGGTTTATTGTGATTTCTACGCCTAAGGACACTTCATCAACTAAGGTTCATTCGACTACAAAGATCCATATTATAACACAAGTTTATCAACATGTCACAACCACCATACTCTAACTATTTCCCTTACACTTATACTCAACAACAACAACAACTAAGTCCACAACATCAACAATGGAATCAACAACAAGCAGTTTATCAACAACAATTTAATCAACAACATACTCCACTACTAGCAGCAATTCCACAACCTCAAATGGTTCAACCACCACCAAGTCCTCAAGTTCAACCTTACACAAACTTTTATAATCAACATCCATCAAGGAATACTATGAAGGAACCATCATGGTTTGGCAAAATGTGTGAAGCTTTAAGCAGCCAACATTCAATTCATGAGGCTGGATCACTTGATAGACCTCCAATGCTCACTCCAGGAAACTACGATCAATGGGTGATTAGGTTCTTTAGGTTTTGTGATCTGAAGAAGCCACATGGAAAGTTTTTAAAGAAGGTTATCATGGAAGGTCCATTTCAGATGCCTACTGTCATTATACCCAGAGATCCAAATGATAATCCACCCAGAGATGAACAAACGAACATTGCTACTGTTACAGACTTGAATCCTCAAGAACTTCTACACTATGAAGCAGATGAGCTTGCAATGGAATATATCCTCTTAGGATTACCAAACCCAATTCTTCGAAGTGTTGATGCTCAAAAGACTGCAAAAGCGATGTGGGACCATATTCGTCTTCTTATGGAAGGATCTGTACTCAATCAGGAGGATTTGGAATCCAAAATTTACTTGGCCTATGAACACTTCATGATTGAACCTGGAGAGACACTAGAGTCTTATCATCATCGATTTTCAGACATCATCAATGATTTGGATAAACACAACATCATCATGCCAAGAATTGCAGTGAATACTAAGTTCCTGAGTAGTCTTGGTCCTGAATGGGAGAAGTATGTCATTTTTCTCCGTCAAGCGAAGAACATGCATCATTATACATACGGATTGTTGTACGATTACTTGAAGCCTCATGAAAAGGAAGTTGATAGGGAAAGGATTCTTCGTGCTCAAATTGTTTCAACGACAAATCCGGAAAATCAACAACTTGCCTTGTATGCTCAAAACAGTTATTCTCCTCAACCAGCAACTCCACCAACTGCTACTATCACACCATATGATCCTTCACAGCAACAATCTCAACAAACTCAATTGGTTCCATACAACAACAACAATGTTCAAGCACTTGTCAGTGAAGCTAATGAGGAATCTGATCCGTTCGAAGCATTGCAACAAGGATTTGTGATGATTACTAATGCTTTTAGCCGTTATACCTACAAATCCAACAATCGTATTCGTTCCTCATCTAATACACGGAATCAAGCTGTTGTCAACAATGGACGAGTTGAAGTTCAGAAACGTGGTTATGGTCATCAAATGGCTGGTGGTCAAGGGTTTAATGTTGTGGGTAGGAATAACAACAGAGCTCAAGTGGTGGAACAGGGAAATGCTCAGAATGGGTTGAATGGTCTTCGATGCTACAACCGCAATGAGAAAGGACACCTGGCTAATGCATGCCCAAAGCCGAGGACTAGGGGCAGTGCTTACTTTAAAGAGGCTCTTCTTTTGGCTCTTAAGGATGAAGTCGGTGGAACTCTCACGCACAAAGAACAGAGTTTTATGGCGATGCAGACTCGATGATGATATGGAGGATTTGCAGTGCCAATGCACTTGTTATGTTGATGGTTAATATGCATGAGTTACACATGAGTGACACAGGCCCAGTGTATGACACTGCTGGCTTGTCTCAGGTACCCGAACAAACCATATTTATCTATGATCATATATCTCCGCCAACATCTGAATCCGCAAGGCTCGAATGTTCAAAATGAGTCACCACATCTCATTCCGACGATTTTCAATTAGACCCCGTAGTTACATTTGACGATCAAGATGAACTTATGGTTTCCTTTGAAAATCAAATTGACTCCGTGGTTATACTTGAGGATCTAAATAATGATAATGTTGTGACTCACATTGAACACGCTGAATCTTTGACTCATTCAGATCATGTTCTATTACTTAAATACCAGCAATCCCAAATAGAATCATGTTGTGCATTAAATAAGGAATTTAAAAGTAAAAATGCACTGTTAACCAAGGATTTTGAATGTTTAAACATGCAACTCAATTTTTTCAAAGCTCAAGAACAACGTGAAAAAGGTTTTGAAGCAGCTTTTGTTAAATCTCATCAAAACGAAAAATATTTAGAGCGACAGATGCGTGATCTAGCTGCCTCGAAGAATGCTTTGTTATCTGAAATAGAACAACTGAAACATGAACATAAAAAGCAAATTAACGCTCTCACCTTGGAAAATCAAAAAGCTAAGGCTGAGTTGTTAACTTGTCAAAAACAGTTCTCTGCATACAAAAAGCATTCAACGAAACGAATAGATGATCATCTTGAAGAAATTATCGGTTTGCAAAACAAACTTAAAGAGTTTACAACGGTTGTTTACAAACATGGTGAGTCAGTAACAGCTATTGAAAAGTTTACTTTAAAACCCAATCCAAATGGATATGGACCAAATCTTGCTGATTACAAACCTAAAGTTTCACCAAAAGCATTCAAACCAAATCCTGAAGTTTCCAGTGCAGAATATAAAATTGATAATTCTGTTATGAGTGTTGTTGAATATCATCGTCAAGAGGAATTAGATGCAGAAGACGAGAGTCGATCAAAAATAAAAAACTGTTGTGTACAACAAACCTTTTAACTATTCAAAAGATGTCACTTTTGTCACACCAACGGATTCTTCTAACACACCACGGATTATCATAAAAACACCTGAGTCTTCTAATGTTAATCCCAAACAAGATTATGCACAAACTTACGGTCCTTTACCTTCCATCAGTGAAGTAAATTCAAAACCTGAAAATCGCAAAATTCTTAGATATTTTGACATTTTCATGGCTGACCTCAAAACTTTACAACATGAGATAAAATATCATTCTGAAATAAAAGTTCAACATTTTCAATCGCCTCTGGCGCGCGAACAAAGAGACATTTTTCAAAAAAATCTTTTACCTAATGTTAAAAATTTAAAAAGTTGTGCATTGTCTTGGGAACGGACTTTCATCAAGGAACTTGATTGATGAAGATCGTTTTCGAGAAAACAGAAACATCTATTTCTAATACTAAACGTAAAAGAAAATGTTGAGAAAAGATGTTGATCGACTCTTGGAAGATGTTATCTGTGCTGATATCCGTATAATGTGTTATTGAATTCTTTGTCATATGCATCTGATTATATCTCTTCGATATCGTTGACTCTGTGGTAACTGTTGAGTATTCTGATAATGTGCATCAGATCGAGTCTTTAAAAGCTGAAAATGAACGATTGGATAACGAGCTTTCAAATTCAAAACGTCGTCTTCAATGGTGTCAAAAAGATTGTCACAATCATGAACTTGCTTTGCAAAACAAAATCAACCAGTTGCAATCCAAAACGTTTAATCCAAAATTTGAGCAACTGGACGATCAAAACGTGTCTTTGAAATGTCAAATCTCAAAATATGAAAAAGAACTTGTAAAAGTTAAACATGAATATGGTGTCATATTTGATTTACTTAAAAAGACTCGTGATGAAGCATCAAACGAGCTTGATCATTTTCTTGCACACACTAAGGAAGTCATGAATTTTTCGGGAAATCTTCGTTCTGAAAATCAAGAATTGGTGCACACTATCTTTAAGTTAAGAGAAATGTTAGGAAAGTATGAACAACTTCCGCCTACCGTCATTAAGAGGATAGCACCAGTAACACTTAGTAATCATGAACCTAGAATTCCTACTGCCAAATCACAAGCTGCTAACGTGCTTCCTTCTACTGAAACAGGTCTAGTTGCGTCTTTTCCAAACGTCCGCACTTCACAGCCTAGGAGCACTACATCGAAGAATAGGAAGTTGCGACCTAAGAAAAGATCAATAAGGAATGCTAAAGTAGAAGAACACCATAGGACTATGAATAAGACTCACGTTGCTTCCACTATAGATATTGCGTCTAGAAAATGTAATAGAAATAGTGCTGTAACGAATGTGAAACCTTTAAGTACTTTTGATATTCAGTCTAATGCACCTTGTGTTATTTGTCGTAAAAGTATGAATTCTGATTGTCATGACAAATGTGTTGCTAAAGTTATAATCTCTCGGTTACGGAATCCTAAGAATCGGAATACCTCTAGGCCCATTAATCATTCTAAGTCTGTGCTTGGTAGACCGCCTTCTTTAGATTCTAAGAAACGCATTGATATACCTATAGTTCCAGTATCACCTCCAAGGATAACTGTACCACCCAGTGCATTCACTAAGACTAAAGCAAAAACTAGTTGGAGATGGTAGAAATGGTTACATAATACACTAGGATTTAAATGGATGCCTAAACTTATTGATGTGTGTATGTCTACTATAACTGCTTCGGAACCCTCTAACACTTCGGGTTCCACATCTACTTCTATTCCATCTGTGTGTAATGCAGGTGATACAGATCATCCTTTGGATTGTTGATAGCGGATGTTCCCGACACATGACAGCCAATCTCAAACTGTTATCAAACTTTATTGCAAATTTCATTGGCATCGCCGATTCGGGAATGATCAATTTGCAGCTATCATGGGCTACGGAGACTATATCAATGGGAACATCGAAATTAGCAGGGTTTATTATGTGGAAGGCCTCGGTCACAATCTGTTTTCAGTCGGTCAGTTCTGTGATGGAGATTTGGAGGTTGCTTTCAGGGAGAAAACTTGTTTCATTCGTGATCTACAAGGAAACGACCTTATGTCTGGCTCACGTAACTCAAGTCTTTACACTATCTCTATGCAAGACATGGTTGCTTCATATCCCATCTACTTACTTTCAAAGGCAACATCAACAAAATCCTGGCTATGGCACCGTCGTCTATCACATTTAAACTTTCAAACTATAACCAACCTTGCTCAACACAAACTAGTTGAAGGACTCTCACGATTCAGGTATTCTAAAGACCATCTTTGCTCAGATTGTGAACAAGGGAAAAGCACTCGTGCTCATTTTCCTTCAAAGGTGGAACACAGCTCTCAGCATGTGCTTCATCTTCTTCACATGGATTTGTGTGGCCCGATGCGCGTGCAAACGATTAATGGCAAACGCTACATTTTAGTAATTGTTGATGACTATTCACGCTGGACTTGGGTCTACTTTCTTCGAAGCAAAGACCAAGCTCCACAAATGATCATCACCTTTCTCACGAAAATACAGGTTCAGCTCCGAAACACCGTCCGACTAATCAGAACAGACAAAGGAACTGAATTTGTTAACAAAACTCTTCGTGAATTTTACGAGAAAGTGGGAATTCAGCATCAGACATCTATTGCACGTACACCAGAACGAAACGGAGTTGTTGAAAGACGAAACCGAACGTTAGTGGAGGCTTCAAGAACAATGTTAATCAATGCTAAACTCCCAGATTACTTGTGGGCAGAAGCTGTATCTACCGCATGCTATACTCAAAACCATTCTATGATTACAAAACGCCACAACAAAACACCTTTCGAGCTTGTCCACCACAGAAAACCGAATCTCAAACACTTTCATGTATTTGGATCTCTTTACTATCCAAATAATGATCGTGATGACTTTGGAAAGCTCAAAGCCAAAGCTGACATTGGAGTCTTTATTGGATATTGTGATAATTCTAAAGGTTTCCGAATCTGGAATCGTCGAACAAAGGAGGTTATGGAAACGATTCATGCTCATTTTGATGAACTTACGGAAATGGCTTCTGAGCATAACAGCTTAGAACCCGGTCACAACCGCTTAAACTTCCGTCAAACCCCATCATCAGCTGAACAAAGCCCCCAGCTAATTCGTCAACAAATGGAAAGACTCTTTGCTCCACTGTTCAGTGACGATATTGATGAACGTGCTCCAAGTGTATCCGCTGTTTCCGCTACTCAACCTGATACTACTCTTATACCTGATACACCTCCTACAACAACTACGGTTGAAGAAGCACCACCAGTTGACTCTACCACAACAGTTAAACAAACCGCTTCCAACAATGATGACACAACTGATGATGTTCTTAATGATGTACCCCCACCTGCAGATTTTGACCCAAATGCGTTCTTTAATCCGTTTGCTAATGAGACTGCTGCACCACATGTCGCGGAATCTTCATCAAGCCATTTGAATCCTCAAAATCTGCACAATGTATACCAACATCAACCCTCTATACATCGATGGACAAAAGACCATCCTCTGGAAAATATTATTGGCAACCCGCATCAACCGCGTTACGAGACAACGTCTTCACACGATGGTGAACATTGCATTTATGCACTCACCGTCACCAATCTGAGCCTAAAAACATTAAGGACGCAATGACAAAAGACAACTGGATTGAATCCATGCAAGAAGAACTCAACCAATTTAAACGTCTTGAAGTATGGAAACTGGTTGAAAGACCAACATGGGTTTACGTCATTGGTCTCAAGTGGATTTGGAAGAACAAATTGGATGCTGAAGGAAACGTAATCCGAAACAAGTCACGTCTAGTTGCTAAGGGTTATCGTCAGGAAGAGGGGATAAACTTTGAAGAATCTTTTGCTCCGGTTGCTCGTCTTGAGGCTGTTCGGATATTTCTAGCGTTCGCGGCTCATATGAATATGACGGTCTTTCAGATGGATGTCAAAACTGCGTTTCTCAATGGACAACTTAAAGAAACGTTTTATGTCAGCCAACCAGATGGATTCGTTGATCCTGAGTTCCCGAACCATATCTACAAACTGAACAAAGCTCTGTATGGTCTCAAACAAGCTCCTCGGGCATGGTACAACAAGCTATCATCTTTCCTCATTGCCAATAATTTCACCAAAGGTTCGGTCGACCCAACTCTTTTTATACAATATCACGGGGCACATATCTTAATTGTTCAAATTTACGTGGATGACATCATTTTTGGGTCTACACATAAAAAGTACTCAATAGCTTTTGCAAAACTAATGAAGAAAAATTTTGAAATGTCCATGATGGGTGAACTTACGTTCTTTCTAGGACTGCAAGTTCATCAATCACCCCGTGGTATTTTTTGAGTCAGTCCAAATATGCCCTTGAACTGCTTAATAAATTTGGAATGCAAACCTGTGACACCTATGCCACACCAATGGCTCATACCAAAAAGCTAGATGCTGATTTACATGGGAAATTGGTGGAACCTACCAAATACCGTAGTATCATTGGGTCTCTCATGTATCTAACAGCTAGCAGACCTGATATTGTCTTTGCCGTTTATCTCTGCTCCCGTTATCAGTCGCGACCAACTGAAACCCACCTCTCTGAGGCTAAAAGAATCCTTCGATACATCAAGGGAACCATTAACTTGGGAATCTGGTATCCGAAGGATTCTGGTTTTGAACTACTCGCTTTTTCAGATGCTGATCACGCAGGTTGTTTAGATTCACGGAAAAGCACTTCAGGAGCACTACAATTTATTGGTGACAAACTGGTGTCTTGGCAATCAAAGAAGCAGGATTGTACATCGCTGTCATCAACCGAAGCAGAATATGTAGCCATGTCGGCGTGTTGTGCTCAAGTCATCGGGATGAGAACACAACTCAAAGACTATGGTTACATATTTGACGAATCCCGATGTATCTGCGACAATCGGAGTGCCATTGCAATCTCGTGCAACTCGGTTCAGCACTCGAAATCAAAGCACATCGATCTTCGCTATCATTTCATCAAGGACCATGTGGAACAGGGTACAATTGAATTATACTTCGTAGGTATAGAATACCAATTGGCATATCTTCTCACTAAAGCCTTGCCTCCCGCTAGGTTTAATGAGTTGGTCCACCGGATTGGTATGAGGTGTTTGACACAAGAGGAACTCACTGAACTCTTAAAACAGTCTTAAAACCTGTCAAACACCAAAAATCTCTTTTGTAAATATTTTTCAAAAACAAAATACAAAAATAAAAAATCCGATAAAACTACAAAAATATTCTTCTATCTGATTTTCTTTCAACATGGCAAGTACATTTCTTCCGTCAACACTATAATCTTTCAAAATTCAGTATTTTTCCGATCAAGTGTTGAGGGGGAGAAAATAATTACTTAACTGTTTCAAAATATCTGTGTACTTGCATGTTATACTATCCCGGTTGTTTCTCTTAAATGGTGGTCACATTTCTGGTTTTCTGACACTCCTCGGACTAAAATTTATAACCTTTCATTATTTTCTCAAGTCAAAGGGGGAGTGTTGTCATGTTTCTTTCTTAAAATCTTTGTTTGGTAACCAAAATGGAAGTTAAATGGCTTTGAATGAAAATGGAAAAGGTGGAGGGACCAAAACTGCCAAAAGGTTAAAGTCATTTTAATAAAAACGCCTCCCACCTAATTTCCACTTCACATTTATTACTAACACCTAAAACATCCTACGCCTAAGAATCGTTTGACAAATCCGTGTTTCAGATCATAAATTTGTAAGTGATTTCGTGTTTATAACAAGTTTTTAAGCAATGGTTTTGAATTTTTCAAAAATAACGGTTCAATCTTGAGATATTATCACCTTTGTGTCTTACGCGTAAGCGCAAGAACACCAAATCATGAAAGGGTGTTTATGGTTAAAAGGGTTGTGTCAAAACGTTCTTAAAACATCAATGATCCATTTTTAATCATCAAAACGCACCCAGAAACACAAATTGAGTGTATTTGAAAACTAGGGTTTATGCGTGGAATTGGGTGTTTTCAAATGAGAACGATTCTGGTGATAAAGATTGTTGTATGAGGTTGGTTTCAAGTAGAATTAATCATATCTAAGCCCAGAAATCACCCTGAAACACTAATGATTCAATAAATTGAAAATTAGGGTTCTAGTTCATACGAATTGGGTTTTCTTGATTGGCCTTGAATTTGATGTTAAAACTTGGATAGAATAACTTACTATGCCTCTAAGACTTACCAGAAACACTTTGGTGCATATCCTATGGCTAGAAATCATAAGCGTAAATTCATGAACTTTAGGGTTTTGACTTACGCGTATGACTTTCTACGCGTAAACTGATTTATGAGTTATCATGACATGATCTGTGATATAATGAATGTTAATGTTAATATTGATGTTATGATGATGTTATTTCAGGTTTGCTACTCGTAAAACTCAGAATCAAGGTTGTTAGAACATCTACGCATAAGGATCACCTTACGCGTAACATGTTATGCGTAAGAGAAATCTTACGCGTAGCGTTTACGCGTAAGGTTCTACTTAGGGACTACGCGTATCCTGTGAAGGATATGCGTAAACAGTGACCTCTACGCATAAGGTCTAGTCTTACGAGTAAGCCTTACGCGTAAGGTTTTATATACGCCTACGCGTAAGCTTTACGCATAAGGTCTCCTTTTCCTACGCGTAACATTTCTTACGCGTAAGTAAGGATCCTACGCATAAGCTTGCGTCTACGCGTATACTTCTACTGTTTACGCATAAGCTACCATTTCTACGCCTAAGCCTTGATCAAACCTTCATTATGAATTGTTACGCGTGCAAACTTGTAAATAAATAAATCATAATGTCACGAAACCAATAATGTCACTAATAAGCTTAAATGTTTAATATGTTGTGTAAAATAAGTGATAACATAAACTTTAAAACTTAAAGTTAACTAACTCACGAAACTTATCACAACATCATTGGACTATTGAACTAACAAGTGACTTTGGACTCGTAACAATCATTGACATTGCACATTGAATAATTAGACAATAAACCTTCTGTTGACTAACATTATGTCTTTCGATATGTTGGTTCTTTTGGCTAATGTTATTTCAGATCACGACATGGCTGCTCAAATGAATGTGGATGCACCAAATGTTCTCTCTATTGGTGATATCTTCAAAAATGGTTATCCAATGAAGATTGTGAAGAACAACCTTCGGGTTGACTTTGAAACCCTCACCTGCTCAGAATCTTCCTGCTTGATTGCTGTGGATGTACTAAAGAATCATCCCTACCAGAATATGCTCTCACATTCTGCTACAATACCTGAGATCTACATTCAGCAGTTCTGGAATTCAATGCAAAGGATCAAAGGTCAAAGTGCGCTGACAGTGACGCTTAATCACAAACAAGTCACCATCACTCATTCAGACTTACGAGCTGTTCTTCTCATCCCTGACATCGAGCCAACAGACTTCTATGCCACACCTACTGAAGAGACAGTTCTGAAATTCTTGATTGATATTGGCTATGATGAAGCTTCAGGAATTATCACTAAGCATTCTCATGTGGAGCTTAAGAACATTCCTCAACCGTGGAGAACTCTCTACATCATCATCACCAAATCTGTCTCTGGTCGTGATAGTGGCTATGAGCATCCCAAGCTCATGGAACTGCAAATATTTTGGTCATTAATCAACATGAAACACATCGAGATTGAGTCTCTGATATGGGATGACATGATGTCATTTCTCAAAAAACTTGGGTCAAAGATTCCCTACATTAGATACACAAAGCTGTTGATCCAGAGAGCACTTGGGCTTAATCCTGACATTCCCACGAGGCTCAATGACCCCAACAATCATGACATGTTGACTGAGCCTATTCTAACTGTCAGAATCAAGGAATCGTCAACAAAGAAACAGGGTGCTGTGTTACCTGATCACCTTCTGACAAACGAAATCAAAAAGCTAGAGACATACAAAAGGTATCGGGTAGCAGTGAAAGAAGGCAAAGTTGGTCATCTTGATGAAAAGTCTTCTGGTACACCTACACGGAGAACAAGAAAAGGAAGTGCAGGAAGTGCTGCAAGCACTGAGAGTCAGAGGAAGTTTCCCAAAAGAAATCCTTCTCGTAAAAGGACTGTTCCCGCCAAGGAAGCAGTTCCCATTCCCATACCTAAGTCTGAGCCGCAAAAACAGCTAGTGGATGAAAGTTCTGAAGATACTGAATCAGATGAAGAGATTACCTACTCTGAAACTGCAAAGGATGACACTCCATCAGTACCGAAACCTCCCAGTCCACCAGCAGATACAGGAAAAGGGAAGACTCCAGTACTTGTGCCTTATGAAGAAAGCTCAGATGAAGAGCCACTGGATACATCATACAGGAAGAAGTTTAAAATCATTAGACTCCAACACAAAGCTAAAGAATTTGAACTGGATCAAATGCATGGCCCCGGAGGGTGGAGTGGTGGTGTACACTCTTCACCAATTCCTAATGCGGTTAATCAACCTGATAAGGGAACTGGCGCCACCACTCTAGTCCAACAACAAAAGCTTGTGGAGGATTACATTGATTATGAATTTGAGGAACCAGAAACTGAAAAGTCAGAGAAAGATAAAGCTGATGAAAAAGCTAAGTCTAGCGACGAAGAAGATGTTGATTATGATGCGTTTCTTCTGGATAGTCCCGCAAGCTCAAAGAAGGAAACTTCTCAGCCACCAAAGGACCCGGAGTCTCCTCACATCTCATCATCATCGGATTCATATTCTCACTCTTCACCACCACCATCCAAAAGATCAACCAGACCCACATCCAAATCAAGAAGAAGCCAGCGGCCTCTTGGATTTCTCAAGCTAAGACACGAATCATTAAAGCTCCAAACAGGTCAAAAGAAAGACGTGCTTTACAAGAAGTGAATTTTCTCATTGATCAAGTACAGATTTACATGATGAGAATGACAAAATGCAAGTTGAAAGGGAATACATCCAGAAGTTCATGAAACGTGATCTCAGGGAAATGAACGAGATGATCAAAGGTTACACTAATAAGTACCTTCTTGACTTTGTTCCTGGAGTTACAAAGGAGTTATTCACCAAACAACTCTATCCGAATCTACTTCATCTGGCTAAGCAGACTATGAAATCAACTCCAATGCATGTCAACATCAATCCAGTTGATCCCATTATCTTCTCGGATGCTGAATTGGTTGACCGGCTGGTAGCTCAAATGTCGAAACGATCTGCAACATTTGCCTCTTACGAAGGTAAATTGTTTGAAGCATTCTTTGGAATACCACCTAAAATCAGCATGCAGAGAAGAAGCTGAAAGGCCTAAGCGTCCACGCGACGATGAAGATAAGGATCAGGATAAGAATGACGAGCCTAAACGCCAAAAGAAGTTTGGTGAATCATCTTCCATGCAACCTCCACCCCAACGAACTCCAGCTCAACAAAGGTCTCCTCCTCGTTCTTCTACTAAAAAACCTCATGATTCCTCTGAGTTACCACCCCAGACTCAAAAAACTGGTGATCACTTTGAGTATACGGGTGGTGACAATGAGGAATTCCATGAGCCCCAACAACAACCCACCTCTCCCGAAAAAGTTAAGAAACCAGAATCCTCATCCAGGCCTAAGAAAAAGAAGAAGACGGCACCTAAAGCTGACGTCGTATCATGGCTTGATGAAGATGACACTAATGAATTTGAATGGTTTTCTACACTTGTTAATTCCACACCCTACCCAGCTGAAGGTCAAGATCTGGTAGACGGTAATACATTGGAGCATACTAAGATACTGCAAGAAAAATTTCGAGTAAAGAAGATGACGAAATCTGAGTTGAAGCGAATCAAGAATGAAGCTTTTCAACTGCTAAAAGATAGCTCAGAAAGTGCCATCGAGGTTGAATATCACCTCGAAAACATTGCTCGAGCTATGTCCAACAACATTGATTGGCTCAACCCGGAAGCAAACATCGACTTTACAACAAGGGACAACCCTCCATATTACACCGATTGGTCTAAACCTCTACCAACGATCGGCCGACCAGATCAGCCAAAGATTCCATTTCGCTACTTCTTCAACAACGACTTGGAGTTTCTTCTACACGGTGGCGATGGTTCTAGGAAATACGCTACATCCCTCACTCTTCCGTTTCCGGCAGCTATATACTCCAACTGTTTAGCCATCGAAGAAAAGGCTACTCATTTGTTTTCTAACAGTGTGGAGCAATATGACGTCGATGCATCTTACGGGATTCATCATTGGCCTGAACGCCGAAGAATCTACTACAAGAGTGCGGTTCGAAAGTCTCGCATGCATGTATAGTACTAAAGGGATTGTTGCTATTAAACAAGTTGATCTTTCATCTAAGTGGGACTACACTTTCCTAAAGAATATCGTGGTCAAACGGCAAGATGAAAGGGATTATGCTTTCTGTGAAGCGGACTTTGAGAACCTGTCTTTGAACGACATTGAAGATCTGTACCTTGCTAAAGTACAGGGATGCATGAGACAATTCTCAACTGAAGTACAACGTGAATTCATCAAGTCTCTGCTTATCTTCATCCGAAGCATAGTCATCAAAGAACGTGTAGAAGATCTCCAGCTTGCAGTTGAATCATATCAGACTCGTGTCAACCTCACTCCACCTCAGCTAGACCTTCCTGACATTAACAAGCTTCCACAATACACCCTCGTCAGCAAACCATTCGGCGTCGTTTACCGCAGTGAACTTCAACGAAATTGCTTGATGGCGTGTAAAGATCTTCACAAGTTTGGGGATCACACTTTGAAGATGGTTAGGGACGGATTTTCTTATAGGTTAAAGGATATTCGTGCAAATATCGGGTCTCCTAAGCGATGGAATTCTCAGGATCGGAGGGATGTGAAGAGGATCATCAAAATGATTGATGAAAGGTTGTATCGAAGGGATCAGTTCAGAACATTGGAAAGCTTTGTTGGTGGTCGACCCAGGATTAACATCACCGGCTATCAACGCCCGATTCGCACTCCTGGCAACATCACTGGACTTCCTGGTACCCCTTGATTTTCTTCTTTCATTATTACTTTGGATGTGTGATTTTATTTATAAATGGCTTGTGCACACATAACAGTGTACAACCCGTTCTTGTCAAGAAAGGACCCTGTGGTACGCTTTAGTGCCACAATCCTTATAAAAGGAGCGAAAGCTTCTTACTTTTGAGTAAACCTTATCAAACCTTTCATTTTTCAAAGGTTTTACTCAAAAGAACAAGTACTTCCCCTTATGATTTTCAAAACCTCAACCGTTTATATCACTTGTTGAGGATGAGTATTTGACTTAAAACTTTGTTCACCAAAATGTTCTTTGTGTCAATCTTCCCGCAACACTCAAAATGGTCATATTTATTCTCAACATTTCAAAAATATCATTTTATATGCCATTTTTTAGGGGGAGAAAATTATGTGATAAGAAATATGTTATGTAAAATGCAAATGAATCTGTGTACCTCAGACTTAACCAACGAATTGACGATACTTAACTGCTAGTAACTCGAAAAGACTTGTCCGGGACAGGTAAAAATTTCAAGCTAGTTCGCTAGTGATGTAAACGTGTCTCGCAAAGGACTTGTCCGAGTAGAATGTACCAGTCGAGAAACTCTTGGTAGACATGAACTCTGACGGGTTTGACAACCTTTTGAGGTTTGTCTACATCTTCAAGGTAGTTATTAGAGCTAGTTGTCACCTAAAAACTGACAATGTAACTCTTTAACTATGCAACGTAACCGTGTCTCGCGGGGGATTGTCTATCTTGAGTTGATCAATTCAAAAAGTGCGCGCTCTTTCCTCACTGTGCAGATTTCCGTATAAACTCTTTAGCACATGTGGAGGGGGAGTATTTATGCAAAATCTTATCTCAACAGTGATACAAAATGTTTTTCATTACAAACACTGTGAGAGATTTTCATGTAAATGGTTTTATGGCAACATAGGTTAGTCATGGTGTTATAAGGTGACTAAGGTTAGGAATAACCATCCTATGATCCGCCAGAGCCGGATGGATCTACCCAAGGACACCACAAATAGTTAGTATTTAGAAGTCCTTAGGTATGATTGTAAAAAGGAGAAAATGAGAATCGGAGAAAGAAGGAGTTGAAGAATCAAAAAGAAATGCAAAGAAAAGGGTGAAAATAAATAGCCCTCCAGATTATTCAACTTAGGCGGAATCAGGGTTCAATTCATATATTACTGGTTGTCACTTGATGACGCCGGTATTGAAGATTAAAAGTCGTCATGGACCAGTGACGCATGCACTAAACCTTCTTAGCCACTCAAGTTTCTCTCAACAGAAGCTTGTTTCATTCTCACAGGGAACCCTACATAATCTATCGGCTTTCTCTTAGAGATTGTTGATATTGAAGAAAGAGACCCTCTCCCTAGTCTCCGCTCAGGAAAACCAAAACGCACTATTGAGTCTAGAGCCACGAGATTCACCAAAAGATCTCTTAGGGACACTTGACATTTCATCACTTGATGTTCAACAATAAGAACATCAGTGGTACGTTATCGAGTCCTTCAAAGATCTTAGCAATCTGTCGAGAACATTTATGAGAGGTTCACATCTGTGATCTTCAGTGATTGAATGGAAACTCCTGCTAGGGTCAACATCAAACAAACCTCGACACAGGTCACGCCGGTAACTCCCGTGGATTACGCTTAGTGTGTCTCAAAGCGGTCTACAAGCGTGAGGTGATGCTTTGGTGTACCTCAAATGACTCATCTGAACCGTAGGTGTACTTCAGTACATCGTGTTATCTCACTTGTGGGACTCCGATTCAGGAACGGCCTTTGTGAGAATTAGAGTTGTGTTTTCACACTATGCTTTTAACACTCTCGAAGTTCAAACTTGTAAGTGCTGGAATCCGCTTATTACTAACCGTTTTAATGTTTTCTTCTTATGGAAGCTCTGGAGCGGAATGATCGTGCAAATTCTTCACATGCTCATGCCAACATCATTACGAATGGAAGTTCTATCTTAAAGCAACACAAAAGTCAGAATGATTCTTCGTCAAATCAAAGAATCTACAAAGTTTAAAGACTTAAAGAACTTCATCAGTACTGAAATCCAACGTCAAAGAGCGTGTGAGCATGTTGAAGAATGACGTGGAGACACTGGAGCAGCGAAGCAGACCTGAGGCAGACTTGATGCAGACTACAACATACTATCACTTTCATCACAAAGAACAAAGAAAAAAGATAATTATGACGTCAAAGCAGAATTGTTCAAAGAAGACAATTTCCCTACACTGGGGAGATTGTTCGAATCAAGGCAATTCTTCTCACATGAAAGAAGAATGTCAGAAGACGTCAAAGCTACTATTACATCAACGCCTTCACCGTTTATACTCTTCATCACTAACACTTAGGGGGAGATTGTTGGAATCACTCCTAAACCTTAATCAAGTGTTAATGATTCATATGTAATAGTTAGCTTAATTATGGCCTTTATGTTTGTTATTAGCCTTAGGCTTATGCAGAAGGCCCATAAGCCTAGGCCTAGCCCAATAAGGAAAAGGATGGGAACTAGGAGTGTTGCCCTAGCTTCCCTCCTATAAATACTCTTGTAAACCTTCTTATGAAGGTTGGTTGCTCATTTTATCTCTTTCACATACTCCTACGCCTAACCTTTCTTTATATCGTGTGTGTGTGTGTGTGTTTGGATAGTGTTCATCTGCCTCTCTTCTCCTCTCTATTTCTTTCATAGATACTTGTGTTGTAAAACTAGTGACCTTACACCTCCCACACGGGATCCGTCTAGTGTAATCCTAGGGATCCGTGGGACGCTCCTCTTTGCCCATGGGTTTTTTGGTTATGGGTCATGGGTATTGGGTTGATCCATGGGTATTCCTTTAGATTCAATGTATCTAATGAATACATTCTATCTAGTCAAATGGGTATGAGTCAATGGGTTATGGATATGATACATGGGTTGTGGTTTTTACCCATCCTAATAAACTATTACAACAAATGATTAATTACAACATTTTGTATTTAAATGGCCATATGCAAATGCTTTACAAAAATAACATGTATCCTTATAATTGTACTTAAGATAACATTATATTTGTTATCAACAAAACACAAAGAGATCGCAAAATATTAATAAATGTTTTTACGGTTTATTTGTATTAACAATCTCCCCCTTTTTGTTGATGACAAAACATAATGTTATGATGAGTAAAATTTAAGAATAGATGTATGTTTTGAAAGCCCTGAAGTTTTACTTCTTCTCCCCCTTTTTGTCGAAACAAAAAGTAAACTCATCAAAGAAATAAAAGTGTGGAAAAATTAGTAAACGTATCGCTTACTCCCCCTTGACGGTAGCTCCCCCTAGTTTGGGGCGTCAAGTGAAGAAAAATAAACAAAATCCTACAAAGAGAAATGTTAGTAACATGCTTAGGTAATTTTGTGATTGACGAGAATCAAGATCGGGAGCCAAGGTATGTAAACAAGGCCTTGTAATAAAACAACAAAGTGTAGTGGTATTTATGCCACCTACAAGCATGTAAAAATAAGAACAAGACTTGTTCTTGAAAATGACTAAAATGAAAAAGTACTAAAAATAGAAAATAGTAGTAATGATTCCGTCCATGCTTGCATAAGGTTATGGATGGAGGTTTTGATGAGTGATGGTATTGATGCCATCAAGGATGAGGTTGAGTATGAATCGCATTTCTTCCCTAACTTCTGTTGCAATTTCCCTAGTGGATTGGAAATGTTCACAATGTAAGTGATGTGGGTAATGAGTGCGGAAGTTTTCCGGGTTGTTTTGACTTATGAGTTGCGGAAGTTGTGGTGGAAAAATAGGAAAATACGGATCAAAGTCCGGAATGGTTGGAAGTGGTGGTGGAATAGAACCTAGATGTTCTTGTAGTTTAGTGGGAGCTAAGGGTGGTGATGTTTCAAGATCATTGAACATTGGAGAATTGGGAGGTGTCAAAAAGGCTAATTCTTTTTGTTTTGGTTGTTGAGATCTTGTTGGAGTCGTAAGGAGTTCCAAAAGAGTAACTTTAGGTGGTGAGTTAATGTATGATGAAGTTGGTGTACTTGTTGGGGATGAAGGAGGTGCTATAATGGAAGCATCTTGTGGTGAGTTATTAGATGGTGATGAGCCATATGATGATGGTTTTCCTAAGCAACAAGACCGGATGCTAATCCGTGCGGATATCCTAGAGTTGGATTGTGGTATTTTGGAAGGTGGAAGTACAAAGTTTTGGGTTTCTTGAAGGTGATTGTTTGTATTGAGTGATTCATCTAAGGTGTAAGATCTTTTGGATGACATGGTGTTGTTTGTTTGTGAAGATGAGATGAATTATGCAAGCATTTTGGGAGATCTATATATAGAAAAACAATGCATTGTAATGAATGCTTGACCCAAAATGCGGATTAAAATCTAATTATTAGATATGAATTTAAGGCATGTGATCATGAGAACACAAGAATTAAAGAACATACTCCAAAAAACAATGAGAAAATGTTGAAGTTTTCATCCAAAGTGAGAAAAATAGAAGGTAAAAACAGCTTCTGTCTCACGGATCCCACGGATCCTTCCCTTGAGGGATCCGTCCAGCATGAAGGCTGGGATCCGTGGGTCTGGTGATTCAGGCAGCACAAAATTTTCCTTTTGGAAATATTTTTGCCTAGTGTATGCCTATATGCAAACTATTTGGAGTTGCGGTTATCTCGACTCCTAAGAAGAAAGGAAAAATAAACTAGAAGTGAAAAAGTATACTATTATGTGAGATAACCCGAGTGCTTCTAATTCATTGTTGCTTGAATGAATGTACCCGAAAATACATATTAGTTATGTATCTCCTTTAGCATTCAAAAGACATGAGATGCAATGAAAACGGGTTTTTACTTTGTATTAATAATGAAAAGGCGATTTTTCCTAGACGTGAGAAATTGCTTTTGTGAAATTGATACGGGAAGGGGTATTATTTTTAGAAAACATTTTGAAAAGAGGTTTCTATGTTGTGAAATAAAAATGTTTTATTCTTTGAAAAGAAGATGTGTATGTGATTACGTGTTTGTAACTTGTACTTATTTTGAAAGAAAATAAGAAAACTATGAGTTATAAGTAAAATAAAACTTACCTTGGGTTTTAAAAATTCCCATATTGTTTGTGAGTTGTGCGTGAAATAGAGATCCTAGACTCAGAAAGAAGAAGGCTAGTGTTTACATACCTTTTAGAGTCAAAAAGTAAATTACGACGATTGTTCCATGAGACCAAGACCAAGACGTAGTAGGTTGAATTGTTCCCGCTTCAACGGTTTGGTGAGGACATCGGCTATGTCGTCTTCGGATGCTACCTTCTCAATAGAGATGTTCCCCTTTTGAACATTGTCTCTTAAGAAGTGACGACGAATCTCTATATGCTTTGTACGAGAATGTAATACCGGATTCTTGATTAAATCTATGGCACCCTTGTTGTCACATAGAATTGCTATGTCGCTTAGATGAATGTCGTAGTCAACTAACTCTTGTTTCATCCATAGTGCTTGTTGGCATGCTTTGCCGGCGGAGACGTATTCGGCTTCGGTTGTTGATATTGCTAATGTCGTTTGTTTCTTTGAAAACCAAGATGTTAAACAACATCCCATAAAAGTACATACCCCACTTGTACTTTTTGTCAACATAATCACCGCATGGTCGAATCTGCATATACAATAATTGTTTCTACTCCCGTGCCCTTAGGATACCATAATCCTAATTGTGTTGTACCCTTAATATATCTAAATATTCTTTTTACAGCTTATAGGTGTGATGTTTTAGGATCTTCTTGAAACCTAGCACATAAGCAAACAGTAAACATGATATCCGGCCTACTAGCCGTGAGGTAGAGAAGACTACCAATCATGCCACGATATTTAGTATTATCTACGGATTCACCGTCTTCATCTTTAGTTAGTTTGGTATCGGATGACATTGGTGTCCTAATTGGTTTTGACTCTTCTAATCCGAATTTCTTAAACATCTCTTTTATGTATTTAGATTGATTAAAGAAGATACCATCTTCTACTTGTTTGATTTGTAGACCAAGAAAGAAACTAAGTTCTCCCATCATACTCATCTCGAACTCGTCATGCATGATTTTAGAGAAATCATCACACATGTCTTGACAACTGGATCCTAATATAATATCATCTACATATATTTGAACTATGATTATATGTGACTCTCTTTTCTTAGTAAAAAGTGTTTTGTCAACTAACCCCATGGTATAGTTGTGTTTAATTAAAAATGACTTGAGTCTATCATACCAAGCTTTTGGATCTTGTTTAAGACCGTAAAGGGCTTTCTTTAACTTATACACATGTTTAGGTTTTTCAAAATCGATGAAGCCCAGAGGTTGAGCTACATATACTTCTTCATTAATTAGACCATTTAGAAAAGCGCTTTTGTTATCCATTTGATAAAGCTTTAGATCATTAGCACAAGCATATGCAAGAAGTATTCTTATAGACTCTAATCTAGCCACGGAGGCATAGGTCTCATCAAAGTCTATTCCTTCTTGTTGGTTATACCCTTGGGCAACGAGTCTAGCCTTGTTTCTAGACACTACTCCGTTTGCATCTAATTTGTTTTTATAAACCCATTTGGTTCCTATTATGGTTTGATTACTAGGTGGATGGACAAGTGTCCAAACATCATTAGAAACAAATTGATCTAATTCTTCTTGCATAGCCATTACCAAACTTTCATCTTTTATGGCTTCTTGTGTATTCTTAGGTTCTATGGTTGAAACAAAACAAAATAAGCTACTTTGGTTTTGAACTTGAGACCTTAATGTTCTTTCGTTCAACTTTCCTATGATCTTATCTACGGGGTGATCTTTGGACTCTTTAATATTAATAACTTCATTATTTAAAGGTTCTACTTCCTCATTTATCTTTTTCTTTATTACTATAGCTTCACTTTCTACAATCTCGTCATCGACAAGAGGTGGAGAGGGTTTGGGTGGACTTTCATCAAATTTTACATTTAATGACTCTTCTACCTTCATTGTTTCTTTGTTTAATATGACGTAAGCTTTGCTATTTAGAGAATAACCTAGAAAGAAACCTTCGGTTGATTTAGGATCAAATTTTGTAAGGTAATCTTTAGTTTTAAGAAGAAAACATTTGCTACCAAAGACTCTAAAGTGATCTAATGTAGGCTTTTTGCCTCGGAGTAAATCGTACGGAGTTTTACCTAAGATTGGTCTAATTAATACTCGATTGAGTATGTACGTTGAAGTATCAACGGCATTGC
Organism: Chrysanthemum makinoi; assembly: GCA_910596185.1. NCBI lineage: Eukaryota > Viridiplantae > Streptophyta > Magnoliopsida > Asterales > Asteraceae > Chrysanthemum > Chrysanthemum makinoi. The sequence continues at coordinate 164,820,971 of OU343218.1, forward strand.
ACCAAAACTTTTGAGGTATGGATTGCTCATTAAGCATGGTTTGACTCATTTATTGTAGGGTTCTATTATTTCTTTCTACTACGCCATTCGATTGTGGAGTGCGCGGAGCCAAGAAGTTGTGAGTAATACCATTAGCGTCACAAAAGGCTCCAAATTGCACTTCATTATCGAATTCCCTACCATGATCCGTTCTAATCGACACTATAGGACTTCCTAGTTGTCTTTGGATTTTCTTGCTTAATATTTCAAAATAATTAAACGATTCCGTTTTGTTCTTTAAGAATTTTGTCCATGTATACCTAGAGTAATCATCCACTATTACCAAAGTGTAGTAGTTGCCTCCATAACTTTGGATAGCGGATGGACCAAATAAATCCATATGTAGTAATTCTAGACACTTAGTTGTAGACACCATGTTTTTAGCTTTATGACTAGAATGAACTTGTTTTCCTACATTACAAGCATCAAAAAAGTGATGTTCATATTTTAACTTAGGTAGATCTCTTACTAGATCTTTGGATGATAGCGATTGAAGAAGTCGCGTATTGGCATGACCCAATCTTCGATGCCATAAGGTCGAAGTATCATCCATAGAGGTAAGACATAGTTTGTCTTTAGGTTCATTACCGATTTTAATGACATAGACTCCATGTTTCCTAATTCCTCTTCCTATGGTTATGCCATTTTTTAATATCTTACTACGGTTTCTAAAAGTACATTGCACTATTATCACATATTTGTCCTATACTTAAGAGGTTAAAGTTTAGGTTTTCTACGTGACACACATCGTTAATGGTTAGAGATTTGTTAGAAATCGTACCTTTACCGATGATTTTACTTTTGCTATTTCCAAACACCACATTACCTCCATTGAAGGATTCATATGTGGAGAATAGATCTTTATTGCCAGTCATGTGCCTTGTGCACCCGCTATCCTTGACCCATTCATCGGGTCTAGGTCGACCTTTAAGCACACCTAAGAAAACAATTAACTCAAAAGTTTTGTCCCCATTTGTTCATAGGTCCATTAGTGTTAAACATTCCATTCATGTTAGACATGTATGGATAAGGTGAGTATGCATTCCATGGAGCAAAGTTTTGAAAAGGAAAACCATTTTGCATATTTGGGTTCCATCCCATTTGATGGTTACTTCTAGGGTAAACATTATTAGGTCTCCTAGATGGATTAGGTTTTGAAAAAGATGGAGCTTTGTTTCTTGCAAAAATAGGATTATATTTTGGAGATGGTTGTCTAGTGGTGAAATGAGTTGGTTTCTTCTTATTAATGATAACAAAATCAGTTCTAGATGAAGAAGCTACGTTATTACCACTGTTTGCTTACAGACCCACGGATCCCTTGCTTAACACTAGCCGGTTCCCTTTTTATGGGATCCGTGGGATCCGCCACAACAGTGGCTGGTTTTTCTAGTGCCTTAACAAATTGTGTTTCTTTGTGTTCACTAGTTGATGGATCAAGTTGTTGAATACCTAAACCTTTTTGGTTATTTCCGGTTTTAACACTATCTAATATCATATCTAAAGTATTCGTACTCATTCTAGCAATTTTAGAATCTAGTTGATCAACTAGTGTTTGAAGTTGAACGCAAAGTTCACATTCACCACTTGCTATTTTACCCTTTTCTAGACGTTTCAATTTTTCTTTTAATTCTATGACTTCTTTATCTAAACGTTGTTTTTGACTTTTTAAATGCTTGTTTTTGTTAATTAGTTTTAAGCTAATATTGCAAAATCTGTCATATTCATTATGCAATGAGTCGTCATCTAGTGATGAGCTACTATAGTATTCTTGACATACCTCGTCATTTGCCATGAGACAAATTTCTTCGTCCTCCTCGTCGCTCATTCCCCACGCCACTCACGAACGCCTTTTAATCATCCCGTTTGGGACACTTACTAATAAAGTGGTTTGGGTCCCCACATTTAAAGCAAGTACGATCATCCCTTGGCTTCTCGTCCTCTTTGCTTTTCCGGAATCCTTTCTTGTCATCATACGGTTGTTTGACGTATCTTCCCTTCCTTCTAAAGAAATTTTTAAAGTCCCTTACCGCCATAGCATACTCTTCGTCGTCAGTATCCGAAGAGGAGTTCTCTTCATCGCTTGAAGCCTTTTTGGCTTTAAGGGCAAGAGATTTGTGTTTCTCTTTCACCTTTGAGGCCTCGGAGTCTTTAGCAAGGACAAGCTCGTAGACTTTTAAGTTGCCTATGAGTTCATCAAGGGTGAGGATTGTCAAATCTTTTGACTCTTCGATCGCCGTCACCTTGGATCTCCACTTGGATGTAAGTGCCCTTAGATATCTCCTAACATGGTTACGGCTAGAAAAAGATTCATCAAGTGCTTGTAAAGATGTAATAATAGTATTAAAATTAACAAATGAATGATCTATAGTTTCCTCATCCGATATTGAAAATTGTTCATATTGTTGAACAAATAAATCAATTTTATTATTTTTAACTTGTTGATTACCTTGATGAGTTACAACTAAAGAATTCCAAATTTCTTTAGAGGTTTTAAGCAAAGAAATTCTTTCGAATTCCTATTTGGGTAAAGCATTATACAAAACCATTTTAGCTTCACTATTTTTAGAAAGCATTTTCTTCATTTCATCATTTAGTTTATCATGAGGTATGTTAACTAAATTTCCTTTATCATCTTTTGAGGTAGCCTCAAAATCGCCTTCAACAATAATGTACCAAAGATCAATATCTTTAGACTTCACATACGTTTCGAATCTATTTTTCCAATATATAAAACCATTAGTTTCAAGTAGTGGTGGTCGTTGCATAGATTGCCCTTCCTTGTAATTTTCAGAACCCATAGTGATCGAAAAGTTTTTAAAATACGGTTTACTTTAAAACTTTTATAAACTTAGCTCTTGATGCCAATTGTGGAAAACTAGAAGGGGGGTTGAATAGTTTTGCCAATTTTAAGTTAGTTTCAAAAACTTTAGATTCGATAATATGCGAGATCTTATGGATGTAGAGAAAGTATAGTGTTAGGAATTAGAAATTCCATATTGAAGAGTCGGTCACCCCATATATTATCTAGCATAAGTTAGCTCGTAGAAATATCGTTATTTACGTTATTCAGCAGTTAATTTGTTAGGTTGTAGCGTAGTTTGGTTTAGTGTAACACCGTGGAGGAAGGACGGTTTTTACCCACTGTATGCCTGATCCACAGTCCGATATGAGGAAGTATTCTTTGTAAGTATAAATACCCCTTCCATCCTTGGAAAGGGTGGTGCTTCTCAATCTAACCTTTCATAATTTGTTACGCAAGTCTCTACCAAGAACACCCTCTCACTCTTTCTCTCTCTAAAACATGGCATACTTGTATCATCATCATCCAAGGCCACCCGAATCATCAACACAATAAATATAAGATCCTAACAACTGGTACCAGAGCCATGGTTATTGTGTTGTGTTGATTTTTTGAGCTTTTGTTACATGTTTTTAAACTGTTTTGTGTACTTTTTAGTGGTCGGAAAGTTTTTTCTGCTATAGTTTGGTAAACAGTTTTTACATGTTTTAAATTTGAGAAAATTTCTAAAATGAACGATTTCATGTGCTAGTTTACAAATTTGAACCACGCCTATATTTTTTCCGAAAATGAAATTCGAAATATGATCCGTTGGATTCATTAGTACATAACTTTTTAACCATACACGTGTATTGTTTTCAATGTAGGCGAGTGTTGGGCGAGTATAAAAGCTAAGCTTGTGGGGGGCAATTTTGGGGCGAAATGCGGTATTTTGTGGGCGAGGAAGCCGCGCAATGGGCTAGTAGGGTCAAGAGGAAGTCAGCGAGGCGAGGAAAGAAGATGAGCTGGTGGGCGTGGGAAGAGATGTTGGGCGAGGGAAGCTACCGAAAATGAAACCCAAAGCATGCAGTCATATAAGAAACACTAATAAAGTAATTAGATGAAATATAAGGATGATAGTTGAAGGGTATATTAAATGTGATATAGTATAATAAGTGCAAAAAAACAGAAGAGATGCTATATATTAATTGGTTGGTTTGAGCAGATGAGCATGTGGCATGTGGTCATGCTGGCACTTAAAGATGCACATGTTTCACTACTCACATAAATTTAAAAATAAAAGGACGTGTTAATTTATATAGGCTATATGTAGGGATGTAGGCGAAAGTTTGATTGTAACATATTTCGTTCATTTCTGTAAAACATGAGAATAAAGTTCATTCCGGTAAAATCACTCTCTAAAAGGAACATTTTGGTAATTAGCTTTTTAAATTTTGTATCCTTTCTTGAGGAATTTTCAAATGCTTACTCTTATTTTGGTGCTTACCAAAGGAAAAATCCCCACCATCCATCTAGTTTGATCTAATGGTGGGGATAAACCTAAAATTTGATATGGAAACCTAAGTCCATGTTTTTTTATCCTTTTTCTTTGTCTTTTTGTTACTATTATTTATTAATTTTTTTTCTTTTCTCTTTTGGAATTCACGCCTACCTATTTTAAATTCATTTTCTTTTTCTTTTTGGAGTTGACGCTTTTGTTTTTTTCTTTTTTTGGAATTCACGTTACTATTTAAATTCAAGTCTTTTTTTTTTGGCATTGAATTTTTTAGTTCACCTTTTTCATTATTTTTTTATTTACTTTAAATTCCGCGTTTTTTATTTAAGTTTTTTTTCGCCATACGTTTTCATCAGTATTCATACTTTTCGTTCGTTTTGCGCGTTCGCGTGTTCATATGTTTCGTCTATTTTTACGTTTTTCGATATCGAGGAGGCGTGTCTGTTTTCATCCGTCTGTATCGCCATATCCGTTCTTTCTGGACGTTTCCGTCCGTTTTCTCGACGTTTAAATCGCACGTTTTTTCATACACGTTTTTGTACGTTTTCATACGTTTATATAGGCATTTTCGTATGTTTTAGACTTTTTTCCGTTTTCATACGTTTCGTCCGTTTTAGACATTTTCGCTTCCCTGCTTTCGCACGCTCCGCCATATACGCCGTCTGTTCATATGTTTTCGTATGTTTTCTTACGCCGCCTCGTTTACGTCCGTTTTCATCGCTTGTTTTCTTACGTTGTCCATTTTCTTACGCTGTTCATACGTTTTCCCCGTTTTTGTTTTCGTCCCATTTTCATACGTTTTAGTTGCGTGCTTTACGCTTTCATACATTTTCGTCCGTTTTCTTACGTTTTCAGCCATTTTCATCCATTTTCATACGTCTTTGTCTGTTTTTTTAGGTTTTCATGTATTTTCGTCCGTTTTTAGACGTTTTTGTCTGTATTTTTACGTTTTCATGTATTTTCGTCCGTTTTTATACGTTTTCGTCCGTTTTCAGACGTTTTCATACGTTGTCATTCGTTTTTTTACGTTTTCATCCATTTTTAGACGTTTTCGTCTGTTTTCAGACGTTTTCATCCGTTTTTATTCGTTTTTGTCTATTTTTATATGTTTTGTTCGTTTTCAGACGTTTTTGTCCGTTTTCATACGTTTTTCATTTGGTTTTATACGTTTTTGTCCGTTTTCAGACGGTTTCATTTTGATATTTGTAAGTGACACTTATTTATCTTTTGTGCTATAACACTGTAAGGAATATGAAAAGTATTACATTCTTCATCATGTATGTGTTATCAGTTGTGATACTTAACTAAGAATGTGATGGTTGTGTTTTTGAAAATATTTAGGAAGATTTTTGTGTTTTATGATATTATGAAATATTATAAAAGTTGTTCAACTGAAAACAAGAGATGTTATGATACTTTTGTTGGACTTGTGGTGGATTTTTTTTATTTAATGGATACATTGTGCATGTTTCGATAGGTTTTATAACGGATTTAAATTCATATCTATGGTTGAATCAGCAAACTAAATAAGCTATGGTTAAAGATAGCACACATCTTTATAAACAAATTGAGGAAGCTCAAACACTTGTGATATCACAGGTGATATCACCTCACTTGTGATATCACACGTGATATCATGTGTGATAACACCGTTGATATCACCTGTGATATCATGTGTGATATTACCGGTGATAACATGTGTGATATCATAGTATATATATCACTTGTGATATCACCAATGATATCACCTGTGATATCATGTGATATCACATGCGAGGTGATATCACCTGTGATATCATGTGTGATATCAAAGGTGTTTGAGCTTACTCAATTTGTTTATAAAGATGTGTGCTTTCTTCAACCATAACTTCTTTAGTTTGCTCATTCAACCATAGATATTTTTAAATTCCGCTATAAAACCTATCAAAACATGCACAATGTATCCATTAAATAGAAAAATCCACCACAAGTCTAACAAAAGTTTCATAACATCTTTTGTTTTCAGTTAAACACATTTTCTAATATTTCATATTATCATAAAACACAAAAATCTTCCTAAATATTTTCAAAAACACAAATAAAATGAATGAATCATCACAGTTAATATAATAAGTGATATTTATTATCATTTCTTTCATATATACTTGGTAAAATACTAAATTCTTATCACATTTGGTATGAATTTAATATTTCACATTATTAGTTGAGTATCACAACTGATAACACATATATGATGATAGTGTAATACTCTTCATCTTTCTTACAGTGTTATATCACAAGAGATAAATAAGTGTCACTTAAAAATATCAAAATGAATAAAAAGGAAGCAAACTATGAAAATAGAGACTTGACATATTCTCAAAATCAAACAAGTGTTGCATTAAATTAGCATTTTTTGAACAAAATAAGAATTCACTTAAAGAGAATTTAACCCTTTTATTTCTACTAAAAGTATAATACATTGATTGCATTAACAAAATATGCTTTGTCAATTGCGTATGAAAGGCACAAAAATTATCTTGTAACTGAAAATTATAAAAATATTAGAAAACACATAGGTGATAATATATAAAAATATATAGAGCAATGAAATATCTCAGGTGATATTAAAGGTTAAAAAAACATACTTGTTTGTTTATGAAATATCACAAGTGATATTAGACATTAATAACTTTTATAATAAAATATCGCAATTGATATTAGACATGTAATATAATAAAGTTTAATAATAAGCTTGAAAACATATGAAAATAGACGAAAACATATAAAAACTGCAAAAAACGAATGAAAACGTATGAAAACGAACAAAAACGTATAAAAACTAATGAAAAGCATATAAAAACGTATGAAAACAGAAAAAAAGCGTCTGACAACGGACGAAAACAAATAAAAACGGTTGAAAATGGACGAAAATGTCTAAAAACAGACGAAAGCGTCTAAAAATGGACGAAAACGAAAAAAAGCGGACGAAGCGTATATAAACCTATGAAAAACGATGAAGATGTAAGAAAACGAATAAAAACGTAAGAAAACAGACGAAAACGTATTAAAACGGACGAAAATGTAAGAAAACCAACGAAAAGGTAAGAAAACGAACAAAAACGTAAGAAAACGGACGAAAACGTAAGAAAACGAACGAAAGCATAGGAAAACGGACGAAAATGTAAGAAAACAGGCGAAAACGTAAGAAAATGGACAAAAACGTAAGAAAACGGACGAAAACATAAGAAAACGGACAAAAACGTAAAGAAAAGCGGAAAGGTAAGAAAACATAAGAAACGTAAGAAAACAAACGAAAACGTAAGAAAAACGCATAAAAGCGTATGAAAACGGACGAAAATGTAAGAAAACAGACGAAAACGTAAGAGAAGGGATGAAAACGGACTAAAACATATGAAAACGGACAAAAACGTATGTAAACGGACGAAAACGTATGAAAACGGACAAAAACGGACGAAAATGTAAGAAAACAGACGAAAACGTAAGAAAATGATGAAAACGAACAAGACCGAATACTCTAAACGTAATAAAACGGACGCAAACGTAAGAAAACATTTAAAACGAAAAACGTAAGAAAACGAGCAAATCGTAAGAAACCGGACTAAAACGTAAGAAACGGACGCAAAACGTATGAAAGCGACGTAAAGCATGAAAACAGCGTATAAACGGAAAAAAGCTGAAAATGCATTAAAAACGTATGAAAACCGAAAAAAACTAAAAAAAAACAAAACAAAAAACGGGAAATTAAAAAAAGCGATTTTAAAAAATTACAAATAATGAGAAAATAAATAAGAAAGATAAAAAGACAAAAAAAAAACATGGACTTATGTTTAGACATATTAAATCTTAGGTTAATCCCCACAATTAGATCAAACTAGATGGAAGGTGGGGATTTATCCCTTAGTATGCAAGGATTTTTGAGTATGTAAAATAAAGTGCCTCATCCTTTCTTGTTTGTCAAAAATGTCACATGATGCTTTCTTGGTCTCAAATCTGTCTTGTGTCAAATTTTATTGTCCAAACAGTAGTATCTTAGGACGTTTTTTTTGTACCAAAAGCTGAGAAATATGGTGGTCAAACAGTGGTCAAAACAGGTCAATGAAACATTTTTATGCACTTTTTCTGAGTTTCAATGAATCAGGTCATGTTTTAGAGGTCAAACTGGGTCAAAGAAGCAGTTTGTATGACAGTTTTCTGGGTTTGCTATGAATACGGTCGGAATTTGGTCAGAAAACTCATCGGAATAAGTCAAATATCCAGCTAGCGACTTGTATTTACAAGTTAGCGATTTGTGTTTTGAAAATGTATAGCGACTTGTTGACTCAAATATGCAGCGACTTGTGACAGAATAAAAGTAGCGACTTGTGTCAAGAAAATGATGTAGCGACTTATATTTATAAGTTAGCGATTTGAGATTAGCAACTTGTGACAGAAAAGGCTATGTAAGAGACTTGACTCAAATGGTTAGCGACTTGTCCAAAAATTAAAAGAATAAATGAAGAAGAAGTAATGAATCAAAAGACCTCGACCTCAAGACCATATACCTAATACCAAAACTGATACTACCTCAGTATACTTAAACCATCATTGGTCCATGATTTTTTTTCAAAAACATGAAGACTCAAAGCGATTACATCAGACTTGACTCAAACCAACGTCATCCAAGAACTAAACCTAATTCGTAAACTCCTATATCAACAATCTACAACAAATCCATCATCTCACTCCTCATGTACATCCCATCACAAATTCAAGAATGATGTTAATCAATTGAAAAATCTTTGAACATAAGTTTATAGATCTCAGTCTCTTTATTTTCGTGGAACTAAAGAGTTACATCAAGACCATAAGGTCTAAAGCACGAAATGAAGATATCATCACAGATCCAGAGATTAAATGAAAACCGAAAAGAATATTGCCTAAAGATCTCAGCTTTGTTCCTTTTTGTGAGTGGTTATTGAAACACATAGATATCATTTGATCTATTCACAAAGGAACTTGTACCTCATAGATCTCTTTGGAAACCGTCACTTAAGGATATATTCGAACTTGACAAGGAAGAGGAAACAAAAAATTTATGTTATCTCCTTTCCTCACGCTCGTTGGTACATTGAAACAATAACGGACTGAAATTAATAAAACCTACCTGTGAACATTAGTGAGTTATTGAAGCCGTCTCAAGAAAAAAAAACCGAAACCATCCCTGTGGCTTAGTCGTAGCAAGGTCCAACCTAATGCCATCCCTGTGGCTAGACAAGATTAATGTGACACTTGTGGCTGTATCGAATTACTTGATGCAGATCGGTTTAATTTTTTTTAGTTGATGCGTGAAGGAGAAAGGGGGCTGAGCGTTTGTGATGTTCTAAGTCTTTAGGTATAGAAGTTGAGATACGTTTTCTTTCCAGATCAGTGTTGGGAGTGGTATGAGTGAGGGAGGCGGCGTTTTTTTAGAATGAGATTAGGGTTATAATATGAGAATAATTAGGGTTCATTGAGTCATTTATAACCGGTTGGGATATGTTTGTTTGGATCGGGTATGGTTAAGCCACTGGATCGAGTTGTTATCTATTGGTTTTGGACTTTGGAGTTGATTTTGATTATGGGCTATTAACGAAGGGAGTTGGGCTTTCGTTGTGTTTGGGCTGAGGTGGACCGAGTTTTTTTTTTATTTTGTAAAATCCTGCAAAAGAATATTTCATTTGAGAAATATGAACATAAAAATCGTGCTATCCAATTTTTGTGTTACAATTTATTGGATACAATTTTTATTATTGGAAATCCAAATGGTATTGTTGGTATGGTAAATCTTCACGGAAGGATACATTCATGGCTTGAGCTATAATTTGATGAAAAATGACTACGGGGTTTTTGTACGGTATTATTGATACGAAATTGATGTGACGTTATCTCCATCTGTGGTCATTACTATTAGCCGGTGAATCAAAGGAGGTTCAATTTCAAGCAATTCCCAAGAGATATTCGTCGTCACAGAATGTTTATGATACTTCACAGTCTAAGCAAAATCTTTCACGAATCTTCAGCGTCAGTCATAATTTTTCAAGATGTTTGCTTATGACAAGAACTTCTCGTGCAAACGGTCGTACACGTTATGATGCTTCCGAAAGTTCGTAACCATCATGGGGGAGAATCGTGTACTTTGATGTGTTACAGTCAACCTCCAGGGGAAAGTAGTGTATACTACTCTACTTAGTATGGTTTGTGGAGTACTCTACATATGGGAGAAGAATTGTTGATGTTGGATTATGAATCGTTGAAGAACCACTGCATGTTCCCCTAAAACAGATATTCACCAAAACCGAATATGTCATAACACATTCAAGCTAACATTGTTTACGGTTTTTTCTTGATTTTGTAAAATCCTGCAAAAGAATCTATTTCTCGGTTTAAATCATAGACTTGTAAAATCCCGTGACAATGGAAACATCCTGGTAATAGTAAAGTGCATTTCGGGATCTATCTTACGGTTTATTCTTGGTTTTGTAAAATCCCTTGAAAGAAACTATTTCTCGGTTTAAACCATAGAGTTGTAAAATCCCGTAATGATGGAACCATCCTGGAGAAAGGAAAGTGTATTTCGGGATCTTATCTGATCTTTGGTGCTACGGTTTCTGCTTCGAAGAAGGGATAAAAGGATGTAGTTCTTGAATTGGGTGTTTGTTTGGATTTTACTCATGGCAGTTTGGTTATTACATGGTTTTACGGGGTGATGTGCTTTTAACCATGGTCGGGATGAAAACCATTATCATAGTTCACTTAAAACGTCAAAGAAGGCTAGATTTGAGCTTTTAATCAGAAGATGTGACAACGGGGTTAATTCACTATTATTTATTTGAGGTTGAAGTGAAATATCACGGGCAAGTGTACTTAGTATCTGAAGGTATCGGGGATGGATGGATGAAGATTCTTCAAGATCCTTGTTCAAGCTTATTATCAAAAATGAAGACTTGGGAATCTAGTTATTGTTGGGTGACTTTTTCCTTTTTCTTTTTTCCCCTTGGGGGAATTGGTATCTTACCACCACAAAATAACTATCACTTTAAGGAGTTACGTTGTAGTGCTCAGTGTCACATTCAATTGTGGATTTTCAAGAGGTGGTGTACGTCTTATACTTGATGGTTGGTTGGATGAAGAGTATAGATTACTTAGAGATTCAATGGAGGATGAAGTCTCGACACCGCTCTTTGTTACATTTGTGCAAGTTTAAGTCACGAGTTCGGGTTAGTTTACTTCAGGGTCAAATTCATCATATTGGGTTTTCCACGTCACATAATTTGTCACAACAAAGAGCCTACTGAATGATAATGGGGTGATTACATGTTTTGCAAAGAGATGATGAAAAGAGAGAGATTATGACGTTTGAACACAACAGTTCAAGCCTGGTTCTCTAAAGAAAAGAAAAGTGTACGCGTTTCAGGCGCTTTTATCTTCAAAAAGAAGAGAGAAATCTTCTTATGGCGTTTGAACACACAGTTCAAGCCTCGTTCTAAAGAAAAGAAAGTGTACGCTTTTCGGTCGCGCTTTATCTTCAAAAAGGAAGAGAAATCTTCTTATGACGTATGAACACAACAGTTCATGCCTCGTACTCTAAAGAAAAGAAAAGTGTACGTGTCAATGCGCTTTATCTTCTGAAGAAGAGAAATCTTCTTACTAATGACCATTCTCATCAACATGCTTCATACGTTTTCCATACGGTTTCAAACATCAAGTGAACCGGGCTACTGTTGATTGTTTTCTTATTCCACTTGCTCAACTATAATGACGATGGCGACATCATGTGCTAATTTTGCGGGGGAGAAGTGTGAATAGACTTCATTTGGATGTTTTCACTTATTCAATCAAGAATGGCAACTCCGTATGCAATTCTTGAGGGGGAGAAAAAGTATGAATTTACCGCATGGTTGATCGATATCTGAGAATATATGGTCATACGGCTCCTAACTCATGTAAGAACCGATCTTCTTCTTATCGGGTCATCTTTACATGATGTTTCTTCTAAGAGCCGTTGGTTGACATCGAATCTCCGGGCTGATGAGATTATCGACAAAGTGCTTCGGTTAATGCTTCACGTATACATCAACATGATGATTCGAACAACCTTATTTCTTTTTGATGTGATTGTTTGCTTGGTGTTACCATTTCGTGTGTTCGTTCTTGGTCGATTCTTTGATTTCCTTGATGAACATCTTTACTTTCTTGTTTAATTGGGAGGGATCTTAATTAAGGGGATTTGCAAGATGTAAGTTAATTGGGATGCTTTTTGGTGTGTTGAAGATGTTAACTATCTATTCCCCAACTGGACAATCTTGAAGAAGGTCGAGTCTATAGTATGTTCTACATTTTCTACTACATGTTAGAAGACTAAAGACGAGTTGCAGTTAACGATCTAAAGACTTCTTCTTAATTCGGGGCATTTATTAAAAGATTGTCGGTTTAGGGGAGAGCACTAATTGGGGGAGAGTGAAATGTCATATTTAATCCCCAATTAGACTTGCTCATTCTGTTCTTCAGCAAGTTTATTCTCACAAAGACTTCAAGCGATCTTCTCAATAGATTTCAAGTATTTGGGTGCGATAATATGTTTGATTCGAGTATCAAAACCGGCAAGGGAAAGGAGACTGCGATATCTAAACACAAAGCAAGTAAACTTGATGAACTTAATTCTTCTAAGTGATTGAAGATATCTCGGGAAGACAATTGTCATGACCGTAGAGAAACTCAAGGTTTTACTCATCAAGGCTTTTAGTGTTATTATTCCAACGACTTGGGGGAAGTGATGTAAGAGAAAGTTTCTGAAGATAAAAGAGGTACACAAGTGTGTGATGATCTCGATGTTATCTGCAATCATCGGGAGAGAATTGTGTACATTGGGGAAACTTTGTCTCACTTGAGTGCTTAATTGATTGAGAGATATAATCACTTATTCGAATTGACATCCGCAGAGATTGTCATCGCAGAGATAATCGGTGATTCGACCGCTTCTTCAATGTTGTCGGTTGTTCTCTCTTTGGGGAATGTGTGTACTTCGGGTTCTTGAGCTTCATACACGATCATCAGGGAAGAAAGCCATTGTTTACCTCAAACATTGGGGAGGTGTTTTCTTTCCGGGAATGATGTATATTCGGGATAGTTCTTGAGCTCTATTCTAAGGAGTGGTACGGGCTGCATCATTTCAACTACTTTTCGAGGGAAGTGGTCTCTTGACACCTTTTGGAATGGATTGCGTCGGACCGGTTGATTGGGTATGGAATTTGAGAAGATTATTTAAATGTGGGATGATCGTTCTTTGTTGTTCCTTGGATGATATATAACCTCGAGCGAAGAATCACGGTGATTATTCTTAAAGGAGCGTATGATCAATGATAATGGTGTGCTTCTTGGTGCACCTGGCTATTGGAAGCTTGAAAGAAAGCTTTGTATCTGCTCAGCTAAAGGATTTTCAGTTTGGGGGGAAGCTGACAAAGTCTCTCTTTCTCAAAGGCTCATGTTATGTCTTCTATTCTGGAGCCTCGGAAGCTTTGGTGGTGGAAGTTTAAGAGATGACGAATTCTATCTTCTACGACTTGCTGTTCGATATCCTTATCTCGGTACTCGTATCATCATCCTCTTAAACTATATCATCTACTCTATCTTTGTATATATTTAGCATAAACCAAAATACAAAAATATAAAACCAACAAAAAGAAAATAGAAAAATATAAAACCAACAAAAACCCATAAAAATCAAAAAATTTGAAAAAGTCCAAAAATATTGTTTTTCTAAGACATGTCTTCTGATATCGATAACATCTGCGGTCTTAGAAATGTCATTCAATAATGGCACGGGACCATAGATGAAGTTGGCGGAGGTGTAAATATTCTTTTCAAAACATGTCTAAAAAACTATGGCTTACGTTATTTCAGGCGTAACCCGGCTTCAAATGATGGCTTGCGGTTATTTTGGGCTAACTTAGTGCTAAAACTATGGCTTGCTATTATTTCTGATAGCAACCCGTTCTTCAAGAAAGGAAAGTCTTTGCGCTAAACCTATTTTCAAAGTATGTCGAAGGACTGCTGTTCCTACTCAAAAAATTTTCCTTCTAAAATTCTTCAGAAAAATATTTGTTTTATGAAAATGGTGGAAAAGGAGTTGCTTTAAAAACAATCAGATTCAAAGCTTTATAAAATTTGAAAACTCAATCAATGACTTCAGCGCTTTTAAACTTTTCAGAAAAATAAGTCATTGATTGAGGGTGAGAATGTTTTCAAATCTATATTATCTAACGGGCTTTCTTAATTATCCTACGTGCTTAATTAAAAATGATATTTGCCAATGTCGAAGGATTAGGAATTTAGGATATGATTGTTAGGATTAGATGATTAGAGTTTAATAAACACATAAATCCCATACCTTATATGATCTGATTGATATGTTGGATTGACTTTAATTAGTAGATTGTTGTTTGGGTGATGTCGACCACCATATATCTGTTTGTGTGTCCACTAACGTATGCAGATATCATGGTTTATAAGAATGTTCCCGATCCGGATCCCACAATGATGATTGGATGCCGAAAGGAAAGGGTAACTATATCTTGGGTTGACAAATGAAGAAAGGGAGCTTAATTTGACTTCTATGGAGTTGGCATGGAAAAATGCAACGTAGAGGTCTCATTTGCATTAGCAGATGGTTTTCTTCATGTGAAATGAAGAAAGCGAGAGCTTAATGACCTCGGTTGGCATTAAAATGCAACGTATGAAGTCTCACTACATCGGCCGAGCGGTTTTTCTTCCAAGCCCTACAGGCAACAACATAAGCTTCTCAACCACCTAACGTATCTTTGTGCAGAAAATTTGATACCATTTTTTAAACAATTTTCAAATAATATTGTTTTGAAAAATGGAAAAATATTGGTTTTGAAAATAAACTGGACTAAAATTTGAAAATCATCAGACTTCATTTTATCAAAACAATAAGTCACTCAATCATCGACTACGGTCATCGATTGAGGAGGAGAGTGATTTAAAATAAATTATTTTCAAACAATATTTCTTCATAAAAGTCCGGATTGTACAATAATAAGTGGTGATCTAAAGATTTAATGTTATGTCATGGTATGATTTTCTTTAAAACTTAAAGATCTTTCAAAATGAAATTTTTTCTGTTCTTGTTTGATTGTGAAATTATTTTATTTTACTTAAAGATCTCTTAAAAATATCATACCTGACACTAACAATCTTTAATGTCTAAAATTGGTCAATTTCAGTCATTTTTCAAAAATTAAATCAAGCCACGTCTTTCCCCAAAATTTTCTAAATGATTTAAATCAATTGGGATCACAAATCTCAAATGGTTTGAAATTTTTGATCGGGGGAGAGATCGTGATTTAAATATCAAATCTGTTTAAATGGAATCGGTTTTAGTCCTTTATAGGCACTCCTGCCTCCATGTGCCAAACGATTTCAAATACACAATGCACATGTTGAGGAGGAGAATTTATCCAAAAACAAGAAGAGTATTTAAACTTGGCCACATTTTCTCCCATGTTTTATAAACCTTATTAAATCACTTGGGATCCAAAATCTCAAAGGGTTTGATATTTTTGATCGAGGGAGAATTTGTGATTTAATATGAAATTTGATAAAAGGTGATCGTTTTGATTCAAGTGTGCATCTTTGCTCTCCCATATATGCTAAACGCTTTCGAATCTCGAAGCACATATTGAGGGGGAGCATTTCAAAAGAAAATAAACTTTCAAGGTACAAAGATTTATATGTTTCAACATAAAGTACCTTGATTGATTTTCTAAAGGGTTCTTAATAGTTTTTGTGATCGTGGATGTGCTTCAAAAGAACTATTTCCTCTATGTGATAAAATGATTTCAAATATCCTATGCACATATTGAGGGGAGAATTTACCAAAGAAAATCAAATGGCTTTTCCATGGAAATTGTGATCAAAATTTATTTCAAAAGAACTCTTGCCTCCATGTGCTAAACAATTTATAAAATCATATGCACATGTTGAGGGGGAATATTTCTAAAAGATCAAAACAATTAAGGTACAAAATGCTTTGATTTTATATCACAAGTACCTTGATTGATTTTTCAAATGATTTTCTATTGGTTTCAGGAAGAATGAACTATACCAAAAGACCGACCATTTTACTTTATGCATGTAGTTATAAAGATAGTGAGGTTAGGTATTAGATTCCCAAGATCCTTGATGCCAGAAAGAGGGATCTACCGAGGACAATCCACTAGATAGTGTAGAAGTCCTTGATTTATGATGAAAAAAGGAGAAAAGTGAGATATGGGAAGAGTCTTGGTGAGATAGAGCTAGAAGCTGGAATAAACCCAACAAGGTTCTAGTTATGAAGTCTCGGTAAAAACTGAAAGGTGTTAGGAATTAGAAATTCCGGGTATTAAAGAGTCGGTCACCTCAAGTATATGTAATCGTTAGAAAGCTCGTAGTCGTAGTTATTTTAAGTTAAGTAGTATTTAGTTAAGTAACACCGTGGAGGACGGACGGGTCTTTACCCACTTGTATGCACGATCCACGGCCGATGTGTGGCGATTATGTAAGACTATAAATACTCTCTACCTCCCAAGGTAGAGAGTTGGAGCTCATAATAATAATCTCACTTTCTCTCACTAAGTTCCCTAAACCTCTAACTTTCTCTCTCTAGAATTCCATCTTATACGCCACCTTGTGTTATGGTTTGATGTGTATGTGAAAAGTTAATATCTTACAATTGGTATCAAGAGCCATGGTTAGATCATATCTTACACATCTTTGGATTTCTAGTGGTTTTTAGGTGGTTTTAAGTTTGAAAAAGTTTAGTGGTTTTGGCATCATTTGATTGATCTCTAGTGTTAAAGTTTCGATTTTGGTTGTACTTTTATGTTTAGAATCATCAAAAGTGTTTAGGTTTTCATTTGGTAAGCTTGAATCATCTTGGTTGGGTTGTTTTGGATTGAAAAGTGAGGTTTATATGGTTTTTTCAAGCTAGCGACTTAGCTCACGGAATAGTTTCTTGGTAGCGACTTGCTTCACATTTGTGTAGCGACTTACGGTGTTGGAACTAGCGAGTTAGATCTAGCGAGTTAAAGTACAAGTAGTGGATTCTCCACTACGGGTAGCGACTTTTGGTAGCGACTTGGTCAGTAGCGAGTTGCTCTTTAGCGACTTGTGTCTCTAGCGACTTGTGTAGCGAATTGCTTCCAAAATTTGGTTAGCGACTTGGTGATGCGAGTTACTACTTAGCGACTTGTTTTTTTTTAGCGACTTGGGACTCTAGCGACTTAGGGGTGTAGCGAATTAAGGGTTAGCGACTTAGTGCATTAATTTCTAGCGACTTAGTGAACTAATTTCTAGCGACTTAGTGCATTATCTTCTAGCGATTTAGTATTTTATCATCGAGAGTCTTGAGTGATTGTTTACGGTTTTCTCTTGATTGATAAAATCCGTGAAAGAATCCATTTCACGGTTTAATCATAGAGCTATAAAATCCCGTATAATCTGTTAACATGTCTACCAGCGTTCCCACCGTTATCTCCATTCTTCGAAGATGTTCAAGCGGTGGTTGATACTCGTCCACCCATGCTTGTGAGCTGACTACGACTCTTAGGCTCAACGAATTAGACTGTATTGCCTTGGAAAGGAAAATGGTGTCAACATTCTCAAATCCATTGATGAAGGACCATATCGAGTTGAGGCGACTAGAGACATACTTGATACTAATGCGATGGTACTCTGTTTACGGAATTGACCGACCTAAGATGTATGATGAGCTTGATGATAAGGATAAAAAGAGATTTGATCACGATATCGGGGCTTCAAACATTGTTCTTCAAGGTCTTCCTAAAGACATCTACAAGCTGATCAATCATAACACGGATGCTAAAGGCGGTTTGGGACAATGTTAAGATGCTTCTCTCGGGTTACGAATTAACTATGGAAGACTGAGAATCCCAACTCTATGACGAATTTGAGCATTTCAAGATGAAACCGGATGAGAGTGTCTATGAGTACTATGTGAGATTTCATAAGTTAGTTAATGACATGAGGAACATCGGAATGACTATGCCTAACATTCAGTTGAACTCAAAATTTGTGAACAACATGAATCCCGAATGGCACAAGTTTGTTACATCTGTGAAGCTCACTAAAGGATTGAAGAATACAAACTATGAGCAACTCTATGCCTTCCTCCTTGAGAATGAGAGACATGCTATGTTTGAAAAATTAATTCTCAATCAGTTCAAAACCAACGAGGGAGAGACAAGCTCGTCTAATGACTCTGACTTTCTACTCAAACATAGGAATCACAACCAAAGCATCACAAGTCATACCCTTGGGTAATGGTAATCACAAACTCATTCATGATCCTATGTACAAACAAGGCGATCGATACTCCGTGGGTAGCTTCATTAATCAACTAGCTCTTCTCATCGGTCAAAACATGAATACTCTCCCACAAACCAACAACAACCTCGAGCGCATCTAACCCACACAATCAAGCCACTATTAAAGATGGAAGGATGGTGGTGCAACCGATCAGGGAAAGACGATATGATCGGGGGCGAGGTGGAGCTGGGAGAGGTTATGTTGGAAACGAGAATCGAGGAAGGAATGGTAACCAAGGTCAAACTAAGCTCATCAAATGTTATAAGTGTGGTGGAGAGGGACACATTGCAAGGCTGTACATCTCCAGCGCCCACGAATCTTGATTACTTGAGAGAAGATGCTGGCTCAAGCTCGGGACAATGGTGCTACTCTGAATGAAGAGGAATTGCTATTTCTTCGAGGGCAATGCCAAGACCTATGATGCGAGATGTGGATGGCGACCTATTAGGAGATAGGTCACAATCATCGAGAATGCCTTTCAAGTCGTGTGATGCATACGACTCGATGTGGATGATGGACCTCTGGCACACACAATTTTTATTGCTAGCATTTCTCCAATGGTTTCTCCCAAGGTCTCCTCTACATCACTAGTTGGGCCATCCCATGACAAGCTCATCTCAGAGGTATTAAAACTATACGATGATCTTGATGTGCACGGATGCATGACAAAGTACAATCAGCTGAAACTATTGAATCAAATATTGAAAATATGGGTAATATCAATATTGTCCCATATGATCAATACGTGAAACAAAGTGAAAGTGAAGTTGTACCAAGTGATGCATCTTCTGCGGTCAACAATGACTATGTTTTTGATGAATACACTTGCATGTGCCCTGATGATTCCATTATTTACGAACTAAATGCCTATAAAGAACAAATTGCTATTTATGAACAACGTGCTAAGTTTGAGTTGACCACTTTCGTGGCAGGAAATGGATAACCAAGTAAGTACAGTAATTAGAACAAGTAAGTTTAGAGAAGAAATATTGAAACAAGAATTAAATTCCTTGCAAGAAAAACTCTCTAAAACATCTAAGCAAAAACAAGAACTTCAAGAAAATGTGAAAATGCTTAAGCAAGAATTTAATGCAAAGGAATCAAAACTCTTGAGAGATTTTTCTAATCTGAAAACTTTGAAAAACAAACTTGAGAACAAGTTGTACATACAAGGAAACACCATTGATTTGCTCACATGGTCACTAAGCATAGAGTCTTAAGCGATAAGCATAGCATTCCCCTTGTTGAGGAACCGAATCCAGAGGTAATTAAAAGGGCTAGAAATGCTCATAAGGTGCTTTATGATGGTAATGAAATTCTTAAGCCTAGGCGGAAACCTAGTTGCGTTGAGTGCACTGAGGAAGATAAGAAATCGGATGAAGTCACTAGGGAAAGGATGAACAAAAAACTAGATGACCCAAAATGCAAAGAGAAAAAGATTATTATCACTCCCCATGACTACAAGAAGGAAAACTGGATTTCCTTGAACATGTTTAAGCCTCAAACATTGTTGACCCCGAACAAGTGTTACGGAAAAAGGATATGGACTTGCAAAAAGCTGAAAATCTTGTCGAAAAGAATTCCCCTTGTAGGAAATTCCTAAAGCGTGAGTATCCTCCAAATCCACCAATGCATTTAGTTCCTAGAACTATTGCCACTAAAAGCAAGACCTTAATCAGTCAATATGTTATTCTTCAACTATTTACCGATTTTGAGAAAACTTGTAAGAAAAGGATCACACCCATTTGGGATAATGAAGGGGAAAGGGGTTTTGAGCAAATGAAAGAATGTTATTTAACCGAGGTCATGCCTTTCTTTAAACAACTAAAAGATCATTTTGAGAGTCTTAAAAGCGGGACAAAATCGGATATTAAAGAAATGGAAAATGAATTTGATGCAATGGTAGTTGAAGTTAGTGATTATGAGCGTGCACTAAAATATAATGAGATTGAGAGGAAGAACTTGCATACCTTAAATGAGACTCTTATTCCTGAATGTGTTGCTCAAGATATCTTTTTCACTGCTTCAAATTGCTCTATTAATGCTTCCAAATTTCATGAACTATCTGTGGCGCTGAAAGTCTCCCATGATCGTGTCATTGAGCTTGAAAAACTAATTACGAACTAAGCGAGAAAATTGAACTGGATGATCACAACAATTTGGTTAAACATTTTTCTAAACTGGAAGTTGAGCATTTTAATTTACAACTAAAATATCAACATCTTAAAGAAAATGTTAAAACTTCAAATATCAAGACATCGTCGAGATGCTCGAGTTTGATGCAGTTTTCAAATTAACAAGCGTGATGAACAATTCAAGCTCGATTACAACGATCGAAAAAGTTGAAAGCCCACATCTCTCAATTAAAGGGTCAAACGAACAATAAGACAGGCTCCCAAATCCCTCCTTCTTTAGATTCTCGGAATTCTCAAACTTTTCATCTTCAAAACTTAGTTGATGCCTTACAAAAGGAAAGCGAGAGTTTTCTAGAAGAAAATGAAAAAGTTAAGCGACATTTTAAAGAGTTATATGATTCAATGAAAGTCACCCGTGACCAAAACAACGAAAAATAACGTCTTTACAAAAAATTGAGAATCTAAAGTCGGGAAATGGGAAGCTGCCACTTGTTTTCAATAAGAATGTTGTCTCAAAGTCACCCTTAGACGCAAATACAACTGTGACAGTTAAATATATTCCTCCTCATCTTAGGAATAATGAACATGCTTTTCATGAATCCTGTGCTCACCTTAAGGATAGTCTAGAATGTCTCAGTGAGATTGTCGAAGAGGATTTCATTAATAAACCTCTTGATAGTGAAATTAGGTTTGCTTGCCTCGAGGGCCAAGCGATCTCAAGAGTTGCTAGAATGTGTAATTGCCACATGCCCAAAATCCTTAACCTTAGGTGAAAAAGGCAAAGCTGTGATGCCTTGTTCTATGCCTAGTGCCAAGCGAAATCCGTTCTATGCCAGTCTTAAGAAAGGAAACACTAATGTGCCTTCAAGTAGTTCAGATTCCGGATATGTTAGTGCTAAGAAAGTGAACTTTAGTGTGCACGCAAAAAGCTCAAATCACGGTCTTAAAGTATACACTAATGTGCCTTCTAGTACTTGGATCCTTGCACATCATGTTCAGGAATGCAAAAATTAGATCAACCAACTAATGTTCCCATTCCCTCTACAGGAGTAATCGGTGACTTTAAAGCGGCGGTCAAAGTCTCAAGAATATACAAGGAATGATAGGACCTTGCAAGCTAAGAATGTGCATTGGAAGAGAGTAGAAGACCAATCTAGGAACGTTAGGCTTGAGTTGAATAAAGCGAATCGTGTTGATTCTAGTATTAGCCTTAGGCGTCTTGTAATTAATTGAATTCGATACTATCTGCAAACCTTGTAATCTTTGCATGCTTGAATTACATTTGCTAATCATGAATGTGGTGTGAATGCTTTGTCTAATCTTTGTCAAATGCCCAGTTAAAATTGCTAATGCTAATAATCGTGCAAATAAGGCAAAAAGGCAAAAGCGAAAGATTGTTAGAAAACAGTGGAAACCCACAGGAAGAACTTTTATAAAGATAGGTTATTATTGGATACCTTTTGGTCATAAGAATAATCAGTTTGGTTCTCACACTGCTAAGATTATGCCCACTAGAAAATGGATGCCTACTGGTAGAACTATTCCCTTAAGAAGTAAACATACTTTGAATAGGGCAAATCTGAACACCGACATTGCATCTATTCCCAATGATTCCATTGCTTCTACTTCGATATGGATGTTTCGATTACGATGTGGGTGTTCCAATCACTGATACTAACCAAATAGAACCCATTCTTGCATGGGGATCCCAATTATCGATTATCCATTTTTATGCGTGTTCAACTGCGGTCGTTCAAATCGTTACGTGGTACACGGACTCAGTACATTTCCAAGCATATGGAGACGGTCGAGGCTCATGAACCGTGAGCAAGTTCATCGGGACTGTTAGATTTGGTAATGATCATTTCGGTGCTATTATGGGTTATGGAGATTATGTTGTTGGTGATAGTGTCATCTCAGAGTCTACTATGTTGAAGGGTTGGGTCATAATCTGTTCTCCGTTGGTCAATTCGTGACTCGATCTAGAAGTTGCCTTGAGAAAACATACACCTTTGTTAGAGATCTTCATGGTAAGGAACTGTTAAAAGGAACTCGTGGGTCAAACCTTTACACCATCTCTATCGATGACATGATGAGGGCTTCTCCAATCGGCTTGTTATCAAAGGCTTCAAAAACAAAGTCATGGTTATGGCATCGTCGTCTCAATCACTTGAACTTGGCACCATCAATGCGATCTTTCGAGAAAGGACCTAGTTGTAGGTTTACCTAGACTAAAGTATGAAAAGGATCATCTTTGTTCAGCATGTCAATTGGGAAAAAGCAAGAAATATGCCCATAAACCCAAACCTACTAACTCATCACGAAGTCCTTCATATGATTCATATGGACTTATGTGGACCAATGAAGGTACAAAATATCTTTGGGAAGAAATATGTGTTAGTGGTGGTTGATGATTACTCTAGATTCACATGGGTCAAGTTCATAAGGACAAAGGATGAAACTCCTGATATCATCATCAAACTCATCAAGCAGTTGCGAGTTCGACTTAACAAAACCGTCGGAATTGTCGAGCAGACAATGGGCGAGTTTGTCAACAAATAACTTAATGAATTCTATGAAAGCGTTGGAATCAGTCATCAAAGAAGTATTTCACGAACTCCTCAACAGAGCGGTGTAGTTGAAAGACGAAATCGGACTCTGGTTGAAGCCGCTAGAACAATGTTGATTTACTCAAAGGTTCCAATGTTTCTCGAAATGAGGCAATGCGCCCTGCATGCTATACACAAAATCGTTCCCTAATCCACTCCGTACATGGAAAAACTCCATATGAACTTGTCCACAACAGAAAACCTAATCTCTCTTTCCGTCGTGTGTTTGGTGCATTGTGCTATCCAACTAATGAGGGTCAAGACTTAGGAAACTAAGGGCTAAAGTGACATTGGAGTATTTGTAGGATATGCACCAAACAAAAGGGATACCGAATCTATAACAAAAGAACCCGAAATATCATGGAAACCATTCACGTTACGTTTGATGGGCTGACCGGTCAAATGGCTCTGGACAATCCATTTCGGGACCCGCACTTCAAGACAGTCCCATTGGTTCATCTCTTGTTCCAAACTCTACTCAAGAAACTCCATATGTACCTCCATCCGAAGATGATGTAAAGAAATTGTTTGATCCTATGTTTGATGAACTGTATGATTCAAAC
Organism: Chrysanthemum makinoi; assembly: GCA_910596185.1. NCBI lineage: Eukaryota > Viridiplantae > Streptophyta > Magnoliopsida > Asterales > Asteraceae > Chrysanthemum > Chrysanthemum makinoi. Next base: position 164,845,018 of record OU343218.1, read on the forward strand.
ACTAATGAGGTAATGATTCCCAGAGGATGCTCATATTCTGTGAATGAAGTCAATCCTTGGTCTCAATATCTTTAAGTCAAGAAGCACCTGCTGCGATCCTTGATCTCATCAACAAATCATCATTCTTCAAATGTACATCATGGAACTGTTTACGGCATCAATGATGAAGTTAATCCCTTTGCTAATCTTGAAGATGCTCCATTTGAAAACATATTTGCTACTCACGAATCATCATCGAACCATCTTCTTGAGGAGACATCGACTCAGCTACCTCGGTTCCTCAACAACTGCCACATGAACACCTTAGAAAATGGACTCACGATCATCCATTAGACAACATCATTGGAAATCCCTCTCGTCTGTATCAACCGGAAACAACTTGCAACCGATGCCTTATGGTGTTTCTTCAACTCCGTACTTTCTAAGATCGAACCAAAAGATGTTAAAACCGCCATGAATGAAGACAATTGGTTCAATGCCATGCAAGATGAAATTCATGAGTTTGATCGACTTGATGTATGGGAGTTAGTACTGCTCCAGTGTGCTATGATTATATCTCTCAAATGGATCTTCAAAGTAAAACTTGATGAGCATGGTGATGTGTTGAAAAACAAGGCTCGTTTAGTTGCTAAAGGATATCGTCAAGAGGAGGGTATAGACTTTGAAGAATCTTTTGCTCTGTTGCTTTCGAATCGAGGCAATCGAATCTTTCGGCTAACTTTGCTAGTAAGAACATGGTAGTGTATCGGATGGATGTAAAGACGGCATTTCGAGCGGAGATCTTAAAGAAGTCGTCTCGTCGGCCAACTGAAGGATTTGTGATCAAGAGCATCCTACTCACGTTTATCGTCTGAAGAAGGCTCTCTACGGTTTAAAGCAAGCAAGGGCATGGTATGATACACTTTGTCAAAGTTTCTTCTATCATCCGGATTGATAAAGGAGCGATTGATCCTACATTGTTCACCAGGAAGTCGGGCAAACATTTAACTCATGTTCAAATTTATGTTGATGATATTATTTTTGCTTGACCCAATGGAATGTGATCAATTTTCTAATGAAATGAGTTCTAAGTTTCAAATGTCAATGATGGGACAAATGTCGTTTTCTTGGGATTACAAATTTCACAAAGTCCCAAAGGGATTTTCATAAATCAATCTAAATATGCAACTGAGATCTTAAAGAAATTTGGATTTGATTCATGTGACCTGTTGACACTCCCATGATTGATCGAACCAAACTAGATGAGGACCACTCGGGGATCATGATTGACCAAACGAAATATCGTAGTATGATTGGATCCACGATGTACCTCACGGCTAGTAGACCGGACATCTTGTTATTTGTTTGCATGTGTGCCAGATACCAGGCTAAGCCTACTAAAAAGCACCTTGAAGCGGTTAAGCGGGTCTTTCGGTATCTCCAAGGAACCATCAATATGGGACTATGGTACACGAAGGACACCGGTATGTCACTAACGGCCTATCAGATCTCGATCATGCAGGTTGTCAAGATACACGCGTCGAAGTACATCCGGAGGTGCTCAGTTTTTGGGTGATAAGCTTGTGAGCTGGTCTTCAAAGAAGCAAATGAGTACTTCTATTTCCTCTGAGGCTGAATACATATCCATGTCATCTTGTTGTGCTCAAGTCTTATGGATGAGATCTCAATTATCGGACTATGGCTTTGAATTCAACAAAATCCCTATCTTGTGATAATAAAAGTGATATTGCTCTCTCATGCAACAACGTTCAACACTCAAGAGCAAAGCATATCGACATTCGACATCATTTCATCGGGGAACAAGTGGAAAAAGGTGTGGTGGAACTATATTTTGTGAGGTCTGAATATCGGTTAGCGGACATCTTCACCAAAGCTCTTCCAAGAGAACGTTTTGAGTTTATTCTTCCTCGACTTGGCTTAAAAAGCCTTCAACCGAAACACTCAAAGCGTCTTGAGGAGGAAGACGAGGAGTAAAGGTCTATCTTCATCTATCTTTGTATATATTTATCCAAAAAGCAAAATACAAAATTATAAAACCCTATAAAACCAAATAGAAAAATATAAAACTTTCAAAATCCATAAAAATCTGAAAAATTCGAAAAATCTTTAAAAATATTGTCTTTTGTCATTTTTTCTGGTTCGAAAATATCTACGGTCTTTGTATTGTCATTCAAAGAATGACACGGGACTTTAGATGTTGTTCAATTTAAAAAAAAAAAAAGAAAAGAGAAACAATGGTTTATTGTCATTTTAGGGCAATAACCGGTTTTAAAAGAAAGAACGAGCCATGTTTTACCATGTTTTCAAATTCCATGCTCGATTCTATAACATTTATATGCTGAAAACTAAATGCTTTGAAAAATAACTCGGTCTCTATTTTTGATAATCATCGGGACTTATCTGTCAAAATCTCTATCGCTCAATCAACAACCTATGTCATTGATTGAGGGAGAGAATGATTTCAATTAAATTAAAAGTTATTTGGCATTAAATTGTTTTCAAAAGATGTACATGCATGTTTAACCAATGGAGTTTAAAATCTCAACATCAGATCCTTATCGGTTAAAACGCTTTCATAATCAAGTCACAATTCTCCTTAAAAGCTTTCAAAATCAATTTAAATCTCCAGAGATCACAAATCTCAAATGTTTTAATAATTGTGATCGGAGGAGAAGTTGTGATTTAAATAGGATTTAAACTGATAATTCGATAAATGGTTTCTTAAGTGATTAGCATGTTTGCCTCCCGTAAGTGACAAACGATTTCAAATTTTCCATGCACACATTGAGGGGAGCATCTATATTAAACCACAATGATTTGAAACGTGATCACTTATCTCAATGTGCAAGTTCCCTCTAGTATGTGCAAAACTCTTTTCAAATCTCGAGGCACATATTGAGGGAGCAAAATCATGAAAACCTCATCCTTCCCCAAAATGCTTTATCTACTTGATTCGATTTGGGAAGTGATGTTGATATCTTTTAGAAAATGGTAATCAAAGAAGTTAATTCTTCCTCTTGCCTCCGTGTGCAAAACAATTTCAAATACTTGATGCACATGTTGAGGGGACTTATTCTAAAAATATCAAAAACAATTCAAGTACAAAATGCTTTGATAATATATCACAAGTATCGGGATTGATTTTCAAATGGTTTTCAATTGGTTCCAATGGCGGATGAACAATACCAAATAGACCGACCAACTTTACTTTATGTATGGTGATATAAGGATGATAAGGTTAGGTATTGTTCCCATGATCCGCCGAGAACGGAGGGATCTACCCTGGGACTATCCACTAGTTAGTGTAGAGTTCTTAGGTATGATAATAAAAGGAGAAAAATGAGGAATGGGAAGAGTGCGGACTGAGGCGAGCTAGTAATCTTTGGAATAAACCCAACAAGGTTCTAGCTATGAAGTCTCGGTAAGCATTGAAGGGGTTGAAGAATTAAAAAGAATTGAATGAGAAAAGGGTGAAAACAAATAGCCCTCCATTTATTCAACCTTAGAGGCGTAAACCGGGGTTCAATTCATATGCTACTGATGGTAACATCGGTATTGAAGACAAGACGTCATGGACCCGGTGGCCTTGCACTTCAACTTTCTTAACCACTCAAGTTCCTCTTAAAAGGACTTGTTTCATTCTCACGGGGAACCGACATTATCTATCGACTTTCTCTTAGAGATTGTTGATATTGAAGAAGGAGACCCTCTCCCTAGTCTCCGATACAGGATCCAAATATGCACAAATTGAGTCTAGAGCCACGAGATCATCAATAAATCTCATTAGGACACTTTCAATGAAGACTCTCTGTTTCACACAATGTGGAAAGAGAGATTATATCTTGAGTCCTACGCATTATCCTTGTGGTATTGCGGAACATCAGTGATGTGTTTACATATTCACTGTGAAGATGGAAAGCCTTATGGAGCCAACATCTAACAAGCTCCTGGTAGGTGGCATGTGAGATCTATTATACTGATCAACCATGTGACAACTGAGCAGAAACAATGGGGCGATTCAATCTTTTGAATCAATCACGGTTCAGGTTATGGATTGACGGATACCTTTGAAAAACCGGTCTTTGTGCTTTAAAACTCTTTTCATTAGCACGTCGACCGTGTACTAATTTTCAAATCAAAAGGTGTTTTATGATTGATAATTGATTTTCATTAAAACCTTCGTTTTATTGCAAAAACAATTTCTATTGAGCAATACTCGATTGTTTTTCAAATATCTTTTCATCAATCGGTGGACTCAAATTATTTGGTTCACTCACTCCGTGTTGTCTTCTTTGAGATGTTCGGTTTGAGAACGGCTAGAGCGCGAAACCACATCAAGGAAATTCTTGAATTATACGATCACGCGAGCGTACTTATGTTGATCAGCGAGGAACCGTGGGCCGTGTACCTCAATTCAACGAAAGTGATCAAAGACACTTTCGTGCGCTTTATTGCTAAGCTGTCTTATGCGGTACACCCGGCGTTCGCGGTGATCGAATGAAGCGGTCAATACATAGCCGCATGCTCACTTAACACATTCATCTCAAAAGAAATCATGATTAGTGCATCAATGACTCGGATATTTTCACTCCATGCTTACGCTTCTGGCTGCCAATATCATGATTCAACAAATGCTTCCGCTACTCGATGAGAAGATATCATGATCCAGAATGTGAGCATGTCGGTCCGAATGTCACAACATCACATAATACCAACACCACAATGGATGTATCGAGATTTTCTACTAGGTGATGATCTCAAAAGCGGCTCAACATTATTATCCGTGGATCATAAAGACCTCCACTTGAAGTCACCAAACATGCAATGTGAAGAATCAATGACTACGAGCTTAGGAACAAAGGACTACATCAAGAATGCAAGAACAATTGTTAATGTCATATCTGTTTGTATTCAATGTAATTTTAGTGCATGATTGAGGTGACCTCCCTTAGGGGGAGATTGTTAGGAATTAGAAATTCCGGGTATTAAAGAGTCGGTCACCTCAAGTATATGTAATCATTAGAAAGCTCGTAGTCGTAGTTATTTTAAGTTAAGTAGTATTTAGTTAAGTAACACCGTGGAGGACGGACGGGTCTTTACCCACTTGTATGCACGATCCACAGCCCGATTTGTGGCGTTTTATGTAAGACTATAAATACTCTCTACCTCCCAAGGTAGAGAGTTGGAGCTCATAATAATAATCTCACTTTCTCTCACTAAGTTCCCTAAACCTCTAACTTTCTCTCTCTAGAATTCCATCTTAAACGCCACCTTGTGTTATGGTTTGATGTGTATGTGAAAAGTTAATATCCAACAGAAGGGGTTGAAGAATGAAAAAGAAATGAATGTGAAAAAGGGTGAAAAGAAATTGCCCTCCAATAATTCAACCTTAGGGCGAACCGGGTTCATACATATGCTAACTTGGTTGTTACTAAGGTAACACAGGTATTGAAGACAAGACGTCATGGACCCAGTGACGCACTGCACTAAAATTCCCAAGCCACTCAAGTTCCTCTTAAAAGGGCTTGTTTCATTCTCACGGGGAACCTACATTATCTATCGACTTTCTCTTAGAGATTGTTGATATTGAAGAAGGAGACCCTCTGCCTAGTCTCCGGCATAGGAAACCAAATGTGCATAATTGAGTCTAGAGCCAAGAGATCATCCACAATATCTCATTAGGACACAAAATTAATGAAGACTTGCTGTTTCACACAATGTGGAAAGTAAAAATATATTAAGAGTCCTGCGCATTATCCTTGTGGTATTGCCAGAACATCCGAGTGATGCGTAAAAATATTCACAATGAAGATGGAAATCCTTCTAGAGCCAACATCAAACAAGCTCTTGGTGGGTGACATGTGAGATCTTCTCGTAAGATCAAGCTTGTGACAACTGGATAGAATCGATGGGGAGATTCTATCTTGAATCAACCTTGGTCCAGGAATGGAATTGACGAATACTTTTGGAAAAACCATTCGATGTGCAAATCTTCTTTTCTCTAGCACATCGAATGTGTATTCATGTTTTCAAACACAAAAAGTATCTCTGATTGAAAAAATACTTTTGGAAAAACCGTTCGATGTGCGAATCTCTTCTTTTATCTAGCACATCGAATGTGTACTCTTTTCAAATACAAAAAGTATTTTTTATTGAAAATTGATCTTTCTTATAAAACCTTCGTTGTATTGCAAAACTCTTTCTTCTAAGCAATACACGATTGTTTTCAAATCAATTTTTCATCAATCAGTGAATCTCAATTCGCTGGTTCACTCACTCCGTGTTGTCTTCTTTGAGACGTTCCGGTTTGAGAACGGCTAGAGCATTGCGAAACCCTGTCAGGAGATTCTTCGAATTATACCTAATCACAGGCGTACTTGTGCTTGATCAATGGGAACCGTGGGCCGTGTACCTCAATTCAACGAAAGTGATCAAAGACACTTTCGTGTGTTTTATTGCTAACTGTTGTTTGCGGGTACATTTGGACGGTTGAAGCGTCAGAATTGAGAAGTCAATCTAAAGCCGCATGCTCACAGAATCCACACTTAATTGAAGAAATCATGACTTGTGCATATCTACGAACTGCTCGATATTCTTATACTATGTTTCTGCTACGCTGCTGCTAATATCATGAGCCAGTAAAGCTTCCGCTACTCTGATGAAAAGATGTCATGATCCAGAAAGTGTGAGCATGTCGGTCCAAAAGTCACAACATCACATGATGGCAACACAATAAAGGGTGATCCAGAGATTTACTGTGGTTGATGATCTCAATGAAAGCTCGAAGATCATCAAGATGTGGATCAGTTAAAGGCCTCCACTTAAAGTACAAAAATATGCGGACTTTGAAGAATCGCTACAAAAGCACAAAGATTGAGGAACTTGAAGAATTGAAGTCTACGAGCTCAAGAACAAAGTCAAGAATAGAATGCTAGGATTCGAAATGCAAAACATGGGGTGACCTCCCTTAGGGGGAGATTGTTAGGAATTATAAATTCCATAGTGAAGAGTCAGTCACCCCATATATTATCTAGCATAAGTTAGCTCGTAGACATATCGTTATTTACGTTATTCAGCAGTTAATTAGTTAGTTTGTAGCGTAGTTTAGTTTAGTGTAACACCATGGAGGAAGGACGGGTCTTTACCCACTGTATGCCTGATCCACAGTCCGATAAGAGGACGTATTCTTTGTAAGTATAAATACCCCTTCCATCCTTGTAAGGGGTGGTGCTTCTCAATCTAACCTTTCATAATTTGTTAAGCAAGTCTCTACCAAGAACACCCTCTCACTCTTTCTCTCTCTGAAACATAGCATACTTGTATCATCATCATCCAAGGCCACCCGAATCATCAACACAATAAATATAAGATCCTAACATATAGATCTAATGATAAAGCAAGTAAGTAAAGTAAAGCAAAGGGATAGAAATGACACAACCGATTTATAGTGGTTCGGCTACAAGGACACCTTCCTTGCCCTACTCCACTCCCCGAGTCACCTACTCGAGAGTTCAAGCACTATGTCAACAAACTCCTTCAACTTGGCGGAGAAGCCTTCACAACGTTGCTTACACCTTTTTCTGGTACAAAGCTAAATACCGAGTCCGTAACACGGTGGACCAAACCAACACGACTATTACACAACAAATATGTGAAATATCAAATACAAGATCTTTGCTACAGAAATATTGTGGAGGAACAAATCAATCAATGATGAACCTAAGACCTTGATAGATCTTTGAGCTTCGTGAATCGTTAGTAATGCTTATGTAATCAGAAACACACTAATAGAAAGCCTCTAATACTTGGATTCTAAAGCGGAAATCAAACACAAGTATCAACACAGATAACTAAGAATACTTTGATCCTCTATGGATCTTTGAATTATACTAAAACTTGTTTTTCCAACTCGTACATAATTCATACTAATGTGTTTCTTTTATAGACAAGGAACCCTAAACCGTTTCCCAAGAAACGTATAAACATAAAACTAAATAAGATATACATTATCACTTCCTAATAAAGCTCATGCATATCCTAACTAACTATAAAATACGCGGAATATCTATTTCCGCATAAACAAACTATGCGGTTTTTCTACTTCCGCAGAATCTCTTCTTCAGTAGAATCCTTGCACTTCAGCAGATTCTTCAGCAGAATTCTTACTTAGTAGAATTTCCAACAATCCTCCCCTAATCTTGAATTTGACATGGTTAAGTTCAAGATTCTTGATAGATCTTTAACACTTCAGAACAAGAGGTGAATAATCATTAAAAATAATGGATTTACTGGAGTAGCCAAATGTTTAAGTTCGAAAACTATGGTACACTGATAACCATCTGATTTATAGCAAATAAACATCTATAAACGGATTTGAGATGTCTTTACCTGTAGCCGTTTGCTCAGGACTAGTCAATTCTTAGGAGAAAGAATCACCTTTGGTGAATTGAGAACCCAATATGGTATTCCACTGCCTTTACCACAAGCCATATACTTGTGGGCTAGCCAATTCTTGGATACCAAAAAGGTATAAGCCATGGTGAATTGATGACCATAAAACCCTCAGCAATTAAGCATGGGTGAGTTGCATACCCTATGATTTTGAGAAAACCATTACAGCTATCAACAGATTTGATGTGTCTTTACCAAAGTTGTACCCTTTGGACTAGCCAACCCTTTGATGTACACAAGGCACAGCTGGTGAGTTGATAACCAACAACAGAGCAATGTACAACAAACCTGCAAGAAAAATTTAGACAAACAAAGAATATACATAAATGTTTTTGTTTGTTTTTTTTTGTTTTTTTTTTTTTTTTTGTTTTTTTTTAACTAAGAATGAAACAAAGAAAGAAAGAATTAATACAAGATACCAGAATCAAGAAGATGCTTGATGTTGCAGAAGCAGAGTCTTAATCAATCCAATCAATTGTTCAGCATGGAGCATATCATTCCCAACTGGATCAGGAGGAACTTCCAACTTCTTTCTAAGCATTATTTGCATCAATTTCACAGACAAAGGATAAGGCTTATCAGAGAACATACACACAGCCATCCCACACATTGTCTCCACCACATGCACACTTGGGATAGGATAAAATCTCCAAGTCTCAACCTTCCACTTATGTGAATATTTCCAAATAGAATACCCTTTACCATTTGGAGATTGAGAGTCAAAAAGAACTTGAAGATCGCCCAATAAGTACAACCCAGAACCTTGTGGAATATGAGTATCATAATATTGTGTGACAAGGCCATGGATAGTAATCAAATATTGTCTATCCACCATATGAAGTATGTATTTCAAGAAGGTAAACTGCATAGAAGAGTTATCTAACCTAAAGATGGTGTTAAACTGTCCATCAGTCAATGTCCATGCAGTCAACACACCATGAGACCCCTCAAGAAAAGCATCAGCAGATCCCTCTTTAATAAAAGTTGAATCAGCAGCCTTTAGATCCAAAGAACTACCCCTGTGAGACTTATGAACCCTAGAGGTGTGTGTCCCAGCGAATCTCACAGATCTCCTTAGAGCAATAGGTCTCCTTTTAGACATCCTTTTCCCCCTCCTACCTGGTATATAAATCCCCATAGAGACAGAAGAGAGTACCTTCTCAGAGGCACCAAGGACATCTTCAGTAGGAATGGAAGAAGTAGAAGTAGAAGGAATTGGAACAGCACCACACAATGCATACAATTTCTCAAGCACCTCTCTGGCCCTCTTAGCTTTAGCAGCTGCTTGTTCAGCTTTCCGAACCATATCTGCTCCTTCTTTATCAACAGACGCAACATGTGGAAGAGGAACAATCATGCCCTTTGAATCCAGAGTTGGATTAGCCACACTAGGTAATGCTTCAGAAGAAACAACATGAGAGCGCATCTTTGGTGTAACATCATCAAAAGAATCCACAATCTCAACTTTCTTGGTTCTTTTGGACTTTGGAGCATCTGCACTACCACCAATCCTTTTCAAGTGAGAAATTGGAGTAATGTGCTTCATAGTCTATTGTACAAACTGAGTAAGGCATCATCAGACAAAGCCCAGACTTGCTTCTTTGTCAAACCAGATTGATAGAAGTTAGAACTTTGATTATACACCACAGTCCTCATATATGTTTTCTTTTGGGCTGCAGTTTGTGGTCTCTCTCTCTTAGCTTGAGCCTTTTTAGCAGCAATAGCTTTTCTCTTTGCAGCTGCAGCTAGCTTCTTTTGATTCCCAAGAGCCATCATTTGTGCAGCAAAGTTGTCACTATCAAAAGCAGCACCTAAGATACTTTGAGCAAGTGTAGGATTTGATGCAGCTTGACAAGTGTAAGAATCCCATTGCTCATCAATAAACTGAGTGGCTTGTTCATCCAATTCTCTTTGTCTTTCAGGAGGCAAATTGGAATTAAACTGTTCTGAAAGCTTTTGAGCCAATGCATGACTCTTCTTCAAATCTGCATACTCTGCTAGCATTCTTGCTTGCTCTAGCCTTTCCTGTTCACTCACAAGATCTGAACCAAGCTCCTCATCAACCATAACTCATTTCCCTTTATCAGTAGGCTCATGAGCAGAATCAGCATGAGGAGTATCAACAATAGGAACTTCAGAAGAAACACCCATGGAAGCATCAGTAGTAATATGTTGAGGAGTGTCTTCAACAAGAGTAGAAGAGACATCAGCATAAGGATCCAAGTTAAAACTTCTTCCAGCAATAAATACTTCATGATGATCTGCTGAAGTTGGAGAACATGGCTGTGCTTGCATAGATGAACCTTGACCATGTTCAGAAGCAACATCCACCATATGATCATATAATTCATGACCCTTTGCTTTTCCCAGAAAAGCAACTTTGTTATGATCTTTCTTAAATTGAAGCTCCATGTGAGAAATTGTGAGAACGGGTTATGATGCACGCAACTGGAAGTGTGTTTAAATCAAGAGAAGAGGGAATCAGTTAATTTTGGGCGAAGATATGCGAAAAAGGTATTAGTAGAAGTTACCCAATTTATGGTCAAAAATATCGGAACAAGTTGTTGACCATATCTGACGTGTAAAGTAACTCAAACCAAATTCAAATTAACACTTCAGCAGAAAGGATGATCAATCTACTGAAGGAGGTCAATCAGCATAAACAACTCAAATGACTAAGTATCTTCAGTAAATATCTTGAGTTTTACTGTGCCACCCAACTCGCATTAATGATCATCAACCCTTGACTCCGCCTATAAGATAATCCCAATGCACACTTAACACACATCAATTACCCCCAATTAACTTCAAAAACTCTAATTTCTCCAAAATTCCTCAATCATCAACAAAATCCATGTCTATCAAACCAGAAGTAATCAATCTAACTTCGTCCTCATCATCATCCTCATCCAGTGATGATTCACACCCATTGTTTCGCTACCCCCATCAGGATGAACCTCGACCTTCAAAATCCCCATTTCTCCCTTCTTCTGAAGATGATAGTTTAGTGAATCCAAGTGATTCATCTAGGGGTTCTGATGACTCCAAGAGCGTCTAGAGCCAATCTTCAATAGATTGGTGAGAGATGAAGTGGAGAGGACATCACAACCCCAACCTCAACCAAGGCCACGTGCCAGAAATCCACCACTCCCAACAACAAGAGAGGTGGTGATAGCTCTTCCTGCTCCAAGTTTTGGTGCTTCATCTCATGGAAGTAAGGGAAAGGGCAAGGAGGCAGAGGTCAAGGGAAAGGGAAAAAGAAAGATGGAGTGATGCTTTATGGTGGAATGAGTAGAAGGAACAACAGAAGATTTCTCATATCACAAATCCATCTATCTTGCCAAGAGCCAAAGATATAAAACTAGGTTCTTGAGCATCTTCATCATCGTTTTCATCAATCTATCCTTTCCATTTTCATCTTCAGCTGCTTCAGCATACTTGACAAGTGTAACCACCAGCTTTTGTAATAGATGATAGGAACTAGTATATGTTTGGTAGATCTAGTATAGGAATGGTCTTGTATTGAATTTGAAGTTGATTGTAAGCTGTAAATTGTTTCTTGAATGAATGATCAACATGTTATCTCTTCATGATTAGCATTTGTTTTGCATTTCAGTACTTTCTTTCAGTAAAATCAATTAGATAACTTGTACCAATACTTGAGCTTCTCTTCAGTAGAAACAAACTTTAAACTTACTTAGCCATATTCCCCTTAACCAACTTTGGTGAACTTCAATCTTATAGAAGCATTCTGCAAAACAGACACAGAGAAACACACAAACCAAACCAAGACAAACAAAATTGAACGAACATTAGCAGGTTAGTGTTAGCAAACAAAAAGATAACCAAATATCTACAAAGTTTACAAAATATACAACTAAAATCCTCCCCTGAGGCATATGCCTCCCCTGAGGCCTATGCCTCCCCTCAAACTTTGAAGTTAAGGGTTAACCATCCCAATATGGACAACTAGTTGTTGAAACCTAGGTCCATCAAAAGCTTTAGTCAATAAATCTGCCACATTATAATATGTGTGAATCTTAAGCACCTTTATCAAATGTTTTTCATAAGCATCTCTTATAAAATGGTGCCTGATCTCAATATGCTTAGTTCTATTATGAAAAACTGGATTTTTGACTATGCATATGGTACTTTGATTATCAATATAGATTGTGGTGTTCATGAAATTAAACCCATAATCCAGCAATTGATTTTGGATCCATAGTACCTGACCACAACAATTGGCAGCAGCAACATACTCTGCTTCAGTAGAGGAGGTAGCAACAATAGTTTGTTTCTTGCATTTCCAAGAAATCAATCTTCTACCAAGGAATTGGCAACCTCCAGTTGTGGATCTCCTATCCAGATTCGCACCAGCATAATCACTATCACTATATGCTTCCAATACAAAAGGAGACTCCATTGGGTACCAAAGACCTAACTTGGGTTGGCCTTTTAGATACTTGAAGATCTTTTTGACTGCATTCAAGTTGGAAGTAAGTGGAGTGACCTGATGTCTAGAACAAGCACTCACAGCAAATGTAATGTCAGGCCTAGAAGCTGTTAAATACATTAATGAACCAATCATAGATCTGTATAAGTGAACATTCATAGCTGGATCTGATTCAAAATTGTGCTTTGGTTTTGGAGCTTCATAAGGTGTAGTGGCAGTTCTGACTGTTTCAATATCAAACTTCTTCAAAATGTCTCTCACATATTTATCCTGACTGATAAAAATACCATCAGGTTTCTGCTAAACTTGTAGACCTAAAAAGAAAGTAAGCTCCCCCATAGCACTCATCTGAAACTCTCCCTTCATTAATTCCTCAAATTCCCTGCACCATGCTTCTTTAGTGGATCCAAAGATAATGTCATCCACATAAACTTGCACAAGGATGATGTCTCTATTATTCTTATTTAGGAAGAGTGTTTTGTCAATGGCACCTCTTCTGTAACCATGCTTTAGCAGAAATGCAGATAGCCTAGCATACCATGCTCTTGGTGCCTGATGGAGTCCATAGAGAGCTTTCACAACCTTATAAACATGATGTGTATGATCTGGGTCTTCAAAGCCTTTGGTTTGAGTGACATATACTTCTTCTTCTATCTCACCATATAGAAAAGCACATTTCACATCCATTTGATAAACCATGAACCCCATATAAGATGAATAAGCCAAGAAGATGCGAATGGCCTCAACTCTAGCTACAGGTGAAAAAACTTCATCATAGTCAATTCCTTCCTCTTGCCTGAACCCTTGAGCCACTAATCGTTCTTTTTTTTAACCACAATACCCCTTGCATCTCTTTTATTCTTCAAGATCCATTTTGTCCCAATTGCAATCTTCCCATTTGGTAGGGGTACCAATATCCATACCTGCTGATTCTTGAATTGTTGCATCTCATCTTGCATTGCTTCAAGCCAACTTGAATCTTCAAGAGCTTGAGTAACACTGGTTGGTTCCACTTGAGAAAGGAAGCAAGCAAACAGACAATGCTTAAAGTCTGTGTGATTGTCCCTTTGCTGGTTTGAGACATAGGAAAGAAAAGCAACTTGACCATACTTAGACCTTGACACAGAACTTCTAGTTCGAACAGGTGCTTGAGGATCACCAATAATATTTTCTTGAGGATGAGCACTGTTGATCCTTTTTGTAGCAGAGGGGTTGACATCAATTATGGTGTCAAGATTGTTCACAGTTGGTTCAAAATCACTGTCATAGGAAGGTGAGGTGAAGATTCCATCTTTTGGTTGATGATTACCAAGATCTGAAGGACTTGGAAATCGTGTATATGGTTCTTCAAAGTTGGTGGACACTAGTAGGAATTGGAGTAGTTGCACCATGGCTGTCAGCAGATTTGGTGATGTCAGGAGAAACAGGATGACTGTTAGAAGAATCATGGTTTCCACTGACTGCTTCTCTTGCAAACTCCCCACCAAGCCTCTCAGCTTCTAGATTGGCTGCATACTCTTGTTTCTTGAGCCTAGCAAGGTCCTCTGCATAGTGTGACTCATCTTCATGCTCCTCCTTCTTTAGGTATGGGAACTTTGCATTGCTGTTTAAGAGACTGAGTTGTTGCACATATGTGTTGTTTTGATTGTTGGTGACTTCAATTTCATCGTCTGATCCAGGCATGGTGAAGGTTGTTTTGATTGTGAGGGTGTAAAGAAAAGAATTTTCTTAGTATCACAGAGACTCTCCTGAGGCTCTGATACCACTTGTGGAACCTAAGAACTTGATAGATCTTTGAGCTTCGTGAATCGTTAGTAATGCTTATGTAATCAGAAACACACTAATAGAAAGCCTCTAATACTTGTATTCTAAAGCAGAAATCAAACACAAGTATCAACACAGATAACTAAGAATACTTTGATCCTCTATGGATCTTTGAATTATACTAAAACTTGTTTTTCCAACTCGTACATGATTCATACTAATGTGTTCCTTTTATAGACAAGGAACCCTAAACCGTTTCCCAAGAAACGTATAAACATAAAACTAAATAAGATATACATTATCACTTCCTAATAAAGCTCATGCATATCCTAACTAACTATAAAATACGCGGAATATCTATTTCCGCAGAAACAAACTACGCGGTTTTTCTACTTCCGCAGAATCTCTTCTTCAGCAGAATCCTTGCACTTCAGCAGATTCTTTAGCAGATTCTTCAGCAGAATTCTGACTTAGTAGAATTCCCAACAATCAAGGACCCCTTGCTTGGATGACTTGTAGAATGCTTGTGATCTCGCCTTAGAGTAGGACCTATATGAGAATCACTAAAGAAAGAAAGAAGGAAGTACTCTCTAGATCAAGTGATCTTTGTTAGAAGAGAATGAGAGTATATGAGAGAATTAGTAAGAAGAGGGGTGAGTTAGAATGAAGAAATGGCTCTCTATTTATAGGCAAAATCTTCCACTGTTCCCCGGATCCCACGGATCCCTCCCACACGGGATCCGTCTAGTGTAATCCTAGGGATCCGTGGGACGCACCTCTTTGCCCATGGGTTTTTTGGTTATGGGTCATGGGTCATGGGTCATCGGTCATGGGTTGGTCCATGGGTATTCCTTTAGATTCAATGTATCTAATGAATACATTGTATCTAGTCAAATGGGTATGGGTCAATGGGTTATGGATATGATCCATGGGTTGTGGTTTTTACCCATCCTAATAAATTATTACAACAAATGATTAATTACAACATTTTGTATTTAAATGGCTATATGTAAATGCTTTACAAAAATAACATGTATCCTTATAATTGTACTTAAGATAACATTATATTTGTTATCAACAAAACACAAAGAGATCACAAAATATTAATAAACGTTTTTACGGTTTATTTGTATTAACAAACCAACTTGCTCAGTACACTATTCTCAAGAAACCAAAGTTTGGAGTAGTTTACCGCAGTGAACTTCACCATAACTGTTTCATGGCGTGCAATGAGCTTCACAAGTTTTGTGATCACACTCTAAAGAAGGTTCGTGACGGGCTAGCGTATCGGTTAAAGGAGATTCATGCAGGCCTCGGGTCAAAGAAGCGGTGGAATTCTAGGGAAAAGAGGGATGTGAAGAAGATCATCACTAGGATCGATGAACGGTTGTTTCGTCGTGATCAAATGAGGAATTTGGAGAGTTTCGTGGGTGGACATCAGATTTTCTCTCTTACGGGCTATCAACGACAAGAGAGAACTCCCGGTCTAATTGCAGGATTACCTGGGACTCCTTAATTATTTCTTTGATTTTATTTGGATGATTTGATCTGTATTATTGACAATGGATTGTGCACACATAACAGTGTACAACCCATACTTGTAATGAAAGGACCCTATGGTACCCATCAGTGCCACAATCCTATAAAAGGAGCGAAAGCTTCTTACTTTTGAGTAAAACTTCTCAAAACTTTCATTTTTCAAAGTTTTTTCAAAAGAACAAGTACTTCCCCCGATGTTTTCAAAACCTCAAAAGTTAATATTACTTGTTGAGGGAGAGTATTTGCTTAAAAACTTTGTTCACAAATTGTTCTTCGTGGAAATCTTCCCATAAAACTCAAAATGGTCATATTCGATATCAAAATTTCATCAAAAATAACATTTATATGCTATTTTTTAGGGGGAGAAAAATTATGTGATAAGAAATATGTTGTGAATTGCGATTGAATATTTGAGTAAAATTTAATTTCTAAGGGAGACTAAACGTTCAATTTTTACGCGAGATTCAAATTTTGGTTTAACTGTGAAAATTTTGGGCCCAAATTCGATTTTTTCGGGTCAAATTTGGTGTCAAAATTGTCAAAACTCAAATTTTTCTTACAACCTTATAATTCGATTTTATAGTGAATTTCAAATTTTGGGAGTGAAAAATTTTTCAAAATTATTTTTGGAGGGAAATTTTGAAAATCACTATATCGGCATTTTCAAGTATGCAGACTTCACAAATCTCCTCACCTTCCATCTTCTGCTTAAAACCTCCATCACCAAACCTTGCTACTGATGATTCTGAAGATGCAAATGCATTTGTGGAATTGAAAAAAATAGGGATGTTACTGACTAAGATGTTGAACTCAATAATTAACAATTCCAAGCGTCAGACATCATCAAATTCCCGAAATCCTGCAGTCGTGCAAGGTGAAAGAGTTGATGTACATGGAAGGAATGCTCAAAGGGATGTTGAGAATGTTGTGATTACTACAACTGTCGGTAATGCGGACAATGAGGTTGTAGCATTGGAAAAGCAGGATGACAGCAGCAGATCTGGAGAAGATATCATACTTAACTATGACACCGAGCCCAACTTTGACGAAGAACAAATGGTTGAGGAAGATATCTTACCCATCTATGACACATAACCGAACTTTGACAAAGAACAAATAGTTGAGGTACTATCTACTGTTGATCATATTCTGACTGAAAATGCGACACAACATACTGAGCAACCTGAATTCATAAATGAAGGAGAGGTTGACCAGTGTGTTGCACAATGTCCAGACAACTATCTCATGTCTGAGCCCTTATTTGTTAACAATTCAACTGAAACGTCTAATCAAACTCTTGAATCTGAAAACATTCTTCTCAAAAAGACCATTGCTCAGTTTCAAAAAGATTTTTCAAAACTTGAGGCTCATTGCATCTCTCTTGAACTTAAAATACAAAACAAAATTTAAACTCAGAGCCAAATAGTAAATCTTTGAATGAACAAAGTAATCGTGTGGATACATTAGTAAAAGAAAATGAGCATTTAAAGGCTCAAATTCAAGCAAAGGGGCTTGCACATGTTGCTTTACAAAACAAACTGAGAAAATTAACTAACAAGAGTGTGGATACTAATTTTGCAAAACCAACAATCTTGGGGAAATCGTCTCTACAAATTTTCAGAAAACAATCAGTAGTTAGACAACTAACTGCATTTAAATCTGAACGTTTAAAATCTTCAAAACCACGGTTTGCCTCCCAAGTTGTTGAGAATAATCATTTATCAAAACCAGTCACTCCACATTCCTGGCCTAAGAAAAATGCTTTTGTTTCTGTTATACCTGTTTCTGTTAATCCTCAACAAGTGGCTGCTACTGGCCAGTCTAGGATTAGTTCGAAAACAATGTCTAAACCAAGCATCAAAATTCAATATTCATATGATACAAATGACTTGAATAAGAACTATGATCTAGAAAAGGCTAGGAAAAGGGCACTACTCTAAAAGGATGAAATCTTAGGTTCACGACCTGGTGTATCACCTTCGAGTGTATTACTGAACACTGCTTGTAGTAGCAAACCAAAACCTAAGTTAACTCAGCAAACAGTTAGAAATAAATCCGTTGATCTAAAAGTAAAATTTCAGAAACCTAATAGGTGGATCAATATAGGACGCAGACTCTTCCTTAAAGAAGTTTCAACATCCCTTAGATCTAACCTTAGATGGATACCAACGGGTAGAGTTTTCAAAACTGTTGGTCTTAGGTGGATTCCTACAGGAAAGATACTAAGTTGTTGCACCATGACAAGTGTGAAACCCTCTACATCTATCCCTAAGGCAAGACAGGAAATCATCAAAATAATGTGTTCAGGTGTCAAGAAGATTATTGACACTACAACTTTATGCTTCTAACATGTGGAACCCAGTTACACTTGGGGATCCATGTTTTCTTCTATCTTGCCTCCTTCTTCTTTCTATATAGGTACAACATCTATGGTTTCTAAGTACAAATGCTTAGGACCCGTTTCTCACCGTATAATATATAATGATCCATCAGCTACACAATCATTGTACTTAATCATCAAGAATTGGAAAGCTTGTTTGCTCCAATGTTTGAAGATTCTTTAGAAAGCTGTACTTCAGATGTATCAAATGTTTCCGCTGCACAACCTGATCATATTCTAATTCTTGATACATCCTGAATCTACAACAACAACCGTTGCTGTAGCTGCACCTCCAATCGAATATCCGATAACAGAAGATCAAACTGTTTCCAACAACAATGACACAGCTGATGATCAACAAAATGATTAAACAAAGAAGTTTTATCAGCAGTTGATTCTCACGAGATATTTATGGTACTTCACACTTGTTCGATTAATTGAACATACATGGTTTCGCTGTCTCCTTATACATGGTTTCGCTGTCTTCAATTCATCATCAACATACGTGGTTTATGATTCTGATTCATTGAAAACATCGAGGGGGAGATAGTGTAGGTGGTCATTACTTCCTTGTTTTTCCACATGCTTCTTTGCGAAAACCCAATGCCTTCTTGAATTTCTTCAATTAGGGGGAAGAAATAAGACGATATGTGGCTCAAACGTCTCACTTTGGTGTTATCGTCTCGATTTCACGGGTAATCTTGTGTGAAGTTACCCAAATATGATGTTATGATGCCTCACACACAGTCTTGGTGTCGAGTTATTGCATATTCACAGTGATTAGTATTCCAAAAGACCACAACATTCAGGGGAAAGTCGTTTCATTTCGTCTTTCGTGGTTTGTTTGGTGTGATGTGTCTACATACGTGAGAAGATCTTGTTGATTTCTGGCATGTTACCCTCGAACGGATTTTCCGCAATTAGTCAGATTTACCTTGTGTGGTTTTCTGCTCTTCTACAAATTTCGCTGCATACTGAAAACTTCATAAGTTAGAAGAAATGTCTACTACATCATAGTTTCGAATCTGCTGAAAACGGTTGTCAGTTTGAGGGGGAGCTAATTTAGAAACATCGTAAATTGGGGAGAGGTTAATTTGTTTCATACTTATTACATCTTTTCCCTAAATGGCTTGTACACACATAACAGTGCACAACCCGCACTTGTAATGAAAGGACCCTGTGGTACGCTTCAGTGCCACAATCCTAATAAAAGGAGCGAAAGCTTCTTACTTTTGAGTAAAACTAATCAAAACTTTCACTTTCAAAGTTTTTCTCAAAAGAACAAGTACTTCCCTTTATGATTTTCAAAACCTCAAAATTTAATAACACTTGTTGAGGGGGAGTATTTGATTAAAACTTTGTTCACAAATGATTCTTCGTGGTAATCTTCCCACAAAACTCGAAATGGACATATTCGATATCAAAAATTTCGTCAAAAATAACATTTAATATGCCATTTTTGAGGGGGAGAAAAATTATGTGATAAGAAATATGTTGTGGATTGCTATTGAATCGTCGTGCTAAAGACTTAACCAATGAATTGACGAGCTCTTAAATGTTAGTTCGCTAGTGATGTAAACGTGTCTCGCAAAGGACTTGTCCTAGTAGAATGTACCATTCGAGAAACTCTTGGTAGACATGAACCTTGACGGGTCAAACCTCCTCTCCAAGGAGTGTTTACAACTTCAAGCTGACCTAGTCAGTGATGTAACCGTGTCTCGCAGGGAATTGTCTATCTTGAGTTGATCAATTCAAAAGTGCGCGCTCTTCTCTCACCTTGCAGATTTCTGTCAAAATACTTAAGCACGTGTGGAGGGGGAGTATTTCTGCAAAATACAAAACTCTTTCAGTGGTACTAAATGTTTTTATTCATAATCACTTTGAGAGATTTTCATGAAAATGGTTTACGGAAACATAGGTTAGTCATGGAGTTATAAGGTGACTAAGGTTAGGAATAACCGTCCTATGATCCGCCAGAGCCGGAGGGATCTACCCAAGGACACCACCAATACTTATAATTTAGAAGTCCTTAGGTATGATTATAAAAAGGAGAAAATGAGAATCGGAGAAAGAAGGAGTTGAAGAATTAAAAAGAAAAGTAAAGAAAAGGGTGAAAATAAATAGCCCTCCGGACTATTCAACTTAGGGCAGACACCGGGTTCAATTCATATGCTATTGGTTGTCACTTGATGACACCGGTATTGAAGATTAAAGTCGTCATGGACCCAGTGACACATGCACTAAACCTTCTTAGCCACTCAAGTTTCTCTCAATAGAAGCTTGTTTCATTCTCACAGGGAACCCTACTTATACTATCGGCTTTCTCTTAGAGATTGCTGGTATTGAAGAAGGAGACCTGTTGGGAATTATGTGAAGTACGAATTATGCTGATGAAACTGCTGATGGATTCTGCTGAAGTGTAGATGGATTCTGCTGAAGACATGATTCTGCTGAAGTTATATTTGTCATAGTTTGTTTCTGCGGAGATAGTATTTCGCATATTCTAGAATTAGTTAGGATATGCATGAGCTTTATTAGGAAGTGATTGTGTATATCTTATTTAGTTTTATAGTTATATGTTTCTTAGAAAACAAGTTAGGGTTCCTTGTCTATAAAAGGAACACAATAGAATGTATTATGTACGTGTTCTTAAACAAAGTTTTAGTAATATAAAGATCCATAGAGGATCAACGAGTTCTTAGTTATTGTGTTTGTACTTATATTTGATTTCCGCTAAAGAATATAAGTCGTAGAGATTGTCTATTAGTTTGTTTGTGATTACATAGACAATACTAACGATATGCGAGTGCTCTGGATCTATCAAGGTCTAACGTGTTTCTACAATTGGTATCAGAGCCTCGTGGCTCTCGATCTAGGGTTTATAAGGCTTTTCTGTATAGCAACTGTTGGGAAGAATACAAAGCAGCATATCTGATTTGGTCATTAAAGAAATCGACATTTGTTCAAACTCAAGTTAAGCTCGTACTGAATTTTACTATACCGGATAAGTCAAATAAATTAGTACCGCTCTTTTCATTCAAGCAGTATATATTTATCGTACACGTTTATACGAAGGGATCTCAACTTAATGGTCACGGGGGTTACTAAGATTAAGGTTTATTGATTTGATTTATTAGACGAGGGACCCATATGTGATTTATTGGTCAAGAATTGTTGCTAGTTGGTTGAACTTGGAGGACACGTGATCTGTTTTCAATTCTCGGCTATCAATTGTTTGTTATCACGTGACTATCAAGTGTGGTATGGTGTATACTTGTTACGGTGATCAGTACATGTGATTGGTTGAATAGCGGCGACACAAGTATTTTATAATCTTATGGTACACGCACATGGGACTGCAGGCAGATTCTAGTTTCTTTATTTTACTTGCATGATTTGATTGGTGGGCATTAATTTGATTGGTCTTTTAGGTTATCACGTGGGTTCCAAAGTGTAGAGGTCTATCACATGAGATCAGACAAGTAGTCATTTTTTATTGGTTACAATGTTTGCTCACATTACTGGTCAAGCAATTAGGTGCTTCTTGGTCATGTGATATTTTGCACGATTGGATGATTTTGTTGCTGCTGAAGGTTCACTTGATTATCTAATTGGATACGTGGGACAGCTGATTATTTACACTGGTTACTGCTGATAAGTCAGTACAAGGGGCTAAATATTTTGGATTCTATATTAATTTTGGAACAGAATATTAGTCAAAGGTCATTGGCTACTGTGTTATTCACTGTGAACAGCTCCTTACAAACCTCTCAACCAAACTTCTCTCCACACCTTTACAATGGCAGAATTTGATAATAATAGTGATGATGTGTTTCCTTATTTGATGAATGATGAGTACGATGTCTGGGCTAAGAAGATGGAACACTGGATCATGAATAATGATATGAATATCTGGAAGGTGATCCAAAATGGCAACAGCTTGAAAAGGACTGGATGTGATCGCGATGGAAAAATTTTTATTCATCCTCCAACGAGTGCAGATGAACACATTGCTGTACAAAGAGAGTCAAAGGCCAGAACTACCTTGCTAAAATCTATTCCTGCTGATCATGTAGCAGATTTTCGTCATATGAATGATACAAGTCGTATATGGAATGCACTCAAAGAGAGGTATGGTGGAAAGGCTGAATTCAAGAAGATGAGCCAGGAAGTTTATGCTAAAGGTGCTGCTGAAGAATTTGTCAGTCCACAATTTGCCTTGATGGGCATCTCTCATGTACAAAATTGTGTGTTTGGTTGTAGTGAACGTTATAATGAACTTAAGGAAGCCTATGATATTTTGAAACCTAAATATAATGAATGCTATGTTGATGTTGAAGCTTATAAACAGGCTTTAAAAACATTAGAAATACAAAAAGTATGGTATCAAAAGAATCAGATAGCTTATGATGAAAAAATAAGGGGGCTACAAATTGATCTTGATTGTGCTAACATTGATTTAAAACGCACTGAAAAAGAAAAAGCTAATCTTGTTTCTGAAAATCAAAAGCTTAAAGAGAAACTAGATGAGGAAATTGCTAGGCATAAAGAATGGTTATTGAATGGAGACAAGTTAGCTAGTCACATCTATGGTAGTCAATCTGAGACATCTAGGATAGGTCTAGGTTTTCAAAAATATGTAGGTCCTGAAGCTAAATATGATGGGCGTAAAACTACACCAGCAGGTTTAGCTAATTTTGTAAAAGAATGTGATTTACATGCTGTAAGTGGACCTATTAGAGGTGAACATATGCCCATTGACCTGTCCACCACTGTTGACTTTGATGGATCACACCATCTTTATGGCAAAAAGTCACAAGACTTGCCAGACCTTAATAGCAAAACTGATGACTCTGTCTCATGTTCTAAAAGTGACAAGTCGTCAGACCTAAAGTCCACTGACTATGCCTCATGTGATTCAAGTGAAAAGTCTGACTCACCTAGGCACATACCCATGACCACTCCCAAGTCTAAAGTAGCTGATGATGAGCCCAAAACAAAGCCAGTTACTTCTTCTGTGAAACACAATTTTGCTTCTAGTTCTGTTTCTGATAAGTTTAAGTGTCATAAACAAAGTTGTGTTAAGAATAAGTCTTTTAAGAAGAAATCTTGTTTTGTGTGTGGTAGTAAACTCCATCTTATTAAAGACTGTGATTATCATGAGAAAAGGATGGGTGTTTCCCATGACCACCAGCCCTCTAGACCCACATGGATTAATGTTGCTAGTATTCCTCCATTTGTTCCCAAAGCTGCACATGTGAGAACAGGTAAACCAGTTCCTACTGGTAAGCCAAAGGTGTCTGCATCTGTTTCTGCTAACAGGCTTAATAGGCCTTTTCCAGTTCCCTCTGGTGGAGGATATTCTTCACCAGTTACTACTGGTTGGTGGAACAGTAATGCTAGACTTATGCCCTATAGACCTACAAGTTCTTATTTTCAGTCATATACACCTTATGTTTCTCATATGAATATGGCACATGGTGAAGTTAGAGTGGCAACTGCTTTTAAGCCCTCAAAAGGTTATTCTTGGAAAAATCAAAGAAAAGGTTCATTCTGGGTACCCAAGAACAATACTCTTTGTCAGGTGCATTGATTGAGGGGAGGCTTATTGTTGTATTTTTGTATTCTAACCATTTTTGCAGCTGTTGGATCCTCATACGCCTAAGGGGAGGCTTAGTGTTTCTGCTAACACTACAACTGTCTTTGGTTTCTGCTGCTGCTTGATGGTATCTTTTACATGTTTTGTTTATTTTTATTCTTTCTTTATTTTATGTGTTTAAAAAAAATCGTATTATTTCTTTTGTTTAGTGATGATGATAAAAAAAAAAAAAAAACAAAAAACAAAAAAAAAAAAAACAAAAGACCCTCTAACCTGTCTGTGTTCAGTGTCTACTCTTTCTTGCTTGCAGGTTTTGGTGTTGGTTAATTACCACACAACTAATGGTTTTCATCTCACCATGTCTTACTGACACAAGAGTTGACTAGCCCACAGAATTATGGCTTGTGGTAAAGGCTGTGGAAATCCATAAATGGTAATCAACTCACCATGATGATGACGACATTCCATCAAAGAGTTGGCTAGTCCTGAGCAACCGGCTACAGGTAAAGACATATCAAATCCGTATATAGTTGCTGATTTGCTAATAAATCAGATGGTTATCAGTGTACCATAGTTTTCGAACTTAAACATTTGGCTACTCCAGTAGTGATGGCTATTGGTAAAGCGACATCAAATCCATTATTTTCAATGATTCACCTCTCACAGAAGTTAACACACCTGGATGTGATGAGAATAGTATGAAACTAATAAGTTTTGATGTACATTATGTCATTTGTTGCTGCAAAGATCTGGTTTCCATGTTTTGTCATCATCGAGATGTTCTGATTTTGATTCTTTGTTGCTGATGTTCGAGTACAATTCTCTGAAGCGTTGAAGATCTATCAAGAAACTGGAACTTAACCAAGTCAAATTCCAGTTTAGGGGAGGATTGTTGGGAATTATGTGAAGTATGAATTATGCTGATGAAACTGCTGATGGATTCTGCTAAAGTGTAGCTGGATTCTGCTGAAGACATGATTCTGCTGAAGTTCTATTTGTCATAGTTTGTTTCTGCGGAGATAGTATTTCGCATATTCTAGAATTAGTTAGGATATGCATGAGCTTTATTAGGAAGTGATTGTGTATATCTTATTTAGTTTTATAGTTATATGTTTCTTAGAAAACAAGTTAGGGTTCCTTGTCTATAAAAGGAACACAATAGAATGTATTATGTACGTGTGCTTAAACAAAGTTTTAGTAATATAAAGATCCATAGAGGATCAACGAGTTCTTAGTTATTGTGTTTGTACTTATATTTGATTTCCGCTAAAGAATATAAGTCGTAGAGATTGTCTATTAGTTTGTTTGTGATTACATAGACAATACTAATGATCTGCGAGTGCTCTAGATCTATCAAGGTCTAACGTGTTTCTACAAGACCCTCTCCCTAGTCTCCGCTCAGGAAAACCAAAGCGCACTACTGAGTCTAGAGCCACGAGATTCATCAAAAGATCTCTTAGGTACACTTGACAATTCATCACTTGTCGTTCAACAATAAGGACGCAAGTGATACATTCTAGAGTCCTTCACAGATCTTAGCAATCTGTCGAGAACATTTATGAGGGGTTCAAAACTGTGATCCTCAGTGATTGAATGGGAACTCCTACCAGGGTCATCATCAAACAGCCCTGACAGCAGGTTACTTTGGTAACTCCTTGTGGGTTACGCTTAGTGTTGTCTCAAACGGTCTACAGTCGTGGGGTGATGCTTCGGTGTACCTCAGCGACTCACCTGAACCGTAGATGTACTTCGGTATATCGTGTTAGCCTTCTTGAGGGCATCCAGTTTCAGGAACAGCCTTTGCTAGAATTAGAGATGTGTCTTCACATTATGCTGTTGACACTCTCGAAGTTCGAACTTGTAAGTGCTGGAAATCCCGCTAATGAGATTCCTTTCAAGAATCGAGTCCTGAATATGTGGGTCATTACTTGAACTTGTTCAATGTAATGCCAATTGTCCCTTACGGGATTCGGAAGGCTGATTCGCCCGACCAAGGTGAATGGAATCAAGACATTCATCAGTAGAACAATTGTAGTAATCAATTCTTTATGAAAATATTACAATGATCAATTGGTGTTCGTGACTGTACCAGAGATGCTGCTGCTGATGGATGCTCGCGGGAGGAAGAGATCGTGCTGATTCTCCACATGCTCATACCAACAACAACACAAAAGAAGTTCTCTCAAATTCAAAGGCAACACAAAGTCATAATGATTCTTCATCTAATCAAAGAATCTACAAAGTTATAAAGACTCGAGAACTACTTCATATCTGGAATTCATTGTCAAATGAGCGTGTGAGCATGTTGGAGAAAGACGTGGAGACACTGGAGCAACGAAGCTGACCTATAGCTAACTACAACATACTATCACAACCACCACAAAGAACAAATAATTAAAGAACAAAGAAATCTAAGACGTCAAAGCAGAATACTTCAAAAGAAACAAGATCCCTACACCGGGGAGATTGTTCGAATCAAGGCAATTCTTCTCACAAGAAAGAAGAATGCCAGAAGACGTCAAAGTAACTATTACATCAGCACCAATAACGTTTAAATATTACTCAAGTCATTAATTACCAACACTTAGGGGGAGATTGTTGGAATCACTCCTAAACTACATTTCAAGTGTTTGTAATCAATATGTAATAGTTTGCTTAATTAGGCTTTTAAGTTAGTATTTATGGCAAGGCTTATGTAGAAAGCCCATAAGCCTTGATCCAAGCCCAATAAGGAAAGGAAGGGAACTTGTGTGTTGCTCTAGTTCCTTCCCTATAAATAATGTTGTAAATTCCCATTTGAGAGTTGGTTGTTCACTCTTACATTATATCCTACGCCTAAAGGTTTTCATTCTATCGTGTATATTGTGTTTAAGTGTTCTTCCGATCTTTCTTATCTTATTTCTTATACATTGATGCTTGTGTTACAAACATGGTGACCTAACATAAACTATATTTCAAGTGTTAGTAATCAATATGTAATAGGTTGCTTAATTAGGGTTTTATGTTTGTATTAATGGCAAGGCTTATGTAGAAAGCCCATAAGCCTTGGCCCAAGCCCATAAGAAAGGAAGGGACTAGAAGTGTTGCCCTAGTCCCCTTCCCTTATAAATAATGTTGTAAACCTTCATTTGAAGGTTGGTTGTTCACTTCATAATACACTCTACGCATATCCTTTCATCATTATCTTATCGTGTGTGTTTGTGTGTGTTCATCCGCTCTATCTTTATCTATTTCTTACATATTGATGCTTGTGTTACATTATGGTGACCTAACAGAACTCTATATGATAAGATGCTAAGCAAACGCTAGCATAAGCGCGTAAGATCAATCGATTTCTCTTTCAACCAAACATGTCCAATCAAGATTGTAAGGTTATGTCCAACCAATCCTTCCTCCAAGAGCTTATTAAATCTGCAAAAATAAACTAAAGTACAAAACGCGTTAAATTCTAAAACTCAATTTCGTAGGCATCACGGTTGCATTTAGTGCATGCAACAAGCCTTTAAACCCCTCGGTGGCCCGAGTGGACGAGTTATAGTCTCGTGAGGGTTTCCAGTAAACATACCCACAAAGTTCGAAACAATTTTTATTTTTAAAAACATGTACTTATTTATTCACAATGTACTAAATTTAACAAAACTTAAAAATGACAAAGTGCTGAATAATAATAAAAATACTAATGCTCAAATATCTTAGGAATGATCCCACAAGACACTTAAACTTATTTGATCTAAGCACGAACATACAAAAACAAAATAAGAAAAACATTTTTTTTTACGATTGGTCTGGCCGATCGATCAGGGGATCTAACCGATCGGTTGGGATGAACCAAATGTAACCCACCTTCCAGCCGAATCGGTTACAGGGGGTGACCGATCGGTTGGACGCGACTTTTTAAGATTTTTTTTTACGACTCTAAAATGAATTTTAAATTGCTCATTAACACATAATTAAACTACTAACAAGATAACTAAGAATTAAATAAAGTAAAATAACATCAAATAGCAAAAAAAATGAAAAATAACTAAACATAACACTAAACATAATATTTAAATGAGCAACTTATCATTATTAAGATCTAATAGACTTAATCTAACAATTACTAATAACAAAACATTAAAGAAAACACAAAATAACAATTTTGAAAAATATTTAACGAGAGCTCCAACCAATCGGTTGGGATTCCAACTGATTCGGTTGGAGTTGTTTGGGTGGTTTTGGTGGTTTTTTCACTAGAACTTTTGAACACAATTAGAAAGAAAACTTTGAAATGAACATTTTTAAAACACATGAAACGAAATCCCAACATCAAAAACTTGATTTGATGCCAAGATCAATTGAGCAATTATGAGAAAATGAGAGATTTTTTTAAACAAAACGCAAGAGAAGCAATTTAGCCAAACATCATGAGCAAACATCAAGAGAAATCAAACAAGAGGAAAGAAACAATCATTTATGAGCCAAAGAAAAATAGCATTCGAACAAACTAGCAAACAATTCAACAAAAAAACAAACACAAGAATACAAACGCAAGTTCCCGGCAGCGGCGCCAAAAACTTGATGCTCTCACACCGGGTTTTAAATTTGTATGCAAGAATTACCAGTTAACTAGGAACACATTTGGGCAAGTATACCCTATTCAAGTTGTAGTATAGGTTTTGGTAAGTCAAGGTCGTCCCAAGAGACTTGGTTGCACTACAATTGGTTTTTGTTTGTTTAAGCAAGTAACAAGTTGATGGTTATGATTGTCACGTATCAAACCAACAAGAAAAGCAATATAAGAACAAGAAAGTATCAAGACATTCATGGTTATATCAATAAAACACAAAATCTCAACAATCATATCAATAACAAACATCTTGAAATATAAAAGTAACAAGGTTTACCCAAAGTATGAATTACAATAGGCAAAGATGAAGGATTATAGCAACCTTCAAGCCTCCAATCAACTACAATAGTTCTAACCAAGCCGGAAAATTATATCCAAACTCCTTAAACAACACTTAAGCATTACTTCTGGAAATGGCAGAGGTTTGTGGTCTTTTGGGGTAGATAAGTTGGTGGAAATTAGCCCTTAAGAGTGGAGGCTAGAATTTCACACCTTGAGATGGAGAGGGATTGAGAGGGATGGTGTAATTGGTGGAAATCTGTCCTTAAGGGTGGATGCTCAAATTTCACACCTTGAGATGGAGTGGTGGTGGTAGGAATGATGAAAAAAAGCACAAATTAGTGCTATTTATACTACTCCCTACCCTAGGGTTCATAAATGCATTTCTTGGTCACCAAGGAGTTTAGAAGGACCTAGAATACATGTAGGAAGGACCTAGAATCGTTTGGAACATCTTATGACTCTTATTGATGAAGAAATGGCAGAAACAGGCCTCCCAGCCGATCGGTTTAGTCACCAGCAGATCTGCTTGTCTTCTCGACAGCCCTACAGCTGAATTGGTTGCGGGGCCCTACCGATCGGCTGGAGCCTATTGACAAAAAATTGTCAAAATCCAAAATTGTAGATCTTTTTCTCAGCTTTCCGTGCCGCTTGAATCACCTAAATCGGAGTTCGTATGCTCAAGATATGGCCAAAATGGTGAAGGTGTGTCGGGAACAACAAGTCTTCCAATATTTCTTCGTTTGCGCTTCTTTTCTTCATTTCTTTCTCGTTTTCCTTCTTGAACTTTATTCTTGACTCTTTAGACCACCATCTTGATGACTTTATCTTCTCGAATATACTCCACATGTCATGCTTTTGTCGGGAATTCTTTATACATGGATAAATCTTTGTTTTTTACTTTGTTTCCTTCTTTTCCTCCACTTTCCTGTACTTGGCTACTATTGAACTAGCATATACACTTTTATACGATTAAGCATCAAAAGCATATGATTATAGCCAAATAACGTACATAAAAGCACGGATAACGCTACTAAAAACATGCGCAATTTGAGCGTTATCACGCTGTAATGATTATGCCTTGGAGAGAATCGCTACTGATGATATGTTACAGCGTAACCATGGGGATGAGTTACGCCGTAACTGATGGACAAAACTAGTCCCCGTTTAAGTCACTTGTGAATTCTCCTCCAATTCCTGCAAAAATGTTAAAAACACAAAACCTAACAAAAATTGAAATAAAATAAATAAAAAGGATAATTCGGGTTGTCTCCCGAAAGAGCACATTTCTTTATTACCGAGTCTTTAAGTTAGACTCAAAGCCATGGGGCTTTACGTGGGAGCGAAGAATTCATCCCCCGAAAGTTTGCTAACATCATTTCCATAATATATCTTTTCCCTGTGCCCATTTACTTTGAAAAAACTCCCCTACATTATTATAGACTTCAATAGTCCCATAAGGTAACACCTTACTCACTGTATAAGGTCCAACCCAGCGAGATCTCATTTTTCCAGGGAAAAGCTTTAGTCTTGAGTTAAAAACGAGCTCCTCTTGCCCAACTTCAAACTTTTTATCATTTATCCGAGCGTCGTGCCATCTTTTGGTCCTATCCTTATATGCTCTGACATGATCATAGGCTTCGTCTCTTAATTCAGCAAGATGATTGATTTGAGAAAATAGGTGTTCCTTGATCAAGTCAGTCTCAAAATTAGCATTTTTAAAGGCCCAATATGCTTTATGTTCTAATTCCACCGGGAGATGACAAGCCTTTCCGTACACGATCCGAAAAGGTGTACTACCTATAGGGGTTTTGTAAGCGGTTCTGAATGCCCACAAAGCTTCGTCTAATTTGTCGTACCAATCTTTTCTGTTACTGCTGACGGATTTCTCCAAAATTCGCTTAAGTTCCCTATTGGTATTTTCTGTTTGCCTATTAGTTTGGGGGTGGTAAGGCGTGGACATCCGATGGACTACTCCATATCTATTTAGCACCTTTTCCATAATTTCATTACAAAAGTGCGTCCCTGATCACTTATAATAGTTTTAGGAATCCTAAATCGGGAGAATAATTTCTTTAAAAATCTAATGACGCTCCTAGCGTCCCAAGTTTGCAGAGCTTCGGCTTCAACCCATTTTGAAACATAATCGACAGCTACCAAAATATAACTCTTGTTTTTCGATGGAGTGAAGGGTCCCATGAAATCAATTCCCCAGACATCAAATACTTCACATACCAAAATGTTATTAAGCGGCATCTGATTTTGAGAAGAGATATTACCTGCCCTTTGATATGCGTCAAAATTTCTTACATATTTTGCGGCATCCTTGAAAATGCTAGGCCAAAAGAATCCCGCTTCATAAATATTTCTAGCAGTGGTGTCAGCCCCGAAATGTCCTCCAGCAGGTCCGTTGTGGCAATGTTCCAAGATTCTTTGTTGTTCTTCTCCGAAAACGCATCTCCTAATGATACCGTCAAGGTAAGATCGAAACAAGAATGGGTCATCCCAAAAGTAATACTTTAAGTTCGTGAAGAACTTTTTCTTTTGATCACAAGTTTTGTTGCTTAGTAGAACTCTGGCGGCGAGGTAATTAGTGAAGTCCGCATACCATGGTTCAGGACCAGGATTTTTAATTCTCACTGACATAAGATGTTCATCTAGAAAAGAATCAGGAATCGTTTCTATATCAAGTTCCTCAAGCTCATGGTTTTCTAGCCGAGATAGGTGATCAGCTGCCAAATTTTCTACCCCCTTTTTCTCCTTGATTTCGATTTTAAACTCTAGTAACAAAAAGCACCCACCTTATTAATCTTGGTTTGGCATCATGTTTACTGAAGAAGTACTTCAAAGTAGAATGGTCAGTGTAGACAACAATTTTTGACATTACCAAGTAAGACCTAAATTTATCAAAGGCATAGACCACAGCAAGGAGTTCCTTTTTGGTGGTCGTATAATGTTCTTGTGCTACATTTAAGGTTTTATTAGCATAATAAATTGGTTTGAATTTTTTGTCTATCCTTTGTCCTAAAACATCTCCTACAGCATAGTCGCTGGCATCGCACATTAGTTCAAAATCGTTGTTCCAATCAGGAGCAATGATAACAGGAGTTGTAGTTAATTTTTCTTTCAAAATATCAAAAGCGTTTTTGCATTCATCGTTAAAATCAAATTTTGCATCCTTCATGAGAAGTTGGGTCATAGGTTTAGCAGTTTTTGAAAAATATTTTATAAATCTTCTATAGAACCTCGCGTGCCCAAGGAAACTCCTAATCCCCTTAAGGTTAGTAGGGTAAGGGAGTCGAGAGATAACGTCAACTTTTTCCGTATCGACTTCAATTCCTGTTTGGGTAATTTTATGTCCTAAAACAATTCCTTCCTTTAACATGAAATGACATTTTTCCCAATTTAGTACAAGGTTGGTCTCTTTACATCTAGCAAGCATTTTAGATAAATTGTTAAGGCAAGAGGAGAAAGAGTTACCAAAAACTAAAAAATTATCCATAAACACTTCCATGAAATCTTGGCACATATCCGAGAAGATCGCTGTCATGCAACGTTGGAATGTGGCAGGGGCATTGCATAGACCAAAAGGCATTCTTCAGTAAGCGAATGTTCCATGGGGCAAGTGAAAGTAGTTTTTTCCTGATCCTCTGGAGCGATTTGAATCTGGAAATACCCTGAAAATCCATCAAGGAAACAATAATATTCGTGTCCCGAAAGATTTTCTAACATTTGATCAATAAAAGGGAGTGGAAAGTGATATTTCTGCGTTGCATCATTTAATTTCCTGTAATCGATGCAAACTCTCCATCGAGTTACTGTCCTAGTAGGGATCAGTTTGTTATCTTCGGTAATGACCACGGTCATTCCTCCTTTCTTGGGCACAACATGAATGGGACTAACCCAAGGGCTATCAGAAATAACGTAAATTAAACCTGCATCCAAGAGTTTGATGATTTCATCTTTGACCACATCTTGAACTTTCAGGTTTAATCGCCTTTGCGGTTGCACCACATGTTTAAAATCATCTTCCATTAGTATCTCGTGAGAACAGTATGAAGGGTTAATTCCCTTTTTGTCAAAAACCTTCCATGCAATTGCTCCTTTGTGTTTGCTCAAGACCTGCAATAATAATCTCCTTTCATCGTCAGATAACTTCAACTTTTGCCTTATCGACTTCAATTCCTGTTTGGGAAATTTTATGTCCTAAAACAATTCCTTCCTTTACCATGAAATGACATTTTTCCCAATTTAGTACAAGGTTGGTCTCTTCACATCTAGCAAGTATTTTAGATAAATTGTTAAGGCAGGAGGTGAAAGAGATACCAAAAACTGAGAAATCATCCATAAACACTTCCATGAAATCTTGGCACATATCCGAGAAGATCGCCGTCATGCAACGTTGGAATGTGGCAGGGGCATTGCATAGACCAAAAGGCATTCTTCGGTAAGTGAATGTTCCGTAGGGGCAAGTGAAAGTTGTCTTTTCCTGATCCTCTGGAGTGATTGGAATCTGGAAATACCCTGAAAATCCATCAAGGAAACAATAATATTCGTGTCCCGAAAGCCTTTCTAACTCAATAAAAGGGAGTGGAAAGTGATCTTTCTGCATTGCATCATTTAATTTCCTGTAATCGATGCAAACTCTCCATCGAGTTACTGTCCTAGTAGGGATCAGTTTGTTATCTTCGGTAATGACCACGGTCATTCCTCCTTTCTTGGGCACAACATGAATGGGACTAACCCAAGGGCTATCAGAAATAACGTAAATTAAACCTGCATCCAAGAGTTTAATGATTTCATCTTTTACCACATCTTGAACTTTCGGGTTTAATCGCCTTTGCGGTTGCACCACATGTTTAAAATCATCTTCCATTAGTATCTCGTGAGAACAATATGAAGGGTTAATTCCCTTTTTGTCAAAAACCTTCCATGCAATTGCTCCTTTGTGTTTGCTCAAGACCTGCAATAATAATCTCCTTTCATCGTCAGATAACGTCAACTTTTGCCATATCGACTTCAATTCCTGTTTGGGAAATTTTATGTCCTAAAACAATTCCTTCCTTTACCATGAAATGAAATTTTTCCCAATTTAGTACAAGGTTGGTCTCTTCACATCTAGCAAGCATTTTAGATAAATTGTTAAGGCAAGAGGAGAAAGAGATACCAAAAACTGAGAAATCATCCATAAACACTTCCATGAAATCTTGGCACATATCCGAGAAGATCGCCGTCATGCAACGTTGGAATGTGGCAGGGGCATTGCATAGACCAAAAGGCATTCTTCGGTAAGTGAATGTTCCGTAGGGGCAAGTGAAAGTTGTCTTTTCCTGATCCTCTGGAGTGATTGGAATCTGGAAATACCCTGAAAATCCATCAAGGAAACAATAATATTCGTGTCCCGAAAGCCTTTCTAACTCAATAAAAGGGAGTGGAAAGTGATCTTTCTGCGTTGCATCATTTAATTTCCTGTAATCGATGCAAACTCTCCATCGAGTTACTGTCCTAGTAGGGATCAGTTTGTTATCTTCGGTAATGACCACGGTCATTCCTCCTTTCTTGGGCACAACATGAATGGGACTAACCCAAGGGCTATCAGAAATAACGTAAATTAAACCTGCATCCAAGAGTTTAATGATTTCATCTTTTACCACATCTTGAACTTTCGGGTTTAATCGCCTTTGCTGTTGCACCACATGTTTAAAATCATCTTCCATTAGTATCTCGTGAGAACAGTATGAAGGGTTAATTCCCTTTTTGTCAAAAACCTTCCATGCAATTGCTCCTTTGTGTTTGCTCAAGACCTGCAATAATAATCTCCTTTCATCGTCAGATAACGTCAACTTTTGCCTTATCGACTTCAATTCCTGTTTGGGAAATTTTATGTCCTAAAACAATTCCTTCCTTTACCATGAAATGACATTTTTCCAAATTTAGTACAAGGTTGGTCTCTTCACATCTAGCAAGCATTTTAGATAAATTGTTAAGGCAAGAGGAGAAAGAGATACCAAAAACTGAGAAATCATCCATAAACACTTCCAAGAAATCTTGGCACATATCCGAGAAGATCGCCGTCATGCAACGTTGGAATGTGGCAGGGGCATTGCATAGACCAAAAGGCATTCTTCGGTAAGTGAATGTTCCGTAGGGGCAAGTGAAAGTTGTCTTTTCCTGATCCTCTGGAGTGATTGGAATCTGGAAATACCCTGAAAATCCATCAAGGAAACAATAATATTCGTGTCCTGAAAGCCTTTCTAACTCAATAAAAGGGAGTGGAAAGTGATCTTTCTGCGTTGCATAATTTAATTTCCTGTAATCGATGCAAACTCTCAATCCAGTTACTGTCCTAGTAGGGATCAGTTCGTTATCTTCGTTAATGACCACGGTCATTCCTCCTTTCTTGGGCACAACATGAATGGGACTAACCCAAGGGCTATCAGAAATAGCGTAAATTAAACCTGCATCCAAGAGTTTAATGATTTCATCTTTGACCACATCTTGAAATTTCGGGTTTAATCGCCTCTGCGGTTGCACCACGGGTTTAAAATCATCTTCCATTAGTATCTTGTGAGAACAGTATGAAGGGTTAGTTCCCTTTATGTCAGAAACCTTCCATGCAATTGCTCCTTTGTGTTTGCTCAAGACCTGCAATAATAATCTCTTTTCATCATCAAATAAGAAAGAAGAGATAACAACAGGAAAACTATGATCATCAATAATAAATGCGTCTTCTAAATGAGAAGGGAGCTCCTTAAGCTTGGGAGTATTTTCTGCTTTTTCTGTGACACTAGCAGAACACCACGTGTGGCTATCCTCAGCATTTCCTTCCCACTTGTCTTCGTCATCATTAGATACGTCGACATCATCTTCAAATATTAGTGATTTAGAACTTAAAGGTTCGGACTGAAAACATTCTTGCACATGTTTCTGAACATTGACCTCGACTAGATCAAGGTCGTCAAGGTTGTCGTCCATGAAGGAAGCATACTTCATTGATTTTTCTACGTCGAAGGTTATCTTATCATTTCCAATTCGAAAGAGATCTTCTTGTTGAATACATCAATCATGGCATGTGCCGTGGCAAGAAAGGGTCTCCCAAGCAAAATTGGAATATCATCTTCTTCCATTTTGAGTACCACAAAATCGACCGGGAATACAAATTTATCAATCTTGACAAGGACATTTTCGGCAATTCCCTTAGGGTACTGAGTTGATTTATTTGCCATCTCAATGCACATTCTTGTAGGTTTCAAGTTTCCCAATTCAAATCTTGAATATAGCGAGTACGGCATAAGGCTGATGCTGGCTCCCAAGTCGGCAAGGGCTCTTTCAAAAACTATACCTTCGATGGTGCAAGGTAAAGTGAAACTCCCTGGATCTTCTTCTTTGAGAGGTATGTCCTTAAGAAGTGCAGCAGAACATCTTTGATTCAAGGTGTTTTAGGGATAACCTGGTTCTTTATAATTTAATCCGCTTCGAGTGCTGATAGCATGGGCTATATCCTAGGGTTGGTTTCAATTGTACTAGGAAGTTCCCCTTCGTCTCTGATTCTCACCGATTCAGAAATTTTTCCAACCTGGTTCTCCAACCTTCTTATTGCAGCCGCTTGTGTTCTTAGTACATGGTCGTAGTCCTTCTTGATGTTACACACCAACTTCTCGCTTTCCTCTTGCTTCTTGATAGATTCTTTCACAAGCTTTTTTATTGATTTTTCGAGGTCTGTCACCCTTCCTTCTACTCCGTTATCGAACTTATGTTTAACCATTTTTACTTCTTCAGTAAGGGAGTGCATGTCAAACTCGAATGCTTCCAAGTTCTTAATTACCAAATGCAGTTCCAACGGGCATTCCTCCCAATCTTCATGCCATGATGAAGAATGAAGGGCAACTTCTTCAATCCTAGTCCATCCTTTATCAGCAGTCATCCAAGGGATAGGTTCCTTGGAGTCTAACATCTGTCAAGTTTTAATATTAAGCCCGTTGTAGAATATTTGCAGTTGCTCGTGCTTGTTGAGTTTATGCTCGTGGCATTTGACGATGGCTTCATTGAATCTTTCCCAAGTTGCAAATAATGATTTTTCATTGTTCTGATGGAATCTTCTGATTTCGTCAACTTGCTGAAGGATCATTGAAGGGGTTCAATATTCCCTAAGAAAGGCCTTCTTAAATGCATTCCATGTCGTAATAGATCCAGAAGGTAGCTTCTTCAACAAATCTCTAGCTCTTCCCTTGAGAGTGAATGGGAATGCTCTTATCATAATATGGTCTCTGGAGACACCTAGAGCATGGAACAAATCAACGATTTCACATACCTTAGAGATGTGCTCATGTGCTTCTTCCTCCTTGTTTCCGTAAAAACTAAATTTCTGTAGTTCTTCCAGACATAGTCCCCAGAATTCGAATCTAACATTTTCTTCGAGAGCTGGAACAATAATCCCCTGTTCCACTTTAGAGGTAGTACGATAATCATTAATGGTGAGAGTCATAATATCTTAAAATGAAAATCAATAGTGAGAAAAAAAATTAATAAAAAAAATAAAGACTTAAATAAATATCCTAATATAACTCCCCGGCAGCGGCGCCAAAAACTTGATGCAGGTTTTCTGACCAGGTTTTAATATTTATAAAGTCTCGTTTACCTATGGTCCACCTTATGCACTCACGGGCAGTGTACCCGGTCGTGTGTAGTGTAGTAATCGGTAAAACCGAGGTCGTCCAAAGAGCTATGTGAGCGGATTCTAATTAAGTCTAGGTGTCACTGGTTTTAATTATTGAAATGATTAATTAACTAGAAAACAAGAAATGAAAGCAAGTAAATGAGATAGAGTTGTGATCAATAGAGGTAAAGTGTGCTAACCTAATTACTCATCCTATCATGTAATGTTCACGTTTTACTACTTCCAATTGATTCAAGTGGGGGTTTAAGTCGCTAGGACAGCATTTGGTCAGTTCGCCCTAGCTTATCAGCAAAGGCTTCCACCCGAGATCAAGCTACTACCCTTGAAAGTCGAGTTGTTTTTAGTCCCCTAAGCCAAGTCATTAAGTACCTCTACATGTAAGATTCAAAATAATGAGTGCCCCGGCGCTATCATCTTAGACACTCATCCCTAACTTCTTAAGTTCATCCAAACGACCGGTGATCATTTGATTAGTTCGCACAAGCGAGGAAGGGTCGTTAGTTGGTTAATTCTTACCCTCCCCTACTCAACCTAACTACTTAGGGTCAGTTGGTCAATTCTCCTAAGCAACTAGATACGATCGCCCTTCAAAACTACCGAAGCTAGGGTAACTACCATCGAACTATGCAAGCATACACTAGAAACAATAATACGGAAGCATGAAAACGTAAACAAAACAATTAAGGAATCATAAATAGGCTAGCACCAAAGGTGCTTAGCCGATCATATTAAAAAAAAACCAAAGATTCGATGTTTAACATAATGAAATACATGAATCGAAAGTAAAAGATAAAATAATCGCTAATACTTATCGTTAGGGAGTGATTTCTCCCTTGGAGATGGCTCCGTATGCTCCCCAAGTTTTTCCTTTGGACCCCTCTTGACGTTCTCTGCTTTTTGGTGTGAAGTGAATGATGTGAAATGCAAGAATTAGGGTTGGTATTTATAGGCACGATCTAGTTACGGCGTTACTTGAGTTGAGAGTTACGCCGTAACTTCAATATTTCCTCAAATATGCTCTCGGCAAGCTGGTTACGGTGTAACACTTGGGAAGGGTTACGCCGTATCTTCAATACAGGTTACATTTGGTATGATTACGTCGTAATCATTGAAAGGAGTTACGGCGTATCTGATGGCGGCGTGAAACATTTATTGACCTAGTTGGTTACGGCGTAACCTTAGTTGGGAGTTACGCCGTAATTTATGCTGAGCTGGTCTTCTGAGTCAACGCGCTAGCTACGACGTAATGTGAGAGAGGGAGTTACGCCGTAGCTTCTTCACAGTGGGCATATTATCATAAATATTTAAGAAAATCTCCAAATCCGCGTCTCATCAACTCCAATGCTCGTAATTTACCTGAAAGTGAAATATAAAGGAAAACAAGCGTAAATCCATATAAATGATATAAAATACGAGCATTATTGGGGGAAATTGACACTTAATATTCAGGACTATTTGATGTTATCAAGTATCCCCCCACTTGAACTCTACTTGCCCTCAAGTAGACCTTATTATAAAAATTTCTGAAAAGATATCCCCCATTACCTGGAAGGTATGAGTTTAAAAATCCCTTATGCTAGAATAAATCAAAGCCGAACACCTCACGAAATGGGAACGAAACACTCAAATTCTCTCAACTAGTCTAAGTGTCAATTTCGGGGTGATCACTAAAAGCACAGTCATAGCATGTATTCTATCATAAGCTTGGCGGTTACACAAATCTCCACCACTAGAGTTAAGGACTAAACAATTCTTGAAGGCAATATGGGTAGACACGAAATGGGTTAAGGGTGAATTGTCATTACTAACATGTTACGGCAAAGTGGACAAAATCAATGATACATGACCAAATCCATGGCCAAGACACCAAAGATTGCTCGCTTCATCACCTAGACACGCTTCATGACTAAAGGGTAGGATAAGACATGGGATTTAATTGGTGTAAAGTAAAAATAACAAAGCAAATAGTCTTAACCTATAACCAAATCATCACCGCTTACCATTAATCCAAAGTTCAAGTTTTAAGGCGAAGAAACCGGATCATGATATACCAAGTAGATGTGCCATTAGCGAACGTCATGATGAGCACATTACCTGTTCTTCAACTGTTGGTGCAAAAATTACCAACTCAATTCTTTAAATATGACCGAGGTGGCCTCCTCGATGCTTAATATTTGATGAGCTCCAAACATAGCGCTTATAACATTTCACTTAACTACTATTTGATGAGCTCCAAACATAGTGCTTATAACATTGCACTTAACATAGTGCTTACATCATAACTAAACATAACATCCCCCCACTTGAGATGAACATAATATGAGAATCTGGGGGGTCTTCAATGATCTTCAATTATAGGTCTTTGACGAAAGCGTGATTTCTGAACCTCTCTACTTCAACCTTGAACTTAGGCAAACAATGACTTCCCGATCACAAATAAGACTACACGGTAGGCTAAGGTGAATGGTTGAAACGAAACAATATATATTGGGTGAACAAAATGAAAGGAATGGCCCAAATGGGTGTATCTAGGGGTATCTTGCACTAAAGATGAGTGCAACAAAAGGGTTTCACATGGGGGTCGAGAAGTCGAGGTGACTAATCGATAGACACACAATGGTAGGCTATTTGGGTGATAATCCTATAATACTGCCTTCTTAAACTGAAAAGTCCAAATACATCAAGCTAACTCAACATACCTCTTCTATGATCTCGAAATGATGCAAAGGCCAAGTTCTAAAGTTTACAAGCTACCGGCACACTCATAATTTGGTGGATTTGGGTAAATAATTGGAAACGGATAAGGCTAATCTCAAGGGTTATAATGTGCTCGGCTTAGGTCTAATCTAATTAGGTTAAGAAAAACATGTCAAAATTTTAAAAATGTCATAATTTTTCAAAATAAACTAGAAAAACAAGGGCAATAAATTTCAAGTAATAATTCTACTCCCGTCCCCCCACTTGAAATGTACAAAGTCCCATTTGTACTAAACGTTAAATAAAGGTGAAGGGAAAGTAGAGTTAGAGCGAGAACTTCCCTGAAATTTGCTCTTAAAAAGAAAGAAGGCCCACGAAGAGAATCGTGCCTTCGCTTAAGCATCCATGAGCAAACTTCATTCCCTGAAATCACACTAACCAACAAGCATAATTCTAAAAACAAAAAGAAATATAACTCACTTTCGTAGGAATCACGGTTGCATTTAGCATATGCAACAAGCCTTTTAAACCACTTGGTGTCCCAAGTGGACGAGTGTAGTCTCGTGAGGGCTTACAGGGAACATACCCACAAAGTTAATTTAAAAACTAATACAAGGTTATTGTGTTATTATAGGAAAAATAAGAGTTGTAGGACAATTACGTCGTAACCCAGTAAAGAAGTTACGCCGTAATTGTGGCAAAACCTGGCAATCGCTACTAGAGAATAGCTACGGCGTAACCATAGAATGGGATTACGCCGTGATGCTCTCACACCTGGTTTTAAATTTGTATGCAAGAATTACCGGTTAACTAGGAACACATTCGGGCAAGTATACCCTAGTCAAGTTGTAGTATAGGTTTTGGTAAGTCAAGGTCGTCCCAAGAGACTTGGTTGCACTACAAGTGTTGTTTGTTTGTTTAAGCAAGTAACAAGTTGATGGTTATGATTGTCACATACCAAACCAACAAGAAAAGCAATATAAGAACAAGCAAGTATCAAGACATTCATGGTTATTTCAATCAAACACAAAATCTCAACAATCATATCAATAACAAACATCTTGAAATATAAAAGTAACAAGGTTTACCCAAAGTATGAATTACAATAGGCAAAGATGAAG
Organism: Chrysanthemum makinoi; assembly: GCA_910596185.1. Taxonomy (NCBI): domain Eukaryota; kingdom Viridiplantae; phylum Streptophyta; class Magnoliopsida; order Asterales; family Asteraceae; genus Chrysanthemum; species Chrysanthemum makinoi. Next base: position 164,886,587 of record OU343218.1, read on the forward strand.
GATTATAGCAACCTTTAAGCCTCCAATCAACTACAATAGTTATAACCAAGCCGGAAAATTATATCCAAACGCCTTCAACAGCACTTAAGCATTACTTTTGGAAATGGCAGAGGTTTGTGGTCTTTTGGGGAAGATAAGTTGGTGGAAATTCGTCCTTAAGGGTGGAGGCTAGAATTTCAGACCTTGAGATGGAGTGGTGGTGGTAGGAATGATGAAAACAAGCACAAATGAGTGCTATTTATACTACTCCCAACCCTAGGGTTCATAAATGCATTTCTTGGTCACCAAGGAGCTTAGAATGACCTAGAATACATGTAGGAAGGACCTAGAATCGTTTGGAACATGTTAGGACTCTTATTGATAAAGAAATGGCAGAACCAGGCCTCCCAGCCGATCGGTTTAGTCACCAGCCGATCGGCTGGTCTTCTCGCCACAACCTCCAGTAGAATCGGTTGCGGGGCCCTACCGATCGGCTGGAGCCACTTCACAGAAAATGTCAAGAGCCAAAATTGTAGATCTTTCTCTTAGATTTCCGTGGCCGCTTGAATCACCTAAATCGGAGTTCGTATGCTCAAGATATGGCCAAAATGGTGAAGGTGTGTCGGGAACAACGAGTCTTCCAATATTTCTTCGTTTGAGCTTCTTTTCTTCATTTCTTTCTCGTTTTCCTTCTTAAAATTTATTCTTGAGTCTTTAGACCACTATCTTGTTGACTTTATCTTCTCGAATATACTCCACATGTTATGCTTTTGTCGGGAATTCTTCGTACATGGATAAATCTTCGTTTTTTACTTCTTTTTCCGTGTTTTCCTCCAATTTCCTGTACTTGGCTACAAATGAACTAGCATAAAAACTTTTATATGATTAAGCATCAAAAGCATATGATTATAGCCAAATAACATACATAAAATCATGGATAACGCTACTAAAAACATGCATAATTTGAGTGTTATCAAACTCCCCCACACTTAAACTTTGTTTGCCCTCAAGAAAATCTAAGAAAAGAAAATTTTAAATACATTCCTAAATGACAAAACGAAAAGAATTTTTTTTTAAATTGCTTCTTTTTGGCTTTTTTTTACCATATATAAAAATAAGTGAAAATGAGCGCAAACTCCCCCACACTTAAGGGTTTGCTTGCCCTCAAGCAAATCAAGAAATTAAGAAAAATAAATCCCAAATGGTGCATGAAATATGATTAATAAAAATATGATGCAAATCTACCAAGTACAAGTACAAGATATGATTCATCGTTTTAAGCTTTTAGAGTTGAAAAACCGAGATGTTTGACAATACCCTATGGATTCTCTCGCTTGATAACATGCCTAAGCACCACACGAAAAAGGAATGAAGTATAATTCACTCAACACTCAATTTATTTAGTGATGAATAGTATTAAGGAACAGTACACTCATATTGCTCAGTCATGATCTAAATATTACCATATGCTTGTACAAGAAACAAAACTCCACCGACGTGGCGTAGCACCAAGTGTAAACATCTAAAGAGGGCTTTTATTCGGGTTAGGCTAAAATGGTTTATCGGGCTTATGTTCAAACATTACATACAAGAATATAATAGATCGCTGGCGCGAATTCTTGATTAAGTCAAACAACGGATGGTCACTAGAGTATACCTCGGATCGCTGGCGCGTTATTCGCATAGCGGATGGTCACCAAAAATATGCACTAGATCGCTGGTGCGTCATTCGATCCTTCAAGAACCAGATGGTCACTAAAAATATTCACGCACTTCATATTTTCACAAAGCCAAAAGGGAAGTGATAAGGCATGGGAATATTTATGAAAATTGCGTTAAAAGAAAAAATGAAGTCAAGTCTAATACCCATGTTGATAGTCACGAACAAACCACAAACCCGAAAATGATTATAGTTACAATCTTCTCTTCACATATCGATCACCAAATATATATATCACGTCTTAGCACATTGGCTAATCGATATCTCAAACATATTTCATCGTCATAATAATTTAGCACATTGTCATCACATATATTTTTTTCTTTTTTTTCTCTTTTTTTTCGATGACTTATTCATATTTTTTTTTCACAACTTTTTTTTATCATATCCTTCTTTCTTACATCACATCTCCCCCACACTTCGTATAAACATACACCACAAAAATACAAAATATGAAGTTGCGCACCTTCATCTTCGTCGGAATGGCACACACGAATAGCAAAGTGTGGCTAACTAATAATCATCAAAAACAGTCCAGCATAGCAAGCAACTAGCAACCCACCATTTAGACTTTGACAAAGGGTAGGGCTAAGGTTTAAAGTGTAACATTTTTTTTTTTGTATTTTTCTGGATTTAACAAAAATGAAAAGATTGGCTCGGAGGGTGTACTAATGGTATCTAGCGCTAACAAATGGGTCAATATAAGGGTGGTTAACTAACCAATGTGGTTAGCAAATATATCATTAGATGTAAAATGGAAGGCCATTTGGTTTTATTTCTATGGTGATCTTACTACGAATGTGATCTTACTACGGTTTGGTAATGATTTATAGGTACAAGCTCTAGAATAAATAACATCACTAGCACACTCATAGCAAAAGATTCAAGTATAAAAGATGTATGCAATATATGAAACAGGCTCAAATCCTCACAAATTAGTGGAAAGGGCTATAATATTACTAGCAAATGTCATCGATCCCAGAATGGATTGCAATATTAATCGGGACACATCTCAAGTTTTTCAAAAATTACTGATTTCACCACTGGGTTGATCCAGTTATTCTAATATATTATTCTATACGCGTGAAAACAACTAGATCATGATGGTAAACAAGTTCACAAAATTTTAAAATTGGCCCAAAAATTTTGGAATTTAAAAACTAGTTTTGTTTTTCCTATTTTACTTCCCCTCACACTTAAGTTAAGCACACAAAAGAAAAATAACTTAATGACTAAAAAAATAATTTTGCTATTATATTATTACTACGAGAAATTTTTGAAAAATAATCTAGTTACGACTTTTTTTTTCCTTTTTATTCTTTTTTTTTAATTTATTATTATTTTTTATTTTTTTTTAAAACCAAACATGACTTATTCTCTTCACACGAGTTCTTGGTAGCTCCATTGAAACGCACAAAAAAGCGGAGAAGCAGGTCAGCGCGAAGCATATTAAAAACCCAACTTCTTTAGGGAATCAGGGAGACCCGCCTTATACCTCTCTTATAGTTTGTTCACAATGGGTGAGCCTTACTTTCGAGGGACTTAAAAAAGTCAATTTATAAAATAAATTACCAACTAACCAACAAAGGAAAAATAACAAAGAAACAAAATAAAGAAATTGTGAAAAATAAAATACGAAGCATGTAAGATAGGAAAAAAATAAAATCAAAAGTCTGAGATAAACGAAACTTCCCGGGCCAAGAAATCGCGATCGAACTCTATATGATAAGATGCTAAGCAAACGCTAGCATAAGCGCGTGAGATCAATCAATCTCTCTTTCAACCAAACATGTCCAATCAAGATTGTAAGGTTATGATCCAACCAATCCTTCCTCCAAGAGCTTATTAAATCTGCAAAAATAAACTAAACTACAAAAACGCGTAAAATTCTAAAACTCACTTTCATAGGCATCACGGTTGAATTTAGCACATGCAACAAGCCTTTAAACCCCTCGGTGGCCCGAGTGGACGAGTTATTGTCTCGTGAGGGTTTCCAGTGAACATACCCACAAAGTTCGAAAAAAAAATATTTTTAAAAACATGTACTTATTTATTCACAATGTACTAGATTTAACAAAACTTAAAAATGACAAATTGCTAAATAATAATAATAATAATAGTAATGCTCAAATATCTTAGGAATGATCCCACAAGACACTTAAACTTCTTTGATCTAAGTACGAACACACAAAAACAAAATACGAAAAACAATTTTTTTTACGATTGGTCCAGCTGATCGGTCAGGGGATCTAACTGATCGGTTGAGATGAACCAAGTGTAACCCACCTTCCAACCGAATCGGTTACGGGGGGTGACCGATTGGTTGGAGGCGACTTTTTAAGATTTTTTTTTTTTTTTTTTTTTTTACGACTCTAAAATGACTTTTAAACTGCTCATTAACACATAATTAAACTACTAACAAGATAACTAAGTATTAAATAAAGCAAAATAACATCAAAAAGCAAAAAAAATGAAAAATAACTAAACATAACAATAAACATAATATTTAAATGAGCAACTTATCATTATTAAGATCTAATAGACTTAATCTAACAATTACTAATGACAAAACATTAAAGAAAACACAAAATAACAATTTTGAAAAATATTTAACGAGAGCTCCAACCGATCGGTTGGGATTCCAACCGATCGGTTGGAGTAGTTTGGGTGGTTTTGGTGGTTTTTTCGCAAGAACTTTTGAACACACTTAGAAAGTAAACTTTGAAGTGAGCATTTTTAGAACACATGAAACGAAATCCCAACATCAAAAACTTGATTTCATGCCAAGATCAATTGAGCATTTATGAGAAAATGAGAGATTTTTTCAAACAAAACGCAAGAGAAGCAATTTAGGCAAACATCATGAGCAAACATCAAGAGAAATCAAACAAGAGGAAAGAAACAATCATTCATGAGCAAAAGCAATAGAGCATTCGAACAAACTAGCAAACAATTCAACAAAAAAACAAACACAAGAATACAAACGCAAGTCCCCGGCAGCGGCGCCAAAAACTTGATGCTCTCACATTAAGTTTTAAATTTGTATGCAAGAATTACTGGTTAACCAGGAACACATTTGGGCAAGTATACCCTAGTCAAGTTGTAGTACAGGTTTTGGTAAGTCAAAGTCGTCCCAAGAGACTTGGTTGCACTACAAGTGTTGTTTGTTTGTCTAAGCAAGTAACAAGTTGATGGTTATGATTGTCACATATCAAACCAACAAGAAAAGCAATATAAGAACAAGCAAGTATCAAGACATTCATGGTTAATTCAATCAAACACAAAATATCAACAATCATATCAATAGCAAACATCTTGAAATATAAAAGTAATAAGGTTTACCCAAAGTATGAATTAAAATAGGCAAAGATGAATGATTATAGCAACCTTCAAGCCTCCAATCAACTACAATAGTTCTAACCAAGCCGAAAAATTATATCCAAACGCCTTAAACAGCACTTAAGCATTACTTCTGGAAATGGCAGAGGTTTGTGGTCTTTTGGTATAGATAAGTTGGTGGAAATTCGACCTTAATGGTGGAGGCTAGAATTTCACACCTTGAGATGGAGGGGGATTGAGAGGGATGGTGTAATTGGTGTAAATTCGTCCTTAAGGGTGGAGGCTCGAATTTCACACCTTGAGATGGAGTGGTAATGGTAGGAATGATGAAAACAAGCACAAATGATTGGCATTTATACTACTCACAACCCTAGGGTTCATAAATGCATTTCTTGGTCACCAAGGAGCTTAGAAGTACCTAGAATACATATAGGAAGGACCTAGAATCGTTTGGAACATGTTAGGACTCTTATTGATAAATAAATGGCAGAAACATGCCTCCCATCCGATCGGTTTAGTCAACAGCCGATCGGATGGTCTTCTCGACAGCCCTCAAGCCGAATCGGTTGCGGGGCCCTACCGATCGGCTGGAGCCTCTTGACAAAAAATGTCAAAATCCAAAATTGTAGATCTTTCTCTTAGCTTTCCGTGCCGCTTGAATCACCTAAATCGGAGTTCCTATGCTCAAGATATGGCCAAAATGCTGAAGGTGTGTCGGGAACAACGAGTCTTCCAATATTTCTTCGTTTTAGCTTCTTTTCTTCATTTCTTTTTCGTTTTCCTTCTTGCACTTTATTATTGAGTCTTTAGACCACCATCTTGATGACTTTATCTTCTCGAATATACTCCACATGTCATGCTTTTGTCGGGAATTCTTCGTACATAGATAAATCTTCGTTTTTTTACTTCTTTTTCCGTCTTTTCCTCCACTTTCCTGTACTTGGCTACAAATGAACTAGCATATACACTTTTATACGATTAAGCATAAAAAACATATGATTATTGCCAAATAACATACATAAAAGCACGGATAACGCTACTAAAAACATGCATAATTTGAGAGTTATCAAATTTCCCCACACTTAAACTTTGCTTGCCCTCAAGAAAATCTAAGAAAAGAAAATTTAAAATACATTCCTAAATGACAAAACAAAAAAAAATCTTAAAAATTGCATCTTTTTGGTGTTTTTTTTTAATATAAAAATAAGTGAAAAACGAGCGCAAACTCCCCCACACTTAAGGGTTTGCTTGCCCTTAAGCAAATCTAGAAATTAAGAAAAAGAAATCCCGCATGGTGCATGAAATATGAGTAATAAAAATTTGATGCAAATCTACCAAGTACAAGTACAAGATATGATTCATCGTTTTAAGCTTTTAGAGTTGAAAAACCAAGATGTTTTACAATACCCTATGGATTCTCTTGCTTGATAACATGGCTAAGCACCTCACGAAAAAGGAATGAAGTGTAATCCACTCAACACTCAATTTATTTAGTGATGGATAGTATTAAGGAACAGTACACTAATATTGCTCAGTCTTGATCTAAATATTACCATATGCTTGTACAAGAAACAAAACTCCACCGACGTGGCGTAAGCACCAAGTGTAAACATCTAAAGAGGGCTTTTATTCGGGTTAGGCTAAAAAGGTTTATCGGGCTTATGTTCAAACATTACATACAAGAATATAATAGATCGCTAGCGCGAATTCTTGATTAAGTCAAACAACGGATGGTTACTAGAGTATACCTCGGATCGCTGGCGCGTTATTTGCATAACGGATGGTCACCAAAAATATGCACTAGATCGCTGGCGCGTCATTCGATCCTTCAAGAACCCGATGGTCACTAAAAATATTCACGCACTTCATATTTTCACAAAGGCAAAAGGGAAGGGATAAGGCATGGGAATATTTATGAAATTGGCGTTAAAAGAAAAAATAAAGTCATGTCTAATACCCATGTTGCTAGTCACGAACAAACCACAAACCCGAAAATGATTATAGTTACAATCTTCTCTTCACATATCGATCACCGAATATATATATCACGTCTTAGCACATTGGCTAATCGATATGTCAAACATACTTCATATTCATAATAATTTAGCACATTGTCATCACAAATATTTTTTTCTTTTTTTTCTTTTTTTTTTCGATGACTTATTCATATTTTTTTTTCACAACTTTTTTTTATCAAATCCTTCTTTCTGACATCAGATATCCCCCACACTTCGTATAAACACATACCATAAAAATACAAAATATGAAGTTGCGCACCTTCATCTTCGTCGGAATGGCACACACGAATAGCAAAGTGTGGCTAACTAATAATCATAAAAAACAATCCAGCATAGCAAGCAACTAGCAACCCACCATTTAGACTTTGACAAAGGGTAGGGCTAAGGTTTAAAGTGTAACATTTTTTTTTTCTGGATTTAACAAAAATGAAAAGATTGGCTCGGAGGGTGTACTAAGGGTATCTAGCGCTAAAAATGAACGCTAACAAATGGGTCCATATAAGGGTGGTTAACTAACCAATGTGGTTAGCTAATATATCATTAGATGTAAAATGGAATGCCATTTGGTTTTATTCCTAAGGTGCCTCTTTACCACAAGAATACACTTATATCACACGAATGTGATCTTACTACGGTTTGGTAATGATTTACTGGTACAAGTTCTAGAATAAATAAAATTACCGGCACACTCATAGCAAAAGATTCAAGCATAAAAGATGTATGCTATATATGAAACTGGCTCAAATCCTCACAAATTAGTGGAAAGTGGTATAATATATGCTAGCAAATGTCATCGATCCCAGAATGGATTGCAATATTAATCGGGACACATCTCAAGTTTTACAAAAATTACTGATTTCACTAGTGGGTTGATCCAGTTATTCTAATATATTATCCTATACGCGTGAAAACAACTAGATTATGAGGGCAAACAAGTTCACAAAATTTTAAAAATTGGCCCAAAATATTTGGAATTTAAAAACTAGTTTCGTTTTTCCTATTTTACTTCCCCCCACACTTAAGTTAAGCACACAAAAGAAAAATAACTTAATGACTAAAAAAATAATTTTGCTATTATATTATTACTACGAGAAATTTTTGAAAAATAATCAAGTTACGACTTTTTTTTTTCTTTTTTATTCTTTTTTTTTAATTTATTATTATTATTTATTTTATTTTTATTTAAAACCAAACATGACTTGTTCTTTTTCCACGAGTTCTCGGTAGCTCCATTGAAACGCACAAAAAAGCGGAAAAGCAGGTTTCCAGTGAACATACCCACAAAGTTCGAAACAATTTTTATTTTTAAAAACACGTACTTATTTATTCACAATGTACTAAATTTAACAAAACTTAAAAATGACAAATTGTTGAATAATAATAAAAATACTAATGCTCAAATATCTTAGGAATGATCCCACAAGACACTTAAACTTATTTGATCTAAGCACGAACACACAAAAACAAAATACGAAAAACATTTTTTTTTAAGATTGGTCCAGCCGATCGGTCATGGTATCTAACCGATCGGTTGGGATGAACCAAATGTAACCCACCTTCCAGCCGAATCGGTTACGGGGGGTGACCGATCGGTTGGAGGCGACTTTTTAAGATTTTTTTTTATGACTCTAAAATGACTTTTAAATTGCTCATTAACACATAATTAAACTACTAACAAGATAACTAAGTATTAAATAAAGCAAAATAACATCAAATAGCAAAAAAAATGAAAAATAACTAAACATAACACTAAACATAATATTTGAATGAGCAACTTATCATTATTAAGATCTAATAGACTTAATCTAACAATTTCTAATGACAAAACATTAAAGAAAACACAAAATAACAATTTTGAAAAATATTTAACGAGAGCTCCAACCGATCGGTTGGGATTCCAACCGATTTGGTTGGAGTGGTTTGGGTGGTTTTGGTGGTTTTTTCACAAGAACTTTTGAACACAATTAGAAAGCAAACTTTGAAATGAGCATTTTTAAAACACATTAAACGAAATCCCAACATCAAAAACTTGATTTGATGCCAAGATCAATTGAGCAATTATGAGAAAATGAGAGATTTTTTAAACAAAACGCAAGAGAAGCAATTTAGCCAAATATCATGAGCAAACATCAAGAGAAATCAAACAAGAGGAATGAAACAATCATTCATGAGCAAAAGCAATATTGCATTCGAACATGTTAGGATTTATAAAATCCATAGTGAAGAGTCGGTCACCCCAACTCTAGTCTAGCATATGTTAGCTCGTAGACATTACGTTATGTACTAGTTATTTAGTTTAGAGCAACACCGTGGAGGACGGGCGAGTCTTTACCCACTGTATGCCTGATCCACAGTCCGAAGGAGGACGTGTAGTATGTAAATATAAATACCCTCTACCTTCCAAGGTAGAGGGTTGGGCCTTTCATTCTTAATCAAACCTTCTCTTTGTTTTTCTCTCTCACTTTCTCTCTCTAGAAAGGCTCCCATCTTCCACTTTCTCTCTCTAAACTCTAAACTATACGCCTACATATATTATGGTTTGATGTGTTTATGAAATCCAATATGTAACAATTGGTATCAAGAGCCATGGTTTGATCATTCATCTTACATGTTATTGGATTTCTAGTTGTTTTATATGGTTTTTGGGTTTGAAAGTGTTTAGAGTTATTTGCATCATTTGGATCATCTCTAGTGTTAAAGTTTGGATGTTGATTGTACTTTTGTGTTTAGAATCATTATAAGTGCTTAGGTTTTGATTTGGAAGGCTTGAATCAGCGTGGTTGGGTTGTTTTTGGATGGAAAAGTGGTGTTCTTTTGAATATTTCTTGCTAGCGACTTGTGTCTCGTACTTAATTTCTTCGTAGCGACTTGTACCTATACTGAAGCGACTTGTATAAGTTTTGTGAAGCGACTTGTGCACTAAGCGATTTGTCTTTTGAGACAAAACGACCAAAAGGACAAAGTAGTGGACGTACTTTTTTGTCTAGCGATTTATCACTAGCGAATTGTCCTTCTAGCGACTTGTTACTCCAGCAACTTGTGTGTCTAGCGATTTGTCACTAGCAACTTGTCTTCCTAGCGATTTGTCACTCTAGCGACTTATCTCTTTAGCGATTTGTCCCTCCAGCGACTTGGCTTTCTAGCAACTTGTCACTCTAGCGACTTGTCTCTCTAGCGACATGTCCCTCCAGCGACTTGGTTTTCTAGCAATTTGTCAATACAGCGACTTGTGTGAGAAGCGATTTGTCTTAATACACTCTGTCTAAAGCGATTTTTCATAAGAGTATTGTTAGAAGCGGTTTGACCATTTCATCAGTTCGTTTTGTTGATTTTTCCCGACAAAACTTCAAACGGCTATAACTTTTGAACCGTAACTCCGTTTTCAGCGTTCTACCCATCAAAACGTCCGTGAGAACGAGGAGAATGGCACACCGAATAAACTCCTAAATTAAAGTTTATTCGGGTCAACCTTCGAGGCCTAAATCCGCTCTGAACAGAAGTTATTGAGGTTTTTATGCCTTTTGACCTAAATTTCTCCGTAAAAACGTGCATAAACCAATCCAAATCTCAACCAAACAACATATCTGCTAATCCTTCAAACAATCATCACTCCTAACACATAATCCTTTATCATTGTCTGGGTCCATCAGTTATCTTAACACGTTCTATTGGTCACTATATCACGGTTTCTTCTTGATTTTGTAAAATCCCGCGAAAGAATCTATTTCTCGGTTTAAATCATAGACTTGTAAAATCCCGTGTATACTACAACATCATGTCTTACACTACTGACCCGGTGAAGTACTTAAATTGTATGATGCTGTGGGCAACAATGATAATGTATGCTACACTGAACGATTAAAGATGATTGAATTAATCAATGACGATGTGAGATCTTCATGTTCTGAGTCCAAAGAGACTGAATTGCACCTATCAATGCTACAAAATGCCATGAAAAAGGAATGCGGCATTGAGCCCTATCTGCTACTTTATTCTCACCTCATGTTACTTCTGTCCACAATTATGGATCGAACATGTAGTGTCATCTTCCGTCAGGATTTACCTACACTGACTAGAAACTTGCTGTTGAACTTAGAACAATTGAAGCTGCAACTTACCAATGAAAAGATTCAAAAGGATGGTTCTAGTGCAGCTCTTCAAGTAATCTACAAACAATTTCAGCCATTCATCAGTGGGGAATATTCGGCAGATTACGATCAACACTTGACTGGAATTTCCTTCAAAAAACATATTGGAATGGAAATTCAGGAATTCATTGAGACATTTATCCAACTCATGGATAATGTGGAAAAGTACATTGAGGAAGCTGCACAAAAGGATGAAAACGTGAATGAGTGTCAGGTGTAATTGAGAGATAGTTGTGATGAGTCGGGTAATGTATCTGTTGAAAGATTAGGTGTTGCTGATGCAGAATATCAGGACAGCAAAGAATGATGTAACCAGCTGCTCAGTAACTCCGGTCACACAAGAAGTGGATGCGACGATTAGAATGGTGAATGAATGTCAGGTACAATCATTAGATTGTAGTGTTGAGATCGGTAAGGCATCGGATGATGGATCAGTTGACACTGAATACAGAGGCTCAGAGACAGCTAAGATTCAAACAACCAGTAGTTCTGTGACTCTTGTTATACATGATGTGAATGCAGATATCAGACCGTCAAATGAACAGGTGTCATGTGATGAGGTACCCTTAACTTTTCAACGTAGTGCATCTGCTAATTTACCTAAACATACTGTTCTTAATGCTGAACATGATTCTGATAAATGTTCCTTGGTTGAGGTTGAGTCTAATAATTTCAAAACAAGTGATATGGTTGATAAAAAGGCTTTTGATGAACTCTTAAACAAATTCTCAAAACTTGAAAAACATTGCATTTCTCTTGAAATTGTAATACAAAGAAAGGAGGAAAGTTTTCAAACTAAGAAACCATGTAAAAATCCGGAATTTCCTGAATTTCATGAATTTTTTGAAATAAACAATTTAAAAGCTCAGCTTCATGCCAAAAACTCGACTATCAACAATTTGAAGAAACATATTTCTGATATGCATGTGAAAAGTAATTTGGTTACAAGTAATTCTAATGTTAATGCTATTGATGATATTCAAATGAGAAATGATGAATTAGCGGTTTGTGTGGCCAAATTACTAAAGGAAAATGAGTCTTTGAGAAAGCATCACATAGAACTAAGTGACTTTGTCAATGATACTAGAACTAAGTCCGTGGAACAAACAAAATCTTTGATAGCAAAAATTGATGAACTCAAAGCTCAACTTCAGGATAAGAGTTTTGCCATAGTTGCCTTAAAGAATGAGCTTAGAAAAACTGTAGGGAAAAGTGTGAACACTAAGTTTACAAAACCATCAACCTTGGGGAAGCCAGCTTCTCATTCCATTAGAGACTGGTCTGTTGTTAGGCAGCCTACTACATTTAAATCTGAAAGAACAAAATTTTCAAAAACACGATTTGCCTCCCAAGTTGATGTGAAACAAGTTTTGTCAAAACCAGTCACTTCACCTTATTTGCCTAAGAATTCACATAATATGAATGACTTGTTCAAGAACTATGATCTAGAAGAAGCTAGGAAAAAGGCACAGATTCAAAAAGATGGATTTTTAGGTGCGAGACCCAGGGTGATGAATTCTACGAGATTTCAAGGCACTGCTAGTAGTTTTAAACCATTACCTAGGAAAACTCAACTAAATACTAGGGATTGGCTTGTATCTAAGAGTAGTTGCGTTTTGAATAAAGCTATTCCCATAGCAGATCACTCTAAGAACTCTAGATCATTTTCTGAATCCAAACAAGCTGTTTGCTCAAATTGTCTGAAATGCATCTTTAAGGCAAATCATGATAATTGTTTTTCAAAATCCCTAAAGAAAGTAAATGCTCATGCAAAGGTTCAACCTGTTAAGTCTAGGATTTTCACTAAGTCATCTATTATGTATATGAAGCAAAACAAACCAAAAACTTCGCCTAGATGGATACCAACTGCTAAATCTTTGGAGTCTAAGAATATCTATAAGACTTCCACTTTGCATAAGAAGCTTAACAATCCTAGACCTTGCCATAAGTGGATACCGTCTGGTAGAATGTTTAAGGATGATGGACTTAAGTGGATTCCTACTGGAAAGATGTTTACCGATGGCAATCTCAAAGTTGACCGTGAAACCCCAAAGGGTTTGGATACTAATGTCACTAACCAATATATATGCAATCAAGCTTGTAATGTTAGTTCAGGTAGTCCTCACTCAGTTGCAGATACTTCGATCCTTCAATACATGGACTGGTTTAAACTATGGATAACACAAGGATTGATATCTCATAACTCACGGGTTCAAGTTACTCAACATTGATATTCAATCGGTTATGACGTTTGAACACAACAGTTCAAGCCACGTACTCTAAAGAAAAGAAAAGTGTACGCTTCAGTGCGCTTTATCTTCTGAAGAAGAGAAATCTTCTCAATTATGACCATTCTCATCAACATGCTTCATGCTTTTTCCATGCGCTTTCAGTCATCAAGTGAACCGGACTACTGTTGTTTGTTCTCTTATTCCACTTGCTCAGTTATAATGACGATGGAGACATCATATGCTACCTTTGAGGGGGAGAAGTGTGAATAGACTACATTTGTTGAAGATATTCACTTATTCAATCAAGAATGGCAACTCCGTATACAATTCTTGAGGGGGAGAAGAAGTGTGAATTTACTGCATGGTTGATTGATATCTGAGAATAAATGGTCAAATGGCTCCAAACTCATGTAAGAACCGAGCTTCTACTTATCGGGTCATCTTTACATGAAGTTTTCTTCTAAGAGCCGTTGGTTGACATCTTCACACGGGCTGATATGATTAATGACAAAGTGCTTCCAGTTGCGGGGTTGATTTCCTTGATGAACATCTTTCTATTCTTGTTTGATTGGGAGGGATTTGATTTAAGGGGATTTGCTTTATGTAAGTTAACGGGAATGCATTTAGTGAGTTGAAGATGTTGACTTTCTATTCCCCAATTGGACAATCTTGAAGAAGGTCGAGTCTACAGTCAGTTCTACATCTTCTGCTACATGTTAGAAGACTAAAGACGAGTTGCATTAACAATCTAAAGACTTCTTCTTATTCTGGTTATTCATCATAAAGATTGTCAGTTTAGGGGAGAGCACTAATTGGGGGAGAGTGAAATGTCAGATTTAATCCCTAATTAGACTTGCTCACATTCTTCAGCAAATTGATTCTCACAAAGACTTCAAGCGATCTTCTCAAAAGATTTCAAGTATTTGGGCTTATAATATGTTGCTGATTCTGAAGTATCAAAACCAGCAAGGGGAAAGGAGACACGCATCTAAACGCGAGTAAACTTGATGAACTTAATACTTCTAAGTGACTGAAGATATCCCGGGAAGACTATTGTCATTACCGCAGAGAAACTCAAGGTTTGACTCATGGTGTTTAGTGTCTTTATTCCAACTATGTGGGGGAAGATATGAATAGTTGGTTTAGGTACACAAGTGTGTGATGATTTCGATGTTATCGCAATCATCAGGGGAGAGGAATTGTTTACATTGGGGATGCTCAGCTGTTTAACTTGAGAGCGTAATCGGTGATTGAGTGACAATCACTTATTCCGGAGATGACATCCGCAGAGATAATCAGTGATTCAGCATGCTACTTCAGTGTTATCGGTTATTCTTTCTTTGGGCATTTGGGTACTTTTGGTTCTTGAGCTTCATACACTTTATTTGGGGGGAGAGAAAAGTATACATCAGGGTTATTCTTTGGCAATCGGACTTAATCTGCTATTTCGATGTTATAAGGATCTCTGTCTTTGGGTATATGTGTATTCGGGTTCTTGAGCTTCACACCAAGAGACTAGCTGCATCAATTCAACTACTTGGGGGAATTTGTCTCTTGACAACTGTTGGTATGGATCGCTTCAGACGTCAGTAGAAAAGAATTATGAGAAGATTGTTTTATGTGTAGGATGATACGTTGTTGTTCTATTGGATGATATAACCTCGAACGAAGAATCACGATGATTATTCTTAAAAAGAGCAGCAAGATCGATGATAATGGTGTGCTTCTTTATGCACCTGGCTAAGGCAAGCTTAAAATAGAGCTTAGAATCTGCTCAACATAAGGATTTTCGGTTTGGGGGGAAGCTACCAAAGTCTCACTTTCAGATGGTTCAATATCTTTCTTCGATTCAGGAGCCTCGAAAGCTTTGGTGGTGAAAGTTTAAGGGATGATGTTTTCTATCTTCTACAACGGGGCTGATCGATATCCTTATCTCGGTACTCGTATCATCATCTTCTTAAACTATATCATCTAAACTATCTTTATAAATATTTATCAAAAACCTAATACAAAAATATAAAACCAACAAAAACAAAATAGAAAAATATAAAATCAACAAAAACCCATAAAAATCAAAATTTTGAAAAATACCAAAAATATTGTTTTCTAAAGACATGTCTTCTGGTATCGATAACATATGCGGTCTTAGAAATGTCATTCAACAATGGCACGGGACCATAGTTGAAGTTCGAGCAGGAGGTGTAAATATTCTTTTCCAAAACATGTCTCAAAATATGGCTTGCAGTTACTTCAGACTGTAACCCGTACTTAAACCATGGCTTGCTATTATTTCCGATAGCAACCCGCTCTTCCAGAAAGGAAAGTGCTGCGCTAGACCAATTTTCAAATATTTCGTGCACTTATCCTAAAACAAAATGAGGAAAGTATGTCAAGGATGCACTGTTCCTACTCAAATATTTTTCCTTCTAAAATTCTTCAGAAAAATATTTGTTTTAACAAAATGATGGTTAATGAGTTGCAAAATCAATCAGTATCAGAATTTTTATAAATTTGCAAAACTCAATCAATAACTTTAGCGCTTTTAAAACTTTTCAGAGAAAGAGTCATTGATTGAGGGGGAGAATGTTTTCAAATGTATATCATCTAAACGAGCTTATCTAATTATCCTATATGCTTAACTGAAAAATGATGTTAACCTACGTTGAAGGACTAGGTGCCTAGGATATGATTGTTAGGATTAGATGATTAGAATTTGATAAACACATAATTCCCATGCATTTGTATGATCTGATTGATATGTTGGATTGACTTTTATTAGTCGATTGCTGTTTGGGTGATGTCGACCACCATATATCTGATGTGTGTTCACTAACGTATGCAGGTATATTGGTATATAAGAATGTTCCCTATCCGGATCCCACATAAGATGATTATTGGATGCCGAAAGGAAGGGTAACTATATCATGGGTCGACAAAAGAAGAAATGGAGCTTAATCAGATCTCTCCATAGATAGTTGGCACGATAGATGCAACTTCAGAGGTCTCACTGCATCAGCAGATGGTTTTCTTCTAGCCTTACAGAAAAAACAGAAGCAGCTTCTACACCACCTAACGTATCTTTGTGCAGGATTAATTGTGATGATACCATGTTCGTATGGTAGAAAAATATTTGTTTGAAAATAAATTGGACTTAATTTTGGAAATCACCGGACTTCATTTTATCAAAACTTGAGTCACTCAATCATCGACTACGGTCATCGATTGAGGGGGAGAGTGATTTAAAAAAAATCAAACAATATTTCATCAATCAAGTCCGTTTGTGCAAAATAAGTGGTGATCTAAAGATTTAATGTTATGTCATGGTATGATTTTCTTTAAAACCCAAAGATCTTTCAAAATGAAATTTTTTCTGTTTTTGATTGTGAAATTGTTTTATTTTTACTTAAAGATCTCTTAAAAACTATCATACCTGACACTAACAATCTTTAATGTCTAAAATTGGTCCATCTCAGTCAATTTCAAAAATTAAATCTTGTCACGTCTTTCCCCAAACTTTTCTAAATGATTTAAATCAATTGGGATCACAAATCTCAATTGGTTTGAAATTTTTGATCGGGGGAGAGATAGTGATTTAAATCTCTTATCTGTTTAAATTGAATTGGTTTTAGTCCATTAAAGGCACTCCTGCCTCCATGTGCCAAACGATTTCAATATATGATGCACATGATTGAGGAGGAGCATTTATCCAAAAACTAGACGAGTATTTAAACAAGGCCACATTTTCTCCCATGTTTTCTAAACTTTATTAAATCACTTGGGATCCAAATTCTCAAAGGGTTTGATGTTTTTGATCGGGGGAGAATTTGTGATTTAATAATGAAATTTAATAAAAGGTGATCGTTTTGATTCAAATGTGCATGCTGCTCTCCCATATGTGCTAAACGCTTTCGAATCTCGAAGCACATATTGAGGGGGATCATTTCATAAGAAAATAAACTTTCAAGGTACAAAGATTTCTATGTTTCAACATAAAGTACCTTGATTGATTTTCTAAATGGTTTCTTAATGGCTTTTGTGTCCGTGTATGTACTTCAAAAGAACTCCATCCTCCATGTGATAAAATGATTTCATATATCCTACGCACATATTGAGGGGGAGAATTTACCAAAGAAATTCAAATGGCTTTTTCTACGGAAATTGTAATCATGAATACATTTCAAAGAACTCTTGCCTCCATGTGCTAAACAATTTCAAAATCATAAGCACATGTTGAGGGGGAGCATTTCTAAATGATAAAAAACAATTAAGGTACAAAATGTTTTGATATTATATCACAAGTACCTTGATTGATTTTCCAAATGATTTTTCAATTGGGTTCAAGAAGAGAAAGAACAATACCAAAAGACCGACCAATTTACTTTATGCATGGTGTTATAAGGATGATTAGGTTAGGTATTCGTTCCCACGATCCCGCCAGAGCCAGAAGGATCTACCCAGGGACAATCCACTAGATAGTGTAGAAATCCTTAGGTATGATGAAAAAAGGAGAAAAATGAGAATATGGGAAGAGTGCGGACTGAGACAGAGCTAGTACTAGAATAAACCCAACAAGGTTCTAGTAATGAAGTCTCGGTAAGCACTGAAGGGGTTGACGAATGAAAAAGAATTGAATGAGAAAAGGGTGAAAAGAAATAGCCCTCCAATAATTCAACCTTCGGGCAGAAACCGGGTTCAATACATATGCTACTGGTGTCTACTAAGGTAACACTGGTATTGAAGACAAGACGTCATAGACCCAGTGACGCACTGCACCTAAACTTCCCAAGCTACTCAAGTTCCTCTTAAAAGGGCTTGTTTCATTCTCACGGGGAACCTACATTATCTATCGACTTTCTTGTAGAGATTGTTGATATTGAAGAAGGAGACCCTCTCCCTAGTCTCCGGCATAGGAACCAAATGTGCACTATTGAGTCTAGAGCCACGAGATCATCAAATAAATCTCATTAGGACACTGTCAATGAAGACTCTCTGTTTCACACAATGTGGAAAGAGAGAATATATGATAAAGTATCCTATGCAGTATCCTTGTGGTATTGCCAGAACATCTGAGTGATATGCAAACATATTCACAATGAAGATGGAAAGCCTTCGTCGTATTGCAAAACTCTTTCTTCAAGCAATACACGATTGTTTTTCAAATCAATTTTTCATCAATCAGTGAATCTCAATTCAATGGTTCACTCACTCCGTGTTGTCTTCTTTGAGACGTTCCGGTTTGAGAACAACTAGAAATGAAACCCCTGTCAAGGAGATTCTTCGAATTATACCCGATCACAGACTTGTACTCGATCAACGGGAACCGTGGCGTGTACCTTAATTCAACGAAAGTGATCAAAGACGCTTTCGTGTGTTTTATTGCTAACTATTGTTTGCAGGTACATTTGGACGGTTGCACCGATCGTAATTGAGAAGTCAATCCAAAGCCGCATGCTCACAAAGATCTACACTTAATTGAAGAAATCATGACTAGTGCATATCTACATAACCCGGCTCGATATTTTTATACTATGCTTCGCTTACGCTGCCGCAAATATCATGAACCAAGAAAGCTTCCGCTACTCGATGAAATGATGTCATGATCCAGAAAGTGTGAGCATGTCAGTCCGAAAGTCACAACATCACATGAAGGCAACACTGCAAAGGGTGATCCAGAGATTTACTGTGGCTGATGATCTCAATGAAAGCTCGAAGATCATCAAAGATGTGGATTAGTTAAAGGCCTCCACTTAAAGTACAAAGTATTTGGACTTCGAAGAATTCACTGCTAAAGTACAAAGAATACAAAATTTGAAGAATTAAAGTCTACGAGCTCAAGAACGAAGTCATGAATAGAATGCTAGGACACAAAATGTAATTCATGGGGTGACCTCCCTTAGGGGGAGATTGTTAGGATTTAGAAAATCCATAGTGAAGAGTCGGTCACCCCAACTCTAGTCTAGCATATGTTAGCTCGTAGACATTACGTTATGTACTAGTTATTTAGTTAGTTATTTAGTTTAGAGCAACTCCGTGGAGGACGGACGGGTCTTTACCCACTGTCTGCCTGATCCACAGTTCGAAGGACGACGTGTAGTATGTAACTATAAATACCCTCTACCTTCCAAGGTAGAGGGTTGGACCTTTCATTCTTAATCTAACCTTCTCTTTGTTTTTCTCTCTCACTTTCTCTCTCTAGAAAGGCTCCCATCTTCCACTTTCTCTCTCTAAACTCTAAACTCTAAACTATACGCCTACATATATTATGGTTTGATGTGTTTATGAAATCTAATATGTAACAGAACAAACTAGCAAACAATTCAACAAACAAACAAACACAAGAATACAAACGCAAGTTCCCGGCAACGGCGCCAAAAACTTGATGCTCTCACACCGGGTTTTAAATTTGTAGGCAAGAATTACCGGTTAACTAGGAACACATTCGGGCAAGTATACCCTAGTCAAGTTGTAGTATAGGTTTTGGTAAGTCAAAGTCCTCCCAAGAGGCTTGGTTGCACTACAAGTGTTGTTTGTTTGTTTAAGCAAGTAACAAGTTGATGGTTATGATTGTCACGTATCAAACCAACAAGAAAAGCAATATAAGAACAAGCAAGTATCAAGACATTCATCGTTATTTCAATCAAACACAAAATCTCAACAATCGTATTAATAACAAACATCTTGAAATATAAAAGTAACAAGGTTTACCCAAAGTATGAATTACAATAGGCAAAGATGAAGGATTATAGCAACCTTCAAGCCTCCAATCAACTACAATAGTTCTAACCAAGCCGGAAAATTATATCCAAATGGCCTTCAACAGCACTTAAGCACTACTTCTGGAAATGGCAGAGGTTTGTGGTCTTTTGGGGTAGATAAGTTGGTGGAAATTCGTCCTTAAGGGTGGTGGCTAGAATTTCACACCTTGAGATGGAGAGGGATTGAGAGGGATGGTGTAATTGGTGGAAATTCTTCCTTAAGGGTGGAGGCTCGAATTTCACACCTTGAGATGGAGTGGTAATGGTAGTAATGATGAAAACAAGCACAAATGATTGCCATTTATACTACTCACAACCCTAGGGTTCATAAATGCATTTCTTGGTCACCAAGGAGCTTAGAAGTACCTAGAATACATATAGGAAGGACCTAGAATCGTTTGGAACATGTTAGGACTCTTATTGATGAATAAATGGCAGAAACATGCCTCCCATCCGATCGGTTTAGTCAACAGCCGATCGGATGGTCTTCTCGACAGCCCTCAAGCCGAATCGGTTGCGGGGCCCTACCGATCGGCTGGAGCCTCTTGACAAAAAATGTCAAAATCCAAAATTGTAGATCTTTCTCTTAGCTTTCCGTGCCGCTTGAATCACCTAAATTGGAGTTCGTATGCTCAAGATATGGCCAAAATGGTGAATGTGTTTCGGGAAGAACGAGTCTTCCAATATTTCTTCGTTTACGCTTCTTTCCTTCATTTCTTTCTCGTTTTCCTTCTTGAACTTTATTCTTGAGTCTTTTGACCACCATCTTGATGACTTTATCTTCTCTAATATACTCCACATGTCATGCTTTTGTCGGGAATTCTTCGTACATGGATAAATCTTTGTTTTTTACTTCTGTTTCCGTCTTTTCCTCCACTTTCCTGCACTTGGCTAAAATTGAACTAGCATATACACTTTTATACGATTAAGCATCAAAAGAATATGATTATAGCCAAATAACATACATAAAAGCACGGATAACGCTACTAAAAACATGCACAATTTGAGCGTTATCACGCCCGTAATGATTATGCCTTGAAGAGAATTGCTACTGATGATATGTTACGGCGTAACCATGGGGATGAGTTACGCCGTAACTGATGGACAGAACTGGTCCCCGTTTAAGTCACTTGTGAATTCTCCTCCAATTCCTACAAAAATGTTAAAAACGCAAAACCCAACAAAAATTGAAATAAAAGAAATAAAAAGGATAATTCGGGTTGTCTCCCAAAAGAGCAATTTTCTTTATTACCGAGTCTTTAAGTTAGACTCAAAGCCATGGGGCTTTACGTGGGAGCGAAGAATTCATCCCCCGAAAGTTTGCTAACGTCCTTTCCATAATATATCTTTGCCCTGTGCCCATTTACTTTGAAAAACTCCCCTACATTATTATAGACTTCAATAGTCCCATAAGGGAACACCTTATTCACTGTATAAGTTCCAACCCAGTGAGATCTCATTTTTCCAGGGAAAAGCTTTAGTCTTGAGTTAAAAACGAGCACCTATTTCCCAACTTCAAACTTTTAATCCTTTATCCGAGCGTCGTGCCATCTTTTGGTCCTATCCTTATATGCTCTGACATGATCATAAGCTTCGTCTCTTAATTCAGCAAGATGATTGATTTGAGAAAATCTGTGTTCCTTGATCAAGTCAGTCTCAAAATTAGCATTTTTAAGGGCCCATTATGCTTTATGTTCTAATTCCACCGGGAGATGACAAGCCTTTCCGTACACGATCCGAAAAGGTGTACTACCTATAGGGGTTTTGTCAGCGGTTCTGAATGCCCACAAAGCTTCGTCTAATTTGTCGGACCAATCTTTTATGAAACTGCTGACGGATTTCTCCAAAATTCGCTTAAGTGCCCTATTGGTGTTTTATGTTTGCCCATTAGTTTGGGGGTGGTAAGGCGTGGACATCCGATGGACTACTCCGTATCTATTTAGCACCTTTTCCATAATTTCATTACAAAATTGCATCCCCGATCGCTTATAATAGTTTTAGGAATCCCAAATTTGGAGAATAATTTCTTTAAAAATCTAATGACGCTCCTAGCGTCACAAGTTTGCAGAGCTTCGGCTTCAACCCATTTTGAAACATAATCGACAACTACCAAAATATAACTCTTGTTTTTCGATGGAGTGAAGGGTCCAATGAAATCAATTCCCCAGACATCAAATACTTCACATAGCAAAATGTTATTAAGCGGCATCTGATTTTGAGAAGAGATATTACCTGCCCTTTGACATGCGTCACAATTTCTTACATATTTTGCGGCATCCTTGAAAATGCTAGGCCAAAAGAATCCCGCTTCATAAATCTTTCTAGCAGTGGAGTCAGCCCCGTAATGTCCTCCAGCAGGTCCGTTGTGGCAATGTTCCAAGATTCTTTGTTGTTCTTCTCCGAGAACGCATCTCCTAATGATACCATCAGGGCAAGATCGAAACAAGAATGTGTCATCCCAAAAGTAATACTTTAAGTTCCAGAAGAACTTTTTCTTTTGATCATAAGTAACTCTGGCGGCGAGGTAATTAGCTAAGTCGGGATACCATGGTTCGGGACCAGAATCTATAATTCTCACTGACATAAGATGTTCATCTGGAAAGGAATCATGAATCGTTTCTATATCAAGTTCCTCAATCTCAGGGTTTTCAAGCCGAGACAGGTGATCAGCTGCCAAATTTTCTGCCCCCTTTTTATCCTTGATTTCGATTTTAAACTCTTGTAACAAAAGCACCCACCTTATTAATCTTGGTTTGGCATCCTGTTTACTGAAGAAGTACTTCAAAGCAGAATGGTCAGTGTAGACAACAATTTTAGACATTACCAAGTAAGACCTAAATTTATCAAAGGCATAGACCACAACAAGGAGATCCTTTTTGGTGGTCATATAATGTTCTTCCGCTTCATTTAAGGTTTTATTAGCATAATAAATTGGTTTGAATTTTTTGTCAATCATTTGTCCTAAAACAGCTCCTACAGCATAGTCGTTGGTATCGCACATTAGTTCAAAATCGTTATTCCAATCAGGAGCAATGATAACAGGAGTTGTAGTCAATTTTTCTTTCAAAATATCAAAAGCGTTTTTGCATTCATCGTTAAAATCAAATTTTGCATCCTTCATGAGAAGTTGGGTCATAGGTTTAGCTGTTTTTGAAAAATATTTTATAAATCTTCTATAGAACCCCGTGTGCCCAAGAAACTCCTAATCACCTTAAGGTTAGTAAGGTAAGGGAGTCGAGAGATAACGTCAACTTTTACCTTATCGACTTCAATTCCTGTTTGGGAAATTTTATGTCCTAAAAAAATTCCTTCCTTTACCATGAAATGACATTTTTCCCAATTTAGGACAAGGTTGGTCTCTTCACATCTAGCAAGCATTTTTGATAAATTTTTAAGGCAAGAGGAGTAAGAGTTACCAAAAACTGAGAAATCATCCATAAACACTTCCATGAAATCTTGGTACATATCCAAGAAGATCACCGTCATGCAACGTTGGAATGTGGCGAGGGCATTGCATAGACCAAAAGGCATTCTTCGGTAAGCGAATGTTCCGTAGGGGCAAGTGAAAGTTGTCTTTTCCTGATCCTCTAGAGCGATTGGAATCTGGAAATACCCTGAAAATCCATCAAGGAAACAATAATATTCGTGTCCCGAAAGCCTTTCTAACATTTGATCAATAAAAGGGAGTGGAAAGTGATCTTTCTGCGTTGCATCATTTAATTTCTTGTAATCAATGCAAACTCGCCATCCAGTTATTGTCCTAGTAGGGATCAGTTCGTTATCTTCGTTAATGACCACGGTCATTCCTCCTTTCTTGGGCACAACATGAATAGGACTAACCCAAGGGCTATCAGAAATAGCGTAAATTAAACCTGCATCCAAGAGTTTTATGATTTCATCTTTGACCACATCTTGAACTTTCGGGTTTAATCGCCTTTGCGGTTGCACCACAGGTTTAAAATCATCTTCCATTAGTATCTTGTGAGAACAGTATGAAGGGTTAATTCCCTTTATGTCAGAAACCTTCCATGCAATTGCTCCTTTGTGTTTGCTCAAGACCTGCAATAATAATCTCTTTTCATCGTCAGATAACGTCAACTTTTGCCTTATCGACTTCAATTCCTGTTTGGGAAATTTTATATCCTAAAACAATTCATTCCTTTACCATGAAATGACATTTTTCCCAATTTAGGACAAGGTTGGTCTCTTCACATCTGGCAAGCATTTTAGATAAATTATTAAGGCAAGATGAGAAAGAGTTACCAAAAACTGAGAAATCATCCATAAACACTTCCATGAAATCTTGGCACATATCCGAGAAGATCGCCGTCATGCAATGTTTAAATATGGCGGGGGCATTGCATAGACCAAAAGGCATTCTTCGTGTTTAATGTTCCGTAGGGGCAAGTGAAAGTTGTCTTTTCCCGATCCTCTGAGTGATTGGAATCGGAAATACCCGAAAATCCATCAAGGAAACAATAATATTCGTGTCCCGAAAGCCTTTCTAACTCAATAAAAGGGAGTGGAAAGTGATCTTTCTGCGTTGCATAATTTAATTTCCTGTAATCGATGCAAACTCTCAATCCGATTCATCTGTCCTAGTAGGGATCAGTTCGTTATCTTCGTTAATGACCACGGTCATTCCTCCTTTCTTGGGCACAACATGAATGGGACTAACCCAAGGGCTATCAGAAATAGCGTAAATTAAACCTGCATCCAAGAGTTTAATGATTTCATCTTTGACCACATCTTGAACTTTCGGGTTTAAACGCCTCTGCGGTTGCACCACGGGTTTAAAATCATCTTCCATTAGTATCTTATGAGAACAGTATGAAGGGTTAGTTCCCTTTATGTCAGAAACCTTCCATGCAATTTCTCCTTTGTGTTTGCTCAAGACCTGCAATAATAATCTCTTTTCATCGTCAAATAATAAGGAAGAGATAACAACAGGAAAATTAGGATCATCATTAATAAATGCGTATTCTAAATGAGAAGGGAGCTCCTTAAGCTTGGGAGTATTTTCAGCTTTTTCTGGGATGCTAGCAGAACACAACGTGTGGCTATCCTCAGCATTTCCTTCCCACTTGTCTTCGTCATCATTAGATACGTCGACATCATCTTCAAAAATTAGTGATTTATAACTTAAAGGTTCGGGCTGAAAACATTCTTGCACATGTTTCTGAACATTGACCTCGACTAGATCAAGGTCGTCAAGGTTGTCGTCCGTGAAGGAAGCATACTTCATTGATTTTTCTAGGTCGAAGGTTATTTTATCATTTCCAATTTCCAAAGAGATCTTCTTGTTGAATACATCAATTATGGCATGTGTCGTGGCGAGAAAGGGTCTCCCGAGCAAAATTGGAATATCATCTTCTTCCATTTCAAGTACCACAAAATTGATCGGGAATACAAATTTATCAATCTTGACAAGGACATTTTCGGCAATTCCCTTAGGGTATTGAGTTGATTTATGTGCCATCTCAATGCACATTCTTGTAGATTTCAAGCTTCCCAATTCAAGTCTTGAATGAAGCGAGTACGACATAAGGCTGATGCTGGCTCCCAAGTCCGCAAGGGCTCTTTCAAAAACTATGCCTCCGATGGTGCAAGGTAAGGTGAAACTCCATGGATCTTCTTCTTTGAGAGGTATGTCCTTAAGAAGTGCAGCAGAACATCTTTGATTCAAGGTAACTTGTGTTCGATCAAAAAGTCTTTTATGAGTGAGGAGGTCCTTCATAAATTTAGCATATTTTGGCATTTGATCAAGCGCTTCCACGATAGGGATATTTATTCTAAGCTGTTGTAATTTCTCCATGAATTTCTGAAATTGCAATTGTTCTTGTTCCTTCTTAATTCTTCCAGGAAATGGTATGGGCGGGACATAAGGTCGAACTTTTTCTTGCGACAAAGTTGGTTGAGTAACCCATGTTTCCTTGTTGCTGTTTTGAGCGGTTTCTTCATTTTAAATTTCTGAGTTTTAGGGATAACCTGGCTCTTTATAATTTAATCCGCTTCGAGTGGTGATAGCATGGGCTAGATCCCTAGGGTTGGTTTCAATTGTACTAGGAAGTTCCCCTTCGTCTCTGATTCTCACCGATTCGGCTAGTTTACCAACCTGGTTCTCCAACCTTCTTATTGCAGCCGCTTGAGTTCTTAGTACATGGTCGTAGTCCTTCTTGATGTTACACACCAACTTCTCACTTTCCTCTTGCTTCTTGCTAGATTCTTTCACAATATTTTTTACTTCTTTTTCGAGGTTTGTCACCTTTCCTTCAACTCAGTTATCGAACTTATGTTTAATCATTATTACTTCTTCAGTAAGGGAGTTCATTTCAAACTCGAAGGCTTTCAAGTTCTTAATTACCGAATGCAATTCCAATGGGCATTCCTCCCAATCTTCATGCCAGGATGAAGAATGAAGGGCAACTTCTTCAATCCTAGTCCATCCTTTATCAGCAGTCATCCAAGGGATAGGTTCCTTGGAGTCTAACATCTGTCGAGTTTTAATATTAACCCCGTTGTAGAATATTTGCATTTGCTCGTGCTTGTTGAGTTTATGCTCGGGGCATTTGACGATGGCTTCATTGAATCTTTCCCAAGTTGCAAATAATGATTCTTCATTGTTCTGATGAAATCTTCTGATTTCGTCAACTTGCTGAAGGATCATTGCAGGGGTTCGATATTCCTTAAGAAATGCCTTCTTGAATGCATTCCATGTCGTAATAGATCCAGAAGGTAGCTTCTTCAGCCAATCTCTAGCTCTTCCCTTGAGAGTGAATGGGAATGCTCTCATCATAATATGGTCTATAGAGACACCTAGAGCATGGAACAAATCAGCGATTTCACAGACCTTAGAAATGTGCTCATGTGCTTCTTTCTCCTTGTTTCCGTAAAAACTACATTTGTTTAGTTCTTCCAGACATAGTCCCCAGAATTCGAATCTAACATTTTCTTCGAGAGCTGGAACAATAATCCCCTGTTCCACTTTAGAGGTAGTACGATAATCATTAATGGTGAGAGTCATAATATCTTAAAATGAAAATCAATAGTGAGAAAAAAAATTAATAAAAAAAATAAAGACTTAAATAAATATCCTAATATAACTCCCGTGTGCCAAAAACTTGATGCAGGTTTTCTCGACCGTGTTTTAATATTTATAGTGTTTCGTTTACCTATGGTCCACCTTATGCACTCACGGGCAGTGTACCCGGTCGTGTGTAGTGTAGTAATCGGTAAAACAAAGTTATGTGAGCGGATTCTAATTAAGTCTAGGTGTCACTGGTTTTAATTATTGAAATGATTAATTAACTAGAAAACAAGAAATGAAAGCAAGTAAATGAGATAGAGTTGTGATCAATAGAGGTAAAGTGTGCTAACCTAATTACTCATCCTATCATGTAATGTTCACGTTTTACTACTTCCAATTGATTCAAGTGGGGGTTTAAGTCGCTAGGACAGCATTTGGTCAGTTCGCCCTAGCTTATCAAGAAAGGCTTCCACCGAGATCAAGCTACTACCCTTGAAAGTCCAGTCGTTTTAGTCCCCTAAGCCAAGTCATTAAGTACCTCTACATGTAAGATTCAAAATAATGAGTGCCCCGGCGCTATCATCTTAGACACTCATCCCTAACTTCTTAAGTTCATCCAAACGACCGGTGATCATTTGATTAGTTCGCACAAGCGAGGAAGGGTCGTTAGTTGGTTAATTCTTACCCTCCCCTACTTAACCTAACTACTTAGGGTCAGTTGGTCAATTCTCCTAAGCAACTAGATACGATCGCCCTTCAAAACTACCGAAGCTAGGGTAACTACCATCGAACTATGCAAGCATACACTAGAAACAATTATACGGAAGCATGAAAACGTAAACAAAACAATTAAGGAATCATACCTAGGCTAGCACCAAAGGTGCTTAGCCGATCATATTAAAAGAAACCAAATATTTGATGTTTAACATAATGAAATACATGAATCGAAAGTAAAAGATAAAATAATCGCTAATGCTTATCGTTAGGGAGTGATTTCTCCCTTGTAGATGGCTCCGTATGCTCCCCAAGATCTGCCTTTGGACCCCTCTTGATGTTCTCTGCTTTTTGGTGTGAAGTGAATGATGTGAAATGCAGAAATTAGGGCTGGTAATGATAGGCACGATCTAGTTACGGCGTAACTTGAGTTGAGAGTTACGCCGTAACTTCAATATTTCCTCAAATATGCTATCGGCAAGCTGGTTACGACGTAACACTTGGGAAGGGTTACGCCGTATCTTCAATACATGTTACATTTGGTATGATTACGCCGTAATCATTGAAAGGAGTTACGGCGTATCTGATGGTGGCGTGAAACATTTCTTGACCTAGTTGGTTACGGCGTAACCTTAGTTGGGAGTTACGCCGTAATTGATGCTGAGCTGGCCTTCTGAGTCAACGCGCTAGCTACGGCGTAATGTGAGATGGGGAGTTACGCCGTAGCTTCTTCACAGTGGGCATACTATCATAAATATTTAAGAAAATCTCCAAATCCGCGTCTCATCAGCTCCAATGCTCATAATTTACCTGAAAGTGAAATATAAAGGAAAATAAGCGTAAATCCTTATAAATGATATAAAATATGAGCATTATCTGGGGAAATTGACACTTAATATTCATGACTATTTGATGTTATCAGTTACCAGTTTTATTATAAAACGTGGTTTACGGCGAGAGATCGGCAAATCAAGGTTTAAGCAACACCAAACGCCTACGTGGGCCGCATATTTTTTCGCAAATCATCAAAAACCCACAAATCAGATCAATAATCAAACACAAACAATCATCAGAGTACATGCCTTTTTGATTTTCGTAGTTGTCTTCCAGTACCACGACCATCCCCCCACGAAAATCAAAAAGGAATTTTACCCCAGGAATCGGTGAAAACCACCGGATGGAAGTGACTTTTATCACGTGGGAAAGATGAAGAAGGTACCAGAATTTTTATCAGTGTGGGAGGATAAGGAAGCTTCCCGAAATATGTATAGGGAATGTATAACCAATGCCCTAAGGGCATTGGTTAAGATTTGTCTCTTGTGGTTTTAAGTTACACAAATGGTCCTTATAGTTGACATATAATAACATATTTGGACGTGGGACCCACATAAATAATTATTATAAACCACAAAAAGACAAATGTTAACCAATGCCCTTAGGGCATTGGTTAGACATTCCCATATGTATAAGACCGAAAATGGGTCAGGCCGAAGAGGCGGATCATTCGATTCATGAACTATTGCTAGTGGGCCACACTGTAGGTTTACACCATACACGACGTCGTATTTGATGTGGTTTAATATATATATATTAATTCAGCATTCTCCTATATACTACCTCCGTCCCAAAATTATAGTCCCCGTTTGACTTTTTTGTCTTTCTCTTTCAACTTTGACCATAAATATTTTCGTTTATTTTATACAATAATTGATGAAAATTATACCAAATGAAAATACATTAAAAACTCAATCCATTCATATATTTTGCATCAAATATTATATAACACAAAAAAAATACTTAAGGTAAAAGTGGTAAAAGAAAGACCGAAAAAATAGAAAGGGGACTATAATTTTGGGACGGATGGAGTAATTTTTTAGGATGATAGACAATGATGGCTAGTGAGAATGCGCCCAATTTGTCGTGTTCCAACATAATTAGGAGAAAAAAACACAAGGAAATTTAGAAGAATTATTTTTTGATATTTTAGGATGGTGTGTATCACGATTGTAACTGCTTGTCATACCAATAATTTTTGTTTAGGAGAATGTAGAATTTTGGTTACAAAATATCATTACACAATTTAAAGGAACTTTAAGCAATACTAAAAAAGTCGTGATTGGCATGACTAATTGGCATGACTAATTTTATGACTAAAAAATATCATCATACACCTGCCAAGATTAATGTTAAGTTTGAGGAGACATAAATTATGCAATACATGTGTTCAATAATGATTGAATTAGGCACAATAATAAATATATGAGTTAAGCATCCGAATCATTTTTCCATACTGAAAATCAAAAACCGGTTGCATATCATTAATCATTAATTATTTTACTTTCAAGTTTGAGGAGTTAAAAAACTATAATTAATAGCCGGGTAACAAGAGTTGTATAATTTTCTTAAGGATTGAGATTCTCTCAAGTTAGTATAAACACACACAGATAAGAAAGTCCAGATCCCGCAATAGACCCTACAGTTTTGTTTGTGAGGAAACATGACGAATTTTGTTCATACAAACTTGAGAGAATTTCAATCCTTTTCATAAATAGTGGTACTACTTAAGGTACACATTAAAGGTTGGTTTGTTAGAGCATAAGGTATCATAGCGAAGCAATGCTTGCCACGCCTACGTGGCACTCGCCGTCCCTCGCCACAACCTCGCTGCCACACTGAAGAGGCTCTCCGTCCTTCGGCGTTGGTTTCTTCGCCGTGCAGACGACGAAGATAAAGACAAGGGTATTTTGTCAGTGAACGTTAGGCAACGGGTTTATTTTGAGTATGTTCACAAACCCACTTCTCTTTTTGCTATTGGATAACCGAACCAAACAACCACACAAACTCAGTTTCTTTTGATTCTACTACTTAACCGAACATAAAACAAAAAATATTTGCTAATCTTTCTGTTAATATTCGAGCCTCTCATACAAAAATTCGTTCTTGTGATGGATCTGTGATCTGTGCTGGTTCCTTTTTTTGTTTGTTATATGATATATGTGGGCATTTGATTTATGTGTGTTTAGATCGGTGCGAGAGATGGATCGAGAGTTTTGATAAGTTTTGTTTATATGATTTTTTGTGTGTATGTGTAGGATTGTGAATCGGGATTTTTTTTTTTTTTTTTTGATAGAGGTGAGACCCAAATGAATAGGTTATGTTGTGTTATGTTAAAAGGGGTATTTTGAAGAGTTGTGTTATAGTGATGTGGCACCGGTGGAGCCCAAATGAAGAGCTTAAGCTTTTCATGACACCTTATGCTCTAATTGTTCAATAGTAACATCAATTGTACGGTTGTACGTTTTCAAGTCTTTAAGATATTTTATAAATGCATTATTTAACTACTAGCAGGTTCCTGCAAGATGTAGTTGCGGGTATCTTGTAATTAATTTTTTTTGGCTAATAATTTACATCATTTGTACATTTTTTTGGCAATAGCTTTACTGATTAGTTTGTTCATTCAACGACTATAAGCAATGACAAAGGTTTGGTAAAACTTTACTTAGTTTGTAGTATTTTGTTTGTTTTTTGTGTTTAGTAGATTGTTTGGTTTGTACAATGTGTGTTTTTAATTGTATTTTGACAAAAATACAACGTTGGTCCCTAAAGTTGCCAAAAAAACATCGTCGTGCACCGTAACTCAGATTTTTCGTCGCCAGTAATCCAAACTATGGGTTTTTTAGGCCAAACTGGTCCCTTGACCCGTAATGCTCAGGTAGACCTCCGATTTCTGTTAGTTTGTCGAGGGTATAATAGTCCATACACATTTATACGTAAATCTAACTCAACCAGAGATTACCTATTCGTATACCCTCTTGATTGTTTCCCTCCCTCGTCACCTAACAACTGACTTAATAAAGACCCGATCATCTATCACACAAATTTTCAGACACTACAGGATCCTTCACGCAACCCTCACAAACACTTTAACAATGGCAGACAAGGACCTTACTTTGACAGCAGTCACGGATGAGATGGTAGAATATGTGAAGGCCAAATATGGGGATACTTGGATACAAGGAGATGAAATGTCTAATGAGGTGTTTGAAGATTTATGCAGATTTGCAAAAGAAGCTGAAGTGATGAAAGGTTAGTTCATTTTTTTGTATTTGTGTGATTGGCATTATAAGGTTAGTAGTCAGGAATGAGCCTTAATAACCCTATCTAATTTGAAAAAAATCAAAGTAATGTTAGAATCTGCCAAAAAAAGGTATTACAGCAAACTTAACGTATCTGACGATATGATTGACTATGTCATGGCTACTTATGGGAATAAGTGGGATATATAAGATGAAATTGTTGATGTGATACTTGAAGACTTGTGGCTAAAATATGGGAATAAGGAGGTTGCGAAAGGTTAGACTTAATGTTTGCAAAGTAAGATAGTTGTAATGGCTGAACTCTGATGTCTTTTTGTTTTGGCTTTCTTTCTAGATACAACTTTAAAGGAAATGAGGTTGATGTCATCATTATTTCAGATACGTCTGATGATGAGTTTGGGTTCCTGTCTTCTAAGAATACTACTTTGAAAGCTTCCACTTCCAATTTTTCCAAGACACAACCTGTTAGCACCCTTGTTCGTAAAAGTCCAAAAAAACAAGAGAAAGGATTACAAATGTTGTAATTGGTTTTGGGGCGGTTTTGCTCCAGTACAAAGAGGAATGAGTGGTATGTGCCTCTCCTAAGAGCTCAAGTCACTCATCAAGAAGTTCAACATATTTCAAAAAATTATTAACCAAACTGAATTGTTATAATCTTTTAAAACATCTTGTGGAAAACTAGAATGGGGGTTGAATAGTTTTACCGTTTAAAACTTAATTACTTTGAAAACTTATTGTGAGATCAATCAATATAGATAAATGATGTGTAGGTAAAGAATGAATAATATTCAAGCAATAGATAATATGTAAGTAAGGAAAGAAACAATCAAACCACGACAAGGTTGTTTATAGTGGTTCGGTCTACAAGGACTCTTTTTCCTTGTCCTACTCCACTCCCCGAGTCTCCAACTCGAGAGTTATCTTTACTAATCAACAAGCTCCTTTAACCAGCGGAGAAAACATTTACACGTCGCTTACACAATATTTCCGACACAAAGCTAGATGTTGAGTTCTTTTAGAAGGGTACAACCACTCCCAACACACTATATATTTTGAGGACTAAAATACTAACCACTCACACTTAGAGGTTTAATATGGTTTGGTACAACAATGATGTATGAACAATAATGATTCACACAACAACAAAACAAACAAGACTTCCAACTATTCGTTGAAGCTTGATTATGCCTTGATCTTCTTTACTACAAAAGATGATCACTAAAATGAAATGAAACTAAGTTAGATGTAATAGAATGAGAGAATGTATGTGTTTTATGCTAATAAGGGATGAGAAAACAACTTGGGTTGGCTTGCTATTTATAGGCCAAGTGATCAGCAGATCACGGACTGGACGGAACCAAAAAAAGGGTTCCGCCCTTTATATTTTTTGGTTCCGTCAGTCTGACAGTGGAGATCACGAAAAATCTTTCAAAGATCATCCAAATCTCTCCAAGATTATGTAAGATATGATGAGTGAATACCTAAACAAAATATTGTATAAAATCTTCTAAAGATTTCCAATGTGAGGCAAGCCATGATGTAATATGTAATTTTCCATTTTTAGAATTAACATGATATATAAGTAAATACTTATGTAATGTTTTGTTTAATAAACTAAACATATTTGATCTAAAAATGTTGAGGCACATTATAGTTTAGAAGGTTAATAATGTGAACTGATATGCAGATAATCAAAAGGTGATAAGATGCAAATACTTAAATGTTGAAGAGTTATTTAAGAAAAGCTTGTACTAATGTCTAACAATCTTGACAAGTTTTATACTTTGCAAAAATGAAATTTACTTTTGTCGTTAACAAAACAAGGTAAAGATCATAAAATATAAATAACGTTTTTGGACGATATTTGTATTAACAATCTCCCCATTTTTTGTTGAGGACAAAACATAAATTTTATTTTTACCAAAGATGTAAAGATGTACAATAATTTTAAAAATATGAAATTAATTTGAACTTGGGAGAACTAGTTAGTTAAATAAAGCTGACAATTAAAAAGTTATTTTATCTTAAAACTAGTCAGACTTTTGTTTGTCAATTTTTTTGTCTTCTTTAATTTTGACTTTTGAAAGTCAAAGCATGTTGTTGACTTTTTGAAAGTCAATGTTCAAGTTCAATAATATTCTCCCCCTTTTTGTCGAAACAAAAAGAAGAGGCAAGGCGAAAAATGCAATGAGCCCGAGCCAAATGCTCCCCCTTAATTGGGTGCCAAGAGAAAGATACATGGATTATGAAAAGCTACAAAATAAAGGTTAGTAACATTCATCATGACAAGCATAAAAAATAATGCCAACCAACAAGTAATCACTTATAGTAACCAACAACATTATAATAAACATCATTCATTAGTTAAAATTTTATGATTTAAAAGTCATAAAATAGAACATAATAGAGATGTGGAGACATAAAAGAAATCTTATAAAAAATTAGAAAAATAACTTGAAGAATAAAAATCCTAGAAAAAAAATAACTTAGAAAATAAAAAATCATTAAAATAAAGCAAGAACCATCCTATTGAGGAGGAGGAGGAGGATGAGAAAGAGCGTTAATAAGCTCAAGGATATGATTGAGGATGAACCTCATTTCATCTTATAGTTCGTGGACCATGATGCGGGGCGGTTCGCTCACAATGGGAGCAACCATGTCGAGGTTGGTTTGGTGAGAGAGTAGGATCATTGTTTGGTGGTGGAACATTGGTGGAAGGATTGTTGATATTTGACGGAGCAATGAGGGAAGAAAGCAAAGCATTTTGCATTTGCAATGCCTCATTGAGATGAGAATCCACCATGTTTGAAAAAGCATGGAAGTTATCTAGACGAGATTGTATCTCTACTTGAGATTATGGGTGGTCTTCACACATTGACTCATCAATGTCTTCAATATGTGGAGAAAAGGATGTAGGTGGTAGAGCATGATCTCCATATAGAGGTCCATGGATATCGTTGTGGATTGGGTGGAAGAGAAGTGGTCTAGTTTCATTTTTCAAAAGGGCGTTTGGTTCAAATGATGCTCTTGGTGGTTCATGAGTGATACGCTCAATGGTGCCGAATGATGGAAGAGGTGGTGGATTTGTGGGCCTAGGAGGTAAGTCTTTCAAGTCATCCAAGAATGGATTGGAGATGTTGGTGTGGTTGAAAAGAGTTCTAGGGGTATAAGCTTTGGAGATTTCGGTGGTGATGGTGTTTTTGATGTTTGTATTGGAGCCGGTGGAGGAGAGGTGGCGATTGGTGTTTTGGTTGGTAGTGGAGTTGTGATGATAATGGTTGATTTTGGTGGTGGAGTTGGAGTACTTAAAGTGAGGAAGTTTTCATCTCTAATAGGAGATGAGATGTTGAGTAGTGATGAGTCTGAGGAGGAACTTAGATTGACAAAGCAACAAGGTCTTACACTTATTCTTGCGGTTTTCTTGAGAGGTTTGGTTCAAGGTGATGATGTTGATGACTTTGTAATTGTGATCAAGCTTGTTCTAAGAGAAGAAGTAAGAAATGGTTGAGGTGTGAAAATGACCATCCTGGATGTTTGAATTTATAGGATCATGGAATTATGGAAATTTGTGTTTGATTTGATGTTAAGCCATACAAGCGAAGTGGTTCCTAATGATTTGAAAGAGTTTAAATGCATGTCAAATCTCCCTAAGTCAATCCATACATGAATTGTTGAGTAAATTGAGCAAGATATGTAACAAATGGACTTCAATCATTGCAAAATCCTGAAGATCAGGCATCCAGGGATTCCAAGGAACCAAAATAAGGGTTCCTTCCTTTATAGAAAAGGGTTCCTTGGGTGGATTTTGAGAATTTTTTAATTTTGGTGGGAAATGGATATCCTATTGGTCCAAGTAAGTTAAACTAATCCTAAATAAAAAGCAGTAAAAACTATCCTAGTAACAAAATTTAGTAAATTTGAGTGCGGGATTAAGAAAAATTTAGAAACATACCTGCAGTCACCTACGGAACCAAAAATTTTCAAAGACGGAACCCGTTTTTTGGTTCTGTCTGATCCGGCGCTGAGATTTTGGCGGCACCAAATTTTTGCACGGACGGAACCAGAAATTTGGGCCCGTCAAGTCCGTGGTGATTAGTTTTGTTCACAGAGGCGTTTTTTAACCCTCGTAAACTTTTTCGAATCCTGTAATTTTTCTTAAAACATATGGAGATAATTATTTCTGGTTAGGAACAAGCAATGCATGTATTTCAAGTAGGGGCTAGCGATTTTCACTAAATAGTGAAAACGGTGAAAATTTGATAACATCAAAATGTTATCCCCCTGCACAGCAAAGTTAGTTCACATGATTTTTTTAAGTTTTTTTATCATCATAGAAAGCGAAAATACATAAAATACATCATACATCATTGTTTTTTTCCTTGTACCAAACACTTCTTAAAAACCTCCATTACTTGTCCAACTTCTTGTTGTTCTTGGAAAGCATCCTACCAAGACACTTGAACATACCCTTAGTTTGCTTGAATTCCTTTGAGGGGTTCTCAATCTCTGGAAGTGTCGCGTAGTACTCGTGAGGTTGAAGCCTAGAGTTTGGGAGTCCATCTTCCGAGCTATTTGATGATGAAGTTAAAGGAGTAGGAGGTTGTGGCCTTTTTCCTTTGGACTTAGTCTTGGCTACCCTTTCATCACTCAATGGCACAAAGAAGTGAGGGATAATAGGATAGTCAAGTTTTACCCCTTTAGGATTTGGCGGAATGGGTGCAAAAGCTCTAAAGAGACGGGTAAGAAGAATCCCATAGGGAAGAGCAACGGTTCCTTGAGTGGGAATGTCGGCCATCCTCCTAGCAATGTAGTATGCCAAGTTGAATGGTTGACGGGTGGACAAGATATAGAGCATGTAGCAAAGGCAAGCATTGATATGGTCACGGTTTCCTATGGTACTTATGAAATTGGCTCTAAGAAGTTATTCTCATTTCTTGAAGGGAGGCTTAAGCTCATTGAGTTCCATTCCATATGGATCTCGGTTGATTTCTTTCTTGGTTCTAGTGACACGAGTTGTGGATACCCTATCAAAGAAAAGGTGTTCACGGATAACATCTTTGTCGATCAAAGGAGTTTGATAAAGAGGGGAACGGTCATGAATTGAGTCAAGAATTGTGAGTGACCACTTATCCGAGTAGAGACATGTTCCAACACAAGGGATTCCTAGAACTTGGGCGAATTGAGTGAGGGGA
This sequence comes from Chrysanthemum makinoi, assembly GCA_910596185.1. Taxonomy (NCBI): domain Eukaryota; kingdom Viridiplantae; phylum Streptophyta; class Magnoliopsida; order Asterales; family Asteraceae; genus Chrysanthemum; species Chrysanthemum makinoi. The sequence goes on from OU343218.1 coordinate 164,923,807, forward strand.
ATGTTGAAGTCAATTTGGTTGACTTTGAATTGAAGTGACATAAGACCATCATCATTGGTTACAAGAATTATGCTAGCATAGAACTCAAGAACGAATCTAGGACAAATAGGCTCATCTATTGTTAGGAATTGGAAATTCCATTGTGAAGAGTCGGTCACCCCAAATATTATCTAGCATAAGTTAGCTCGTAGACTTATAGTTATTTACGTTATTAAGTAGTTTATTAGTTAGTTTGTATCGTAGAATAGTTTATTGTAACACCGTGGAGGAAGGACGGGTCTTTACCCACTGTATGCCTGATCCACAGTCCGACAGGAGGACGTGTTTACTTGTAACTATAAATACCCCTTCCATCCATGGAAGGGGTGGTGCTTCTTTCATAATCTAACATTTCATTATTTGTAAACCAAGTCTCTACCAAGAACACCCTCTCTTTACTTTCTCTCTCTAAATGGCTAACATGTATTTCCATCATCCTAGACGGCCCGAATCATCAAACACAATAATATTAAGATCCTAACAATTGGTATCAGAGCTAGGGTTGTATTGTTTTTTGGTGATTCGTATGGTTTTATATGGTTTGTTGTATGTGGTTTATACGGTTTCTTGGATGGGTTGGCTGTTTTGATGTGTTTTGATTCGTGGGTTGATGCATGTTTTGTTGTGGTTCTGATTCTGTTGACTATTTTATGGATGTCATAAGCTGTTTTTGTCATGAATCTGGTGGTATAACTTGGTGGTCTGGTTTAAGTTGCTTAGGTTAAACTGTTTTGTTTAACATTTTTGAATCTATATCAAACTTTAAGCAGGTTTTATGTTGAAACTGTTTTAAACATACTTCTTACAAGCGACTTGTGGTACTTTTTCTTGATAGCAACTTGTGGTCAAACTAAAAAAATTCCGTGAAGTCAATGTGGTTATTTTGGGTCTATATTTGTTGTCAAACCGGTTAAATATTGAGCTTTATTTGTCACTTTTTCTGGGTTCAAGTACGAAATGGTAATAATGCTTCTTCATAGCGACTTGTCACTGTTAGTCCAGATACATTGTTTCTAAGTAGCGACTTGCGCTTATTTTCTATAGCGAGTTGTCACAAAATGCTATTGAGCGTTTTTGTCCTTTACTGGAATAAAAGTTGTGACTATGTCCAGTTTCTGTGAACCTGGAAGCGAGTTGTTAAACATGTCTGTAGCGAGTTGATAATTTGGTCAAAAGCGAGTTGAGATAACTGATGTAGCGACTTGTCTTTACAAGTCGTAGCGACTTAACAACACCATGTAGCGACTTGCTGTGTTTTGAAGATGTAGCGACTTGTGACAACAAAAGGTTAGCAACTTGACTCAAATTGTTAGCGACTTGACTCAAATGATGATGCGACAAGACAGAAAGGGTGAAGAAGAGCATGACCACTCATCACAAGAATCAAACTCCTATACTATCATGACTCATTAACCTCAAACAATAGTCCTCATCATGACTGCAAACAATTCACAAAATGAAAATGATATTACTTCATCACGACCTCATCAACATCAGTTTGCTACATAATCAATCCAAGATAATATGTAATTACAGATCCAACAAATATATCATCAACCAATAACTCTACACCATTCAATCTCAATTTCGCAACATCAACTAAACCTAGACAATCGGTCAACTCTAATCTCATATCAACTTAACCTAGACTCGAAGCTTAAATGAAAAACAAATGAATCTCAGAAACCATTTCGTGTTTGGTGACATATATATCAAGACCATGGAAAAAGGCCCTCAACACGATGTGTTCATCACAGATTACTCTTCAAAAGGACTAATTCATTTAGATCTCAGCCAACTATTTTCGTGGTACTCGTAAGTAACATCAAGACCAAGGCCTTATGCACGAAAATAGAAAATCATCACCGATCAAAAATTTGTTTGAAGCCTTGCCTCAGTCTTTATTCGAACACTCAAAGATAAGTAGTTAACAAAATTGTTAATACTTTATCTTGGTTCGTTTATAACTCATAACATGATAACAAAAAATCAAAACAAAAGAAGGGTTAATACCTACCTTGAAGCCTTCTCAAGACCCTTTAGCCATCCTCGTGGCAAGGTCTAACGAACCATCTCTCAAACCAACCCTGTGGCGAGACTAAATTGGTGAAAGGTGTCGACTAAACATTGATCTATTACTGTTGGTTAGTCTGTCTTGGAATAAAGCAGGGAGGCGGATTTTTTTATTAGGGTTTGAAGCGAAAGGGGTATGATATTTGAGAGTATTTTTTTGGGTTCTGAGGTGTGAGAAAGTTTAGGGTTAAGTGTGATTTGTGGAGTATTTTATACACGGATAATTAGGGTTGTGTTAGTATTGACGGGAAGTTTATTGGACTATGTGATTATGAGAGGTTTGTTGGGCCGAACAATATGGTAAATGGAATGGGCCGTGTGTATTATTGTGTATTTGCCATGGGCCGAATTTCATTCCTCGTATAAGTGGTATGCGGTGTGAATGAGGCCGGATTTTGTTATATGATGTGTCTTGGGCCAACGGGGCTTAGAATGCTTATGCTTGGATCTTAAGTTTTATCCGCAAGTCACATTTGATGCAATACTGTGGGTACAATTATTGATTGTATTTGGTATAAGTGGTATTTTTGGTATTGCAATTCTCACGAAGATATGCCACGTGTTATCGAGGAAATTTGTATGGTCAAAATGATTTGGTTGAATTATGAAATTTATTGAAAAAATTTGATGATGAAGAAAATGTTGTCATAATGAGGTTTGATGAAGAAATTTAACGATGAGCTTTGATTATGTGATATATTAAGACTATGTGATTTGTTGGTGATGCGATTCTAGTTGATGCGTGTTAAAAATGAGAATTGTTGTGTTATGAGACTTGATGATGCGTTTTTGGTATGTGGCTGAGATTCGTCATGTTATAAGATTTGATACTTTGGTTTATGCTTTTTCACGAAGGATACTATGTTACGGCTTGAATTGATGATTGAACATAACTGACTACGGGATTGTTGTACGGTATTTCTTATTTGGATATGAAGTGAGGTTTTTCAGGCAAGGTTACTTATTTCGTCTTCTTTCTTTCTACCATTCCGCGAAGATGACTTGTTTGGGCATTTATAGAGTGTGATAAAGACTTGGCTATTTAGTTGAGGATACGTCAAGAGGTTTTGTACATTGGGTACACTGTTTCTTCTTCACAAGGATTAGTACAAGTTTAAGTAACAAATCTGGGGAAGTTCACTTCATGATCAAGTTTGGCATATCGGGTATACTTCACCTTGTTGTCACTACAATAGCCGACAGAATGCGTGAATGATGTGTTTATCAAAGTGTTTATTGGATGGTTGATGATATTGTTGATGTTGGATAATGAACCGCTGCATGTTCCCCTAAAACAGATATTCACTTAAACCAAAGTTGTCATAACACATTCGAGCTGACATTGTTTACGGTTTTGTCTTGATTTTGTAAAATCCCGCGAAAGAACCTATTTCTCGGTTTAAATCAGAGACTTGTAAAATCCCGTGACAATGGAAACATCCTAGTAATAGTAAAGTGAATTTCCGGATCTATCTTACGGTTTATTCTAGGTTTTGTAAAATCCCGCGAAAGAAACTATTTTTCGGTTTAAACCATAGAATTGTAAAATCCCGTGATGATGGAACCATCCTGGAGAACGGAAAGTGTATTTTGAGGTCTTATCTAATGCTGGTGCTACAGTTTCTACTTCGAAGAAGGGATAAAAGGGTGTACTTCATGAATTGGATGTGTGTTTGGATATTCGTCATGACAGTTTGGGTATTACAAATTTTTAAGAGGTTATGCCCTTTTAACCATGGTCGGAATGAAAACCATTATCATAGTTCACTTAAAACGTCAAGGGAGGCTAGATTTGAGCTTTTAACCAAGAAGATGTGACAACGGAGTTAATTCACTATTATTTATTTGAGGTTGAAGTGAAATATCACGAGCGAGTGTACTTAGTATCTGAAGGTATCGGGGATGGTTGGATGAAGATTCTTCATGATCCTTGTTTGAGCTTCTTATCAAAAACGAATACTTGGAAATCTAGTTATTGTTGGGTGACTTTTTCTTTTTCTTTTACCACTTGGGGGAATTAGGCTCTTATCACCTCAAAATAACTATCACTTTAAGGAGTTACGTTGTAGTGCTCAGTGTCACATTCAATTGTGGATTTTCAAGAGGTGATGTACGTCTTATACTTGATGGTTGGTTGGATGAAGAGTATAGAGTACTTAGAGATTCAATAGAGGATGAAGTCTCGGCACCGCTCTTTGTTACATATGTGCAAGTTTAAGTCATGAGTTCGGATTGTTTTACTTCAGGGTCAAATTTATCATATTGGGTTTTCTCCATCAGCTGTCACAACAAAGAGCCTACTGAATGATAATAGGGTGATTACATGTTTTGCCAAGAGATGATGAAAAGAGAGAGATTATGACGTTTGAACACAACCGTTCAAGCCTCGTACTCTAAAGAAAAGAAAAGTGTACGTTTCAGTGCGCTTTATCTTCTGAAGAAGAGAAATCTTCTCAAATATGACCATTCTCATCAACATGCTTCATGCTTTTTCCATGCACTTTCAAACATCAAGTGAACCGGACTAACGATTGTTCTTTTATTCCACTTGCTCGATTATAATGACGATGGCGACATCATTTGCTACCTTTGAGGGGGAGAAGTGTGAATGGAATACATTTTGATGATAATCACTTGTTTAATCAAGAATGGCATCTCCGTATGCAATTCTTGAGGGGGAGAAGAAGTGTGATAATTCTGCATGGTTGATTGACATATGAGAATATATGGTCATACGGCTCCTAACTCATGTAAGAACCGAGCTTCTTCTTATCGGGTCATCTTCACATGGAGTTTTCTTCTAAGAGCCGTTGGTTGACATCTTCACATGGACTAATTTGATTAATGACAAAGTGCTTCCAGTTTGATTGGGAGGGATTTGAGTTAAGGGGATTTGCTATATACAAGTTAACGGGAATGCATTTGGTGAGTTGAAGATGTTGACTTTCTTTTTCCCCAAATGGACAATCTAGAAGAAAGTCGAGTCTACAGTCGGTTCTACATTCTCTGCTACTTGTTAGAAGACTAAAGACGAGTTGCATTTGATTATCAAAAGACTTCTTCTTATTCTGGGCATTTATTAAAAGATTGTCGGTTTAGGGGAGAGCACTAATTGGGGGAGAGTGAAATGTTGAATTTAATCCCCAATTAGACTTGCTCACGTATTTCTTCAGCAAGTTGATTCTCACAGATACATCTGAGCTTATGTTGTTCTTTTCAAAAGATTTCAAGTATCTGTGTTATAGGTGTGTTCGATTCAAGTATCAAAACCAGTAAGGGGGAAGGAGACACGTATCTAAACGCGAGTAATCTTGATGAGCTTAATACTTCTAAGTGATTGAAGATATCCCGGGAAGACTATTGTCATTACCACAGAGAAACTCAAGGTTTGACTCATGGCGTTTAGTGCTCTTATTGTAACTATGTGGGGGAAGAGATGGAAGAGTTAGTTTCTGAAGATGAAAGAGGTACACACGTGTGTGATGATTTCGATATTATCGCAATCATCATGGGAGAGAGAATTGTGTACATTAGGGATGCTCAGCTGTTTCACTTGAGCGCTTAATCAGTGATTCAGAGATATAATCACTTATTCCGGAGTTGACATCCACAGAGATAATCAGTGATTCGGCCTGCTTCTTCAATGTTATCGGTTATTCTCTCTTTGGGCATTCGGGTACTTCGGGTTCTTGAGCTTCATACACTTTCTTCAGGAGGAGAGAAAAGTATACATCGGGGTTATTCTTTGGCTATTGGACTTAATCTGCTACTTCGATGGTATAAGTTTCTCGTCCTTCGGTATATGTGTATTCGGGTTCGTGAGCTCTAGTCTAAGAGACTGACTGCATCAATTCATCTACTTAGGCGAAGTGGTCTCTTGACAACTTTTTGGTATGGATTGCTTCAGACTTCAGTGGTTATGAAATTTGAGAAGATTGTTTTATGTGTGGGATGATACGTTGATGTTCTTCTTATGGATGATATAACCTCGAACGAAGAATCACAGTGATTATTCTTAAAAGGAGCAGCAAGATCGATGATAATGGTGTGCTTCTTTGTACACTGGCTAAGAGAAGCTTGAAAGAAAGCTTTGAATCTGCTCAGCTATAGGATTTTCGGTTTGGGGGGAAGCTGCCAAAGTCTCACTTTCAGATGGTTCAATTTCTTTCCTCAATTCAGGAGCCTCGAAAGCTTTGGTGGTGAATGTTTAAGAGATGATGACTTCTATCTTCTACAACGGGGCTGCTCGATATCCTTATCTCGGTACTCGTATCATCATCTTCTTATACTATATCATCTAATCTATCTTTGTAAATATTTATCATAAAGAAAATACAAAAATATAAAACCAGAAAAAGAAAATACAAAAATATAGAAAATTTCAAAAACCCATAAAAATTAAAAAATTTAAAAAATACCAAAAATATTGTTTTTCAAAGACATGTCTTCTGGTATCGATAACATCTGCGGTCTTAGAAATGTCATTCAATAATGGCACGGGACCATAGATGAAGTTCGACCAGGAGGTGTAAATATTCTTTTTCAAAACATGTCTCAAAAAATGGCTTACAGTTATTTCAGACTGTAACCCGCGCTTCAAAAATGGCTCGCAGTTACTTCAGACTGTAACCCGTGCTTAAAACCATGGGTTGCTATTATTTCAGATAGCAACCCGCTCTTCAAGAAAGGAAAGTGCTGCGCTAAACCAATTTTCAAATATTTCGTGCACTTATCCTAAAAACAAAAATGAGGAAAGTATGTCGAAGGACTGCTGTTCCTACACAAATGTTTTTCCGTCTAAAATTCTTCAGAAAAATATTTGGTGTGTTTTGAAGATGTAGCGACTTGTGACAACAAAAGGTTAGCAACTTGACTCAAATTGTTAGCGACTTGACTCAAATGATGATGCGACAAGACAGAAAGGGTGAAGAAGAGCATGACCACTCATCACAAGAATCAAACTCCTATACTATCATGACTCATTAACCTCAAACAATAGTCCTCATCATGACTGCAAACAATTCACAAAATGAAAATGATATTACTTCATCACGACCTCATCAACATCGCTTGCTACATAATCAATCCAAGATAATATGTAATTACAGATCCAACAAATATATCATCAACCAATAACTCTACACCATTCAATCTCAATTTCGCAACATCAACTAAACCTAGACAATCGGTCAACTCTAATCTCATATCAACTTAACCTAGACTCGAAGCTTAAATGAAAAACAAATGAATCTCAGAAACCATTTCGTGTTTGGTGACATATATATCAAGACCATGGAAAAAGGCCCTCAACACGATGTGTTCATCACAGATTACTCTTCAAAAGGACTAATTCATTTAGATCTCAGCCAACTATTTTCGTGGTACTCGTAAGTAACATCAAGACCAAGGCCTTATGCACGAAAATAGAAAATCATCACCGATCAAAAATTTGTTTGAAGCCTTGCCTCAGTCTTTATTCGAACACTCAAAGATAAGTAGTTAACAAAATTGTTAATACTTTATCTTGGTTCGTTTATAACTCATAACATGATAACGAAAAATCAAAACAAAAGAAGGGTTAATACCTACCTTGAAGCCTTCTCAAGACCCTTTTAGCCATCCCTGTGGCAAGGTCTAACGAACCATCTCTCAAACCAACCATGTGGCGAGACTAAATTGGTGAAAGGTGTCGACTAGACATTGATCTATAACTGTGTTGGTTAGTCTGTCTTGGAATAAAGCAGAGGGAGGCGGATTTTTTTTATTAGGGTTTGAAGCAGTAAAAGGGGGCGGATATTTGAGAGTATTTTTTTGGGTTCTGAGGTGTGAGAAAGTTTAGGGTTAAGTGTGATTTGTGGAGTATTTTATACACGGATAATTAGGGTTGTGTTAGTATTGACGGGAAGTTTATTGGACTATGTGATTATGAGAGGTTTGTTGGGCCGAACAATATGGTAAATGGAATGGGCCGTGTGTATTATTGTGTATTTGCCATGGGCCGAATTTCATTCCTCGTATAAATGGTATGCGGTGTGAATGAGGCCGGATTTTGTTATATGATGTGTCTTGGGCCAACGGGGCTTAGAATGCTTATGCTTGGATCTTAAGTTTTATCCGCAAGTCACATTTGATGCAATACTGTGGGTACAATTATTGATTGTATTTGGTATAAGTGGTATTTTTGGTATTGCAATTCTCACGAAGATATGCCACGTGTTATCGAGGAAATTTGTATGGTCAAAATGATTTGGTTGAATTATGAAATTTATTGAAAAAATTTGATGATGAAGAAAATGTTGTCATAATGAGGTTTGATGAAGAAATTTAACGATGAGCTTTGATTATGTGATATATTAAGACTATGTGATTTGTTGGTGATGCGATTCTAGTTGATGCGTGTTAAAAATGAGAATTGTTGTGTTATGAGACTTGATGATGCGTTTTTGGTATGTGGCTGAGATTCATCATGTTATAAGATTTGATACTTTGGTTTATGCTTTTTCACGAAGGATACTATGTTACGGCTTGAATTGATGATTGAACATAACCGACTACGGATTGTTGTACGGTATTTCTTATTTGGATATGAAGTGAGGTTTTTCAGGCAAGGTTACTTATTTCGTCTTCTTTCTTTCTACCATTCCGCGAAGATGACTTGTTTGGGCATTTATAGAGTGTGATAAAGACTTGGCTATTTAGTTGAGGATACGTCAAGAGGTTTTGTACATTGGGTACATCGTTTTTTCTTCACAAGGATTAGTACAAGTTTAAGTAACAAATCTGGGAAGTTCACTTCATGATCAAGTTTGGCATATCGGGTATACTTCACCTTGTTGTCACTACAATAGCCGACAGAATGCGTGAATGATGTGTTTATCAAAGTGTTTATTGGATGGTTGATGATATTGTTGATGTTGGATAATGAACCGCTGCATGTTCCCCTAAAACAGATATTCACTTAAACCAAAGTTGTCATAACACATTCGAGCTGACATTGTTTACGGTTTTGTCTTGATTTTGTAAAATCCCGCGAAAGAACCTATTTCTCGGTTTAAATCAGAGACTTGTAAAATCCCGTGACAATGGAAACATCCTAGTAATAGTAAAGTGAATTTCCGGATCTATCTTACGGTTTATTCTAGGTTTTGTAAAATCCCGTGAAATAAACTATTTTTCGGTTTAAACCATAGAATTGTAAAATCTCGTGATGATGGAACCATCCTGGAGAACGGAAAGTGTATTTTGAGGTCTTATCTAATGTTGGTGCTACAGTTTCTACTTCGAAGAAGGGATAAAAGGGTGTACTTCATGAATTGGATGTGTGTTTGGATATTCGTCATGACAGTTTGGGTATTACAAATTTTTACGAGGTTATGCCCTTTTAACCATGGTCGGAATGAAAACCATTATCATAGTTCACTTAAAACGTCAAGGGAGGCTAGATTTGAGCTTTTAACCAAGAAGATGTGACAACGGAGTTAATTCACTATTATTTATTTGAGGTTGAAGTGAAATATCACGAGCGAGTGTACTTAGTATCTGAAGGTATTGGGGATGGTTGGATGAAGATTCTTCATGATCCTTGTTTGAGCTTCTTATCAAAAACGAATACTTGGAAATATAGTTATTGTTGGGTGACTTTTTCTTTTTCTTTTACCACTTGGGGGAATTAGGCTCTTATCACCTCAAAATAACTATCACTTTAAGGAGTTACGTTGTAGTGCTCAGTGTCACATTCAATTGTGGATTTTCAAGAGGTGATGTACGTCTTATACTTGATGGTTGGTTGGATGAAGAGTATAGAGTACTTAGAGATTCAATAGAGGATGAAGTCTCGGCACCGCTCTTTGTTACATATGTGCAAGTTTAAGTCATGAGTTCGGATTGTTTTACTTCAGGGTCAAATTTATCATATTGGGTTTTCTCCATCAGCTGTCACAACAAAGAGCCTACTGAATGATAATAGGGTGATTACATGTTTTGCCAAGAGATGATGAAAAGAGAGAGATTATGACGTTTGAACACAACCGTTCAAGCCTCGTACTCTAAAGAAAAGAAAAGTGTATCGCTTTCAGGCGCTTTATCTTCCAAAGAAGAGAAATCTTCTCAATTATGACCATTCTCATCAACATGCTTCATGCTTTTTCCATGCACTTTCAAACATCAAGTGAACCGGACTAACGATTGTTCTTTTATTCCACTTGCTCGATTATAATGACGATGGCGACATCATTTGCTACCTTTGAGGGGGAGAAGTGTGAATGGAATACATTTTGATGATAATCACTTGTTTAATCAAGAATGGCATCTCCGTATGCAATTCTTGAGGGGGAGAAGAAGTGTGATAATTCTGCATGGTTGATTGACATATGAGAATATATGGTCATACGGCTCCTAACTCATGTAAGAACCGAGCTTCTTCTTATCGGGTCATCTTCACATGGAGTTTTCTTCTAAGAGTCGTTGGTTGACATCTTCACATGGGCTGATTTGATTAATGACAAAGTTCTTCCAGTTTGATTGGGAGGGATTTGAGTTAAGGGGATTTGCTATATACAAGTTAACGGGAATGCATTTGGTGAGTTGAAGATGTTGACTTTCTTTTTCCCCAAATGGACAATCTAGAAGAAAGTCGAGTCTACAGTCGGTTCTACATTCTCTGCTACATGTTAGAAGACTAAAGATGAGTTGCATTTGATTATCAAAAGACTTCTTCTTATTCTGGGCATTTATTAAAAGATTGTCGGTTTAGGGGAGAGCACTAATTGGGGGAGAGTGAAATGTCGAATTTAATCCCCAATTAGACTTGCTCACGTATTTCTTCAGCAAGTTGATTCTCACAGATACATCTGAGCTTATGTTGTTCTTCTCAAAAGATTTCAAGTATCCAGGTTATACAGAAGTGTTGCCGATTCTCAAGTATCAAAACCAGCAAAGGGGAAGGAGACACGTATCTAAACGCGAGTAATCTTGATGAGCTTAATACTTCTAAGTGATTGAAGATATCCCGGGAAGACTATTGTCATTACCACAGAGAAACTCAAGGTTTGACTCATGGCGTTTAGTGCTCTTATTGTAACTATGTGGGGGAAGAGATGGAAGAGTTAGTTTCTGAAGATGAAAGAGGTACACACGTGTATGATGATTTCGATATTATCGCAATCATCATGGGAGAGAGAATTGTGTACATTAGGGATGCTCAGCTGTTTCACTTGAGCGCTTAATCAGTGATTCAGAGATATAATCACTTATTCCGGAGTTGACATCCGCAGAGATAATCAGTGATTCGGCCTGCTTCTTCAATGTTATCGGTTATTCTCTTTGGGCATTCGGGTACTTCGGGTTCTTGAGCTTCATACACTTTCTTCGGGGAAGAGAAAAGTATACATCGGGGTTATTCTTTGGCTATTGGACTTAATCTGCTACTCGATGGTATAAGTTTCTTTGTCTTCGGGTATATGTGTATTCGGGTTCGTGAGCTCTAGTCTAAGAGACTGACTGCATCAATTCATCTACTTAGGCGAAGTGGTCTCTTGACAAATTTTTGGTATGGATTGCTTCAGACTTCAGTGGTTATGAAATTTGAGAAGATTGTTTTATGTGTGGGATGATACGTTGATGTTCTTCTTATGGATGATATAACCTCGAACGAAGAATCACGGTGATTATTCTTAAAAGGAGCAGCAAGATCGATGATAATGGTGTGCTTCTTTGTACACTGGCTAAGAGAAGCTTGAAAGAAAGCTTTGAATCTGCTCAGCTATAGGATTTTCGGTTTGGGGGGAAGCTGCCAAAGTCTCACTTTCAGATGGTTCAATTTCTTTCCTCAATTCAGGAGCCTCGAAAGCTTTGGTGGTGAATGTTTAAGAGATGATGACTTCTATCTTCTACAACGGGGCTGCTCGATATCCTTATCTCGGTACTCGTATCATCATCTTCTTATACTATATCATCTAATCTATCTTTGTAAATATTTATCAAAAAGAAAATACAAAAATATAAAACCAGAAAAAGAAAATACAAAAATATAGAAAATTTCAAAAACCCATAAAAATTAAAAATTTTAAAAAATACCAAAAATATTGTTTTTCAAAGACATGTCTTCTGGTATCGATAACATCTCGGTCTTAGAAATGTCATTCAATAATGGCACGGGACCATAGATGAAGTTCGACCAGGAGGTGTAAATATTCTTTTCAAAACATGTCTCAAAAAATGGCTTACGCTTATTTCGATCAGAACCCGCGCTTCAAAAATGGCTCGCAGCTACTTCAGATCAGTAACCGTGCTTAAAACCATGGCTTGCTATTATTTCAGATAGCAACCCGCTCTTCAAGAAAGGAAAGTGCCGCGCTAAACCAATTTTCAAATATTTCGTGCACTTATCCTAAAAACAAAAATGAGGAAAGTATGTCGAAGGACTGCTATTCCTACACAAATGTTTTTCCGTCTAAAATTCTTCAGAAAAATATTTGGTGTATTCAAAAATTGGTGGTAAATGAGTTGCTTAAAAAATCAATCAGATTCAGAGTTTTCGTAAAAATTGAAAACTCAATCAATGACTTCAGCGTTTTTAATCTTTTTAGAAAATAAGTCATTGATTGAGGGGGAGAATGTTCTTCAAATTTACATCATCTAACGGACTTTCTTAATTATCCTACGTGCTTAATTAAAAATGATATTTGCCTATGTCGAAGGACTAGGAATTTAGGATATGATTGTTAGGATTAGATGATTAGAGTTTGATGAACACATAATTCCCATGCCTTTATATGATCTGATTGATATGTTGGATTGACTTATATTAGTCGATTGTTGTTTGGGTGATGTTGACCACCATATATCTGTTTGTATGTCCACTAACGTATGCAGGTATATTGGTATATAAGAATGTTCCCGATCAGGATCTCACAATTGGAGATGATTGGATGCCGAAAGGAAAGGGTAACTATATCTTGGGTTGACAAATGAAGAAACGGAGCTTAATTTGACTTCTATGGAGAGTTGGCATGAAAAAATGCAACGTAAGAGGTCTCACTGCATCAGCAGATGGTTTTCTTCATCATCAAATGAAGAAACGGAGTTTAATTGGACCTCTATGAAGAGTTGGCATGACAAATGCAACGTCAGAACTCTCACTGCATCAGCAGACGGTTTTCTTCCAAGCCCTTCAGCAACAACAGATGCTTCTCAACCACCTAACGTATCTTGTGCAGGAAAAGTAGTGAATGATACCATTTTTCAAACTATTTGATAAAATTGTTTTGAAAATGGAAAAATATTGTGTTGAAAATAAGTTGGTCTAAATTTTGAAAATCACCGGACTTCATTCTATCAAAACCTAAGTCACTCAATCAACGACTACGGTCATCGATTGAGGGGGAGAGTGATTTAAAATAATATATTTTCAATCGATATTTCTTCACAAAAAGTCCGTTTTGTACAATGATAAGTGGTGATCTAAAGATTTAATGTTATGTCATGGTATGATTTTATTTAAAACCCAAAGATCTTTCAAAATGAAATTCTTTCTGTTCTTGTTTGATTGTGAAATTGTTTTATTTTACTTAAAGATCTCTTAAAAACTATCATACCTGACACTAACTATCTTTAATGTCGATAATTGGTCCTCATCAGTCAATTTCAAAAATTAAATCTTGCCACGTCTTTCCCCTAAAATTTTTAAATGATTTAAATCAATTGGGATCACAAATCTCAAAAGGTTTGAAATTTTTGATCGGGGGAGAGATCGTGATTTAAATCTCAAATCGGTTTTAAAAGGGTGATTGTTTCTAAAGCACTCCTTCCTTCATGTGCCAAACAATTTTGAAATACATAATGCACATGATTGTGGAGGAGCATTTAACAAAAAATGTATTTAAGCAAGGCCACATATTCTCCCATGTTTTCTAAACCTTATTAAATCACTTGGGATCCAAAATCTCAAAGGGTTTGATATTTTTTATCGGGGGAGAATTTGTGATTTAATAATGAAATTTTATAAAAGATGATCGTTTTGATTCAAGTGTACATACTGCTCTCCCATATGTGCTAAACGCTTTCGAATCTCGAATCACATATTGAGGGGGAGCATTTCAAAAGAAAATAAACTTTCAAGGTACAAGATTTATATGTTTCAACATAAAGTACCTTGATTGATTTTCTAAAGGTTTCTTAATGGCTTTTGTGATCGTGGATGTGCTTCAAAAGAACTCTTTCCTCTATGTGATAAAATGATTTCAAATATCCTATGCACATATTGAGGGGGAGAATTTACCAAAGAAAATCAAATGGCTTTTCCATGGAAATTGTGATCAAGAATTTATTTCAAAAGAACTCTTGCCTCCATGTGCTAAACAATTTATAAAATCATATGCACATGTTGAGGGGGAGCATTTCTAAAAGATCAAAACAATTAAGGTACAAAATGCTTTGATATTATATCACAAGTACCTTGATTGATTTTCCAAATGATTTTTCAATTGGTTTCAAGAAGGAAAGAACAATACCAAAAGACCGACCAATTTACTTTATCCATGGTGTTATAAGGATGGTTAGGTTAGGTATTCGTTCCCACGATCCCGCCAGAGCCGGAGGGATCTACCCAGGGACAATCCACTAGATAGTGTAGAGTCCTTAGGTATGATGAAAAAAAAAGAGAAAAATGAGAATATGGGAAGAGTGTTGACTGAGACAGAGCTAGTACTAGAACAAACCCAACAAGGTTCTAGTAATGAAGTCTCGGTAAGCACTGAAGGGGTTGAAGAATGAAAAACAAATGAATGTGAAAAAGGGTGAAAAGAAATAGTCCTCCAATAATTCGGCCTTAGGGCAGAAACCGGGTTCAATACATATGCTACTGGTTGTTACTAAGGTAACACTGGTATTGAAGACAAGACGTCATGGACCCAGTGACGCACTGCACTAAACTTCCCAAGCTACTCAAGTTCCTCTTAAAAGGGCTTGTTTCATTCTCACGGGGAACCTACATAATCTATCGACTTTCTCTTAGAGATTGTTGATATTGAAGAAGGAGACCCTCTCCCTAGTCTCCGGCATAGGAACCAAATGTGCATAATTGAGTCTAGAGCCAAGAGATCATCCACAATATCTCATTAGGACACTAAATTAATGAAGACTTGCTGTTTCACACAATGTGGAAAGTAAGAATATATTAAAAGTCCTACGCATTATCCTTGTGGTATTGCCAGAACATCCGAGTGATATGTAAAAATATTCACGATGAAGATGGAAATCCTTCTAGAGCCAACATCAAACAAGCTCTTGGTGGGTGACATGTGAGATCTTTTCTAAAGATCAAGCTTGTGACAACTGGACAGAAATGATGAGGTGATTCACTCTTGAATCAACCTTGGTCCAGGATTGGAATTGACGAATACTTTTGGAAAAACCGTTCGATGTGCAAACCTTCTTTTCTCTAGCACGTCGAATGAGTATTCATTTTCAAATTCAAAAAGTATCTCTGATTGAAAAAAATACTTTTGGAAAAACCGTTCGATGTGCGAATCTCTTCTTTTCTCTAGCACATCGAATGTGTACTATTTTCAAATACAAAAAGTATTTCTGATTGAAAATTGATCTTTCTCATAAAACCTTCGTCGTATTGCAAAACTCTTTCTTCTAAGAAATACGCGATTGTTTTTCAAATCATTTTTCATCAATCAGTGAATCTCAATTTGCTGGTTCACTCACTCCGTGTTGTCTTCTTTGAGACGTTCCGGTTTGAGAACGGCTAGAGCAGCTCGAAACCCTCGCCAAGGAGATTCTTGAATTATACGATCACAGGCGATTTTGTACCGATCAACGGGGAACCGTGGTCCGTGTACCTCAATTCAACGAAAGTGATCAAAGACACTTTCGTGTGTTTTATTGCTAACCGTTGTTTGCGGTACATTTGGGCGGTTGCATCTGATCAAAATTGAGGAGTCAATCCAAAGCCGCATGCTCACAGCATCCACACTTAATTTGAAGAAATCATGACTAGTGCCTATCTACATAACCTGGCTCAGATATTTTTATACTATGCTTCTACGCCGCAAATATCTTGAACCAAGTAAAGCTTCCGCTACTCTGATGAAAGATGTCATGATCCAAAATTGTGAGCATGTCGGTCCAAAAAGTCACAACATCACATGATGGCAACACAACAAAGGGTGATCCAGAGATTTACTGTGGCTGATGATCTCAAAGCAAGCTCGAAGATCATCAAAGATGTGGATCAGTTAAAGGCGTCCACTGAAAGTACAAAATAATCGGACTATGAAGAGTCACTACAAAAGCACAAAGAATGCGGACATTGAAGAATTGAAGTCTACGAGCTCAAGACTGAAGATTTAATAGAATGCTAGGATTCAAAATGTTAAACATGGGGTGACCTCCCTTAGGGGGAGATTGTTAGGAATTGGAAATTCCATTGTGAAGAGTCGGTCACCCCAAATATTATCTAGCATAAGTTAGCTCGTAGACTTATAGTTATTTACGTTATTAAGTAGTTTATTAGTTAGTTTGTAGCGTAGAATAGTTTAGTGTAACACCGTGGAGGAAGGACGGGTCTTTACTCACTGTATGCCTGATCCACAGTCCGACAGGAGGACGTATTTACTTGTAACTATAAATACCCCTTCCATCCATGGAAGGGGTGGTGCTTCTTTCATAATCTAACATTTCATTATTTGTAAACCAAGTCTCTACCAAGAACACCCTCTCTTTACTTTCTCTCTCTAAATGGCTAACATGTATTTCCATCATCCTAGACCACCCGAATCATCAAACACAATAATATTATGATCCTAACATCTATGTCTAGGAGACCATCAAAGTGGATGGTGGCAAGTTCTTGACGAAGGTTTGTTCCCTCGACAAAGGATGGGTGGATTATTCTACCCTCATGAATGTAACGTTTCTCTAGACCTTTGAAAACCTCGATTTGTTCTTTGCTAAGACCCTTAGCTTTGTGGTGTTGTGGAATGTAGCCAAGGGTGTCTTTGTGGTCATAGTACTTTGCGGGAGGCATGTTTGCTCCTAGGAGTAAAAGTTTCATGTTTTAGTAAAAACGAAGACTAAATTGACAATTTGTTCTAGTGTGTGCCTATATGCAAACAATGTGGAGTTGTGGTTATCTCGACTCCTTTTTATGCATAAAATATTTTTTATTAGTACCTATAAGTGAGAAATTTTTCACAATTTTGACATGGGGTTTTTAGTTAATTATGATAATGCCTTATGATATGCAATTCCTAACTAAGCGAAACATGATTAGTTATGTAATTTAACAAATGTAATTCATGATTTGAACAAGAAGATGCACAATCCCCATGTTTTGGTTTTGTGCATAAATTAGAACCCTAGACTCAGAATTAAGAAGTAATGTAGTTAGGATACTTACAATGTTGATTTTGGCTGAGATTAGTTGAAGAAGAAACCTCAATTATGAGTTATGTGTGTTTGTAAGTCGTTTGGTTATGTGGGTTGTGAAGGAGGAAGTATTATGTAATTTAAATCTTTTGTTCTGAGTGAACCACGGACCAGACGGACCCAATATTTTGGTTTCGTCTTTGTTATCGATTGGTTCCGTGGGAACAGTAGCAGATTTTTGCTAATTTGTTGTGTTTGGTCATTCTAAGTTTTAAGCTATGTTTTTGATTATGTGTTTGGTTCCATTAATCCTAAACCATGTCTAAGAAGATTAAATGGTTCTCGTTTAAGAGGTTTAGTTAGGATGACGACAATGTTATCTTCGGAGGAGACTTTCTCGATTGAGATGTTTTCTTTTTGAACATTGTCGTGAACGAAGTGATGGCGAATTTCAATATGTTTCGTTCGAGCATGTTGGACAGGATTTTTGCTGAGGTCAAAGGCTCATTTGTTGTCGCAAAGTATAGAGATGTCGTTGAGTTGAATTCCGTAGTCCACGAGAGCTTGCTTCATCCAAAGAGCTTGTTGACATGCCTTTCCGGCTAAGACGTACGCGGATTCGGTAGTTGAGATAGCGAGGGCCGTTTGTTTTTTTGAGAACCATGATGTCAGACATTGTCCAACAAAAGTACAAATACCACTTGTACTCTTTCTATCGACATAGTCTCCGGCATGGTCCGAGTTGGCATATACTATGGTTTCTACACCCGTTGGTATGTGTGAAAACACATACCTTTTCGTTATTAAAACCGGACCAAAAAGAACAAAAACTAACCTCTAAAGCCAAATATGTTTGTGTTTTTGTGTTTATGTATGTGCAGCTACGGATATCAACAAAATGGACAAAGAAAAAACAAAACGGAAGAAAACGAGCACGAGGTTAAAAAGAACATGAAATTACGGGACCAATGATAATTTTATTTGAAGCATTGAGGCAAGAGTGAGAATGATGCAAGAATAAACTAAGCCCGGAGCAAATATTGCAAATTTCGAGCCCAGCTGCTCCGTTACTCCTCAAGCCCAATTACAAAGCGAAGGTAAAAAAAATTGCGAATGCATTGTTTTGTGAGTTACCCACTCAATCTCCAAAATAATGCATAAAGGACACGTGGAGCAAGCTAATATGAATGGAAATTGTTATGTGCATCTCAACTGTTGGTCCCAATGATGAGGAATCATATGAAATATTAACTTTGATATAAATTGCAAAGTGTGTATCTGTTCCTAGCATGTGGCTTCCACTCTCCAAATAAATTCATCTCCAGCGCGTGAACTTTGCATATTTCTGCCAGCCATCCACTTGCCCACCAATTACAATTTCTTCCTCCAACATATAGCTGCCACGTGGCCTAGCATACAAGAAATACGAGGTTTTTGATGGAAGAATCGAGAATGGAGCTTGGCTATAAGAGCACCCGGTGTGGGGTTAATCGTGCCTCGCTGTTGGTGAGCTGGCGGTTCGCCGTACCCCGCCGCCACACCGGGGTGGCTCGCCGTGGGGCGTCGTTGGGTTTGAAATCGTGGTGACGACGAGTGTGGAGTTCTGACAAAAGTGATTATACCGTTTGAGTTTTCAATTTCTATCGTTGGGTTTGAAATAAAGTGGTAGTGGTGAGTCCCAAATGAAGAGGTTGAGGTTTGTTATTAGTGAGGAGGGGGTTTGTTGTGGTTAGTTGTGAAAAAATGGGATGCTGATGTGGCGCTGAGTTGGCACGACGACGAACCTCCCCTTCGTTTTGACACCTAGTGCTCTAAGAACATAAGGTGTGGTGGTTACAATTTCTTAGCCATTTGGGTCTCATCACATGCCACATCATTTCAACACTCCAATATCAAAATACTTCTCCCTCAAAACTAACTTCAACATAACTATTTGGACCCCACCACCCTCAATTTTATTTTCTTTTCTTTTTTTCCAAACAAAATTAATTCATTTCATTTCAATAAAAATATAAAATACAATATGATAATAAAAAAAACATACGAAATTTAAATGTTATTACACAAATTTTAAAAAATACATCGATTTAAAATAAACTACTTATGTTGTTGATTTTCTTGATGTTGCCGCCAAACATGCTCAATAAGATTTCGTTGAAGCTTTGCGTGTGTTTGTTTATCACGTAGTTCTTTGGCTTTCCTTCGTTGCACTTCGCATCGATCGATCCATCTTTGTAATATATTTGGTCGCGGACAAACATATATTTCATTCATTTCGGATATCGCAAACTTTTGGTATTTCAAAATCATGTTATCGCAAACGGTTGAGAGAACCCAATTGAGTTTTGTAACGATGGGGTAGACGGGTTTGAAGAAGACGAGTTTTGTTGTGGGTTAGTGACGTTGAGAAAGTTAGAAAAAAACTCGTCGTGTGGATTTTGAGACATTTTTTTTGTTAGTAAAGTAGAGATATTGAAAGTAATTTACATTTGTAAAGAAGTGTGTGTATTTTTTTTTAAGTTGAGGTGTAACTTATAATGTGTAAAATAGTTAGATTAAAAAAATAAAAATAAAAAAAAGTTTGAATTTGAAACCGTTTACTTTAAATGGTGTAAATGAAATTAAATGTCTATTGTGTCATTAAATGTAGTTTACGATGTCTTCCATTTTGATGTTTGTCCAATTTGATTTTAATGAAAACTGGTCAATTAAATGAAAAGTGGTAGTGTTTAATATTAAATGAAAAGTGATGTATTAAATGAAAAGTGATAAGTGATATATTAAATCAAAAGCGGTCCATGTTTATGTTTGTCATTATATGTGTTGAAGAACCAACACAAAGTAAAGTGGCTAACATACTTGGTATGGTGGCTATCATTAAATGCCTTCAAAACACCTTCCACATCAGCTTGGCGAGCAACAAGTTTCATCACACCCATTGCTCTAAATACAATGTGCCAGATCCAAATAAGTGTCACAATTTTATTATTTTTTCACATGCTCTTTTTAGTGCTTTTTATATTCTAGCTTTTATTTCAAGCTTTGTATAATTTAATTATCTTCTAGCTTATTTACAAGTGCTTATTTGTATCAAACCTCTTTTGCTTATTAATGAAAGTTATGTTTATGGTTTACTTAAGTGCTTATTTCTTCTTCTCATCTCTTTCTTTATTTTCTTTTTCTTTTCTTACCTATTAAGTTATATTAGC
The DNA here is from genome assembly GCA_910596185.1 of Chrysanthemum makinoi. Classification (NCBI taxonomy): domain Eukaryota; kingdom Viridiplantae; phylum Streptophyta; class Magnoliopsida; order Asterales; family Asteraceae; genus Chrysanthemum; species Chrysanthemum makinoi. The sequence continues at coordinate 164,944,503 of OU343218.1, forward strand.
TAATTAGCTTATCATAACTTATTTAGGTCTTGTCTTTTGGGTTAGCTTTTTTCTATAAGCTTATCCATTAAGCTCTTTAATTTGTTTTTCTTCTATAAAACTTTCTTTTTACTTTTCATAAATAGCTTTTATTTCACTTATTTTATGAAAAAAAAAAGTTTATATTTTTATAATTTTTTCGCTTATTATGTCTTATTATCTCCTCTCTTCTTCATCCTCTAGCTCGATTCAAACAATAAAAGAGAGCATGAGCTTGTTAAGCTCGGCTTGTTTTACAAATAAGCCTTGACATCTCTTAAGTTTGAGAGCACTTTCCTTTATTTTTTAGCTTTTTAGATAGCTTATTAATTAGATCTATTAGTTTATCTTGTTTTTTCATAAAAATTTTGCAATGTTTTTAAGTTTTTATTGAACAATAAACTATTTAATAGCTTGTTCATGTAGATCTAGTCCTTAAATATACTCAATTCGCGTCTAATCATCGGATGGGACAACTTAGCTTCGGGTGGACTTAGATCTAATAGTGTTTAGTTATAAAGTTTAAATCTTTTTAATTTTTAGATCACTTTTAGCTTATTTACATTTAGTAGTAGTGCTTATTATTACTTATTATTGCTAACCTCTAATAAAGTTTGTGTTTTTCTTTGATTTCTTATAACAATCTACCGCTAAGGCCGGAGCTTAAGGGTCTTTAAGCATTTTTAATACATTAAGTTTGAAACTTTAGTAATTTTTAAGCTTATTGGTGAATAAAGTTTTAAACTAATTAGTGGATAAGAATAATAAAGTTGTAAACTTTTGTGTTAATTTGTGCTTATTTGATGGGGTGGTTTTATTCATCTCGTTTCATCAACCGGGTTCTATTTTCTTTAATTTTTGAATCTTTAGTAGTTATTAATTTTAGTGTAATAGTTATGTTTATTTTTATTGAATTAATTGCTATGTGTTGGTTTGCTATGCTTAGTGAGTAGACTTTTTATATACTTGTTGAGTAGATTATTCCGTGAATTAAGTGTGGTTTTATAAAAGTTAGAAAATATATATTGGTTAGTAATTTTAAGTTACTTAGATTGAAATTTTGGTTGTTTAAGCGGGCAAAAGCCGTGAAAATAATTAGGTTTTAATCTAGATATTGGTATCTCTTTATGAAAAGTTGTTGTGAGAAAATAATTATTTATAAAAGATATTGATTCATCAATAAAGAACTTAATTGAAATAACCACACTTAAGGATCTTGAAAATTTGTTTAACAAGTATATCTTTTCATCATATATTTCTTATTCGCTTGCTTAGAATAATTTAGTTGTTATCTTTTATCGTTAACTTTAGTTTATTTACTTGCTACTGGTTTTATTATTTTCTTTGCTTTAACCATTATCATTTTAATTAATCAAAAACCTATAAATTTAAGCGTTTTTAGTTTAATTTGCGTAATTTCTTATTTGTGTTTAGCTTTCTTGTTTTATATGCTTAATTGTTGCTTTCTTATTTACATTTTCTATTTTTAAGTTCCAAAACCCAAAATATTTGTATCCTATTCAAATCACCCGTCCTTTAAACAACGAATCGATTTTCCATTACACCCTCGTTAGGAGAACGACCCGAGAGTTCCGTACTTTCGGTAAATTTTATGTACTAAAAACGACAAATCACCCGTTCCTTTGGGATACCATAATCCTAAACATGTAGTGCCTTTAATGTATCTAAATATTCGTTTTATGGATTCTAGGTGTGATGTTTTAGAATCTTCTTGAAAGCGAGCACATAGACAAACACTAAACATAATGACGGATCTACTAGCCGTGAGATAAAGTAGACTACCAATCATTCCTCTATATTTAGTGTCGTCTACGGATTCACCTTCCTCATCCTTGGTGAGTTTAGTTTCCGAGGACATGGGTGTTTTAATGGGTTTTGAGTCTTCAAGACCAAATTTCTTAAGCATATCCTTTATGTATTTAGATTGGTTAAAGAATATACCATCTTCTAGTTGTTTAATTTGAAGTCCTAAAAAGAAGTTTAATTCGCTCATCATACTCATCTCAAACTCATCGTGCATGATTTTATAGAAATTATCACATAGCTAAGTCGATCCGAATATGATGTCATCTACGTATATTTGAACTATGATAATGTGTGATTCCTTTTTCTTGGTAAAGAGAGTGTTATCTACTAATCCCATGGTGTATTTGTGTTCAACTAAAAAAGTCTTAAGTCGATTATACCAAGCTTTTGGTGCTTTCTTTAGTCCGTATAATGCCTTTTTAAGTTTGAAAACATGATTTGGTTTTTCAAAGTCGGTGAATCCGGGAGGTTGTGCAACATATACTTCTTCATTAATGAAACCGTTCAAAAATGCACTTTTAACATCCATTTGAAATTTTTTGAAGTCGTGAGCTGATTCGTTGAGGTTTAGGGGTGTGTGTATGGATAAAACCACAATATCGATATCAAAAATAACCACAAGTAATGATTTAAAATCCCTTTAGGAAAAAGGATAATGAATCAAAACCCGTGAGTGATAGTGATACGGATTAGGAAATCCGAGTCGTTTCCCAACGAGGTGTGAATGGGCAACGTCGTTATTGGTTTGTTATTAAAATGCTCGATGTTTTGGATTTTTGATTATCTTAAAACTACGGGGAATGGGAAAACAATTAAGGAAAATTACACTACGGGGAATCCTAAATACGCGATTTATTCTAAAACGTATTAAAAGAAACGTGAATAAAATGCAACTACGTCTATTCTAAGTCCTAAAAATAGTCTAAAATTACTTTCTAACTAAAAATGATATTAGAAAATTATCTAAGAATTAAAACTTATTTTTATGATTTTTCTGGAATTTATTTGAATTAAAAACTAATTTTAAACTTTTAAAACTAATTAAAAATACTAAAAATTATAAAAACAAAAGTGAAAATTATGAAACTATTTTTCAAAAATCTAAAATAACTCAAAAGACTTTTCAAAACTATTTTTGTATTTTTCTGAAGATTTTTCTATTTTCTATGAATTAAAAACTATTTAAAACTAATTTAAATGCTAAAAATTACAAATTAAACTAGGAAAAATCTGGAAAAATTATTTTTATGCTTTTTATATTTTTCTTAATCTATGAAAATTGAAAACTTATTTTTTAGAAACTATTCTGATTTATTTGTAATAAAAGCTATTTAAAAAGTTATAAAAACTAGATTAAATCAAGAAAAATAGCAAACAAAGTTGGAAAAATATGAAAAATTCAGGGAAATTCTAAAATGATATTCTAATTCTATGAAAAATATAAAAACTATGGCTTATGTGAAGGATATAGAAGCTGATGTGTAACTGCTTATGAATAAGCTAATAAGAATAAGCTAAAAGCTGCTAGAGTGAACCAAACTGTTACTGAGGCTAAATTATACTAAAACTAACTAATAAAAACTAACTACAGCTAATCCTAACACCCAATGAACTAGTCTCAATGATTTGACTATAATGACTAATTAACACAAAACTGTTTCAACCTATTAACTTTAAGCTATTGCAACTGCTAATCCAATAAGCCAAACTGAAAACCAATACTGAGGTACTCAAGACCACCAACCAGAGATCAACTAGACCAAATTAGAGGCAAGGATAAGCTATAATGAAGCCTTGAGAGCTTCTGTAAAAAGCCTGTGCACAACTCAGTTAATGCTGAGTGTGAACAGGGTAAAACTAGCTTATTGCACAGCTGATTTAGTGCTTATAGTAGCTTCTAAAAAATTGACAAAAATCAGTTTTAGAAAGTAGACCAACTGAACTTGTAATACCCAAAATCTCACTTAATTAGTCCTAATAATGAATCTATGAAAAATTCAGAAAGTTTTGTGAAAACTGACTTTTTCACTTTTGACTTTTAACTCAGAAATGGTGATTTTGACTATTGTGAGATTTTGAGCTTATGATTCTTACTAATAATGAAGTTTAATGATGAATTAGTCCTAATGCAAGCTATCTTATCTGATTCTAAACCTAAATGCTAGATCTAACCAACTGATTCTTAACAGAAATGAAAATGAAAACAGTTATTGAGTGATTATGACTATAAGTGGGTACAGATGCTAAATTATGACTAAAATGACATTAATATATCTATTCAAGATTAAAACCACTAATTTCAACTACTGAAATGTCCCAAAACTCAGATGGAATGCATGATCCAAACACTACTTATGTGACAGATTTGATGCTCAACAAACTAAATCACTGATTTGATCCACTACAATGATTACTCTAGATTCAAATAAGCAAAATAAACAACAATAAGCAAATTCTATCAATTCTACACTAATAGAACAGTAAAATGCAATTAAAAAGCTAAAAATGATAAAATCAAACTTACTAGGGACCCTAGCTGAACAAGGTCACCCAATAGGGCAGCTACAAGCTCCTAGCTTATAAATAAGCTAGGTAAACAATCCATCTTGCCCCTCCATTGCAGGCAACTTCCATAAGCACTCCAAATTCAAGCAAAGGTACTTTGAACTGAATTTTTGTTGCAGAAATGAGTAGACCTTAAAATGAACACTTAATAAGCTATGGATAAGCTTATAAGAGCTAATGGTAACAGTAGTTTAAACTAATTATAGCTTAAAAGTAAACTTGAGATATTTTTTTTATTTTTGAAGTATTTTCTTTATTTTTTTTTTATTTTCATTTGATAGAGATAATAAACTGAAACTTAAGTGAGAATAGCTAATTTGAGAAACTGAAATACGAATAAGCTTATTAAATCAATGGTAAAGTGATTAAGATGGATTGAAAATAGAAGCTGAAATTCTTTATATTAATGAAACATGAGATTACAAAGGAAATGAAATTCAGAAATTACAGAGATTAAACATTAAGCATTAATAAACTACTATTATTCTACTCAAATCCTACACAAAATACAAGTGAAATAAGAGGGCCTTATATAGGCGAGCTTGAGGCCAAGGAAGGATCTAGAACTTGCAAATGTGTGCTTCTTTGAGTGCATTTAGAACCATTGATCATCCTTCCACGTATCCCAAATGATTTCAACCCTTGGATTGCACATGCCACGCATCAACAGCCAATCAGAGGGCAGTATTTGAGGTGTGGCACACGGATAGCTGACCTGGAAACCCCCATGTGTCAGATGGTGTCAGGTGGTGTCAGTGATTGTACGAATATACCCTCCAATTTAGTTAATTTGGTTGATTGGTGGCAGGGGTATTTTAGGGTTCATAGTATCTGGGTAATATTTGGGATTGGGGGTAAAATTAGGCGCGTATGATTTATTTATATTTGTTTGGATTGGTTGACCGGGTTATAAAGGTTTGACTTGGGTTAGGATTACCGGGTTAAATGGATATATTGGATACCGGAGTTAAATACGGGTTGGGTAAAACTTGGGTAAATACCGGGTAAATGGTTGGGCCGTGGGTTTATTTGGGTGATTTTGGGCTTGGACTAAATACTTGAACTAAGGATTTAATTTGTACTCATTAGTTAATCCAAGGACTAAATGTGTAAGATCTGAAATTCCAGGGACCAAATCTGTAAATCTGAAAATTATATCAAGGACTAACTTTGCCAATCTTCAAATAATCCAAGGGTTGAATTTGCAACTTTTGAAACTTCCAAGGACTAAACATAACAATTCTGAATCTTCAGGGACTAAAACTGCCATTTTGAGAATTGGTTGTCCAAACTTGCAAATTCTTTTCCCAGCCTCGGCTTTTAGCATTCTTCTTTCTCTCGTGCTCGGTTTTCTTCGGTTTTGGCTTTCTTTTGTCTGTTTTGTCATATCCGTACCTGCACATGCAAAAACTCAAGAAACACGCAAACGTTAACAATAAACGGCTCTTTCTTGGTTATTTTGGGTCAGTTTTGATAAACAAAAGATATGTGTTTAAGCACATATCATGAGCACATGCATATGCAAGTAAGATTCTAATAGACTCGAGCCTAGCTACCGGTGCATAAGTTTCGTCGTAATCAATACCTTCTTGTTGATTATAGCCTTGTGCCACAAGCCTAGCTTTGTTTCTAGATACTACACCGTTTTCGTCCATTTTATTTCGAAAAAGCCATTTTGTTCCTATTATAGTTTTATTTTTAGGTTTTGGAACTAATGTCCATACATCATTCCTAATAAATTGGTTTAGCTCCTCTTGCATAGCAATTACCCAAGATTCATCTTTTATTGCTTCGTTTACGATTTTTGGTTCAATGGATCACACAAAACAAAAGTAGTTACTTTGATTTTGAGCTTGTGATCTTAATGTTCTTTGATTTAATTGTCCTATGACTTTTTCTAAAGGATGGATTTTGGATTCTTTAATATATATAATATCTTTATTTAATGGTTCATCTTCCTTGTTATTATCATTGTTTTCTTGACTTTCAACAAGTTGACTTTCAACTAAGTCATCATCTACCAAAGGTGATGTCTTAGAGGGAGGTGGACTTTTTTCAAATGTTATATTTAGCGATTCCTCGACTCTCATTGTTTCTTTGTTTAAAACGATGTATGCTTTGCTAGTTTGTGAGTAACCAAGAAACACACCTTCATAAGACTTTGGGTCAAATTTGGTGAGATAGTCTTTGGTATTTAAAATGAAACATTTACATCCAAATACTCTAAAGTATCCTAAAGTAGGTTGTTTGCCTTTATAAATTTCATAAGGTGTTTTGTTCAAGAAATGACGTATTAGGACTCTATTTAAAATGTAAGTAGAAGTGTCTACGGCGTTACACCAAAACTTGTGGGGTATGTTTTGTTCATTAAGCATTATTCTACTCATTTTTTGAAGAGTCATATTCTTACGTTCTACTACACCATTAGATTGGGGTGTTCGAGGAGCCGAAAAGTTATGTGTTATACCATTAGTATCACAAAAGTTTCCAAATTTTGTTTCATTATCGAATTTGTGACCATGATCCGTTCGGATCGACACAATGTTAGCACCTAGTTGATTTTGAATTTTCTTACTAATTATTTCAAATTGATCAAAAGCTTCATTTTTAGTTTTCAAAAACTTTTTCCATGTATACCTTGAGTAATCATCTACGATGACCAAAGTGTAGAAGTTGCCTCCATAACTTTGTATAGCGGATGGACCAAACAAATCCATATACAAAAGCTCTAGACACCTAGATGTGGAAACCATGTTTTTAGCCTTATGGCTACTATGAACTTGTTTCCCAATTTTGCAAGCATCACAAAAGTGTTGGTCATATTTCAACTTGGGTAAGTTTCTAACTAGCTCTTTTGAGGATAAGGCTTGAATGAGTCTCATATTAGCGTGACCTACACGTCTATGCCAAAGGGTAGAGTTATCATCTAAGGTTGTTAAGAAAAGTTTGTCTTTAGATGTTCTATCTATTTTCATGACGTATATGTTGCTTTTCCTAACCCTTTAGGCTATGGCGATACCGTCTTTTAGTATTTTGCTACCATTTTCTTCAAATAGTACTTTATACTTTTTATCACATAGTTGACTAATACTAAGCAGGTTAAATCCTAGTCTATCAACATGAGCAACATTTTCAATAGTTAGAGAGTCATGAACAATCGTACCTATGCCAATGATTTTGCTTTTGAGATTGCTACCAAAAGTAACATTACCTCCGTTGTACTCTTGGTATGTTGAGAAGAGGCTTTTGTTTCCCGTCATATGTCTTGAGCATCCGCTATCTTTTATCCATTCATCAGGATCCAAGCCGAATTTTAAGCATACCTATGACACATATAACTCAAGCGTTTGGTCCCCAATATCTCATGGGTCCGTTTGGGTTAAACATACCATTTACTTGGTTAATGTATGGAAATGATGGATACGGGTTCCATGGCATGTAATTAGGAGTTTGATATGCTCTAGGGTAGTTTTGATTCCAATCGGTATGTTGATAGTTGAGTTGTATGTTGTAGTTGCTTTTGGGAAAGGGGTGTTTGGTAATAGGTGTTTTAGGCCTTTGTTGAGTGGTTTTAGATCTAAATTCATTTTTAGCAAGTCCTACTCCTATTGTAATAGCAAGTTTTTTTTAAAAAACATCTTTATATTTCTTAGTAACTTTGACAAATTCACTACGGTCCGTTTTGCAAACTTGCTGTCCTACTACAGTAACCACGGAACCAAAATTTTCAACGGACGGACCCAAATTTTGGTCTGTCTGGTCCGTGGTCTACTGTTGCAATAGGAATAGTTTGTTTGTCTTTTCCGGCCGTTTTGGTTTGACTACTTGGAATAATTACTTCATTAAAACCTAATCCACTTGTATTTCCTGGTACTTTTTGAATTCTTACTATTTCATCGGCACAAGAAATGTTTTTGTTAAATATCTTAAATTTAGAATTATGTTCGATGAGAACTTCCTATGTGAGTTTTAGCTTTTCTATTTCAAGACCAAGCTCTTGACATGATTTGCAACCATCGTCATTAGCCTTGCTACTTTCTAATCGTTTTTCTTTTTCTTTTAACTCATAAACTTCGTTTTATAAAAAAAATCCTTTTTAGCTTTTAAAAACTTGTTTTTAGTTATAATTTTTAAGCTAAGCTCACATAATTGATTATATTGTTTTTGCAAAGTGTCATCATCAATAGAGGAGTAAGATGAGTCAGAATGTACCTCGTTTGATTCATGTGCCATGAGAGCGATCTCCTCCTTACATGGTTCTTCATCATCATCACTTTCACTTCGTGCACCACTTACGAAAGCTCGTTGAGTTTTGATATTAGGTGGATTGGGGCAATCTCCTATTAGATGACTTGTATCACCGCATCTCAAGCACTTCCTTTCACTTTTTCCCTTTTTGTCATCTCGGTCTTTTCGGAATGACTTTTTTTCATCTCGGGGTTGCCTTACAAACTTTCCTCTTCTTCTAAAGAACTTTTTGAAATCTCTTACGGCCATGGCATACTCTTTGTCTTCACTATCCGAGCAAGATTCTTCATCATCACTAGATTCCGTTCTTGCTTTTAAAGCAACGGATTTAACTTTCTCTCTTTTGCCTTTGATGATTTCCGAATCTTTCTCCATCACCATTTCATGTACTTTGAGATTTCCAATTAGCTAGTCAAGTGACATTATTGAGAAATCTTTTGATTCCTCAATAGCCGTTACTTTTGCTCTCCATTTTGGATGGAGTGCTCTAAGAAATTTCCTGACAAAGTTCTTGCTATGAAAAGATTCATCAAGTGCTTTAAGAGAAGTGATAATAGTATTAAAACGAGCAAATCCACAATCAATGGTTTCATCTTCAGGGATAACAAATTGTTCCTATTGTTGAACAAGAAGATCAATTTTGTTATCCTTTACTTGTGAATTCCCTTGATGTGTAATTATTAAAGATTCCCAAATGTCTTTAGCGAGTTCACACATAAAAATTCTTTCATATTCCTTTTTAGGCAAAGCATTATAAAGTATCATTTTAGCTTCATTATTTTTACCTATTAATTTTTTTTGTTCATCATTTGAAATATCTTTTGTTTTAGGACTATAATCACCTTTGATGATAACAAACCAAAGATCTATATCTTTTGATTTCACATATGTTTCAAAACGGTTTTTACAATAGATAAGTCCACTGGGTTTAAAAAGTGGCGGTCTTTGCATAGATTTCCCTTCTTTAAAGTTTTCCGAATCCATGGATCGTTTCAAGTTTATAAAATACAATATATTTTAGAAAATCTTGAGCAACGAGGCTCTGGTACCAATTGTGGAAAACTAGAAGGGGGTTGAATAATTTTACCGTTTAAAAACTTAATTGTTTTAAGAACTTATTGTGAGATCAATTAATATAGATAAATAATGTGTAAGTAAAGAATGAATAATATGCAAGCAACAGATAATATGTAAGTAAGGAAAGAAACAATCAAACCACGACAAGGTTGTTTATAGTGGTTCGGTCTACAAGGACTCTTTTTCCTTGTCCTATTCCACTCCCCGAGTCTCCAACTCGAGAGTTATCTTCACTAATCAACAAGCTCCTTTAACCGGCGGAGAAAACCTTTATACGTTGCTTACACAATATTTCCGACACACAACTAGATGTCGAGTTCTTTTACAAGGGTACAACCACTCCTAACACACTATGTATTTTGAGGACTAAATTACTAACCACCCACACTTAGAGGTTTAAGATGGTTTGGCACAACAATGATGTATGAACAATAATGATTCACACAACAACAAAACAAACAAGACTTCCAACTATTCATTGAAGCTTGATTATGCCTTGATCTTCTTTACTACAAAAGATGATCACTAAAATGAAATGAAACTGAGTTAGATGTAATATAATGAGAGAATGTATGTGTTTTATGCTAAAAAGGGATGAGAAAACAATTTGGGTTGGCTTGCTATTTATAGGCCAAGTGATCAGTAGATCACGGACTGGACGGAACCAAAAAGGGGGTTCCGCCCTTTATATTTTTTGGTTTCGTCAGTCTGACAGTAGAGATCCTAAAAAATCTTTCAAAGATCAGCCAAATCTCTTCAAGATTATGTAAGATATGATGAGTGAATATCTAAACAAAATATTCTATAAAATATTCTAAAGATTTTTAATGTGATGCAAGCCATGATGTAATATGTAGTTTTCCATTTTTAGAATTAACATGATATATAAGTACATACTTATGTAATGTTTTGTGTAAGAAACTAAACATATTTGATCTAAAAATGTTGAGGCACATTATAGTTTAGAAGGTTAATAATGTGAATTGATATGTAGCTAATCAAAAGGTGATAAGATGCAAATGCTTAAATGTTGAAGAGTTATTTAAGAAAAGCTTGTACTAATGTCTAACAATCTTGACAAGCTTTATACTTTGCAAAAATGAAATTTACTTTTGTCGTTAACAAAACAAGGTAAAGATTATAAAATATAAATAACGTTTTTGGACGATATTTGTATTAACACATCTTTTTTTTGAATTTGTAGTTTTGGTTTTGTTGTTCACATATTTCATTTAGCAATTGCATATGCAGTTTAGGGGGTGTTTGGAATAACCAATTCTGACTTATAAAGTCAACATAAAAAAATTAATTTCAAACATCATGGTGTTCAAATTACACATTGGTAAAAACTACTAACACAATTTCAACAATTTATTTTCCAACATCCATTGATGGATATAATCCTTTACCTCCACTCCATAATAAGATGCCTTTAACTCTGCTTCCCATTCTGCTTCTTTCCTAACTCATTCCTCTTCAAGTTTTTTTATACATTCTCTCCTTTTCCAAAAACTGCTGGAATGCTTCTTCATACAACCTTGTCTGCTCTTCTTCTTGATCCAACCTTGTATGTTCTTCTTCTTTCTCAAAAAGAGCTTCAAGAAAATCTTGTTCCATAGTCTGCCTTATCTCGTCTTCATCCATCCACTGCAAAAGTAATAGATTCATACATCAACTTCAATGTAAACACATAAGAACATTTGTTATTCAAATGATAATTAAATACATACATGTTGCCTTCTGCCATCACAATGCCTTTTTCTTCCTCGTACCTTAGTTTCCTTTGGTGGTTTTAGTACTTGTTCCTTGTGACACCTAGAATTATTATGTCCAACTGTATGACAACTGGAGCATTTAATCTGTCTACGAACTCTAGCTTTACCCATTGTGAAGTAATTTTATTAATTAAGGCTTTAGGGTATGTGGTCAAACAACACTAGTAAGAATAAATGCATTCCTACACCTTTATGCAACTGTGACCAAATGATAGGGGACGAAAACCTTAATCAGATATGTAAACACTGTTTATGCAAGGACCATACTTCTAACAACAACGAATGCAATCAAAACACATAAAAAAATCAAAGAGGAAAAAACAAAAAAACGATAACACAAGAATATAAAAGATAGATTCATTCATTTCATCGATAAAGTGAACTTCAGTACATATCGCTCCCAAAAGAAACCATCAAAAGCACAAAATACAAGAAAATCACTTAGCCCTCCTAAGATCTTCAAGGAAGTTGTTCCTTTCAAACACCTGACAATATGTTTGACAAATCATCTTCCTTAGCTCCAACGCCTTCAACACATTTGCCTTTTGATTCTTGTGAAGATCCAGAAGAAGCTTGCATGTCATGACCGAAGGACGATATCCTTCGAACTCAGTGATATACTCTTGGGTTTCGTTCATAGCATGAACCAAATCAGCGAAAGTCTTTTGGAGATCGTCTGCAGTCTCGATGTCCTTGTCGTTTTCCCTCTGATAATAAAGAGCAATCGAATCGAACATGGAGTAAGACTTGACAGCTGTGGCGAGTTCCTGTAGATGTGTGAAGTTAGCCATTAGGTTGTTGTGATTTTGTGATAATATGTGTTTGTGATTGCTGGTATGCAAATGCTTTAAGGTATGAACCCTTAAATAACAAACACAACGGGACCTTTCAAGTTCAGGGACTAGTTGTGAAATAACAAAAACCTAAATAGTCAAGTTCTGTATTAAAAATACGCGGGAATTTTAAGTTCAAAAATGGCTAATTAACCAAATTCAGGGACCAAGTGTGACATAAGAAAATCATTACCCTGCAACTTGACCGTTTCCTTCCTTGATACGCGAATACGCAATTAATGTAGTGCCAAACACCCAATAAACCCAACTAATAAGATCAGAAACCATAAACAATCTCCTAAAAACCCGACCCAATTAACAAGAACCCAACCAAACTATACCTAAAATACATCCACACTCGTAAACACACACCAAGTCAACCACATTCGTAAAAACACAAATTGAAACCATGAAGGACAGGAGCATATTTGTGCCAACCTTTAAGGATATTCAGGAAGAAGAAGAAAAAGGTGAGGTCTTGTTCACTATAATTGGTTATTTGATTATTGCCCACTCAAGTATGAAGAAGGATCATTAATTAATCTGTGTGCCTTTACGAGTGATAGGGATATATTTAGTTCAAGCATTGATAATGTATTATCAGAGATTAATGAACAAAAATGGGCGTTATTTTTCTGTGATCCTAAACAATCCCTAAATTTTTTTTTGCATTTGATTAATACAGAAGATGATGTTCATACGTTGTTTGAATTGGCTGAAACACATGAGTCAATTGATCTCTTTGTTGCACACAAGCCCCAAAAGTTAGCACAATTTTACTTAAAAAACATAAGTTTAGAAGTTGTGGGCTGGGCAGAGCAAAATGCTAACTTTCGAATGACTAGTCCAACACCATTTAGGACTTGACATAAATGGAAGGGGATAGATAGGACAAAAAGCAGGGGAGTGTAACCAAAATTCAAACAGTGAAAGGTGGTGTTGTTATCAAAGAGGAAAAGGGTGTTTTTGATAACAAAAGGGAGAAAATAAGAGAAAAGGAAAGCTGCTTGAGGAAGAGGATGTTTTGCACAAGAAAAAGGGCATGGAAGTTGTTAAAAATATTAAGCGAGGTTTTGATGGGAAGGGGAAAGCTAAAATGGTTGAGTTTCAAGGTTTTGATGGTGAAAACATAGCTGGTGGTGCTGGTGTTGAAATCAGGTTTTGTGGTGTCAAGTTAGTCATGTGTCTAGTGGTGTTAAGACACCTTTTAAAAGCAGAGAAAGGATTATTGTAACACCCCAACCCGACACGGGTCAAAATGTCACATTATGGTTTCATACAAAGCATATAAACGCAAGCGGAAGTCTTATTAAATAAAATACCAAGTCATATAAACGAATGACTTCAAAAGGAAATATATAATCCAACATGTCTGAAAGGAATGAAATATCAAAACAAATGTTTCTTCAAAATGAGTACAAAATGATAAAGGAAACTAGGGTCGGTTCACTTAAATGCTCCTAGTCTCAGCCCATCAAAGCTCAACATCCCACTTGGTACCTGCCGTATGGAAAAGAAACTGGAGGTGAGCTTAAAAAGCCCAGTGAACAAATATAACAATAGAAAACTAAACATAATAAAAAAAATACAAAAATGAATCAAAGGAGACTGATAACAAAGTTGAAACGAATGAGCATAATGAGTCTATGAGGAACCTGCAGAACCCAGTATTAACAGATATCCAGAAGGAACAGAAATCAAATGAGACCAAAGCAAAGTAGCGCATCAGTGAACAAATATAAGCTCATATAAATAACCAAACATACAAGTACCAAAACACAATCAAATAGGAGCTGATGAACAACTATCATAACCAAAACAAATAGCCAACAATGTATAAGCATATCAGCCAGCGGATCAACTAAACATAATTATGGCAAAACAAACATATCAGATAATCAGATATATACATTGTTGGGATCGCTCCTAACACGTAAATTGAACGACATTTATTGGATTACATTATCTATCTTATTTAGACGAAACACATGGACTAGTTATGTAATATTGTAATAGTTACGTTGTGTTAGGCTATAAATACCCTCCTAGACTTCATTAGGAGTGAGAGACTCTTAGTGTAATTTTCACCTTTCTTATTAATAAAACACACATAGTTTCCCTTCTCTCACTACTCTCTCTCTCTAACCATGGAGATGATGTTCTTCCATCATCCTCTACCTCCCGATTCACCATATTCAACCATAAACACGATCCTACATACATGCTAAGCTGAATTCTATAAGTAGGCGGAAGCAACTAAATGGAATATAAGCATGACAAACACACAAGTCAGATAATCAGAAATTAATAAGCTGAAACTATCCTAAACAAATGGAATTACTAACAGAAGTATAAGCATGCTAGTCACATGTATCAGGTAGGACTTTTTTTGTGGTTTTATCTTGTCAAAGCTGCATCTTTTGGTTCGAATATGTGGTAAAAAACATTACTGTTTTGCGCTTTTGGTTCGAATCTGTGGTCAAAAACGTTTGTGAAACTTGTGGTAAAAAACGTGGTAGGAAAAAAATGGTCGGAATATTGGTCGTAAAAGTGTTCGGAATAGAAAAGTCAACAAAAGTGGTCAAAACCCTCTTTTTACGAATTTGGAGCCATCTTACGAATTTGCTTATTCATAAGACCATAATCTTACGAATTTGCTTATTTGAAAGACCCTAATCTTACGAATAAGATCTGTTCCTTACGAATAATTCTTCAGATAAGTTTACGAATTTCTTGGAAAGAAATTCGTAAGGGGTTACGAATAAGCTTTTACGAGTAAGGTTTACGAATAAGGGTTTACGAGTAAAGTTTATGAATCAGCTTTTTCGAACAAGCTTTTACGAGTAAGGTTTACAAATAAGGTTATGAACAAGGACTGGTTTTACGATTAAGAAACATTTCTTTACGACTAAGACCAATTTTTTTTACAAATTTGGACAAGTTTTTTCTACAAAACTTCAAATGGCCATAACTTTTGAACCGTAACTTTGTTTTCAGCGATCTACCTATCAAAACGACCATGAGAGCGAGGAGAACGACAACCTGAAAAGGCTAAAGTCCATTCGGGTCAACCTTCGAGGCCGAAAATTGCTCCGAATAGAAGTTATTGACGTTTTTTAAGTTTTCAGACCAAATTTTCACTACAACAACCGAGCTTAATCTACATCAAACAGTTATATCAAAAATTAAACACATTGGGCTGAATTTTCATTATACAAATGTATTGTTCTTAAATACAAAGTGTTCATATTTGGTATAATTGTTGGTATGAAGAATGATATTTTGGTTGTACAAGTTTTTCACCGGGATACAATTTTTGACAAGATCGGGAAAACCATTATCATAGTTCATTTTAACCAAGTAACGAAGGCTAGTTTTGGGCATGTTACCGCAAGATGTGACTACGGCGTTAATTCATTATTATTTATTTGAGGTTGAAGTGGGATATCACGAATGTGTGTACTTAGTATCTTGAAGATATCGGGGTTGGCTGGATACATGATTCTTCGAGATTTTAACTGTTACGAATGACAAAGACTTGAGTTGTCTAGTTATACATGATATAAGGAGTTACGTTGTTGTGCTCACAGCGTATAGCTATCACTTTAAAGGAGTTACGTTGTAGTGCTCAATTGTCACACAAAGCTGTGGATAATTCGATAGAAGTTCATATACAATTAAGGATGGAAGGATTCTACCTTTATTGAAATTCTCAGTATTGGTTCTTAGTCAGATATTAATGAAAGCTTAAGTCACAAGTTCGGGTTATTTTACTTCAGTCTCAAGTTCGTCATATTGGGTTTTCTCCATCAGTAGTCACTACAAAGAGCCGTTAGAATGATAATGGGGTCGGTAAAGAGTAAGCTGAGAGGAGTATAAAAGAGTAGAAAAGTTTTATCAGCAGTTGATTCTCACGAGATATTTATGGTACTTCACACTTGTTCGATTAATTAGATGTACACGATTGCGCTGTCTCCAATTTCATCATCAACATACGAAGTGTATGTTTCGATTCATTGAAAACATCGGGGGGAAGAGAGAGTATGTGTCATGTGCTTTCTTTGCCTTCTTTGTGAAAACCATTCCCCTTCATGAGTTTCTGCAATCAGGGGGAAGAAATGAGACGATCTGTGGTTCAAACGTCTCACTTCGGTGTTATCGTCTCAAATTTCACGGGGTTATTCTGTGTGAAGTTACCTACATATGATGTTTTAACCGCATTATGATGTCTCACACACGGTCATTTTATCGAGTATTTGCATATTCACAAATGATTATTATTCCGATAGACCGCAACAATCAGGGGGAAGTTATATTATTTCATCTTTCATGGTTTGTTTGGTGTGAAATGTCTACATACGTGAGAAGATCTTGTTGATTTCTTGCATGTTACCCCTGAACGGATTTTCCGTATTGTGTACAACTGTGATTACGTGACTAGAAAGATTTGCTTGGTGTGGTTTGCTGCTCATCTACAAATTTCGCTGCGCACTGAAAACTTCAAAAGTTAGAAGACATGTCTACTACATCAAAGTTTCGAATCTGCTGAAGACGGTTGTCAGTTTGGGGAGAAGTTGATTCAGAAACTTAGCCAAAAAAAAAAGTGTGTGGAGAAGCTACTAAAGACATCCATCATGAATTGGGGGGAAGTTAATCCAATTCATGCTTATTACATCATTTGCCTACAAGTGAAGAAAAAGTTCTCAAGTCGAGGTACAAGATGAAGACAAAGAGCGTCAACTGTCGTCATCATCAGCATTTGAAGAGCTTATGAAGACATTTCTTTATTTGTTTTTGTACTTGTAGGAAATGTTGTAAGTAATCCCTTATGTCGTCCCACTAGGGGAAGATTGTTGGGATCTCTCCTAACACGTAAATGGAACGACATTTACGGGATTACATTATATATCTTATTTAGCCGAAGCACATGGACTAGTTATGTAATATTGTAATAGCTATGTTGTGTTAGGCTATAAATACCCTCCTAGACTTCACTAGGAGGGTGAGACTTTTAGTGTAAATTTCACCTTTCTTATTAATAAAACACACATAGTTTCCCTTCTCTCAGTACTCTCTCTCTCTCTCTCTAACCATGGAGATGATGTTATTCCATCATCCCCGACCTCCCGATTCACCATATTCAACAATAAACAAGATCCTACATACATGCTAAGCTGAATTCTATAAGCATGCGGAAGCAACTGAATGGAATATAAGCATGGCAATCACACAAGTCAGATAATCAGAAATTAATAAGGTGAAACTATCCTAAACAAATGGAAATACTAACAGAAGTATAAGCATGCTAGTCACATGTATCAGGTAGGAATACTAAACGAATATCATAATTAAATGAAGTAACAGAACGAGAATATAGCATGGAAACTAAACAAGTCAACTAAATAGATAACATAGGTTGAACCAAATTTCATCATCAAACGGTAGCATGAACAGAAGTGTAAGCATTGCAGATCAACAAGTCAGGTAAACATCAATTACTAAGCCGAACCAATATCATAAGCAACGAAATATACCAAACAGAAGTACAAGCATGGTAATCACAAATAGCATATAGGAATACTGAATGATAATCATAGCCATGGAATTAACTAAACGAAGGTATAACTTGGTAAAGGGATGAGTCATATAATTACATACTAGCATGGCAACCGGATGAATCAAATAGTCACATAATGCATAGGAAACAGATAATCACATATTAGCATGGTAAATAGGTGAATCATGTAATCATAAATCAGCATGGTAACAGATGAATCGAATAATCACATAATAGTATGGTAAACAGATGGATCAATAATCATATCATAGCATAGTAAACATATGAATCCAAAAATCATTTAATAGCACGGTAAACGGATGAAGTGATAATCTGAAGTATAAGCTTGGCAGCCAAACAAAATGGAATGAGAGTATAGCAAGTTAAATGAACTGGAGTATAGTATGGTAGTCGGATTGAATCACATAAGGATACTAAGTGAATGTGTAATAAAATGGAGAACTGGATAAAGTATGGCATAGCAACCAAATAATTAAAAATGTCAGAAATCACATAGTCACAAAATCAGAATACTGCCTACGAGCTCAAATACTAAAGGAGATACTCCAATAGCCACATATCAAATCATCTATCGTAATCCATCAAATCATATATGCGCAAGGATGGGAGACCTGTCAAGTACCAAATGGAGTAGCTAGCTCCCAAATGTGAGGGGGGGTATTGAACACACTCACCACATCGCCAAAACTGAACAAAATGCCTAGGATGCATCCATACGCTCCCTGCAAAACAAATCAAATATACATATGCCAGCTCAAGACTGTACATACGTATTCATAATGGCCAAGAGATCACATATATCATATTGATAAGGATTTAAAAGGTACACTTTTGAGGGGTCATTTAAGCCTTTAATCGACCACTTTTATATCCATTACTACTTAATTTCGTTCCTTTTCACTTTTTACGTCTCTTGAAGGCAAATTACTAGAATGACACTTATTCAGATGACAAGGCGTGAATATATGAAGAAATTGGCCAAGTCAAGATCAAGACACTCAAGCTGCTAAAATAGAAGGTGAATGCGTTAGAGTTAGAAGGCGACACCGTCGCAATGTGCCCCAAATTTATGACGGCTCAGTAGTGAAATTTCTATTTTACACCCAACGGCGTCCGGTTTAATAAAGTAGGGCGTCACAACTCCGACGGCCTAGATTCAGATCCAGACAGCGTCAGAAGCTGAAGCCGACGGCGTCACAACCATAAGGTGACGCCATCACAAGGTTGACGTGGTCAAGACGAAACCGTAATGGCGGCGATCCGACGGCGTCACATTTAAAGAGTGACGTCGTCGCATGTTGTAACTCTATATATATAGAATTCGAATTTTCAGACTTTTAAAGAGGTAGTTTTGTGGAGTAAAACCTAAAACCGAATTTTGGATGTCTTGGGCAGTATCTTAGGGTTCTCATACCCTATTTTACAACAAGATAAGTAATTTACTTCATTGATTCAATTATGTCTTCAATTGTATGTGTGTATGCTTGCATGTTTTCCATGTCCGGCTAATTTACTTGTGTGTTTGCTTAGATCTATGAAACCTAGGGATTGAATATAGATTGGTTGTCTCTTATCTTAATTGTAATTGACCTAGTATTGCGATAGGTCATTCGTTGTGTTTTTAATGCTTGAGTAATATTTGTGAACATTAGTTTATAATCACCTAGAGTTATTGTAGGCTAAACATCCAAAGATAACCTTAGAGTTAGTTTATGAATCCTAGAGATTTCATAGGCAATAACCTTAAGGTAGTCTCAAAGAGTTAGGTAAAAAAGCATACCCTACGACCTAGAAGACACAACGCGTTAAGGATAAGGACGTGACAATTCAACCATCAATAGGAGATAACTAGGGAGTAATAGCATCCAGGTAAACACACTTTTAATCATCATACGAGCACACATCAATTAGACATAGACTACCCCTTAGATTAGTTAATTAGATAATTAGAATAGTAGAGTAATCGGTAGAAATACCAACCCCCCAAATCCAATACCCCGAGATTCGTACCTTTCAATTTTCTAAAAAATTATAAAAAGATAAAAAATAATCTTCCTCAACCCCAACCTTAGCGTAGTAACTTCTCACTAGCATTCCTATTCCCCTAGAGAACGATATCAATACCCGAGGCTTACCCTAATACTACACTACAACGATTAGGTTCACTGCCTAGGGTGTTGAAAAACTTGCTCGACGAAAAGGAAGTTCCTTTGGCCCCGAACGCGCTTCCTAAGCGTATCAAGTTTTTGGCGCCGCTGCCGGGGAATAGAATAGCTAGTTAGATTTCTATCTCGTTTAGGTCCCCTTGCTTGATTCCTATCAAGTAAGATTTTTTCTAATTTTTAGCTTCCTTGTAGTCTATCCCCCTTCTTTGTGTTTGTATTCGTAAAACCCTTTTCATTTGTCGCTATGGCAAGTGAAGTTGCATTTGAATCATTAACAAATGAGGAACAATTGAATTTCACAAATTGGATTGCTTTTTATTATTCTAATGAATTTGTGAGTGATCTTAGAGATATCCAAAAGGAGACGGGTATAAGATTGGACGGTTTTGATAAATTTTGTGCTTGTGTGGCTACTATTCAATGATCATTGTTAGAATCAACTCCTTTTAGTGAGACCATCTGGAATTTTTTTGAGAAAAGCCTCCTAAGCATAAACCATCAATTGAATGATCTTAGGCACCATGATAAAAAAGACCTAGTTTTTAAGAACATGGAACCTAAACCCGAACAAGATTGTGAGATGGTTAGAGTTGAACTACCTAGTTGCATGTGTGGGATAGATTTCAAAACATATGACACGCATGAGGAATCCTTTAGGAAAATAGAACATAGTGATCAAATTTTTGAGGATGATTCTTATGAATCGGACCAAGAATTTGAAATGGCTAAACAAGGATTTGAGATACTTAGGAGTGTATTTGGGTTAGATCATACTAAAACACATGATGAACATTTAGGAGATCTAGATATAATGGATAATGAGGTGGAAAATCCAAGCCCACAAGCCCTACCATCACTTGAGGAACACACATCGCCTATAACTTACCCGGAAGAAGTAGAAGAGACTATAGGAACCCCGATTGATACAGAAACTTTGGACCAAACGCCACTAGAGAATGTAGGTTTAGATGCTTGTTGTCATGACCTCTCTCTTAGTCTTAGGGAAGTTCCTAATTTTGATGAACCGGAGCCTCAACCAAAAACCTTACCCAATTTTCCGTCTTTAGATGTGAATCTAGGAATTGAATTAGGCCCCAATCCACCCATCAAAATAAATAGTCCGGGTAGTTGCTTGATAAAGGTAGTGGACTCTAGGCCATGTAGAGTGGAAGCTAATATAGGAGTAACCCATGACCTTACACACTTACATCACCCATTCATGGTTGATAACAAAAAACATTATGGGTTTAAACCGGGTTTATTAGGTCAAGATGCAATCTTAACTAAGAATCTCTTGAAGTTGATAGAGGATGATGCTGGGAATTATGCAAAGTAGGAATTCTACTGAAGATAATGCTGAAAGAATCTGCTGAAGTATACGGATTCTTCTAAAGAAGAGTTTCTGCTGAAGGAGTAATAAAGCGTAGCTTGTTTCTGCAGAGATAGATATTCCGCATATTCTATAGTTTGTTAGGATATGCATGAGCTTTATTAGGAAGTGATTATGTATATCTTATTTATTTTTATGATTATACGTTTCTTAGAGAACAAGTTAGGGTTCCTTATCTATAAAAGGAACACAATAGTTTGAGTTATGTATGAGCTGAAAAACAAAGTTTTAGTATCAATATAATGATCCATAGAGGATCAACGAGTTCTTAGTTATCTGTGTTTGTACTTGTGTTTGATTTCCGCTAAAGAATACAAGTTGTGGAGATTTTCTATTAGTTTGTTTGTGATTACATAAGCAATACTAACGATCTACGAGTGCTCAAGATCTATCAAGGTCTAACGATTCAACAAGTGGTATCAGAGCCTCGTGAGAGTCTCTACGATACTAAGAACTGTCTTTACTAAACACCCATACAACCAAAACAACGTTCATCATGCCTGGATCAGAAGCAGATATCGAAGTCACCAACAACCAGAACACCACCCATCTGCAACAACTAAGTCTCTCGAACATCAATGCTAAGTTTCCATACCTTAAAAAGGAGGAATATGACTTATGGGCAATGAAGATGCAGAACTGGATATCCAACATTGATTGGAATCTATGGGAGATTGTAAGGAAGGGGAACAGTTTGAAGAGAAATACCACAGATCCTGATGGTAATCTTATTTATGTTCCTCCCAAATCTGTTGAAGAGTTACTGGCGGTTCAGAGAGAAACCAAAGTTAAAACTATTCTTCTTCAAGCTATTCCTGAGGATCACTTGAGTGATTTTCACTACATGCAAGATGCTAAGGACATATGGTTAGCAATCAAGGCAAAGTTTGGTGGGAATGAGGAGTCTAGGAGAATGAGAAAATCGATGCTGAGACAACAGTTTGAAGAATTTCAAATTTCTGAAGAGGAAGGAATTCACAAGGGCTATGACAGGTTTCACAAGATCTTAAGTCAGTTGAATCAGCTGAAGGCAAAGCCAGATAATGATGATTGCAATTCCAAGTTTTTGCGATCTTTACCTCAATCCTGGTTACAAGTAAGCATTGCTTTCAAAACTAAAGTTGGGCTGGATATGCTTACTTTTGATGAGCTGTACAACAAACTTAAAGCTCTTGAACATGATGTAAGAAGTCCCTTTCGTTCATCATCCACTGCTAGTCACACAACATTTGTTGAGGCCTCCACCCCAAAGATGATCCATGCTCCAAGTCCAACTTACTCATCATCATCTTACACTACCACTCCATCAAGTTCTCAATCTAAAACTAGTGGTATAATAGAAGATGTGCTTGGATCCTTCTTTGCTGATTATGACCCTCAGCAGCAACTTGCATATGAGGATTTCGAACAGGTGGATCCACTAGATATGGAAGAGATGAAGTTGAAGTGGCAAGTGGCCATGCTCTCTATGGAAATCAAGAGATTTGAGTGTAAAGCTGGGAGGAAGTTTGGCTTCCAGGGAAGAGATCCAGCAAGGTTTGACAAAAATAAGGTCAAGTGCTTTACATGTCATCAGATGGGTCACTTCTCCAGAGAGTGCAAGGATAGGAAGGCTGGTGATGAGGTGAGATACTCTTCCTATCAGCAGAATCAAAGGGATACTGGTTCTTCAAAGACTGGATCCTCGACTGCTCTGGTCACTATGGATGCCAATGTCGACTGGAAGTTACATGAGCAGGAGAATGATGATGGTCCTGGTGTTGATAATATTTGGTTGCTTGCAAGCTGTACTTCAGAGGATAGGCATGATCAGATTGCCTTGATGGGCATCTCTCAGGTACAAAACTGTTTGTTTGGTTGTAGTGAACGATACAATGAACTTAAGGTAGCCTATGATATTTTGAAACCTAAATATAATGAATGCTATGTTGAAGTTGAAGCTTATAAACAGGCTTTAAAAACATTAGAAAGACAAAAAGTATGGTTTCAAAAGAATCAGATAGCTTATGATGAAAAAATAAGGGGGCTACAAATTGATCTAGATTGTGCTAACATTGATTTAAAACGCACTGAAAAAGAAAAAGCTAAACTTGTTTATGAAAATCAAAAGCTTAAAGAGAAACAAGATGAGGAAATTGCTAGGCATAAAGAATGGTTATTGAATGGAAACAAGTTAGCTAGTCACATCTATGGTAGTCAATCTGAGACATCTAGGATAGGTCTAGGTTTTCAAAAATATGTAGGTCCTGAAGCTAAATATGATGGGCGTAAAACTACTCCAGCAGGTTTAGTTAATTATGTAAAAGAAGGTGAATTACATGCTGTCTCTGGACCTATTAGAGGTGAACATATGCCCATTGACCTGTCCATTACTGTTGACTTTGATGGATCACACCATTTATATGGCAAAAAGTCAAGTGACTTGCTAGACCTTAAAAGCAAAACTAATGACTTTGTCTCTTGTTCTGAAAGTGACAAGTTTTCAGACCTAAAGTCCACTGACTATGCCTCATGTGATTCCAGTGAAAAGTCTGACACACCTAGGCACACACCCATGACCACACCCAAGTCCAAAGTAGCTGATGATGAGCCCAAAACAAAGCCAGTTACTTATTCTGTTAAACACAATTTTGCTGCTAGTTCTATTTCTGATAAGTTTAAATGTAATAAACAAAGTTGTGTTAAGAATAAGTCTTTTAAGAAGAAATCTTGTTTTGTGTGTGGTAGTAAACTTCATCTTATTAAAGACTGTGATTATCATGAGAAAAGGATGAGTGTTTGCTATGGCCATCAGACCTCTAGACCCACATGGACTAATGTTGCTAGTATTCCTCCATTTGTTCCCAAAGCTGCACATGTGAGAGCAGGTAAACCAGTTCCTACTGGTAAGCCAAAGGTGTATGCATCTGTTTCTGCTGACAGGCTTAATAGGCCTTTTCCAGTTCCCTCTGGTGGAAGATATTCTTCACCAGTTACTACTGGTTGGTGGAACGGTAATGCTAGACTTATGCCCTATCGACCTACAAGTTCTTATTTTTAGTCATATACACCTTATGTTTCTCATATGAATATGGCACATGGTGGAGTTAGAGTGGCAACTGCTGTTAAGCCCTCAACAGGTTATTCTTGGAAAACTCAAAGGAAAGGTTCATTCTGGGTACCCAAGAACAATGGTCTTTGTCAGGTGCATTGATTGAGGGGAGGCTGATTGTTGTATTTTTGTATTCTAACCATTTTTGCAGCTGTTGGATCCTCATACGCCTTAAGGGAGGCTTAGTGTTTCTGCTGACACTACAAATGTCTTTGGTTTCTGCTGCTGCTTGATGGTATATTTTACATGTTTTGTTTATTGTTATTCTTTCTTTATTTAATATTTAGTTAAAAAAAAAAAAAACTAACTTTTATTGCAGGTTTGTTGTATATTATTGATGGTTATTGACTCACCAGCTGTGCCTTGTGTACATCAAAGAGTTAGCTAGTCCAAAGGGTACAACTTTGGTAAAGACACATCAAATATGTTGATAGCTGTAATGGTTTGCTCAAAATCATAGGGTATGCTACCACCCATGCTTAATTGCTGAGGGTTGAATGGTCATCAATTCACCATGGTTTATTCCTTTTTGGAATCCAAGAATTGACTAGCCCACATGTATATGGCTTGTGGTAAAGGCATTGGAATACCATATTGGGTTCTCAATTCACCAAAGGTGATTTATTTTTCCTAAGAATTGGCTAGTCCTGAGCAAAACGGCTACAGGTAAAGACATTTCAAATCCGTTTATGGTTGCTGATTTGCTAATAAATCAGATGGTTATCAGTGTACCATAGTTTTCAAACTTAAACATTTGGCTACTCCAGTAGTGATGGCTATTGGTAAAGAGACATCAAATCCATTATTTTCAATGATTCACCTCTCACAGGAGTTAACACACCTGGATGTGATGAGAATAGTATGAAACTAATATGTTTTGATGTACATGTTGTCATTTGTTGCTGCAAAGATCTGGAGTTTCACAGTTGTGTCATCATAGAGATGTAATTATTTTGGTTCTTTGCTGCTGATGTTCGAGTACAATCCTCTGGTTCTGAAGTAATTGAAGATCTATCAAGAAACTGGAACTTAACCAAGTCAAATTCCAGTTTAGGGGAGGATTGTTGGGAATTATGCAAAGTAGGAATTCTCAAGATAATCCGAAAGAATCAAGTATACGGATTCTCACAAGAAGAGTTTCATAAGTAGTAATAAAGCGTAGCTTGTTTCTGCGGAGATAGATATTCCGCATATTCTATAGTTAGTTAGGATATGCATGAGCTTTATTAGGAAGTGATTATGTATATCTTATTTAGTTTTATGATTATACGTTTCTTAGAGAACAAGTTAGGGTTCCTTATCTATAAAAGGAACACAATAGTTTGAGTTATGTATGAGTTGAAAAACAAAGTTTTAGTATCAATATAAAGATCCATAGAGGATCAACGAGTTCTAAGTTATCTGTGTTTGTACTTGTGTTTGATTTCCGCTAAAGAATACAAGTTGTGGAGATTTTCTATTAGTTTGTTTGTGATTACATAAGCAATACTAACGATCTACGAGTGCTCAAGATCTATCAAGGTCTAACGATTCAACAGATGATCCATTTCTAGGAGATAGACTTGATTCACCCGCTACACCCATAAGATTAGGTAAGGTTAGAATGAATGGAGCACACCCCTTTGAGCATATAAATCACCCATCTCCCTCTCCTCACGTAGCAAATTTCCACCCTAAGGGTGTGTATCGCTACTATCACCCACACTTAAGCTTAAGTGTAGAAAAAACTTCCCCTTTATCCGTTAAATAAGGGTAGAGTCAAGCTCGTGACTCGAACAAAAACAAGCGCTTTTTGGGAGGCAACCCATGTGTATTTGTTTTTTCATTTTTATTTGTGTGTCATATATCTTTTCATTATTGTATGTTCTCATGTTTGAATTTGTGAAAATGCTTTATTTTGTCTTTAACCTCGTCTTAATTACATATAAAGGTATTTTACAAAAGGGATAAGTGTAGGGAGGATTACACACGTTTTCAATAAGAACATGAACATGAGAATTACGATTATTAAAAAGATATACATGTGTGTTTGTTAGAGTCAAATGCTTGTATCGAATCATAATGAATGTTTTTCAGAAAATTTTTCCAGATTCTAAAGATATAAATTTTCCAGAATTTTTTCTAGAAAATCGCACCGCTTCTGTGATAACCTGCCGCGTCAGATCGCAACTGACGCGTCGAGGAGTAGAAACAACTTACTACTTTTTCTCGTTTTCTGTGCTACTTATAAATTTTTGGAATTTCTCAGGTTTTAATTTTCCAGAAAATCTGTAAACATCCATTCCACAAGCATTTTATCCTAGTTTAATAGAGTCATATATAGTGTTACCGCCGATTTTACGCAAAGGTTTCGTTTGTTTTTCTTCAAGTGTGCAGGTTTTATTTATCAAGAAGAAGATACATAAGATTGGATGGAGCTTTTCACGCATACATTCTTCTTGGAGAAGAATTTAACCACTAATTCACACGGATCCTACTGAGCTAATCTGGGGAGTATTAGTTTCTTTCGTTTTTAATTACCTTATATTATCATAACTTTGATACTTTCGGGGAACATTGGGGACAATGTTCAGTTTAAGTGCAGGGAGGGAAAATAAAACGGGAACTTTGAAACTATGCTTATCCTTGACTATTTGCCTTGTCCATTTTCATTTGTGTAATAAACCATGAGAAATATCGGTTAGGGTAATTTTGGCACCAAATTTAAAATTTTTCATGACATGTACGAGTGGGCCATTAGTCTTACTAAAGCGTCTCATGGATAGGAAGTTATATGACTTGCACAAAACCCTTTACCACTCAAATTCCACCCAAAATGTGAGGATCGCCCTTAGATTTGTAGGAATTAAAGCATTCATCTTTAATGCTTCGTGAGTGTACCGGTAGTATAATAGATTCTAGAACTTGTTTGGTGAAGCATTCCGAGATCGCTAGTGAGACTACACTTGTGTAGTTAGGAATAACTAAATGATAAGAGGCATTAGGACAACCCTTGTTTGATACCCGTATTATAATTACTTCTTCCACATCGGTTAAGTAATTCCCCCACACCCTTGCGTTGTACTCATATTTAGTACACGATACCCCTAGTTAACCCCTCAGAGCCTATCCTTTTCGCGTTTCTCATGATGTTTCGGTTTTCCGGAATATCAATGAAGAGCATTGTTTACAATCCACCCCCAAATATACACCCAAATCGCCTTAGCCTACCTTGTATGCACTCACTTTTAGTGCATTATTGTTATCATACTAAACCCTTAGTTCAATTATCTAGTTACTTGCATAAGTTGCTAAGTTGAGTCATATCCTTTGTACACAGTTTTGGGACGATTGAGACTCATGGGAAAAGTTAAATTTTATGAAGTGACGGGAATGAACGTTAAATTCAAATTCCCTTTATTTACGTAATAATGTACACCAAGTGTTTTGATCTTTTCAATTCGGGTCAAATTAATATAAGAGAAATAAAAACTCAAGTGTAGGGATGTGCCTATAAATCCCTATTATTTTGATGTTATCGTGGAGGATGGTAGAGTAAAAGTGTATGAAAAAAAAATCGAAAAAAAATAGAAAAAAAAAGAGAAAAAGAAAAAAAAATGAAAAAACATACGGACTACCATCCTACATCTATCTTTAAATTTATGTTTGTTTGTTTAAAGTTATCTAGAGTTTAGAGTGTCGAGTCTTGGCTTAGCAAGGCCATTCTTCTCACGCTTGTAACATAAAGATTTTTGACTTGCCACCACTAAATCGCCTATCCCACCAAACCTTTTGTTTTCCTACCGTAAGCCTAACATTACAACCCTTTAAAAGACCTCTTGGATAGTTTTTCCTAGGTGCTTACGCAAAAGCGATGGAGGTTTGATCCAGTCTCAAGCGTATGGTAATCTATGTACTAGGACCGGTTAATAAGTGTTTATCTTCCATTTCCAACTTGATATATTTCATATACACCCGAGAGATGAGAGTATCCAAACACCACTTGAGAGGTGATAGTATGTAATTTTCGTGCTTGTTATGACTTTTACGGGACTTATACTTGTTGTTAATTGTTCTAAACTAATGCTTCATGAACCCTAACTTATAAATTAATTGGCCAAAAGCACATTTGCTTGAGGACAAGCAAATACCAAGTGTAGGGATATTTGATAAGGATTTAAAAGGTACACTTTTGAGGGGTCATTTAAACCTTTAATCGACCACTTTTATATCCGTTACTGCTTAATTTCGTTCCTTTTCACTTTTTAGGTCTCATGAAGGCAAATTATCGAATGACACTTATTCGACTAAAAGGCGTGGATATATGAAGAAAATGGCCAAGTCAAGATCAAGACACTCAAGCTGCTAAAATAGAAGGTGACGCCGAGTTAGAAGGCAACGCCGCAATGTGCTCCAAATTTGTGACGTCAAGAGCAAAATTGTTATTTTACACCCGGCGCCGGTTTAAAAGATTAGGGGTCACAACTCCGACGACCTAGATTCGATCCGGACATCGCCGAAGTCAAGTCGACGGCGTCACAACCATAAGGTGACGCCGTTACAAGGTTGACGTGGTCAAGATGAAACCGTAATGGCGGCGATCCGACGGCGTCACATTTAAAGAGTGACGCCGTCGCATGTTGTAACTCTATATATAGAATTCAAATTTTCAGACTTTTAAAGAGGTAGTTTTGTGGACTAAAACCTAAAACCGAATTTTGGATGTCTTGGGCAGTATCTTAGGGTTCTCATACCCTATTTTACAACAAGATAAGTAATTTACTTCATTGATTCAATTATGTCCTCAAAGATAACCTTAGAGTTACTTTATGAATCCTAGAGATTTTGTAGGCAATAACCTTAAGGTAGTCTCAAAGAGTTAGGGAAAAAAGCATACCCTACGACCTTAGAAGAAACAACGCGTTATGAATAAGGACATGACAATTCAACCATCAATAGGAGATAACTAGGGAGTAATAGCATCTAGGTAAACACATTTTTAATCATCATACGAGCACACATCAATTAGATATAGACTACCCCTTAGATTAGTCAATTAGATAATTAGAATAGTAGAGTAATTGGTAGAAATACGAACCCCCCAAATCCAATACCTCGAGATTCGTACCTTTCAATTTTCTAAAAAATTATAAAAAGATAAAAAATAATCTTCCTCAACCCCAACCTTAGCGTAGTAACTTCTCACTAGCATTCCTATTCCCCTAGAGAACGATATAAATACCCGAGGCTTACCCTAATACTACACTACAACGATTAGGTTCACTGCCTAGGGTGTTGAAAAACTTGCTCGACGAAAAGGAAGTTCCTTTGACCCCAACGCCGTAGTTTATCAAGTTTTGGCGCGCTGGGAATAGAATCTCTAGTTAGATTTCTATCTCGTTTAGGTTCCCTTGCTTGATTCCTATCAAGTAAGATTTTTTTCTCATTTTTAGCTTCCTTGTAGTCTATCCCCCTTCTTTATGTTTGTGTTCGTAAAACCCTTTTCATTTGTCGCTATGGCAAGTGAAGTTGCATTTGAATCATTAACAAATGAGGAACAATTGAATTTCATAAATTGGATTGCTTTTTATTGTTCTAATGAATTTGTGAGTGATCTTAGAGATATCCAAAAGGAGACGGGTGTAAGGTTGGATGGATTTGATAAATTTTGTGCTTGTGTGGCTTCTATTCAACAATCATTGTTAGGATCAACTCCTTTTAGTGAGACCATCTGGAAATTTTTTGAGAAAAGCCTCCTAAGCATAAACCATCAGTTGAATTATACCATGATAAAAAAGACCTAGTTTTTAAGAACATGGAACCTAAACCCGAACAAGTTTATGAGATGGTTAGAGTTGAACTACCTAGTTGCATGTGTGGGATAGATTTCAAAACATATGACACGCATGAGGAATCCATTAGGCAAATAGAACATAGTGATCAAATTTTTGAGAATATTTCTTATGAATCGGACCAAGAATTTGAAATGGCTAAAGAAGGATTTGAGATACTTAGGAGTGTATTTGGGTTAGATCATACTAAAACACATGATGAACATTTTCGAGATCTAGATATAATGGAGAATGAGGTGGAAACTCCAAGCCCACAAGCCCTACCATCACTTGAGGAACACACATCGCCTATAACTTACCCTAATGAAGTAGAAGAGACTATAGGAACCCCAATTGATACGTAAACTTTGGACCAAACGCCACTAGAGAATGTAGGTTTAGATGCTTGTTGTCATGAACTCTCTCTTAGTCTTAGGGAAGTTCCTAATTTTTATGAACCGGAGCCTCAACCAAAAACCTTACCCAATTTTCCCTCTTTAGATGTGAATCTAGGAATTGAATTAGGCCCCAATCCACCCATCAAAATAAATAGTCCGGGAAGTTGCTTGATAAAGGTAGTGGACTCTAGGCCATGTAGAGTGGAAGCTAATATAGGAATAACCCATGACCTTACACAGTTACATCACCCATTCATGGTTGATAACAAAAAACATTATGGGTTTAAACCGGGTTTATTAGGTCAAGATGGATCCTTAACTAAAAATCTCTTGAAGTTGATAGAAGATGATCCATTTCTAGGAGATAGACTTGATTCACCCGCTACACCCATAAGATTACGTAAGGTTAGAATGAATGGAGCACACCCCTTTGAGCATATAAATCACCCATCACCCTCTCCTCACGTAGCAAATTTCCACCCTAAGGGTGTGTATCGCTACTATCACCCACACTTAAGCTTAAGTGTAGGAAAAAACTTCCCCTTTATCCGTTAAATAAGGGTAGAGTCAAGCTCGTGGACTTAACAAAACAAGCTTCTTGGGAGGCAATCCATGTGTATTTGTTTTTCATTTTTATTTGTGTGTCATATATCTTTTCATTATTGTATGTTCTCATGTTTGAATTTGTGAAAATGATTTATTTTGTCTTTAACCTCGTCTTAATTACATATAAAGGTATTTTACAAAAGGGATAAGTGTAGGGAGGATTACACACGTTTTCAATAAGAACGTGAACACGAGAATTGCGATTATTAAAAAGATATACATGTGTGTTTGTTAGAGTCAAATGCTTGTATCGAGTCATAATGAATGTTTTGCAGAAAATTTTTCCAGATTCTAAAGATATAAATTTTCCAGAAAATCGCGACCATTTTCTGTCAGGATAACCTGCCGGCGTCAGGATCGCAACCTGATGGCGTCAGGAGGAGTAGAAACAGCTTATTACTTTTTCTCGTTTCTGTATACTTATAAATTTTTGGAATTTCGTGTCTTAATTTTCCGTAAAATCGAAACATCCATTCCACAAGCATTATATCCTAGTTTAATAGAGTCATATATAGTGTTACCGCCGATTTTACGTGAAGGTTTTGTTTGTTTTTCTTCAAGTGTGCAGGTTTTATTTATCAAGAAGAAGATACATAAGATTGGATGGAGCTTTTCACGTATACATTCTTCTTGGAGAAGAATTTAACCACTAATTCACACGGATCCTACCGAGCTAATCTGGGGAGTATTAGTTTCTTTCGTTTTTAATTACCTTATATTATCATAACTTTGATACTTTCGGGGAACATTGGAGACAATGTTCAGTTTAAGTGTAGGGAGGGAAAATAAAACGGGAACTTTGAAACTATGCTTATCCTTGACTATTTGCCTTGTCCAATTTCATTTGTGTAATAAACCATGAGAAATATCGGTTAGGGTAATTTTGGCACCAAATTTAAAATTTTTCATGACATGTAGGATTGGGCCATTAGTCTTACTAAAGCGTCTCATGGATAGGAAGTTATATGACTGGCACAAAACCCTTTACCACTCAAATTCCACCCAAAATGTGAGGATCGCCCTTAGATTTGTAGGAATTAAAGCATTCATCTTTATTGCTTCGAGAGTGTACCGGTAGTATAATAGATTCTAGAACTTGTTTTGTGATGCAGTCCGAGATCACTAGTGAGACTACACTTGTGTAGTTAGGAATAACTAAATGATAAGAGGAATTAGGACAACCCTTGTTTGATACCCGTATTATAATTACTTCTTCCACATCGGTTGAGTAATTCCCCCACACCCTTGCGTTGTACTCATTTTTAGTACACGATACCCCTATTTAACCCCCTCAGAGCCTATCCTTTTCGCGGTTCTCGTGATGTTTCGGTTTTCTGGAATATCAATGAAGAGCATTATTTACAATCCACCCCCAAATGTACACCCAAATCGCCTTAGCGTACCTTGTATGCACTCACTTTTAGTGCATTATTGTTATCATATTAAAACCTTAGTTCAATTATCTAGTTACTTGCATAAGTTTCTAAGTCGAGTCATATCCTTTGTACATAGTTTTGGGACGATTGAGACTCATGGGAAAAGTTAAATTTTATGAAGTGACGGGAAGGAACGTTAAATTCAAATTCCCTTTATTTACGTAATAATGTACTCCAAGTGTTTTGATCTTTTCAATTCTGGTCAAATTAATATTAGAGTAATAAAAACTAAAGTGTAGGGATGTGCCTATAAATCCCTATTATTTTGATGTTATCGTAGAGGATGCTAGAGTAAAAGTGTATGAAAAAAAAATCGAAAAAAAATAGAAAAAAATAAGAAAAAAAAAAAAAAAAAAAAAACATACGGACTACCATCCTGCATCTATCTTTAAATTTATGTTTGTTTTTTTTTTAAGTTATCTAGAGTTTAGAGTGTCGAGT
Source organism: Chrysanthemum makinoi (assembly GCA_910596185.1). NCBI lineage: Eukaryota > Viridiplantae > Streptophyta > Magnoliopsida > Asterales > Asteraceae > Chrysanthemum > Chrysanthemum makinoi. Next base: position 164,977,761 of record OU343218.1, read on the forward strand.
CTTGGCTTAGCAACGCCATTCTTCTTATGCTTGTAACATAAAGATTTTTGACTTGCCACCACTAAATCCCACCAAACCCTTTGTTTCCCTACCGTAAGCCTAACATTACAACCCTTTAAAAGACCTCTTGGATAGTTTTTCCTAGGTGCTTACGCCAAAGCGATGGAGTTTTGATCTTGTCTCAAACCTATGGTAATCTATGTACTAGGACCGGTTAATGAGTGTTTATCTTCCATTTCCAACTTGATATATTTCATATACACCCGAGAGATGAGAGTATCCAAACACCACTTGTGAGGTGCTAGTATGTAATTTCCGTGCTTGTTATGACTTTTGCGGGGCTTATACTTGTTGTGAATTGTTCTAAACTAATGCTTCATGACCCCTAACTTATAAATTAATTGGCCAAAAGCACATTTGCTTAATTTCGACCACTTTCATATCCGTTACTACATAATTTTGTTCCTTTTCACTTTTTAGGTCTCTTGAAGGCAAATTACTGGAATGACACTTATTCGAACGAAAAGGCGTGAATATATGAAGAAAATGGCCAAGTCAAGATCAAGACACTCAAGCTGCTGAAATAGAAGGTGACGCGTCGAGTTAGAAGCGGCCGCAATGTGCTCCAAATTTGTGACTGGCGAAATTGCTATTTTACACCCGACGACGCGTCGTTTTAAAGAGTAGGCGTCACAACCCGACGGCCTAGATTCGCATCCGCACGGCGTCGAAGTTGAAGCCGATGGCGTCACAACCTTAAGGTGACGCCGTCACCAGGTTGACGTGGTCAAGACAAAACCCTAATGGTGGCGATCCGACGGCGTCACATTTAAAGAGTGACGCCGTCGCATGTTGTAACTCTATATATAGAATTCGAATTTTCAGACTTTTAAAGAGGTTGTTTTGTGGATTAAAACCTAAAACCAAATTTTGGCTGTCTTGGGCAGTATCTTAGGGTTCTCATACCCTATTTTACAACAAGATATGTAATTTACTTCATTGATTCAATTATGTCTTCAATTGTATGTGTGTATGCTTGCATGTTTTCCATGTCCGGCTAATTTACTTGTGTGTTTGCTTAGATCTATGAAACCTAGGGATTAAATATTGATTGGTTCTCTCTTATCTTAATTGTAATTGAACTAGTATTGCGATAAGTCATTCCTTGTGTTTTTAATGCTTGAGTAATCTTTGTGAACATTAGTTTATAATCACCTAGAGTTATTGTAGGCTAAACATCCAAAGATAACCTTAGAGTTAGTTTCTGAATCCTAGACATTTCGTAGGCAATAACCTTAGGGTGCGTTTGAAATATAAATACTTGAAATACTGTTTAGGAGTGATTCCAACAATTCTGTTAGGTCACTAGTTTTACAACACAAGTTATATTGAAAGGAGATGAGGCGATTGAACAAGTAAAACCACACACACACACGATAATATGATACGGTTTACGCGTAGGAGTATGAAAGGAAATAACTTGAACAACCAACCTTCAAATGAAGGTTATTACATGGTTTATATAGGCAACGAGCTAGGGCAACACTCCCTCTCCTTCCCTATTCCTTATTGGGCTTGGGCCTAAGCTTATGGGCCTTCTACATAAGCTTGACCTTAAACAAACATAAAGGCCATAATAAAGCTACCTATTACATATGAAATATAAATACTTGAAATATGTTTAGGAGTGATTCCAACAATCTCCCCCTCAAGTATATATGAATGTAAACGGTGAAGGCGTTGATGTAATAGTAGCAGGACGCCTTCTCGACATTCTTCTTTCTTGTGAGAAGAATTACCTTGATTCGAACAATCTCCCCAGGTGAGAGATAGTTATCTTTGAACGCGGTTATGCTTTGACGTCATCATTAACTTTGTTCTTTGATCATTGTTCTTTGTGGTGAAAGTGATAGTATGTTGTTGTCGCATCGATCGCCTCAGTGTCCTTCGCTGCTCCGGTGTCTCCACGTCATTCTTCAACATGCTCACACGCTCTTTGGCGTTGGAAATCAATACTGATGAAGTTCTTTAAGTCTTTGACTTTGTAGATTCTTTGGTTTGACGAAGAATCATTCGATCATTGTGTTGCATTGAGATAGAACTTCCATTAGTGATGATGTTGGCGTGAGCATGAGAAGAATCAGGACGATCATCCCGCTCCAGAGCTTCCATAAGAAGAAAACATTTCAAACGGTTAGTAATAAGCGGTTTCCGGCACTTACAAGTTTGAACTTTGAGAGTGTCAACAGCATAGTGTGAGGACACAACTCTAATTCTTACAAAGGCCGTTCCTGAACTGGAGTCCCACAAGTGAGATAACGCGATGTACCAAAGTACATCTACAGCTCGATGATGAGTCGCCGAGGTACACCGAAGCATCACCTCACAGACCGTTTGAGACACACTCCGCGTAATCCACGGGAGTTACCGAAGCTGACCGGCTGTGGTCGTTTGATGTTGACCCTCGGCAGGAGTTTCCATTCAATCACGAGGATCACGAGATGTGAACCTCTCATAAATGTTCTCGGCTGATTGCTAAGATCTGTGAAGGACTCGATACGAACCACTGATGATCTTATTAGTTGATCATCAAGTGATTAAATGTCAAGTGTTCCTATGAGATCTTTTGATGAATCTCGTGGCTCTAGACTCAATAGTGCGTTTTGGTTTTCCTGAGCGGAGACTAGGGAGAGGGTCTCCTTCTTCAATACCAGCAATCTCTAGGAGAAAGCCGATAGTTTACGTAGGGTTCCCTGTGAGAATGAAACAAGCTTCATTTGAGAGAAACTTGAGTGGATAAGAAGGTTTAGTGCATGCGCCACTGGGTCCATGACGACTTTTAATCTTCAATACCGGCGTCACTAAGTGACAACCAAGTAGCATATGAATTGAACCCGGTGTCTGACCTAAGTTGAATAATCTGGAGGGCTATTTCTTTTCACCCTTTTCTTTGCATTTCTTTTTAATTCTTCAACTCCTTCTTTCTTCGATTCTCATTTTCTCCTTTTTACAATCATACCTAAGGACTTCTAAATACTAACTATTTGTAGTGTCCTTGGGTAGATCCCTCCGGCTCTGGCGGATCATAGGACGGTTATTCCTAACCTTAGTCACCTTATAACTCCATGACTAACCTATGTTTGCCATTAAAACCACTGTATGAAAAAATGTCTCTCAAAGGGTTTGTTAATGAAAAACATGTTTGAACCATTGTGAGAGATGATGTTTTGCATAAATACTCCCTCTCCACATGTGCTTAATAGTTTTAATGGTTAAATGCACTGTGAGGAAAGAGCGCGCACTTTTTGAATTGATCCACTGAAGATAGACAATCCCCCGCGAGACACGGTTACGTTGCATAGTTAAAGAGTTACATTGTCGGCTTTTAGGTGACAACTAGCTCTAATAACTACCTTGAAGGTGTAGACAAACCTTGGAAGGTTGTCAAACCCGTCGGAGTTCATGTCTATCAAAAGTTTCTCGAATGGTACATTCTACTCAGACAAGTCCTTTGCGAGACACGCTTACATCACTAGCGAACTAGCTTGAAATTATTACCCGTCCGGGACAAGTCTTTTCGAAGTTACTAACGTTTAGTACCGTCAATTCGTAGGTTAAGTCTGAGGTACACGGATTCATTTGCATTTTGTACAACATATTTCTTATCACACAATTTTCTCCCCTCAAAAATGGCATATAAAATGTTATTTTTGAACGTTTGAGAATAAATATGACCATTTCGAGTGTTGCGGGAAGACGACCACTGAGAACAATTTGTGAACAAAGTTTTGAATCAAGTACTCCCCCTCAAC